>JAODKM010000088.1:11883810-11922080 GCA_026780845.1 Petrocephalus sullivani | reverse complement strand
TGGTTATTCTGACAAGAGACTCAGTTGTTGTTATTTTTAGTTGCTTAAATAGTGTGGACCACTATTTTCTTTTTGATCCTCACAATTTTGGAATCCAATCGCGGGCCGGATTGAACGGCTCAGCGGGCCAGATTCGGCCTGCGGGCCGCCAGTTGATGACCCCTGGTCTATAGTCTGGCTGTGTGTGCACCTATCATTGTTTTCAGTGTCCCCCTGAAAAACCCTGCTTTGTTGTGAGTGGATTTGCAGAGTTTTTCCGTTTTGCACAGGCTTTCAAAAGTTGCACTGTGTCTGTCAACTGCGACGTGTTTTTGGAATTTGCGGAAGCTTTCTGTGCAGCTTGTTTGCGGAAGTGTTTTACCGATTCTCCGCTCGTTGACATGGGCCACCATAGTTTTCTTGTGTGACGATCTTATTCATTATTTCTAGTATCATACTTCTCAATGTGTTGCTGCATTCCCGATAACTCAGAACTTAATATTTCCAACCTACTTATAAAAGTACTAACGGAACGGCTGAACCGAAGGGATTAATAATACAAAATTATGCGAGCTACTGCCATTTCCACTAGCGTTCGATGCTAACATAATACGGCCATTCTGACAGACGTACTAGTGGAAATTAGCACACATTGAATCATGACATAGACCGTCTGAATTGTAAATGAGCGTATCTTCAATTTCATATTACTGTTGTGCTTCCAACCCCAACACCTTTATCAACCACACCCTTCTGCAGTGGAAAATAAAAGCTGGAACCATGATGTAACTAATGTGGTACTGCAAGTACGGCCTGGCTCCCGCAAGCCAGTGGGGAAGTGCCAGACATGTCTTGCCCCAAATGATATCTGAAGTTATACTGCAGATGTTTTTCAATACTGATCTGTTTTTCAAGGAACACCTTTTATGGCCTTCAGTTGTTATTTGATGATAACATCTAATGTGGAGAACAAATGACGTTCTCCAGAAGGGCTGCAAGTCAAAAGCCTAGGGTGAAAGCTCTGGTTTGTCACCAGGACAGAATTTTGGTGGAGAGCAGGGGCCTGATCCTTTTTTTCCAAAGCCAGGGGGTTGATTTTATGTATGATTAAATGTATGTATTTATGTATGCCCTGAGGAAAGCGATGCATTAAACACTGACACTAAAAATGTATAGCTTTGTATTTTATTTTTAATTGATAATGAAAAACTTGTTAAGATACACAAGCCAAGAACGGTCGCGCTTGCAATTTTTTAATACCATTATCACGAGGTAACACGGATAATTTAGCTGCAAGGTTGAGCTACGTGTTTTAAAAATGACTTGCAGCTTATATACGGTTTGCATTGATATCTAAGGGTGGCTCTGTATGTCTGCTATTGTGTAGATGGAACAGCATTACGCATAGCAAATTTAGCTTAAAGGAGAAGGATTCAGGCAATATGTGTAGATGGTGCAACTTAAGAGACGGAACATGACATGCACTTCCCAGTAACAGCCCCTGTAATGTGAAATACATCTATGCACACAATAAGTAACACAATAGCAGACATAGAGTTCATATATGAGCTGGGCTACACATGGCATGACTGGCCTGTGGCTTCACTTTATGTTTATCCTTTTAATTGCTCAAAGAAAACTGAGATGATCGGCAATCTTGAGATAACGGCATTAAAAATCTTATTGCAAGCAGGGCTGTTTTCAGCTTCTGTATAAAGAACAGGAAGCGTTCTTTCACAAAATAAGGACACCCAGTAATAAAACAGTTCTTTATATAATATGTAAAAATGCTTGGCAGTACTCCTCCCCACACACACCCAAAGCATGTCCTCCTGGTATGAAGGACAAACAGAGGAGGAGACCCGAGGGACTGAACAACAGGACAGTCGAAAAAACCCTTTCACTAGGGACAGAGGTGGCTGGTGTGGTGAGGTATGCCTTAGCTAGAGGAGGAAGCAGTGGGTACATCTTAGCATTCTCCTTCCAGGGAAATAGATGTTTCTATATACTGTAGACGTCTATTTCTATATAGATAGGGTGACCAGATAATCCATGTCATCCCGGACACTTTGAGCTACGGGATTTGTAAACTTCCATTTAAATTAAAATAACATGGATTTCACTTAAACACTAAGTTCTTGCTGTGTGCTGATTGGTAAGTCTCCGATATTCATGCACATATCATGTTAATGTGAAACAGTAGGATGAGTCTTTCAATCAAGGAAACACACCAGTCAAAGCACAAGAATAAATTAACTACTTAGTCAAACAAAGGGGCCTTTCAGGTTTAAAGTAGCTTGTAGCTGTTTGAGATTACTGAAGCCGAATTAAAGCTGGGCAGCGCGTCCTCAGTTTCAAAGTTACTTGCCATCTTGCATTACGTCTGAACCAAAAACTAACGATGAAGTTGAATACGCAGTGACGACTGACGTGGAACTGACGTAGTGAAGTCAAATGTAATCTTACGCCGTTCTTCCTGTTAAGTACTTGTTCTCATAAAAAAGTAGCGATTCATTTTGCACATCAGCCGATTTGAATCGTCATACATTTACACCAATTTGCATCGTTACATGCCTAGTACTGTGGGTCAAAAAACAGGAGTAGGGACAAGAAGGCTTCGTTGGGACTGCAGGGCAGAATGGTGCAGGCTGGACTGCAGGGCAGGGGGTCATTGCCGGGACTGCAGGGCAGAATGGTGCGGGCTGGACTGCAGGGCGGGGGGCACTGTCGGGACTGCAGGGCAGAATGATGCAGGCTGGACTGCAGGGCAGGGGGGCATTGCCGGGACTGCAGGGCAGGGGGGCATTGCCGGGACTGCAGGACAGGGGGGCACTGCCGGGACTGCAGGGCAGAATGGTGCGGGCTGGACTGCAGGGCAGGGGGGCACTGCCGGGACTGCAGGGCAGAATGGTGTGGGCTGGACTGCAGGGCAGGGGGTCATTGCCGGGACTACAGGGCAGAATGGTGCAGGCTGGACTGCAGGGCAGGGGGGCATTGCCGGGACTGCAGGGCAGAATGGTGTGGGCTGGACTGCAGGGCAGGGGGTCATTGCCGAGACTGCAGGGCAGGAGCAGAGACTGGAACAGGTGGGCAAATGGGAGACTAAATGGCTGCCACGGGTCCAAGCCATGGGCGGACACAGGAGCCCACAGAGCAGAACTCTGGGCCAGGCCCAGGAGGTCCCACTCCAAGTCCTCTGGAGTGGTATTCTCCAGGTCCAACTCTTCTGGGCTTAATTGTAATAGGACATCTGTCAACGCCCGGTCAGACTGGTAAAACAGGACCAGCAATTAGGCAAAATCTGAACTCCTTTGAGGCATAGCTGTCAGTATTCTGGTTAGAGAGTCAGGGCACGGGAGAATGGCAGTGGTCCAACATCAGGAATGTCATCTCCATGTGTGTCCTGGGGAATATCAGCACTGGCTTGACCATTTATATAATCCTGTCACAGCAGGGTTTCAACTTATAATTACATGGATATGCAAATTGACTATGGAGGAACAGTTATGAAATTACATAATAATTTTATATTGCTCACTCCGTAAGGAATTCCTGTGGCTGTCTGCGGGTTGCCCCGATTATCTGTTTACATCCCACTGATTCTGTCAGTTCCCAAGTTGAAGGGCAGTTCACTTAACTAAATTTATGTTTTAACATAAATGGAATTCAACATTTTCTATCCTTGCTTTCAGGTAAATAATTGAATTAATTGAAGAATAGAGCATGAGACATTGTTTTATGGTGTAGCTGTTGAGTAAGTACATTAAATAATTTGGTGACCCTTTCTGTAAGGAATGATGTTGGTGTAAATGAATTTGTGAATGAATCGTTCTTTTGACCTGGTTCTTTCCAGTGAATCGATAGAACTGCTTTTCAAATCGAACTTTTTGTACACTGACATTGCACATGTCATAGTCTTAGATTGTAAAAATCTAAAAATACTTGACAAATGATCATATAAAAACACACGGCAACCTTTTATGATTTTCATACACTTTCTGTAGCTATGTTGCCTTCAGTGCCCCTCCGCATCCCGAAATCCGGTGTATTTTTTTCCATCACATTAACACATTGATTGAAGACGGCATTTGTTGCAAAATGCTTTGTTAACTGGTGGTTATTTTCTTTCAGAAATTTAACTTGAAAGCTGATCTAAAGTAATGAACTTTCTGCTGCAGTAATTTTGCCCATTATCTTGCATACTAAGGACGGTTGCCATGCTGCAAGAGTCACTCTCTGGTAAGCGTACACCACTGGACACATACTCTGACATTCTCCATGAAAATTTGGTAATATAATCCAGAAGTCATTGTTCCTTCAATAACTCGCATGCTGTCCCGAGATGCTGCCAGCCTTCATGATGGCCATGAGGTTCTTTTTTGTCTTGTTTTTCACAAACATAATGATTCTAATTTATGCTAAAAGGCTCTATTATTGTATAATCTGTCCACTGGAAATTCTTCCAGTAGCCTTCCAGGTCATTCAAACCTGACATGGATGGGCATGTACCCTTTAGAAAGCAGCTATTCTTTCTTTGCTAGTGGACTTGTGAAATTTGAGATAAACCATAACCTTCACCCTGAAGTTAATTTTCACCTCATGTTATATTGAAAGCCCTGCTGTTGGGATTATAGTTGGTGGTTGACCTTTCCTAGGAAGAGAACTGGGGTATAGGGTTTTACTTTTTGTTCGTTTTACTTTGCTTGCATTATTTGCAAACTGAGTGGACCCAAAGTCTTTTGTAACCCTGTCCAAGATTAAGTCCCCCTTCATGCAGAGTGAGCAATGACACTCTTGATTCATTCTCACATAGCAAACCATAATAGGGACAATCAGCATTTAATAATTTTTAACCTAGAGCATCACTTAACCTGGAGTGTCATCAGAAAGGACTGAGGATGCTGGATCAAGATGTTCATTGAGGAAATAAAAAACTATAATTTTCCACGTGTTATGATTAGGTAGTATTTACATCTCTCTGTCTGTCCGTCTGTAAGTCCATCAGTTGGTCAGTCGAGTGGAGCCCTGATTAGATTCACAGTCCTGAATAATAATTGGGGTCAGACACCCTTCTCTCCAATTCTGACTGTTGCATATGGAGGGTCAGCTATACCTTGAAGAAGCTGAGTGGGTAAGCGGGGCTCTTAATAAAGGTGTATTGATTATGTGAAGACCTCCCTAAGGGGAGAGGGCTGAAGGCCCTGAATGGCATGCAGAAGCTTATGTATGCAGGTTTTTTTCTGCAACTCCCTAATTAGATTACTAATTAGAGGACTGATTGGCCGATGAGTCCTCACACCTGGGTTTGAACAGCTGACCTAAAGGTCAAAAATCTGCATACGCACTGGGCCTTTTGCGGATGTGACTGGCCACTCGTGGCCTACAGGAATTGGATGCATTTAAGCAGATGTGACAGTGGGTGTGTTCGAATTGTAGCAGATGCTTACAGTGCTGGCTTAAAGCGATGAATTATGGTCTTGACGCAAGGCATGATGGTTAGATTTTCTTGTCCGACTTCCGTCGGCGCTGCGAAACGTCACCCCGCGTCACCATGTTACATGGTACAAAACTCTCACGAGAGCAAGATGGCTTCAGACAGATGGTGCAGCACCTCTCCCTCGGCTGCACGACCTGGGAACCGCCTCCGTGACGACACAACTGTGCATTTATTGGCTGAAGGTTTTAGTGACACGTTTGACGTGTGTGATGTTTGTCTCCCAAGAAGTTCCCATGCATTATCTGCTATTTCTCCTGAAAAGAATTGCGAAGCACTGAGAACTCGTTTTCAGTTAATTTACCTGGTAAAATAAAGTTGAAATAAAACTTGAAACTGTGAACGACGGAGGAGAGCCAAACCCTGCAGTAGAGGAATCCCAAGGGTGTTTCCCGCACCATCTCAATGCTTGACGACTCACTGGTATTATGATTGTAATTAGCTTATAATTTGTTCTATTTTTAGATAGATAGATAGATAGATAGATGAATCACAAACAAAATATTGATCACAGTTGAGGCCAACATCACATAAGAAATATCACATTATTATTTTTTTCTGGTAGGACCATGACTCATGGTCTTTTTCATGCTGGGTTTTAAAACTATTCTGCAAGATATCAGTACTAATTCCCTTATTTAAAGAATATAGCTCTATATGGTAACAAAAACTAAAAGAAAAAATAACATCGTACTCTTTCAGGTTTTTTCATTTGAGGTAATTAAAAGTTTATTGAGATTATTTGATCGTCTTTTTAATTGTTGTTTTGTAACACTTTTAGCCTAGAGTTAGCCTCAAAGTTTAATAATACATATACACCTTATTAATAACTGTATATCCATACCACCTACCCACTTATACCTCGTATGTGTGCACTGCCCGATCCGTTCGTCCAGCCATTTTACGGCAAACCATGTTGTCTACATTTACAGCACACAATTAAGCCGTATAATAAACCGGGGTACCTTAAATCTGACACGTTATGCAGCTAAGCAAGAAATCAGCCTCGTTAATAATTCCGTCAGATTAAAAAAATATATCTATATTCTATGCTTGTCATTTTAAGTGTTCAATCCGATTGTGCATTTCCAGCATTTGGATCAACACTGGTACCTAAATATCCCATTTTTTACATTTCCATCCGTTGAAATTGCTGCTGTGCGGCGGCATGGTTTTCTGGTAATGCTTATAGCCAGGGCATGCGAGCGGAGAGGAGCGGGAGCAGAACGATTTTGGCCGGAGCTCGGAGCGTCAGCTTCTCTCTCTCGCTCCGTCGTACCCCACATTCGCGAACCGGAGCCATGAGTCTGAAGCACGATGGAGCCAGAAATAAATCATTTGTGATTGAATGTGAATTTGGTTGCTCACTTATTTCGATATCAGGCTACAGTTTAAGCTAAAACTGAACTACGGTAGCCTATGGATTTTCTTTCTTGATGCGAGCGGTGAGCGATTTCGGCTAGCGGAGCGGGGTGAAAATTGATTGGAGCGGGGGGGCTTAGAGCTCCGTGAGCGATGCGCGGAAATTGCTCTGCTTGTAGCTTTGGGTCACTCCGATCTGAAATATGGCGTATTTTGTGGTTTATCGTCAATCAGTGGGATAAAAAACGGACAAAATAACACGCATTTCTAAAGTTCTTTGTCCTCTTGGCATTATTGACACTCACATACAAGTGCTAGTACTATGCAGAACTTTCATTAAACAGGCAGAGAACGCATTGAACTCAAAACTGGAATGTCAGGCTGAAGTATTTCCTTTCTGGGCTGGTGGGGATTGATCACAAGTTGTCTGTAAAATGAACCAGATGTTGTGAAATGAAGTTTTAACCTGATCAGGTTTGATTGTGAAAATGTTGTAAAACAGTGGTCCAAATCAGGCACCGGTGTAAAATTTCCCTGTAATGTTACGCATAAGAATGCGCAGACGAGCAAGGTACAAAAAGGGCAGGTGGTATGGACTGGTTCTGAAGCACAAGGTGATGTTATAAAACTAGCCCCATCAAACGTACGTTACACGGTAGAAAACAATGTGAAAATAGTGATAGTAATATGGCATTTCTGTCTCATTCAGCTATTTTCATATAGAAGTTCTAGGGATTTATGCAAAACAATTGTGGTCAGCTCAAATAATTGCGATCAGGCCTATTCATGATCTAATATTGTTACATGGCGCACCCCTAATTTAAAAGTAAAATATACAATAGTTGTAAAAGTGCAGTTCTGAATTAGAGTTCTTTGACACACATCATTAGGGGCTTTTTAATTTGCGGTATCTTTGTAATAACAAACAACCAATCTGTGTTTAGTATATCTTTGGGAGCCAGTGACTATATTGTTGTAATAGTTGTACAGCTGTAAACAGCAAAAAAATTATGACACTTGATGAAAAGAAAATGTCTGTGTGGAAGATACGTGTTAAATTGTTAAATATTAAGCATTGCTTGTCAATGGACTTTTCTTAGGGAACCAAATACATTTATGCCGTTTTTGCAGAATGAAGCGTGCGTCCCTAGACTTTCTATGAGCACTGTATGTATGTACATACTTAGACTTTTATATCTTTTGCACATATCTAGATTTCCATTCATTTCCATCGTCGTTCCAATTTAGTTTAAAAAAGACAAATAAGTTACAGACTGATTGAGGATTACATCTCTATCCCACTGAGGTATTTTATGGACCGGCCTCACAGGGAAGCCAACAAAAAAGTGAGGATGAAAGAAGATAGCTTCCTCACTTGTCTCCACTTGAGGCCAATTCCTGGTTTAAAAAAGATCGGGCAGATTTCCCTCTGGCCTCAGCTGTTAGTACTGAGGACATGCGACTCTGCCCGGTGGCCAGTGTGTGCACTGCGATGATTGATACGCCGATGCTTAAGCACTGCCGCCGTCTGCTCTCTCCTCGGCGGAGGGTCCAGATCCTGCAGTTCCAGCAGGGGCCAGGCTGGATGCCTGATGTATGTGTGTCTTCCTGGCACGACCCTGGGGCAATTAATCAGGCCCCATTTGAGACGGATTGTTCTGGATCTCTGTCAGCACATGACTGATCCCTGAGTCAGTGCCAAGGTCCCTCGCTGCCCTGTCTTTCCTACACATTCAGCATCCAAGGTGATTTGTGTCTCTGCCTGCTTACAGTGTACAGTTGCTGCATGGGCACACCAGCTCTCAGAGACATTCTTCACAGGCTGACACGTGAGGGATGGGAGAAGATCATCTTTGGTGCAGGGAATTTTCCCTGTGACTCATTGGTATGCACTTTTTAATGCATGGCTCAGCTGAATTCCATGCAAATCTCTGTTTTATATCCAAACACTAAAATGCTGTGTATTTGTAACATTTAGTTAAGATGCGGATTTGCCCAAATTCAACTCAAGAGGATGCATAAAAAAGATATGCAAACTGACTCATTGTTACTAAACTTATATTTGCACTGAGGAATTTCGTTTGCCAATATGAGTCTAAATGTCAAATCCATAATACTGGAATTACCCTACAAGAGAAATTCAGTTACCTGATTTGAGATACCTGATATCTCAACTACAGCAGATCAGAATACAAGGTGCCTTTGGAGGGATGGGATCCAGGTATAGGCCTGATCCAAAGGTTTATTTCGAAGATGGTTATTGGTTAGAACTATACCTGCAGGGTTGGGGGTTCTTCTCACAGGCTAAAAACCTTCTTTGACGTTAACTGCTGACTTCATTCATAATATGCGCCCTGGGATGGACAGGCATCCCGCCCAGAATGCTCTCTTGCCTTGTGGCTTCCCTGGCAGAGGCTTGACCTTGTACCAGGTGGGCAGTTATGGAAGATAGATAGCTGAATGAGAAATGGTGATGGCACCATTTTCTGTAAAACTGTAAAAACGTGTGCCTAACCTTTGCAGACACCATTTCTGAAAATCACAGCATGCATACTTGAGGTTGGGTGCCTTTGAGTGTAAGGAGAGGTAAGGTTTAGGCAGTCTATAAATCACAGGTAATCAATGTTGTGAGTCACACTTTAAAACTGAGAAGAAAAAAAACGTTGAAAGATGGATGGAGACGGTGTTAAACTAGTTCAAACTTAAATTCACAATCCTTGCTGGAGCTGTTATAAAAGGATTGAGCAAATTGTTTCATATTATTTGCTTTATGATTGTCGTTGACTTTAGCATCAAAACTTTTAGCTTGTTAATAGCTTGTTATCGATCCAGATTAGTTTTCCCCGCTGTTGCAGAGGTAATTAATTCACTTGCTGTGTAATTGTAGCATCTGTCATTCATTATAATGACTTTTCCCATTGTACTAAATGCAAAGGTGATGCACACACAGGCTGAGGCAGCGCAGCCGTTCCGATCTAACTCAGCTGCTCCTGTCAATAGATCAATTGCACAAATAAAAGTGTCATTCTGTGGGATGGATGGACAAGTTATGTCAATAAAGTTTTACATGCAAAGCTGTGGATAATGGTATAGTTCACAAAGCTTCACAAAGAATTAAAACGAAAGCATGAAAAAATGTGGCACCAAATAACATTAAGGCTCCCTTTTCTCATTAATAAAAAAGCACTGTGTTATAACTGGTTAAGTATTGTCTGTTAATGATTTAAAAAGGGTATGCCCTATTTCAGTAGTTGAGAGACTGAAATTAACTGCAAGTTGGAATATTATACCTGCACCCATCTATAAAATGCAGCTTCCTCAATGGCAGCAGATCAGTGAAACGTCACATTTGTTACGCCTCTCTCAGTAATCTGACTGGGCTGGAGTGGACTGACACGAAAGTGCCGTCAGGCCTCTCCACCTGTGTTACTGGAATGAGATGCATTTCAAATGAGGAGAGGGCTGGAGATGCTGCCAAGAGTGTAAGGAGTTAAATGTGAAGCAAAATCCCAAGCCTGGAGTAGCTCACGCAGGCTGGCTCGTGCCTGCAGTGTAAAGTAAATCCGCTTTATGGGCTGACAGTTCACTTTAAAATGCTTGAATGAGCTATGGAACTGGGTCAATGGCTTTGATGAGTCCTCCTCTTCCCGGATGTTTGCCAACAAGAAAGATGAGCCAAGGGCACACTCAACTGTGGGTGCTATCTGGTATTATTGTGCCCTGAAAGTGGATAAATATAGTTTCAATTTGTACTCTACAGTAACTGCCGCTTGGCTGTGTGAATACATATGTCATAAAATCCATTTTCCACAACTGCTTAACAAATATCGGGTTATATAGCAAACTGTTTTTCTTTTTTTGGACTGAAAGAAAACCAGACTTTTGTAAAACGTAGGTAATTAGATAGTTTAGTTTACCTGTGTGAAAAAATAATCTCCTTCCAGTTAATTAGGATTTTTCTGTTTTTTTGGCATCGCTTCAGTTGTATTATAGATGATTTTCTATCGCAGTGTTTCCCAACCCAGTCCTCGGGGGACACTGGACATTCCACATTTTTGCTTCCTCTCAGCTCCCAGCGCGCCTGTACCAGGTATTCGGTGTTCCTGATTGGCTGGGTTGGGAAACTGTTCTATCCTGTTTCCCAGAGTTTCGTTTTCCTTGTATTTCAGAAATCTTCTGTGCTGTTCTTCTATTCTTTTGGTGCAGTTTACCAAGTTTTTTTTTTTAATATTATGTTATATGCATTATCTGAGCCTATATTTATTTCACTTCTTAAAAGGTTTATTACAGTACTGTAAGGAACCACCCACTAGCCGAATGATGGAATTCAATTGGGTAGCCGATGGCTTTGAATAAGCGTGGATCTCTGTGCAGAAAAGTAACTTAAACTTCATATTACGGTCAGGTAAGGTCAGGTTGGAGAGCATGCACTGGTAGAGTTAATGGTACACTGGTTTAGTGCATTGCCACACCCACCATACGACGGAACACCTTGGGATCCCAGTTGGCAACCCACCAGGTCAACACGTGGCCTCGTCCCACCATCTGGAAATGGCCATCTATCTGCCACAGTTTACGTGGACGTCCCCCTCCAGCTGCTCTGCATTGAGGATCCTGCGAGCCGGATCACCCTCAGCGAACATGACTGAGGCTCCACAATGCATTTAATGTACCCCATTTGGCACTTTGTGAGCAACTGCTCATT
Organism: Petrocephalus sullivani; assembly: GCA_026780845.1. Lineage (NCBI taxonomy): Eukaryota > Metazoa > Chordata > Actinopteri > Osteoglossiformes > Mormyridae > Petrocephalus > Petrocephalus sullivani. Next base: position 11,910,540 of record JAODKM010000088.1, on the reverse strand, counting down.
CGACACAAAGTCAAACCAGTGATACCCAAGGAATCTCCAAAGAGACACAGTAACAAAGGAGTCCGGCCTTCATCTCAGGTCACTGGATGGGGTCCATTTCTTGCAGCCATTCCGCAAAACAGGGAGCACCAGGAGTGTAAGGACTTGCACCCTTGTCCATTCACAAAGATATTGCAAGCACCACACACCTTTTTCCAGCAACCTAATCACCCCCCATGGGATCCCAATCCATCTAGTGACTTCATAGGAAGAGTCACCAGAGCCATGAATGTCACTGCCAAGGTAAGTAAACCTCTCGAAGTGGTCACCATTCTCTCCATAGACAGATGCACTTCCGACGGCTGTTCCCAAGAGGTCATTAAAGACCTGGATCTGGGTTTTTAGCCCAGACCCTGTCACCAGGGGATCAAATAAACACAATGGAAGCTGATCTTTAGCTGTTTAGCTGTTACCTGGTATGATCCAGCACTATTAGTATAAAATTGTACTTAAATACAGTAACACATCTAAGAGATAACTTGATGTGTTTTTGGCTGAAATGTCATCTGGCACACTGCTGTTTTAAGGAAATTTTGAAGTAGTACAGGTCCATCCACCCATCCATTTTCCAACCCGCTTATCCTGTCTGGGTCGCGGGGGGGCGGAGCCTATCCCGGAAGCTACAGACACAAGGAACAACCCAGGATGGGGGGCCAGCCCATCGCTGGGCACACTCACACACCATTCACACACACATGCACACCTATGGGCAATCTAGCAACTCCAATTAGCCTCAGCATGTGTTTGAACCGTGGGGGAGGGGGGAACCGGAGTACCCGGAGGAAACACTGGGCAGGTCTTTGTTCTATATTATCTTCTATCAAAATCTTTTATAAGGTTCATAGATATTTGCTAATCTGTCATTTCTGTCCTTTAGTATATGGATTTCATATCTTCCTCTGGGTCTTTTTCTTTTTCCATTCTCTTGAAAAGTTTCAAGAGAATTAAACTTTTTGAGAAGTTTCTTTCAAACTATATGAAACTATCTGGAATTCATGGAGTCAATTAGACAAAGCCCCTTGCTCCCAAAGAAATGCATACATGTTCCTTCCCAAAACCCTGATTAGGCTGGCAAAAATCTATTTTCATTTTCAGATCAACTCATTCAACCAGAGCTGTTCAACAGCCTACATCCGTCCAGAACCTGACATTTCATTTGTATTAGTTAAGGCGGTTGGATTTAAATAAACAGAATAGTATCATTCAAGCACAATGCATTGTTACTATTAAAAACACGCTTTTCATATAGGCCGGATTATTTCAGCCAAGTTATACTTATGAAGAGTATCTGTGACACCAAGGATTTTGTGAATGTCTTCTGCCAGTTTTACTCCCAGTCTGCAATGGCCAGTTATCCCATCATAAATCTTTCACTCAAGGGACAAGAAATATGTGGACGGGTTAAGAAACACCTTCAGCAATGTATGAGCTGTCAGCCACTGGCATCTTGTCACCACATTGGCTGCAGTCCTTGCGTGACGTATGCAGAGAGAGCCATTCCCTTATTTTTGTGACAATCACGTACATGCTCAGCCAAAGATAACGGAACCTGCAGAGGAACAAGAGGAACCGGAAACAAGACATCTACCTGGCAGCCAGTTCCCTCTGCTTCTTTGTCAAAGGCAACAAACATGACACAGCAGAGACTAAATTTGGATTCCCAGTGCAGGACATGGCTAGCTTGGGCCTGTGCACATTTTGAGAGGCCCACTAAATGTCTTAGTTGAAAATAAAACAATTTGCTCTAAATCACAAGAATAATATTTAAAACAACATCAATATATTATACGATTTCACCTACAGATTGGTTTTTGGATCTGAAAACCCTAAAAAACATTCAGGTCAATTAAATTCAAATTTATTTATATAGCACTTTTACACAACATTACATTGTCTGTTTAAGTTGACCCTCCCCCTAGAGAGGTGACAATAGCAAGGGAAAACTCCTTAGTAGGAAGAAAGGAGGAATCAGACCCGAAGGGGGAGCCCAACCTCCTGGGGTCAGCAAAGGAGGTCCAAAAAATACCTATAAACATACCTAGAGAAATTATAAGATTTTGTTGCTTTGACAGAGCTTTCCAGAACGGTATGCCATACCAAGATCAAATGATGATCAAGCTTTACACAAATACAGTCAACATGCAGCATATAGTTCATTTGCTGTAAAAAATAAGAAATATTAAAAATTAAAACAACAAATGAAAAATTACTTAATAGTGAAAGAGTGTGTGCGGGCGAGTGTGTGGCTTTCAGCTTGCAGCAAGGACTCGTCGGGATCTCGGCTCTGACAGAAAACAGGACTGATGTGAAAATGCTTAGACTGTAACATGAGATAACTGAACTGCAAAAGTACACTATGCTGCTTAGCTGCTGCTGCGTCGACTGATTTTGCCTTATCTTTAAGTAGTAAGCCAGCAGCGTGCCAGATAAACTGTTGCAGACACACTCACCAAAGGAACAAATAACTGTGACTTCAGTGTTTACAAATGTATTTGACTGTTAAACGTTATTCACTTCACCTGCAAAAAAAAGAATAATTTTCAAAGTTAGTAGAAACTCTAATCTACTAACGAAAAACTTCACTTCACTAATTAGCAGGTAGCGGATTAGCAGGGCCCTGCTCACAACTGTACATTCATAATATTAATTTAATCCGTTGGTGTTATCTTAATTTTTTATTGCTTGTGTTTTACAGCAAATGATTATTATTGGTCAATGCAGCTGTACTGTTCTGTATTACCATTCAATACCTCTTTCCTCAGAAAAGCAGATTCACAAAAAATTGAAAATACGTTTTATTTTTGGAAAAATAACCAACCCCTCTGCAAAACCCCCAGCTGTCCATGACTCACTGGAGTACAAGCCATGGTCTGGTACCCCTAGCTTAGATAACTGAGGTAATTAATCTTAATTATTGATTATTCAGATTTCCAGATCCTTTGATAAATTGGGGCATCGGTAATTTAATGCACTGTATGTTTTATTTGCTTTTTTTTTTTTTGTGAAAATAACAAGGCTGAAAATTAGAAATGTGATGATCCACTCTTTTAGTGGACTTGAGGAAGTTGTATGCAATCGCGTCCCCCTCCGATAACCGCCTTCATTAAGCTGCCCACGTCTCTGCCTGCTTCCCCGACACCAGTGACACATGCACAGAGAGATGGTCATGCTAACTAGGATGTTTAATATGTACTTGCACACCAACACTACACATCTTCAGAGATTCATATAAATGAGATTAAAAAAGACTGAAGCAGAATATGTACAGGGAAGCATATTCATATGCAATCAAAAGCATAGTCTGCCAGCTTCAAATTTTTGTTAGCAAATAAAGACAGCAATAAGTAAAGTCATTCTACCAAAAAAACAATAAGCATATATTTACGTCTTCTCGTCTGGCCTCGGCCCCTCACCCCTTTGACCTCTGTCTGGCTAATCCTTCCACTCCGCTAAAATGCAGTTCTTATAAATTAGAGGCACAGCTAGTATACATGCATCTGTGTTTATAAGAAATATGTTAATACTCTGAACCGTTGACTGAGCTGGGCTGTTTGAAAGCCCTGCTGGTTAACTTGGAGGCATCAAGACCTCCTTGAGTCTGAGTGTGAAGCTATCAATAATAAATAAATTAAGAGTGTGTGTGGAAGATCTAGAGTACACAGACTTTATCCTTGGTACTGGGTATCTGGTCAAAGATCTGCACTGTGACCTCCAATGCCTGAGCCCCATTCCAGAGCAACTCCCACACGAAGTGCCTTCAGAGACACTCCATATATGCACATGGGAAGCCCACAGCATCTACAATTTGTGTTTTTGTTGGTTAGTTTATGTGATTGGTACCATTCTTTGCTGGCTACAAACCATCTATACATGATTGTACAAACATGCAAATCGAAGGAATACTCTTGTAAAAACGTCAACAGTAAAACAACAACAACAAAAGAGCAATAATGATAACTGTCATCATCAAAGTACCAGTTAGGGTTAGGGTGAAAATTCACACCTATTGTTTGGTTTCTCTAGTCCGAATCAGTAGATGAGTTTGCAGACTTGTAGCGTTTTCCCCTTGCTGGTTTGCTTTCACACCGAGAAAAAATCAATCCCACAATGCACCATTGCTGAACACATGAGAATGTTCATTCTGCTGATTGGACAGATGCGTCTGTGGCGAGAGCAGAACAGTTAGTACAGCAAGAAGGTCCTGTGTCCAGGGCTATGCAGCTGAACATTTCTCACTTTCATGTACTGTTGCCCCATTTTTTATTTATTTTTTTACTTTCACGGAGCACTGTTCAGTCAATCAGTCAAATCCTTCCTTATTCAGCCTTTGACTGAACATTTTGAAACCCCCCTTATGCTGGACACTGTTTGTCTGTTTTTCTCCTTTAACAAAACACCACAGAGCTGAACGTCAGTTCCTTGAATGGGTTGATGGATACACCCTCCCTGTCACACAGATAAACTCAGATGCCTTTCTGTATTGTGCCCACGTACACATCAACCAACAGCATGCAGTTGCCCCCTTATGAATAATGAGTCACTCTTTTGCTCTGAGGTCTGCTGGTTAACTGATGTCTGGTAGGTGGGCCTGTATCGCCTACCCCCAATCTGCCAGCTGTCTGCCTGTGTGCTGAATAGCTAGATGACGGGGTTGATCAGCAGTGTCAAGGATGAAGCCCATCAGAAATGTGTCTACCATCTCTCATGGCTAGTGGTAACCTTCAAATAGCAATGCAATTAAGATTCTGATTGGCTTGTCTACCTGGGGCCAGATGATGGTATTTACAAATAAAGGGAGCTTGAAAATTTAGTCAGCACATATTTTTTAAACATAATGTCATGGTTGTTACTTGGGTCACATTTATTATACAATAATTGAAGTGCATTTTGAGCTGTAGAAATTAAGTACCAAAACAAATAAATATTGATCACATGACAATGATTACATTGTGAAGTTAATATAATTATATTAAGTAAAGCCTTAGTTCCACAGAAACTGGTAAATTACAGGGAGGATTGAGTCTGATGCTCAAAGTGCAGCAGAGTGCGGAGAATCGAATGAGGTGATGACACTTTTCTTCTGGAATTTGCTCCGGAATGTCAGGGAACAATGGCAACTGTCAAAGTACATTAGAAGTCACTCAGAGGCGAGCATCGCAGAATGCCAAAAAATAGGAACATGTTACCATAGTTACTGTGTGACAGGAACCTCATCAGCAGGTGTGCAGTCCTTCAGGAGTTCGCGATTGTACATCCGAAGACGATGGATGCTACACTTGGTGCTGGTCCAAGCATGCACCCAGTGATGGCATGGCACGTGTCCCCGTCCGTCTTCTCTTTCCTTTCTCTTCATCCTTTCCTGTCTTGACCGGGATGTCAGGTCCCTTAGCCTGCTCCATGTAACATCTGCCAGCCACTTTTCAAGCCCTGTTAAAACAATACGGACATCCAGTAAGTGTTAATTCCCCGCATGCATGCCGACATGCAATGTGACGCTTGCGTTTTTTGATAAGCGTATTCCTGTTGGATATGGCGACGGGACATCAGTGCTATGAGTGAGAGTCCTTGTTCCACTCTAATCGCCTTTAGTGCTTTTACACTCCCACTTATGAAGGACATCCAGAGCTGGGCAATATTATCGAGCTGGGCTGTGTTCTCCCTCGCCCCCAGTATTCACTCCCCCAAGGCAAAGCCAGAAAAGCTGTATATGAGTCATAATGGTGAGAAACTGTGGATGCGCCAGTGGCCCCCACGCGCAGCACGCATTCATCCTGTTCCCCTTCAATTGCACAGTCCTCTTGCACATAACGACACCAAATTTCCTCCCCTCTCCTCCACGCAGGCACATCATAGAGGTTCAGTTAACCTCAAAGTATGACTCACCTTCTTCAAATAAACCCAGGGCTCTGCTCAGAACCCACTAGAACTTAAATGTGATTTTCTTTATAATGTAGTGGTGGAAATAAAAAGAATTATACAAATGTGAACAATCTTTGATCTTGTGAGGGCATTAAACATAAAAGGCAACCATCAAAGCAAAAAACATCATATATATACACACACACACATATATATATATATATATATATATGCACACACACACACCCAGTCATGTGAAAAAGAGGGTACAGACTCTTTCAATTCTAAGGTTTTATGTATAATTAAAAATTATCTAGTCTTTAGCAGGTCTGAAGGTACAACCTCAGACAAACAACAAGACATGATTTATTACCCCATATCATTAGAAGCAGTGTGTGAAAAACTAAGTACACCTGTTTGTAGGGATTAAGAGGGTAAGTAGCAGTCAGTCCGGGGCTGCTAATCAAACACATTTGACCATCAGCAAGTGTGACTATAAAAGTGGACGTTTTGGCAGTTTGCAGGTCTGGAGCCTTCAGGTGTATGTTAACACAATGCCAAAGAGGGCAGACATCAGTAGTCATCTTAGAGAAGCAATTGCTCCTCATACCAATTGTCAACAATGCTGGTGAAGGGGTGATGATTTGGCCCTGTCTTGCAGCCACAGGACCAGGACACTTTGCAGTCATTGAGTCGACCATGACCTCCTCTGCATACCAAAGTATTGTAGAGTCAGATGTGAGGCCATCTGTCTGACAGCTCAGGGTTATGCAACAGGATGGTGATCCAACGCACACCAGCAAATCTACAACAGAACGGCTGAAAAGGAAAAGAATCAAGGTGGTACAATGGCCATTTTGGCTTCATTTTTGAGAAATAAATAATGGTGGAATCTGTTGTCATTTTATACCTGAGGTTAGAATTAAATTACTTTTAGAACCTAGTAAAGATCACATGATTTTTTGACATCATCATGCCTTCCCCCTTCTGCTTAAATGTCTATTTGTCTATGTACTTTACTAGAGAACTGTGAGAGAGTCAGATATTTAGATATAGTTTAGATATAGATATAGTTCTTCATGGTCGGGACCCAGGGACAACACACACATGTCCTTTTCATCAGCAAAAAAGCAATACAGGGCCAGACTCTCTAAAGAAACAATTCACTTTCTGTGGCTCTGCACCACAACATAACTTTATAACCACAATTCCAGAATCATGCCCAATTGTATTTTATCTTCATGGAGAACTTTTGGCATGAGTGAGTCACATGAGAGCCCCACTTGCCAAAACATAGCCCTTCTACCCTTTAAATGACCCTAGCAGACTATTAGGAGTAATCCTGATGCTTATTGTCCATCTAAAATCAACCGAAGACTATTGGCAATTATAGTCATTTGTAGCTTGATGGTAACACTTCAAGCCTTCAGTGAAAAAGCAGACGTACTGGTTAAAACAGCTGAGATACATTAAATACTTACCCATATCTATGCATTAATTTTAATATGTTGTTAAATTGACATGTTGCGTCATTTTGCAAAGCGTTACAGAGGACTCACTTCAATTCTCCCCAGTCTAGTTCTGACCTTCCCTCCATAATCCTTCCATCATCAAGGACTGGGGGATGTTTTTTGTGTGAATATTGTATTTTCTACTTTTGATCCTGACATTTTTTTAATTATATATTTATGTAACATTTATGTAATGTTATTTATGTCCAAAGTATTCCTACTCTATGTCAATAGAAGGCTGAACAAACATTATTATTATTCTTCTTCTTATTATTATTATTATTCGTAGTAGTAGTCGTAGTAGCATGCTAATAAGAAATTGTCTGTAGTCATTCACAATTCAGCTCCAAATCCTGTTTTCACTGGCAATACACTCTGTTCTTGACATAATGAAATGAAAATGTCAAGCTGGAAGGAACCTGACCAGTTTTAGATGAATTTCAGCCCGGAATCTGTGTCCTGTGCTTGTAAATGAAAAAGAGGCTCATGGAATCATCCAGATTGTGTCACCTTGAGCATTCTTATCTATAGGGAACCATCTGGAATGACTTGTATGGGCTAACCTGACAATTTTCATCCAAAGACAATGAAAAAAAACCTTTAACCATACCTGCAACTCTTTGAAAAATAATCGTGATATCAAATGCCACTTTAAAATCTGTGTAAAATCACATGTACTGCCTTTTATAATAAATTAATGTTTCATGAAGGAAGTCAGATTAGGCTGATCAAAAGCAGAAGAGGTGAAAGACATGCTTTAATGTCTCTGCCTGTGTGTTTCATTCCTCTCCAGGCTGACATAAAAGGTTTTAAAGGTATTGTTTTAAATCTGAGCATTTGAGATCATTATGGAACAGAAAAGCTACATGGCTTTCAGAAGTAATGATGATGATATCGTAATGTATCACAACATTCCCATGTAAAGCGCCTTGTGGTGATTCTGTTGTGAAAGGTGCTATATAAAAATAAATTGAATTGAATAAACTGGTAGTTCTTAAGTTCAATTCAATTCAAGTGCACTTTCACAACATTGCATTGTCTTAAAGTGCTGCACTTTATCCCTGCCCAAAGCCCCTACTGAGCAAGCCAGAGGCAACAGTGGCAAGGAAAAACTCCCGAGAAGGGAGAAACCTTGAGCCAGACTCAAAGGGGGAGCCCATCCTCCAGGGGGCGGCAGGGGAAGCCGTAACCCTAACTAGACTCAAAGGGGGAGCCCATCCTCCAGGGACCGTCAGAGGAAGCGCTAACCCTAACCAGACTCAAAGGGGGAGCCCATCCTCCAGGGACCATCAGAGGAAGCCCTAACCCTAACCAGACTCAAAGAGGGAGCCCATCCTCCAGGGACCGTCAGAGGAAGCGCTAACCCTAACCAGACTCAAAGGGGGAGCCCATCCTCCAGGGACCGTCAGAGGAAGCCCTAACCCTAACCAGACTCAAAGGGGGAGCCTATCCTCCAGGGACCGGCAGGGGAAGTCAAATGAACAAGATGGCAAAGTCCTAGTTTTTAGCTTGAGTGGGAGCTGCTTTATATTTCAAAGTGACTTAAATTAGAATACATCAGTTCTCATGTAATAAAAGTGGACTGAGTGAAGGAAGAAGCACAGGATGAAAATCTAGCAAAGAAGCCTGGAAGGACGTTTACTTGGGACGTCCATGTCCAGCTACGAAGAGGACGACAGCAGTGCAGCTTGTTAGTGAATAACTAACCTAATAATCTCACGTGCCCTTTGACCTTAATCAACGGCCCAGTGAGGGGTACATGAAGGGCCACTTCAGTTTGGCAGTAAGTCCAGTTTTCTGAGCCTCAACTTAATGAGCAGGGAAACAGATAGAACAAGGTGACGTTCCTCTCACTCCTGCAGCTGGACTGCCTGTCCACTGCTTCCACATTGATCACATTACTATTTACAATTTAATTGCCTCCTGACTGTTCCTAAATGAAGTTACGCATTTGTTGATTTTCTCCTCTCCTTCGGCACCCCGGCTCTTTACTTGCTTCTGCCGCATCCTTGCAGTCAATTTGAAAGTCAGAGTAACGGCAGGTGATCAATAGTCCGGCCGGCCAATTTCCTGGGGTCATCATACGGGTCAAAGATTAACTTAGCTCACTCCAAAGGTTCGTTTCTTCGTGATTTTCAGCTGCCCTGTCGGTTTCTGTGCTCGATATGTGTTATTGGCGTAACAGCATCAACAAATGTCCATAGTCCGCAGACACTGTGCAAGAAAATTGGCCCTGTCCTGGGTGTCTCAGTCGGCATTATGGCATTGTTACAGCTTATTGTCAACATCCTTGTTGGTTCTTCTTAATCTGTTTAGATAATTGCTTAAAAGGCATGACCTCCTGATGCTCCGCTGCTGCACACTTCATAGTGTTTCTACAATGAATCTCGGTTTGGAACAAGTAAGTTAAAGTCCCGTCATTTTGTCATGCTGGGCTGTCTAAATGCAATTTAATAATGATATCAATAGTAATGATATTAGCAATGCAATTAAAATAAGAAGAAGAATAAGGAATCAAAATAAGGAATAGTCATTAGCACTGCTTGTATCGTACAGCTCAGTCATTCAGGACATTCTTTTGTGGTATCAGCGCAACCCTTCAGGAAGTAGAAATTTGCATATCTGGCAACTAAGGCTGGGGAGGAGCATCTGCCAATTTTTGCCTGGAAGGGGGGGGGGGAGCAATTAATATTCCCTAGCTCAGTAGGGAGAAAGGTATCCTGGGAAGTTAAATGTAGATGCTTCTCCATCCAGGAGTTTGTTGATTTCATTACAGTGCCTTTCGAATCACTCCTGCCTCAGCATGACTGAAGAGAGTGATGCCTTATCGACCTTCTGCCGCTTGCACCTTACAGTATAAAAATGCAACGGAAACATTCACTTTAGCGTGAAACTCATCAGCATAGCCCAACTAACTAAGGATCCCCACAAACAAATTACTATTAAAAGGAAGACATCTTAATACCATTACATTTGTGCTAGAAGTATTTCAAGTAGGGAGCTACCCCTTAAATCACTCTCCAAATATAAAATAATATAGTATGATATCAGAGTCAGACGGGGCATTCGAAAGCACATGCTATCTGCTAATCTTGTAAATACATTGAAAAGGGGATGAGGATTAAATATTACCAGTAGAGGAACACAAACATATTGAGGAAAATAATATTTTGTCATGCAGCAAAATGAAACGGAAAACTTCAGTCCTACAGACGGCAAATACAACACTTTGCAGAGAGGCTATAAAGGACAATACTGCGTGCAGCATTTTACACAACATCGCGGACACGCTAATTACGTGCTCGGGCTTTTCTGCAGCTGCTTTATATTTTAGCCACTAAGAGAGGATTTTTCAAAGGTCACAGCGATTTTAGCCCTTTGGAATGCTGACCGTATCTCAATGCTGGAAAAACATCCAAGTTATTGCACAACTTATTTGATTTTTACATTCCTACAAGGCCATGGTAAACCTGGTACTTACCCCAATAATCATGGGCCAGGTAATAGGCAGCACCTTATGAAGGATGCCAGTTTATTACAGGGCATTATGGATAATTTGAGACAAAAGTTCACTCAAACCACCTGTTTTTGGAAGGCGAGGGGAACCTGGAGTAACCAGAGAAACATGAAATGGAATGAGCAGGTTTTCTAACTTTGATATGTACAGTAAGTACCAAATGTATGTATGGAAGAGTTTTATTACCTTGTTAAACAGTCTATAGGGTTTGCAAACTGCCCTGACGCGTGTGATGCAGGTAATTTTAGGTATATACTGGAATAATATAGATTTGCCATAAGATTTCTTTAAAGAAAAAAAGCCACAAAACCACCTGCACCGAGGCTAAACATGAAGGTGATTAATTGTTGTTGCACCACAGCATGCAACAATGAAATGTGTCCTCTGCATTTAACCCATCTGATATCGTGACACAGCAGGGGGCAGCTACATGAGCGCCCGGGGAGCAGTGCTTGGGGACGGTACCTTGCTCAGGGTACGTCAGCGGGATTTGCGAGTCAGGGACTCGAACCGGCAATTAGAGCCCTGCGCGGGAATGTTTTTTTCATCCCGCTCCCGCAGAATTTCTGACCATTACCGCCCACTCCCGCTGTGTCTGTCCAATCCCGCCCACACTCGCAGACACATTAACGGATATAGTGTACGATGAAATAAGTTTATACGCATTAAATGTTTTATTCCAGTCGAACAAGAACTGAATAAATAAAACAAATTCAACAAAAATCTCTCAACTTTGAATTGCAAATAAAAAAAAGCCTCATCTTGGACCAGTTACTGGCGGTGAAACTCATCCGGTTAAGTTGGTTCCTTGAACGCACCTCAGGAACGCATTAGCTTAGATGGATGATTGCGCTGCTTGAAAAGCCTATAGGTATCGAGTCTAGAAAACGTGATAGCCAAGTCTCTCATTGGCTTCTACAAAATAATAATGAGAATTTCAAATCGAGAGGGTCTTGCGGGATAGGCAAGATCCTTTATTGTGTCACGCTCAGCCCCGCCCTTCATGTCTGTTCCCCCGTTTTGCCCTCAGGCGGGGCTTGATTCGCCGCACCTGTCCCTCGTTGTGCTTTGCCTCGTGTTTTTCTCTGCTTGTTTGCCCTGCACAGCTGCCTTGTGTTTCATCCTTGATGTCCTGCCCTATTTAGTCGGTCTGCATCCTGTTTCCCCTGTCGGTTGTTGTCGATGTTACGTGCGCTCTGCTTCTCGTTGATTCCCACTGTTTTCCCATTCTGGAAATAAACACCCCTGTGAGGGGCTAAACCCGCAGCCTGCAGTTATGGGTCGTTCCTCCCGCTGAAAGCGTGACATATTGTTCCCGCATAATAATATTTTCGAGAGATACCACTTCAACCAAGCCGGAATATTAACCCTCAACAATTAAAAAAAAAAACAGTCTGTCTGGCCCTGAAATACATCCTCCAGGGTCCCATAGTCTGTCCCGGACACCTGCCTGTGTGTGTATATATAATATAATATAATAAATAACACACACGCACCGATTGGTCACTCATCCATGAATGGCGAGGCCATGGCTAATTTGATTTACACGCACGGACACTGATTATGTGTGCGAGCTAATCCTCAAACATCAGCTTCATTCTCCATCCTGCCAAAAATCTTGGGACCCTCTGTCTAATTTTTAGCTGCCCGCTCCCGCCCGCAGCAACCTTAAAACCACCAGCTACCACGAGATTTCCGCTGGGTCCCGCAGGGTCCCAGTCCCAATGCAGGGCTCTACCAGCAATCTTTCAATTATGTGGCTGCGCCCCTAACCGCCACACTACCTGCTTGCCCCAGAATTCCCTACTCCACTGTGCAGGAATAACGCTGGGAAGAGCCGCTACGGCTAGTAACGAGGGTTACACTGTGCCATTGGTGTCAGCAAAACACATCTGAAACGTCTTTGCCACAAATTTAAAATATACTCATACTGTATGCATCTCAAATACTGTGTACTAATGGTAATAGGAGTCATACCATTTTAATTTATTAGATACAGAGCTCCAGACTGTGCCCATTTAGTCACATTTTGCGACCATTTTTGGATACGGTGTGATTAAATTTTATAACTAGGCTCACCAGTCGTCTCGCATATATGCCCGCCTATTGTTTTTAAACCATCAGTGTATATCGCGAGAAACACCCGGAGTGAGTGTGAGTGAGCGTGAGCGTCTGAAAGTGTCAGTGTCACACTAGATGTGTGAGAGATGGCGACCTGGAGACGTGAAGCTAAAGTGCGACCAACTGATTGCATTAGAAATGTTATCATAGCTTTTGACAGCACTATATGTATGTTGGTTCTGTTTAGCTTCCCATGGTGCTGTGAGGTGTCGGACCATGAACGGGCCTGGCGGAGTGTACAGCATGCACTGATCACGCTGCTGACCGCAGACTAGCCTTAACTCACAGATCTCAGGGGCTACAAGCAGTTGGGATTTGTGTGCGACCGAATGCACATAAATTAGATCCTGAACTGTCTGTCTGCAGACCTGCAGCGGCGATGCAGCAGCATGCATAAAATGCAGCGAAACTAAAATGTGCCACGAAAGGCATGCGAATTATGAAATCCAGCATCTTTTCTTTTGCAGCCTACATGAGCCATATTCTGAAGCTTGCCTAGGTTGTGTGAGCCCTACCGAAGAGCGAAAATGAAGAGGGAAAAAACAAAGCCAGCCAACATGGGGCATCAGTCGTGGACTTTTTATTTAATATTGAAGGGATTCACTTCCTCCACAGCTGCCTCTGACCGTGTCTGGGCTGCCTCGTCTTCTCATTCCTGGTGGGGCAGTCCAGCTCCTGCCTGTGTCAGCCAGGACAGCCGTGACCACTGCCAAAGTTTCTCGGTTGGTGTGTGCCTGTGCGTCTGTGTGTTTGTTACTGACAGCATTTTAGCAGGTATTAATCATCCCGCATACTTCAGGACGAGTAATGAGGGCTTTTGTAACTCTTATTATATTCCAAATTAGTTATGGACTGTACAGCTGTTGTCTGGCCCCAAGTCAAGCCCTTCACAGAGGACTATAGACTGTTATAGACAGGTTGGAGAGACAGCTAATCCCTTTGGACTCCTCTCAGTACCTTGCATGCATGCTGCCACGTCCTTCTCTCAGATCCCTTTTCTTATCCCCTGCCAGTCCCTTCTTTTGCTGGGCAGCCTTCTGACACTTTTCCTGGTTTTCTAATCTGGTGATAAGTGGCATAGATCTTGTGGCATTCTCTGATTCTTCTCTCATCTTGGAAACAAAAGGCACTTGGATGAGAATGCCTGGTTCACCATTGCATAAAATACCGAGTTTGGTTTGAATAAAGACATATGTCTGCGGCAACTGTATCCCTCACAAAACATTGCCGTGGTAACTGTATCCCCCACAAAATACTGCCGCAGTAACTATATCTTCCACAAAACTCTTTATATTCAGCTAGTTTTTCAGAGGAGATGTCAAAACAGGATTGTGTTAATAAGTACTCACTATTTGAATTCAGGAATACTGAATTCAAAGAGGTGCCAGGGATGGAAAAAAACCCATCCTACTGTAGGAGCTGCCATTTCATCTGTAGACTCCAGAATAACTGTTTTATCTTGGTGAATGCAGGGTCATCCTCTATGGCAAGAGTGGGGATAACACAGGGAAGAGATGCGTGCACGTTCTATGCAGCATGCATTATCAGGACTCCTCTCGTAAACAGCAGTGTCCCTGTTTGGGATATTTATTCCTTTCTTAGTTTCTCAAATTAATTCATTATTTTTTTCTCTCTGGTTATTTTTAATTTCTCTCTGTGCAGTTGTAACAGAAGTGATTTTCAATAAAGTTTTTCAAATTCTGATATAATTATTATTATGATTATTATGATTATTATTATTATTACTCTATCTGTCCGTGGCAGGCCGTGGTGGGTGGTTTAAGTAGCCATACAAAATACAAGACGTTTAGAAAAAAATTTGAGAAATGTCATTTTATGAAGCAACCAGTGTTTATGTTCATGAATAAATTTGTGCATATAATCTTAAAAATTATTCCTGTCCATGTGTGGCTGAATGATAGCACTTGCTGTTTAATTATGGCCTTTGGTGGCAGGGGTAAAGTAGCACAGGGGGGATCTGCCTCACCCAGGGGCATAGGATCAGGGGTGCCCCCCCCCCCAATATCTTTTTTGAATTCATTCACCCCCCAAGTAAATAGAATGCATGTTATGTGTTATCTATTCAAATAATTATTTGTACAAATGAACTTTCGAGTTTGTAGTTGTGGAATTTCTTGATAGAAGAATAACTGGTCGTCTATGGCATAATCATTCTTATATAACTGCAGCTCAGAGTCTGATGGGAGCAGGAGTTACATAATATTTGGTTTGTGACGCCTTTTGATCTTCTTGTGGAACCATCTGTTGTGAATAGAAAGGACAAAGAGGCCCCTGTAATTAGGTTCTGCAATGCTGGCCAATAAGGGGTGACCGGTGCTACTCGCGGATTTACCATTCGCCACTGCGGCGCATTTTTATTGCGGATGTGTGCAGCTGCAGCGCCTCAGGAAGCCGAGGGCCCGTAAGTGCACCGTCATCATCATCACGTCTCTCTAATTAGCCACTAGCTCACGGCACAGCCAGCCCGCTTCGGAGCCGGATGAAGGCGCGTTAAGGAGCCTTCTGAAGCAAAGACGCGAATCCCTGAGCAAGGAACCACTGCGTCTTGGCACAGGTGCGGGAACATTTTAACCAAATCCCATTAACATCTCACATTTACTGGGTTTCTGGGCTTATAGTTGGTCTGTAATGGGATACTGATGTGAAAGACAAGGGTGAGAAACAAAAAAATCAATTAACAACAGGCCAGGTCGCAATTATAAACTGAACCCCACATACTGTACGACTGACCTCATTACTTGAAGAAAAACAGTTCCTTTAGGACCTCACATCATAGGAGAAGTCACACTGAAGCCAGGGACTGAACACGAGCACAGAGGCAGCCGAATTTAATATTTATTGACTTAAAGCCAACTTCACAGATATAATGAGCGCGCAGCCTGAGGACACTTTGCATTGTTCCAAAACAAGTCTAGAACTTTATCAGTACTGTTTGTTTTACTTCTCCTGACAGAAGTACTTGTGCATTTGTCTCATAATGTTAAATATGAAATAAAAACAAGCTTGACCTACTGTACAAAAGCATTCACAAAATATGATCAGTCAACAGAGCATTATTTTTATAAAAACAGTGTAACAAGGGAAAACCAATGGAATCTACAGATATGGATCCAGCCAGGCCATATGCAAGAAAATGTTATCCATTTCAAGAATTTCAAATTCAGCCAAAGAGAGGGTTAGTTTCTGCTTTAATAACTCCATATTTACTTATGCTAGAGTTTGTCAAAAATACTCATCTACCAGAACTGAATAGCAACATTGCATTTAATGGGGTTGCCTGGCTTAATCTTTTATCTTAATCTTAATTGTTTACATTTCACAGAGACGGCCATTCCTGTGAAGCGCTTCTATAGGTGGTCGGTAACAAATGACATTCATACCAGGATTTACTTATTTAATATTTATGTAATGTGATGCAATATTTGCAAGCATTTGGCCAATAATACATTTCACTTTTATGCAAAAATAACTGCAAAATAAGAACGAACGAATCAAGAACTGGCATAGCTTGTGTTGGAAACCAATAGCAGCACATGGCTCCTGTTACAGTAAACAGCCGTGTCTTGCTGCACTTTTCACCATTGGGTATCTATGCCATCAATGTTTAACTTTAAAAATAAGAACAACTGTAGCTTCATATATTGTTGTCTTGCATACAAATAAATTATGGAAATCGAAAACAGGATCACAGTGCTGCTTTTGGAAACATGCCCAGGAATGTTCTTATTAACTTGTCATTTGGTTGAAGTTGTGAGTGATTTTGATATTATACTCAGACATATTCTATATACTGTATTATACTGTAATTCTGTTGATGTGTCATAATAAAACACATTTCAAAAGTAACTTGCAATTGGATATTTGAGTATATTTTTCATCTTGAAATTAATTTTTGGATTGCTGTGATTTCTTGTAGTCAAGGAATTTTTTTTTTTTAAGAAACTACTTAGTATGAATTTTGACTGCAAATTGTTTTTTATCTTAAAGGAGAATCATTTCACTTTGTTTTTGTCTGAAATCCCAACGGCTGGCATAAAAGACATGGCGGAGAATCAGAGGAAATGTCATAACAAGCTGTGAGAACCTGGAGTCTCAGAATAACTCTATTAAGTTAAATGCTATTCTCCTTATTCTCCTATGAATGAAGGTTATGTCTCACACACGGGAGACATAATAAACAAATCAGTTAGATCTGTCTATTTTCCACAAAGCCAGCTGTTCACATGCATTCCTGTTTCCTATCTTTCTTAATTCAAAACACAAATACAAATAGAAGACAACACAACCAGCTTACTCGGTTAAAAAAAAGGATTAGTGCGAATCAAATTGCCTGAGAACAAACTTTGTATAAAATTTTCCACAAAGAAGGGGATAGGCTTTCTGTCACACAATGATCAGATGTGATCGACAGAGACGTCTTCTTTTATTTTACTGGAGGAGTAGGAAACTTCTGGGAAGCTTCTCTAACTTGACGTAAATGAAAAGCACTTGGCTAAAGTCATTGTAGACAAAACAAAATATATTGCAGTGCATCAAAACCTTACACTCCTGGCTGCTGTGATCTCGGAAGGAGAAACTGGATGTGTTATAAAGGACAAAGAAATATCGTGTTGTGGATACGCATGAAATGATAATTTCTCTCTCTCTCTGTTTAGTATTACTTTTGAAACATTCATAACATTCATAACATTCATAGAACGCAAATATTGCCAATGATGACTGGTCAAGGATGCCACCTATATACAAAGACAGCTCTTCCATGGCACAGCCAATGACACAGGAGAAAGTTTGATGGGGGGGTGACAACTTTTACCCGAGCTGTGAAGAGTTTGAGGTTTTGATTTTTCAGATTTGTTTTTGTCTGTAGAATGTAATTTTTACCCTGATGATGGAGCACAGACTTTTTGCTACCTTTTTGCATACAAATCCATTGAAACACAAAGTGGTTGAAAGGAGTAATTCAGCGGCCAGTGAACAGCCCCCTCCCCCCATAACAGTTGATTTTAGGACAGGAAATAAATATTAGTGAGAAACATAAAGCAGAATAAATAAGCGTCAGCTCTGCAATGGAAGTCAGAGAACCATGGTAAATACTCAGCCATTATAATAAAGTGCTTAAACATTTTTTTTTTTACCTTGGAGAGACATTAGTTATGTAAGACTGGAAATACTTCAAGTCTGCAGTGAAGGTCCAGTAAAAACAAACATTACGTCCAAAGCAGTTAATACCAAACTCCTCGATTTTTTTACACTACCATTCCATTTACATATATGCCTTGTGGTGGCTTCCAGGGAATCTCGTACCATTTCTGAACATAACATAACGGGGATAGTGTTAGGTCCTCATTAGAATATAGCGGTAAAAGTAGAAAATGTATCTTGCTTATACCTTTACATTAGATACACGTTTAAATTGAATTATTTCATTTTATTTATCTTAGCCAGTCTGACTTCATGCATTGTAAAACTTCCGAAAGTCATTAATGACTTTCAGTTCTGTCTGACTTTTTGGACTCTGGATGCAGACAGGCTAAATAAATGCTAATTCCTCGCAGATGACAGCATTTGTGCTAATCTCTTAACACAAAAACACATAGGCGTGCACCATAAATTCTCACTCTGTCATCTTCTGTAATAGAACATCAATTTACCTGAGTACAGCATAGACTTCCTCCAGAAATGGGATTTCGAAAACCGCACCAATTACAGAAACACATACAGCAAATGCTAGATACATTTGCAGGACAGCTGAATGAACACACTTAAGAATAAATTCTCAGAATAAATTCAACATCCTTCACAAAGAACAGCAACAACAACAACATTGGACACATATTCAACAACATTCTTCTCTGCAGACTCTTATTTCCAGTGTACTATTGTGTTATTAGGAGTTAAAATAAATCGAATGAAGTAGCATATTACCTAATGACATCTGCATTTTTAATAGCCCATTCTTGCTTTCTCTGTTCTTATGTATGTTTGTGCTAGTTTTTGTAAGCACTACTCTTCTTTGCAAATATTGAATACTTGATTAGGATATAGGTGACACTATAACTATAATATACTTTAATAAGTTTGATATGTTTTGGCTTTTTTGAAAGTATTCTTTCTAAAAATAAGCTCCTCCCCCCCTTCAGTTTTTCTTGCATTTTTGTCCATCTAGCCATAGTTTCCTACACCTAATTATAGTCCATTACAGAGCAGAATAATTAACAAGGAAGTCTGCGGTTTATATAAATTACAGGATCTGCAAGAGCCCTGGAGTGCAGTGCCGCTCAGAAATGTACCCATCGGTCACCAGTGTGGAACTGTCCACATGAAACCCCCAGTATCACTGCAGTGTCACACTGCACAGTCCACTGCACCATTGCAAAAACAGTGTAACAGAGGCTGACAGACAGGCTCGCTGTACAACTGGCTTGCCAGGCCTGCACTTCATTTATCCTCCTAATGAATCTGTTGCCTCTTTTGTTCAGACAAAGGTGTGACTTTTATAGTATGCAGTTAAACTGGAGCATTCGTCTTCCACCTTTTTCCACTTCCCTATCTCATACATTCCGAGTACATAGAGGGATAAATGCACTTATCCAGGCTGTCAGGTCCGTCAGGTCGCTGCAGAAATAAATACATTATTCTATTTATACTGCTTCCTTAGCAGCCACCATCTATTTTTTCTGAAATAAGACTGAAATTATGACCGAATTAAGATTTCCTTGTTTTCACCCAGCAAGGCAAGGCTGCTGGGTTCCCAAGGTGAGATTAGATTAGTAAAGCTTAGTGGATCAGAGCAGATGTGCGGGTAGGGTATGAACCATGACACCTTAAAGGTGGAACAGTTGTGCCTATCCATAATCTTTATGCAATGTTTAATACAAAACTGCTTAATTCTTGGACAAGGATCTCACAGCCTATAACAACCTCAGAAAAATTATTGCATGCATTTACATAGTAAATTAGGCAGCTGTGATGCTTTGGTCTCAGACCACTTTCTGACATCTTTAGCTTCGAAGGCTGAGCAGCCACTTCACTTTCGACCCACAGAGGTTTGACTTATGGAGTTTGTTTCCTCCACTGACTTCTGTTCTTATTTACTACAGTTTTACCTACACTCATCATGGACATGAATGTTATGGGTATAGTTTGGCCTTTCAATGATTTTTTTAGCTGTTCCTTTTCTGGTGTATATTTTTTGTACAACGTACACCTTCAATGACTTAAAAAAACAAGAATTTGGTGCACAAGTTTGCATTTATTTTGGATTATCTAAGATCCAATCAAATATATACATACATCCCAACTAATATTTCTTGGAATGTATCTTAGCAGGTTGCACCTTGACCAGACACTTTTGGTAGCCAGCAACCAGCTTCTGACATAAGTCTGCCTGGATATTTGACTATTCTTCTTGGCAGAATTGTTAGAGTTCATTTAAATGTGTTTAAAGCATAGTCCAGGTCTGGGCTTTGGGAAGGCCATTCCAAAAGCTTAATGTTAGCCTGCTTTATCCATTCCACAACCAGTTTTGATGTGTGTTTGTTTTGAATTTGGAGGTAGTCCTTCTTCATATGCGCAAAACCACCACCATGCTTCACAGTTGGTACAGCGTTCTTGGCTTTGAAAGCCTTTCCTTCACTCCTCCAAACATACCTCTTGTCATTATGGACAAACAACTCAACGTTTGTGTCATTTGACCATAAAACTTTCCCCCAGAAGGCTTCCTGTTTGCCCATGTGGGCTGCTGCGAATTCCAGTTGACAGAACTTGAGTGTGTCGATTTTGGAGCAAAGGTCTCTTTCTTGCATGGTGCCCCCTCAGTTTGTGGCAGTGTGAAACTTGCTTGACTGTAGACAGTGACACTGGTGTTCCAGTTTATGGCAGACTTGAGCCTTGGTGGTTCCTGGTTGTTCCTGAACATCCTAACTAGATAAGTTGAGAGTGACAGTTTGGGTCTTCATCCCAATAATTTGTACTTACATATAATTGTCTGAACTGATGATTTTGCATATCTGCAATTGAATAGCAATTGTTTAGAAGTGGCTCTAAGAGACCTTCCTGACTATTGAAAATCTATAATTCTCTTTCTTAGATCTCCACTGAGATCCTTGGACTTCCCCATTGTTCTGAGTGTTGCTCAATCCAATAAGTGCTGTCAAACAAACCCTTTTTATCCTGGCCCAGAGAAGCTACCAGCTTTTGTCAATCACTAACAAGAATTGAATAGACTTTCGACTCGACAAGTTAAAAGGCATGGTACTGTAGAACCTTCAGCACTAAATTTAAGTGGGTGTATATATTTCAGTGACTATGTTTAATTTTGATCCTGTGTGCATTTTAGAAAATCCAAAATAAATTTGTGCAATAAATTCTTGCTTATGATTAATAAAGATCACTAAAGATGTTGTACAATCATTCCACCCCTGAAAAGGAACAGTTCAAAGAAATTATTGAAAGGCCAACATTACCATGACATTCATCTCCATGACGACTGCATGTAAACTAATGATGACAACTATATTAATTTACACTGTTGTTATCCTAAACTGTTGTATTTCAAGGCCTGTTACGGCACAGCATGGTGCAGGAAGGAAAACAGCGATGGCGTGGCACCAAGACAAAAAGGGGTTTATTGGGAAAACAGGAAACAAGGAAAAACACAAATCAAAGAGACTGCAAGGGGTTCAAAACAAGGCGGGGGCTATCAAAGCTTAACTAAAGAAACCACAAAGTAAATGCAAAGGGGGGGCACAAAACAACAAGCATGTGGCAATAGGGACAGACTACAGGTGACTATAAAACCTAAGGAATACAATGACGCAGCAAGGAACAGCAAGAGAGCAAGGTAACGAGGACTAACAAAAGGCAGGTGAGGATAATCAACTAATCAACAAAGGAGCAGGGCGGCAGGCGACAGGTAGAATGAACTACAATAAACAAGCACTGATCAAGGGAACTCTAACAAACACCAAACTAGGAAACAGTACACAGAGGGCCGACTACACAAGGCAAAAACTGAAATCACAAGCAGGGCAACCGAAAGCAGGGAAGCAAAAATAATTACAACAAACACCAGGGAAACCAGAAAACCAAATAATAAACAAAACCAGTGATGCTGGTTCCTGGCCAGCTGCAGACCAACAAGCAGTGGGTCGTCAGTCCCTGAGTCACCAACTCAACCTGTTGAGCAACAGGCCAGAGAATTGGGAGAAACACACTGGGACTGAAGTGCAAAAGACAAGGAGGAGGACAGAATGCTGGCCAAATGGGGAGGAGATACAAAGGACAGGGTCAGATGGGCACTCACCCTGACAGTGCCACTATAAGATTCTCTGTTTTGGGCCATCCATGTTGGGAAATATGCCATGGAAGAATAAATTGAATAGAATGAATAAATATAAAGCTGTATTTAATATTTGGCTGTTTTCGTCTATATACGTGCCGGCAAAGACATGACATGCAATGCTGATTCTCTTCTGTCAATGGAGATGTGGGTAATCTCCTTGCTGAAGCTCATGAACATAACCTATCAACATGAATGGTCCACAAGAATGTGTGGGGGAGCTTTTTCTTTAACGTCTTGCACAATTTCTGTTTTTCCTTGAGATTTCAAGAGAATCATTATTCAGGGATTTCAGTCTGAAAGCCCTTCGCTGGCTGTGTTCACATGGGTGTGCTAATTTTAAAACATGCTCAACACTGGGGCACCGCACCCATATATTTTTACTTGCTCAGAAACATCTTGACCAGAAACAAAGTGTCAGATCAGGTCACATTTGACTATATCTTCACTGTAGGCTGAATATTCCATTTACCCAGGATACTTTAACAGCTCTTCAGGCCTACCAGGCCACAACTACATCCAATCCGAGAAAGGCAGCACACACGCAGCAGTGAGAAGAGGCAGGAGTACAACTTTGACTGCAATATGTTAGTGAAAGTAAAAGATGATAGGAATGTACAAAACAGAAAGACATGGCGGAAAATGGCAAGGCAGTGAGGGCAGAATGATGCATACTGATGTCTGTTGTTAGTTTTCTTGTACAGCCTGTGTAAATATACTACTGTGCAGTCCTGTCTTAGGAAGAAATCAGTCCTAAATATTGGAAGAATAGGAGACCAGATATCCCCGCAAGAAGTGATATTGTCTCTCAGGGTAGTGGTCAGTTTAATGATGAACGTTCTGTGACTGTAGGTTGAGTGAATGAGTTAAAAGTCAAGCCCCCAGGTAAACTTGACTTAGCCCCTGGTGTCTTCAGTGACTAGAAATGCCCCAGGCCTGTAAGCTCTTGTGGGGTCACTACAAAGCTCCCAACATAGGGGGGATGTGACGTGATATGGACAATGATCTCAGGATGCTCCTGATGGAAGGCCAGAATGACTGAATATGTGGGAAGAACCAAATGGCATAGATAACATCATCTTCTGCTTCTGAGTAGTGCATTCATGTATTATTAGAATGAGTTTCTTTCATCCATCCATCCATCTACTAAGTGGTTATCCCAGTCACGGTCACAGTGTTCTTTTATGATTCTTTTAACGGACTGTGAGTTCAATTGTATTTCTTTTTTATCTGGTTGAAGGTCTGGTTGAAGCCGTCTTTGAATACATGCCCAAGGCTGGCCAAGCCCCCTCTCTTTCCATCCTTTTCTGTTGATGCTAAACACAACCTTGCGCCATGTTTGGGTGAAAATGAATGGTGATGGGTTTCTGAGAAATCTCGTTCAACCATGCGGTTTAGGTTATGCTAACCGTAACTTCTTTAAAGCAGCAGTGTTTTTCCAATAAATGTCTGTGACTGGTCTTTGACAAGCATTTCTCGAGCCTGTTGTATATTGTATTGTATAAGTTGTCATCCACCATGTCATTTTATTTTCTGAGGAGATGACAACTTGATTGTTTTTTTTCCTTTGCTATTAGTAATGCAGTTCATGCCGTGCTGAATGCAGAGAACCAGTCTGGGGGTGGATTTGCAGGAGTCACAGAGAAGAGGTACTTGACTTTTGGAAGAACCGTCATCTTGAGTGTCGAAAATTATCCTATTAATTAATGTGGTAATATTCCGTCTTGAATAAACCGAAAAAGTGGGATGAAATTGAGCTTAAGCAAATCTTTTAGACTGGGTGATATGCGAGTGCCTAGATATTTGATGGACAGGGCTATTTGTAGGAGGAGTGAATCCGTAACTCCAGAATCGTGTTTGATTTAAAGAGGGGGAAGGCAAAGCTTTGGATTTACCAGTCAAACTGTTCCTATCTTCATCTATGGTCATATCTCTCGGTTGGCCTGGGACCACCTTGGTATTCCCCCAGTAGAACTGGAGGAGGTGGTTGGTTAGAAGGAGGTCTGGTCATCCTTGCTTAGACTGCTGCCCCCGTGGCATATAAAGGATGGAGGGATAGATGGATGTTACCATATCTGTTTCCCATACAGCACATTCCAATATTATTGGTATCTTGTCTCTAAGAATGATGCCCATTCATTTTGAATGTAACTGAGGAAGGTCTTGTCTCTGAGTAATGAAGTGCTGTAGTACCGTGGGGGTGAAGTGTGAATTTACTAGAAATGTAATTCCAATGGGGGTATTATGGACTGAAATTATAATGCTGTGGATGATTAGAATCATCAATCTATGCGTAATAAAATTATTGGTTAAAAAATAATCCATATATATAGATAGGATTTAAAATATGAAGAGTAATAAAAGTATTTTCGATTGGCTGGGTAATGAAGTTTCCAATTGACTACCATGCTGAACTTTTATAAGCTGATTTATGGTTTATAGGCAGAATTATCTTAGGATACACATCATCCTAATGTGACCTAATAACAATTGAATGCTGTTAGGTTTGAGAGAGGGGCTAAGATTTAATTATGCTCCTAATAATCTACACGGGTACAGCTGTGCATACGCCACCCTCCACCATTTAGTCCAGCTGCACCTATAATGAAAAATGTCACTTCCATTACAAATGGGTACCACCGGCCTATCACTGTCAATTATATATCCAACATTTTAGCTCGTGCCAATGCCTATATTTACTTTTGTATGGTAATCCCCAGCCCCTAATATTCCAAGACCGTAGTTAGCCGAATCTGCTGATATAGCCACCCACATATGACGTGTACTTCCTGTATGTACATATGGTGACATTTCATTGATAAATTAAGACATCAACATCATTAAATACAGTAATAATGAGGTACATTATACAGCCCTGTACCGTGCTGTACTCTCTCTCTCCCTCTCGAATGACAGGGGCTCTGGCATTTCAGCCTAATTATCAAGATACGAGAGAGCTATGAAAGAGTGTTATGTATCAAGAGACGACTGGAGCAATGAGAACCACGTTACATTTTTATAGCACGAACACTGCGATACCGTGGCAATGAATGGGATTGGTGGGAAGGCAGATGTCCTACAGGGAAGCAGGACTATAGGGACAGAGGAAGATGACTTATGAACTCAGGCAAATAGGCTTGCATACCTCACCATGTTACAGCCTGTACTGTCCTGGTGGCTCAAACCACGCATGCATGGGGTCCCACTGTACTTTGTACACTAATAAAATGAACAGCCACTACTCTATAGAAACGGAGAAACAACTGATCTACACAATAACTGGCATATGATGCAAAACACTCCTTTATTATATTTTGGAGAGACTTATTATAAATACCAGTACCATTTTAAGGTCTATTCTCCATTTCAAAACTGGGTGTCTAACAACCACCCTCCCCTACTTTGTTTTGGTAATTTGTCAATAATAAACACTCTGTGGGGATTATATCTCCCAGCTGGCCTGGAAACTTCTGGGGACAGCGAGGTCTGGTCTGATCCACTCGGCAAGCTGCCACTGCAAATCTTACCAGGTGGGGCCGCATGAAGACTGTGGTGGTAATGTCAATAATACAATTTGTATGCTCATGCTTGGCGTTTTTTCACTGTGTAAGTGAAAGACAGTGCTGTGTGTCATGTGCTTACTCTTTTCACTATCTCTGCTCTCAACAAGTTGGCACAGAATCCACAAGCAGAGAAACGAGAGTGATTCACGAACACTGTATGCATTATTGCAGCAACACAGTCACAGCCCACTGCAGATAAGCAGCACAGTCACAACCCACTGCAGATATTTGTTCACTGCAGTTTCACTCGTCTTCCACAGCCAGAAAATTATGCCCCAGGTTATTCCTTCTTTATTTAGATTTGTTTAGTCAAACACATTTAGTAAATAATTTAAGATGGGTATCTCTTATTCCACTAATTAGTCCTTATCTGCTGCCATAATGGTATGTAGCTTCTGTCCGTAAATTTTACGGCAGTTTTAAGGCCAGCTTAAGTTGGAGTTTGGAGCAGAACGAATCATTGGTGCCCCCCTGCCCTCCCTCCAGGACTTGTACACTTCTAGAACCAGGAATAGGGCAAGTAAAATCATCACTGACCCATCACACCCTGGCCACTGTCTTTTTGAACGTCTCCCCTCTGGCAGACGACTCAGAAGTCTGCAGACCAGGAGCAGTCGCCACAGGAACAGTTTCTTTCCCCAAGCCATCACCCTTACATACACCTGACCTGCATCACCAACCGACACCTGCTTCCCTGACTGCCACACCCTGTCCCACTCATACCACCCTTACAAACACCTGACCTGCATCACCAGCCTA
>JAODKM010000088.1:11838229-11871248 GCA_026780845.1 Petrocephalus sullivani | reverse complement strand
AAAAAAATTAGCTTTTTTTTAAATTTTGGTTTTTTTTGGTTCCCGGAATGAAAAACTAACACGCCCCCCCCCCCCCCCCCCACACACACACACACACACACAAACACACACATGCACACCAGCTTTTAACTTATTCTCTTAAAGCTTCATTTGTAGGGTTCTGGAGGCCCGTAAGATATACACTATTTTCTATTACACTATTCCCAGCTCTTTTTCACCAAATCAAACTACTCCTCTTTATTAAGAAGAAAATACTACAAACAAGATTAGTTTTTTTAAATTGTTAATATTGTATGACTTGAGATGTGAACTGTGATAACAACATTTTAAAATAATTAAAATGATTGAATACATCTTTAAATTATTCAATACTTAAAAGTTCTAATAGTGAAGGAACATTTTAGATTTTTCATTCAGAATTCACAGGGAACACATTGCTAAATGGTGTCCTGTGTAAGAACAGCTGGGTTCCATGTTTCTGTAATTTGGCATATTGCACAACAAAATAAGAGTCTGCGTTCAACCAGCATGCACTTTGGTTTCTCTCATTCATACTGAAGTTGACAGTTATGCCATCATACCTTTTTATTTTACATTAGTGACGTTCATAGCTCTAGCGAGTCTGTAAGCTAATAAAACAAGACATTTAATTTTCTCAAAACTAGAACACACTTCTCCCTTCAGAAAAGCTTCCAGTGAAGTTGTGTGTCCATTACTATTGTACTGAGATGTTATTTCTGCAGTTGTGACCTTCCCAACCACAACTGGGAGATTCTGGTGGTTTGGTGTAGCTCTGAGGGATAGCATTCTATTCTAATGTTTGAAAGGTTGTGGGTTGAAATCCCACATCCAGCAAACTAATCAACCATAACTTTATCCCAAAGCCTGCTCTTTCCTGTATATACATTGGTGTCTCTCATAGAGAGCAAGCCGGCATGTGAAAACTACCCATTTTCCCTATGGAGATGAATAAAGTGCTTCTATTGCTTTTTGCTGTAATGAAGCATTCACCTGTGGCCTCCATCATTAATTAGAAGTTAACATTAACAAAAAAGCCATTGACTGGATGTTTGCTCCACATACACTTGTCTGTACACTGTACATGAATGGTCTAGGAAGGGTGTTCAGAAGATGCTGGAGCAGTCCCACTGTGTGCAGTATGTACCGGAGGAGACATCTCAGCCATTCTAATGTTTAGTCGAACTGTAAGTGAACCTCTTGACTGGATATTGCATTTACAGTCAACCGTTCCACATGGAGGGGGTTAGGGACACAAGCCCTCTGTGATCTGGAAGAACTGCGTCCACCTTGCAGAATGAAGCAGGCAGGCGAGCAGAAGGGAGCAAAGTGAGAAGGTCTGAGAAGCATGCGATACAAAGACCACTGCGCGGTACCGCCTGAGCAGCTACCATCAACCATAAACGCTTGGCATCCTCCAATCCAGCACTCAACATATATCTTATGCATTTATGAGTTACGACCCTTTTGTGCGCTTTCTGCTGGCAAGATGTCGGCATCTTTCGCAAAACGGCCAAAAACTCCCATTTGATTTCTTACGCTGCCCCTGCTATATCGGAACCTCGGCGGGCAAAGTTGCAATGCGGAAGGGTCGACCGCAATCAGCCGCAGCCGCGCAAGTTGCTTTTTGGGGAATCAGTGGCCTCGAGAAAAAGCACAACGTCACCCGTCTCCTTATACGGGGGCCTCTGAGCTGCCCGAGACTCAGGAAACACAGGAATGAACAAGTGAGCTACCAAAGAGATCATTTCAAAGTTAGAATAAATTTTCACCGAGCAACCAATGCAATCAATTTTCCCTCAAAGTAAATAAAGCTCTCGTAAATCTTAGAAATCAGATATCTCGTTAGCAGCCTAGTAAGGAACTGGATAATTTTAAACACTGCCAAAACAAACTTCACTAATAAAACACCGTACTTTACAAATATTATTGATGAGCGCAATATATTAGTAGTACACTTAATTTCTGGCAAATGCTAATAGTTCAGCTGAAGAAATATGATCTCATTTACTCCACTGTGAATCTGAGGCACATTTTTGGTTGAAAGGAATATGGTCATGTAGAAATTGTGTGTTTTTAATGAAGCAGTTCTTAGTGTACGTGCTTCCTAGAGGTGTTGAGGTGGTGCCCCCTCTAGTGGCGGCGACTGTGCAAATCACTGAAACCTGCCTTTCGTGTCAGATACACCTAATAAAGTCTTTCCTGGGGTCACCTACCCCAGAAGTTCTCTTATGTATTACCATAAGAATGTCTTTCATCATCTGGTTCTACTTATGCCTGATGATCCTTACAAGCTCTTAGAACTGTTTCTTGTCTCCCCTAAATATGTGTTTATGTCTCGTGATTTCCTTTGAACATGTTCATCTTTTTTTCCCATAAATGGTTACAATGCATCAATAATTTTGACTTATTAATTAGGTCTAAATTGAGGAAAATAAAACATCTGTGTGGCCCAGGATTCCAGTAAGCCCATGTTTGTTACACTGCCTCATTGCTTTTCTGATGCGAGGTCTACAGAATTGCGACAAGATATGTTTGGACACAGCTAAGAATCCTTCTCCTGCTGTAGACCTCAATCTAATGGACCACATGGAGAACAGAGTCAGCCGTGCTACACAGCCCATTCTCGGTTCTGGGTCATGTGACAGGGACCATAAGGACACAAACAATAAGCCACATTTGTTAAGTACATCACCTGCAGTCCCCTGTCTGGTGACCATGATAGAAATAATTTGTTATATTACAATACATGGGAACTTATTCCACGTGTGAATGAAAAGTGACTTGCTGGGTAGAGTACAAATATTCTTCACACGATTTCATTGTGCGTAATTATTATTAAGGCTGGTAATGTGTAGCAAGGCTTCTCTGGTCAAGTGCATAAATGTTTTTGGAAGTAGTTGTCTTGTTTGTCCCGTAACGCCATCATGAACACAGGGTGTGACATTTAGCTTGGCACCGAGGGTGCGAACAGCAGCTGTAAATCACAGACGCATTGTGAAATAGTGGCAGGGCATGGGTTAAGACAAGCATAAAAACTAGATTGCTGGCCAAGTAACTATATGACCTTTAGCAGGCTACTGTGTGAAAGTGTAATACGGATTTAGCAGTGTGAACAACTTTTTTGTGTGTTAAAGGACGTTATTGTCTGTGCACAGAGATCCATAACACACAGAAAACACTACATGGATACAGACCTGCGTGGGAGGCCATACTTAAATTGCATGAAACTGCTTTCAGTTAAACACATTCACTTATCCGATATTCCAACATTACAAATTTTTTATGCCTCTGAAATTAAGATGTCAGGGCCAGAGCCGTGGTACAAAGGCACGGATGCAGACAGTCGCAGACTGCAGACATGCCCCTTAATCTGGGGTCAAAAAACGATTTACGAAACGTGCTCCCAAACAGAGCATGCCCCTTCATTGTTATATTCTCAGTGCCATAACTCTCCTCCTTTCACCCCCCTGCCCAGTCATCAGGCAGCCTGCCCCCCACCTCATTCAGCGCTCTGCTCGGTGCCTGCATCCTTCTTCAGGCTGACATAGGCTGCCCAAATCAAATGAGTGCGCAAACATAAATCCACAGAAGCGCACAAATGCATGATAACTGAGAATGCCAAATGATATATACATACTGTATGCATCATTTTCTTTACTTGCATGTACAGAAATGGCCCATCCCCCGATCAGACAATTTCCACGTATATAACAAAAACTACAATACAGTATTGACAGTATTTCACAAATATGCACATCATTTTTGCAGGAATTTGACAAATGAATAAATAAATATGAAGAATGCAAAGACAAATACTCTGGTAAAACCAATAAACAAAATCGACTAATCAGAACAGTTCCAAACAAATCAACCTATTACAGTACTGTACGTGAAATTATAAACACCGCAATAAAAGTTTCTTGATAAAGAGCGTTATATTAGCCCTTATGTGCTGGATTAGGGTTCACAGTATAAACACATAATAATGTATCATTTAAAAAATATGCGCAAATACAATAAAAAAAGAATTAGCAGTCATGTAAATAATTTAGCTAATAACTGTTTGTACTTTGAAGCAATGTTCTGGCAATAAAAAAGAACAAAAGGGAAACCAACCAAGAAATACTTTCATGCGTGCACTTAAAAGTATGCGCAGAACTTCTTAGAGGGTTTATTGATGACTGTAACTCTAAATCTGTAAGCTGACCTTTGCCACAGCGCACCGTTTAAACATCTTCTGGGAATGAGCGAAAGGGTGGGACATGTGTCGTGCTGATCTTAGAGTCCACTTACACCCCATTGAAAGCATTCCACAAGGTGTTCATCGTGTTGTTTCTTCAAGCATAGTTGCATTGCATGATTTGCTAAACACAAATGCGTAAAGGTCAGCCTTGTTGCCTACCACACTGTAGATAATTTGAACTTCATGTTGTATGAACTTGCATATATCTGTGTTCTGCAAGGGAGCACCAAGCAGTGAGAAATACTTTTCTGGACTAACTCTGAGTATTTTTTTATCTGTTTGCTTACATTTTTTCTAAGGCAAAGCCAGGTGGTTTGAAACGGACGCTAAGAGGATGAGGTAACTACTCATACTGGTGTAAGTCAGGAATAAAGTTTTTGTGACATCATTTGCATGAATAAATTAATCAGTATCAGCAGTAAGTAAAATCTAACAAGCAAGAGTGATTAAAAATACCACTTTTTATTGTCCGTGCCCGATGTTTCACTTGTGTGCGTTTGAGATTTGTTGCTATTTCGTTTGTACAATTTAATCCAGTCTCCATTATTTTAATAGAATGCCGTAGCTTGATTAGTTTCACATGCTCATTTGCTACTGTTAATCTTTTAATTAGTTTTAACATGTTCATCCATTCTTTTTTCTAATTATTTTATTCACAATTGACTATTAGCACTATGTTTTGCCTTCTGCCACGGCAGTCTCTAAGAGATAAGACTTCACTGCACATTTTGTGTGGCCTAACATCATCTGGCAGTAATGTGATTAATCACTTAGGTGCCATTGATCCACAATAAATGCTGTTCTTCTGCTAAGCCATGTTCCAAAGCCCATCTCCATGTTTGCACGGAATTCTGTGATGATTGCAGCCACATGCAATTAGTGCCGTGCATTTCAACATTTAATATGTATTAAAGGAGCATGTAAACTTGCACTTTCACTTCTTTTTATAAAAGTGCATCCATTGGAATTATATGTACGTCTCTGAAAAGTTTTCAATTCAGTCCTAAAACTGGTACTTCTGGAGAAATGCCATCTATATGATTGGCTATTGATTATACACGACATTACAATAACTGTTACAGTTTCAATGATACCCAAACGTAGGTCGATACATCAAAATACATAGCACCACTGTCATCTTCCCCAGCTCTTTTTTATTAATGTTTTTTTAAAAACAATATAGGATTTCTGTCCAGAGCCTTACAGTCTGGTTAGATCGCCACAAAATGCTGGTAGCCAGACCTATTAGGCCTGATGTCGTGAGATTTTTACCCTAAATTTCTTTCACTTGCCTGTAGAGTCTGGAGTATTAGGTTGCATGTTTCTCAAAAGTTCTATAAATAGAATGGAACAGTTTGATAAGCAATAAATCACTATTCCTCCCCAGCACTCCCTTAGAGTACAAACCTGGGGTAACAGCTATGGTATGAACTGTGTGTGTAATTCGGAAAAGCCAACGGTCTCAATAGAAACATAAATTCAGTCATTCACCAGAGGAATTAATTGGATTCGTCTGAAGGGGTTTGTTAACTTCAGCTGCAGAGTAGAGCAGGGAACACATATGACTGACGAGTTCCTCTGATGGATTTTGCTGTTTAGATTTTTGTATTAACTGGAACTAAAAGATGCCAATATATTTGCCAGTATGTTCCTTGCTGACTGTGTCACAGTCATAGTCCTTTTCTTCTGATCCATTGAAACCAGTATCTTATAGGGCAATATAACAGTATAACAGTATATTTTTTATTCACTGCTGATACAAGTCAATGATACTGACTTTAATTTGCAGTAAAATCCAAAAAAAAAGGTGCAGTTACACAGCCACTGAATACGTTATTATACATACTTTTAATGCGATGAATTTGAAAAAGAAAATCATCTAAGGTTATAAGATTTAATGGAAGTACAAAAACATATTGGTGTAATATCTAATATTTTACTTCTAGATATGACATTGACATGACATTAATGTACCTTGGTTCCAGATTAAAGAATACACCCTAGCATTTATTTTTAGAGAAGTAAATAGATAAAAGAAGCCAGACACACACTGACATTATATCAATTTCAAGTAGTGAAGGAAACAGGAACAAATAAATGTGCAATGATAGTACATATTTTAAAGCTTCACTTCTACAGATACATCTACAATTTCTCATATCAATAAACTTTCATGTGTCTGAATTGAGTGATTAACTGTTTGTGTCCTTGTTATGCATTGAAAGACACAATTGCAGATCATAAAAAAGTATTTCCTGATTAATATATTTATGTATTTTTGCTGTTATGACTTTAAATAGATTATAGGATTAGCAGTTTATTTTTGTGCCAAAATATTCTAAGAAGTAAATATTCATTGCATTTACATAACAAAATTAATTTACATTCCAAGTCATTGGTATGATTATATTATCATTATATAATTAATTGAAATTATTAATTGAAATTATGTAATTTAAAGCAGGTAAATAAATTAACCTTAGAAAAAGTCTACACAAATATGCTATTTAAATAATGGTATCTATATACAAATAATTTTATGATTATGCGGGTCAATTAGACATAGCTCATTAACATTTCACTGGACCAGCATTTTTCTAGACAGTTAATTACTGGGTGTAATCACAGCTGGGTGTGTTGCTTACACTGGATACTCGTCTCATTTAAGCGTCAGTCATTCTCACTACCATGAGAAATGCTTCTGGGTAAGAGAGTGATGAGATTGGGGTGGAGTGCCGTCAAACACGAGCTTCTTCACTTCTTCCTCTCCCTTTCAAACCACCAAATCCCACAAAAGATTCCATACAATTCTTCTTTTTTTATAACTCCTTTGCTGGCCCAGGATGTGAAGATGTGCAGAAAAAGCAGATGTGTTTGCGACCTTGTAAAAAACCCACGCATCACACCTTGGTCGGAGCTTAGTCCCAAACAACTGAGGCAAGTTTAGGCCACCAAACCAAACCAGCTTCCACTGAATGAAAACAGAGCATCATGCAGAAGAAAATAAGCAGACCCCAAACCTCAGATCTCAGAGGCTGATTATAATGTACTAAACTGTGAGGGGATTTAATCCACAATGGTTTCCCAACCCAGTCCTGGGGGACCCACTGACAGTCCATGTTTTTGCTCCTTCCCAGCTCCATGGACAGTCCATATTTTTGCTCCCTACCAGGAGCTAGGAGGGAGCAACAACATTGACTGCTGTGAGTCCCCAAGGACTGGATTGGGAAACATTAGTCTGGTAGGTGGGTGAGGGAAGCTGGGAGAGTGGTGACCCAGTGCATAGACAGACACCTACCTCATAAGCTGCAGTGGTTAGCTCGAGCAGTATGTCCAAGCATGAAGCTCTCGGTGCACTGTTGGCTGCTGGATGACGGGGAACGGCAGGAGGATCGCTGGAAGCGGCTCCTACGGTTGAAGTAGCTGCCCGCGGTCCAGGTCCGCTGCCGATTGTGCAGGTACTCCTTGTAGTTCTTGGTGAGCAGCGTGTAGAGGAAGGGATTGATGCAGCTGTTGCTGTAGGTGAGGCAGGTGGTCAGGTAGTTGATGTTGCGCCTGGCTTTGCCGGACAGAGATAAAGAAGGGTGGAACTGTCCCAAGAGCTGCCAGATCCAGAAGGGCAAAAAGCAGGCCCAGAAGAGCAGCACAATTGTGAAGATCAGGTACAGCACCTTCTGGTTAGGCAACTTCTTAGTCTGTTTGAAGATCTCCGTCTGACTGACCCAGTATGTCCGGGCCAGACGGATGTAAAGGTAGCCAATGATCATTCCAGGGGCCACAATGCTTGTGCAGAAGAGGAAGGAGATATAGACCTTGTAGGACAGTTGGCTGAGAGTAGGCTGGCACATGATCTTGTTGCCCACCGGCGTGAGCTGGATTCTGATGATCATAGGCAAGGTGAGAATGAGGGATGCCACCCAAACCAGGATTGCAATGGCTTTACGGTAGCTTTTAGACCTCTTCACAGTGTCCAGTGGCTTGAGGACGGCGAGGTATCTCTCTGTGCTCATGATAGTCAGCGTGAAGATGCTGGCATGCATGGTCAGAAAATCCATGCTAATCAGGATGTGGCAGCCTGCCTCGCCGAAGTACCAGCCCTTCAGGAAGTGGGTACAGACCACAAATGGAATTGTCAACAGGTAGAGTAGGTCTGCCAGTGCCAGGTTGATGATGTATATGTACATAGAGGCAACCGAACGCATGGAGTGGCACATGACCACCAGAGTGTAGATGTTCCCAGATACTCCCGCCAGGCACATGACGGACAGGATGGTGCCAATGGTAAAGGTGGTCGCCATATCCTCAGCTGAAGCATTCCGTGGAGGATCAGTGGTGTTGGTTATCCTCTCCAATAGGACTCCCAGGGGCTCCAGAGTGGTCATCTCTGTGCATCGATGGAAACCACATGGCCAGAAAACAGGCACATTTTACAAACATGAAATATTTCCAACTGGGAATTTATATGGAAATGCCGTTGATTTTTTGGAAACGAATTCAGTGTTAGTTTAACTGAACTATTGTTTGCTAAAAGCACTGCGTCCTGACAACAAGCACACAGAAGAGGCTATTGAAACCATTTTTGTTGTCTGCTGTGAGGGAGGATTCGCCCAAACATCTGAAAAGTAGTGGGTTGAATTATAATTAAGATTTTGGATTTTGTATAAAAAATAAAAACAACAAAACTACAAGTATCTATTACAATTATCTATAGTGTTAGTGAGTTACTCTCTATTTGGTGAAGTAACCAAGTACCAATTTGAATGCCTTACCTTGACTGAGAGCAGCTGAAAGTAGAGCTTTTTTGAGAGAGTGGTCCGGCATTTAGGATCAGTCATGAAACACTAATTAACTCATAGTGCACCACGTGTGGGTCACATGAAGGTGTTAGCAGTTTGAGGTCCAAGTGACTACAAAAGAGCATTTTTAATAAATTAATTAATAAACAAAGCAAACGACAAAAAGGTGTTCCTACAGTCACAAGAGATTCCACCTTTAACCTGCGGCCATCGCGCAATAGTCTGTCAAGGAAAATAAGAAAATCAGAGCTTCGCCAGTCACAAAAATGACGGCCCCAGCGATTAAGAAATTAGTGATTTTCGTGCAAAAAAAAGAAGAAGGGAAATGAAACAAATAGAAAGTGAGCAGAAAAATGACAAAGTTGACGGGAGTCTCCGGACGAGGACAGCAAAGTGAAGCAGTGCAGAGAGAGTATCCCCTCTTTCAGGCACAGACAGAGTTGCGTGTGTGAGGGAGAGGTCTACAGAGGAGCGATCGCACACGAGTGCGGGGTGGGAGGGGTGATGGGGGAGGCAGGGAGAGACAGGCAGGGAGAGAGAGAGCGATTGGAAGGGAAGGGGCTGGCTTTCCAGCGAGGTATGCTTGAAATGCACCCATTTAGCCTGCTTCTTCAAACAGGCAGCCTGGGCTACTGTACACCTTGCCTCTCAGTGGTTGACCGCAGCATCCCGAGTTATTGAAGTATCACTGCAACACTAATGTACTGTGTGCTGCCAAGTTCCTTCATGCCACAGCAACACAATATGAGTATTATTATGCTCACCGTGATCCATTTAAGAACCACTGAGAAATATCAGTGTATCAGAGGTTTAGCAATATGTATTTCATGGTATATACTTAGTTTAATATCAAAGTGTGTAGTTCCGTTTTATTCCCTTTAAACTGTTGGGAGTATAAACACTTAAAGATATTAACTGAACGATGCATGCTATATAAAATAAAAGTTAGGGCCGCAGACAAATATCAGATAAGTTCAGCTCATGTCAGACATCAAAGGAGGAAAAGTGACCAACATCCATTAGCCTGTGGCCTCATCCCAGCTTCAAAAGAACGTTTGAGTTCGATAGAGATGCCAGCTGGCTAATAAACACTGACCTATCGGAAAGAAATTTTTTACGATGAACAGATGCTGCCCTCCACTTTTAAGTAATAGCATCGAGCATGTGGAGATATGTTACTGGATTATTATGGTGGAGATTTAGGGTGGAATGGTCCACACGAAGTCTCGTAATTTTGGGTGGGCTTTGCTCTCATGTTATTGGATAATATAAGTTTTAATGTTTTGTAAGACTGTACTGGACCTGATGGCACATTACTTAGCTCTGCTACGTCAAAGCTCTGGCACCGGGGTTTGAGCCTCTGTCCTGGTCTTCCTGGGTTATCTCAGTCCAAAAACATGCCAA
The DNA here is from genome assembly GCA_026780845.1 of Petrocephalus sullivani. Lineage (NCBI taxonomy): Eukaryota > Metazoa > Chordata > Actinopteri > Osteoglossiformes > Mormyridae > Petrocephalus > Petrocephalus sullivani. Next base: position 11,860,784 of record JAODKM010000088.1, on the reverse strand, counting down.
GGCGAATAGGAGTTTTTCAGTTGTCTATAGGTGTGAATGATGCAAATGCCCAGTGATGGCTTGGCGCGCCATCCGGGGTCTATTCCCTGCCTCGCGCCTGTAGTTTCTGGGATAGGCTCCAGAACCCCGTGTCCCTGCATAGTACAAGCAAGTTTGGAAAATTAATGGAAGAATATATTAAGAAATCCGAACAGGGGAAATGGAGGAAGGAAAGGAAAAGGGTAATAATGACAGACCTTGGAAACACTGGGCTGGGAAGCACTTAGCAAATAGGAGGCAGCTGGGAGTGATCAACACCAGGGAAGGAAATGAGAGGTGACATAACCAGGCATGGCTTGTTAAAGCCACACATAGCTATTAACAGGGGGCATGATTAAGGACAACATGGAAGATGACCTACACAACCTACCTCAGGTCAGGGTGAACAGGTGAAGGGACAACAAGAACAAGGACAAGGACAGGAACATAGGAAAGAACTTCAAGGAAGATGGTTCAGGACAAAATAAATACCGGACAGGATAAAAGGACCAAAACTGAAACGAAACCAAGGGAGATGGGGTGAGTCTGGGGAGTCTTCCGTTCTCCAAGAAACCGGCCATTGATCCAGAGGAGCTGGGCAGTGATCTTAGGCCATGGGCCCGCTTAGGTCCATTCCCTGGTGAGGTGAAACCCCTCTGGGCCGCTGAACTGGAGGCATAGACGGTTCAGAGGACATTAAGGGATCACCAGGGCCGGAGAGCGCCGAGGAGTTTAAGCATGAGAGGTCTGCAGGACGGGAACTAGAGAGCACAAAGGGACTTGGAGGACTGGAGCAGAGACAGAAATGGGAGCCGCAGGGTGCCATAGTTACCCTCTCTTGGAGATGGAAAGCCGAGTAATCCCTCTTCTGGGCCCCGGTCTGCACCGCCGGCCGCTCCGAGGCCAAGTTAGCATGACCGCTGGGCTGAAGCGGTGACTCATGGAGTGGGTCTAAGGACAAGATCCATAGGGCCCCACTCTGAGTCATTCAGGGTTCATCCCCTATAGAATGGTGGTGGCCGGAGAGTTGGGCGTCGGTTTGATGTGTCGGGTGGAGATCTCACATGGTCCAGGATCCAAGAGCTCAGGTGGAGTGGCTCCTCCAGGGCCAGGCACAACAGTGTATACTTCAGGGCTGGGTGTGGTTGCAGCAAGCTGATTGGCAGCTGTTTGCAGGGAGCCGGCAGGCTGGTTTTTGGTGAGCCGTGCAGCTTCCTGTTTGATGAGCCTCTCCTTCTCCTCCAAAGAGAGCTGCACAAGCCCTGATTCCTGTCGGTCTGACTCAGGGGCAAGCCTTGTCAACATCTGATTTACCCTGGCAAACAACACACTTGCATGCAAACGGGGGGTTTGGGGAGATGTAGGAAACTGGCCACAAGGGGTAATGCTCCCACAGAGATGTGGAGCACAGAATGTTCCGGGGAAGAGCCACCGGACAGTTTGCAGAGGTCTGTCATATCAAGGGGACAGAAGAAGTGTGAGCAGGCGAGGTTAAAAAAAAAGGGGGGGCTTATAAATTAAGTTAACAGAAAAACAGGATCGCAAGGGATCTGAACAGGGGAACCAGAGGAAGGCAGGGAATGGACAGGGTAACAACATCAATGACAGACCGAGGAAGCAATGAGGGAGAAAAGAGGAGACAGCTGGGAGTGATTAACACCAGAGGTAAGGCAAACAAGCCCCTAAAGCGCCAATAATGTCCCGATGTGTCCACCGCACCGCTCTCAGATTCTTTTTCACATCCACAACCAACTGAAACTGGGAGTTTGTGTGTGGAAGTTGCCTTTTTCAGATATAGCATACAACCTCAGCTTGGCAGTTCTCTTGAATGTCAAATTAAGATTACTTTCTTCCTGATTCGCCAATATTTTCCCCTCATGTGATCCTGAAGCAAATCTACTGCTATACTCTTACAAATTTGAAACCTACTGCAAATATGAGACAATAAGCTTGTCAGAGTTGGAACGGCTGTTGCTGAATCCTGTAGTTTGTCCCAGACAATAATCTCATTGTAAATTATCTTTAACTCACAAAGGTGGTACCCATTGCCAAAGCAGCGGTTTTGGCGCGTGCAGACAAAGCTGGCTGCCTGCTGATTCGCTGTACATTTTTACAATTAACGATTAACAATTATTGAGAATTTATTGTATTAATCATTTATTTATCCACAAGAGGTGCTAAGAAATTGAAATACTGTAGGACTTGATTGCTCATGTCTAAATTTATTACGAATAGCTGTGGCATTCAACAGCCTGTTATAGTTTTGAGACAAAATAGTTTCAAAGAATAGTTTCGAAGAGTTCAATTTAACTTGGGTATATTTTATTGTGTTAGTAGCAACCACTTTTAGTAAATGAAGCTTTACGCAAAAAGGTGTGCGACCAGTGCATTTGGCGCACAGAATCAGAAAGACCTGGAGCTGGTGCCTGTTTTTTATTCGTATATTGCCAACATTTGGCTGACTTCTCATGTTCAGCGTCCCCCTGAGGACAGCACTGGCACGTCCACCGCACATTCCCACACTAGCACAAATCCCCGGGCTTGGCCTTTGCTGCTCAGCCTGTGCACCTGAAGACATTGCGAACGCGCCCACTTGATTTCTTGTTTGTTGTGTCTGTCTATTTATCTATTTATTTTTTTATCTCTGTCCGATGACATCTGGAGGCTATCAGTTATTCGTATTTGTTTCTCACAAGGGACAGAATGAGGGAGAGACTAAAGAAATGTGCCATGACTCGATGGTTGGAAAAGCTTTGCCTGCATCTGGGATTCCATGGAAACTCCAGGAGGAGGACTGCTAATTACCCAGGAACGTCTTCTCAACTTTGTGAGACATTGCGAGCTGCACCAGATGCGACAGAGAGGCACCAGTGCATCACACGTGGGGCACTACGGCATCGCACTGAAGTGTGGATACTATGAGATGGGATTGCAAGCCTGCTTAGTAGTCATTCTAACATCTGTGAACCAGCCTGGTCATTTGGACTTTTGCTTGCATGCCTGTGCATATATGTGTTGGTTCTGTGGTTTAAGGATGGCCTGAGGTATTGTTGCAGACACTGCACATGTTAAATGTTTTCTGCACATTTGTAAGTAGGAGTTGCAGATAGAGGGAACAGAATACGGTAATTGACAATATAAAGAATTACCCATGAGTGGAGAAACCTTGGATGGAGATGGCATTAAGAAGGGTTCCTATTAAGAAAGAGTCTTAATTTCCTGGGAGAAAACTTATATACCACAGATATCTGAAGGTATTTTCTATAATTCCTTGTAAATTGTCCTATTTCTGAAATTCTCAACATTCACCTTTAGGGTTGGCATTTAAGTCAAGTTCTGGTAGCACAGAAATTCCTTTTTCCTTGGTTACAATGAGAACAATTCTAACTTTTTCAGTTTTCATTTTATGCTGAGTTCTCAGGTGTCATGTGATTCGTGTTTATTTGATGTTTTACATTATTTATTTGTATTTGTATGCTTGGTTTAGACAAAATCATTGAGTGAATAAAGTTAAGCAATCATACCTCTCATGGTGAAGTGCAACTAAGGAGGGACAGATGATGTGTCTGGATAAATGACCAGTCATTTGGGGCACAGTCCCTCTCTGCATGGCTGACTATAAAGTGTGCCTTGGTCCCAGCGTCGGGGGCCCTGCTGGCGCACGTAGCTTTCTGCAGCACGCTCCGTTGGCCCTAACAGCAGGATGACAGGGCCTCCAGGAAGCGGGATCAAAATATGGAAATGAACTCTGCACGGTGAGCTGAGCAAATAAATAAAGGCTGATGTTCCAACTCCCTACGAAGACTGGAACTGGAGCCCTGGAGCAAATGCCATATTGTTGATGAAAACCCATTGCTACTCTCCAGTCACTTACCTATAAACTTGTGGTTTTGTGAAAAAGCTGTCACGATAATATTTATGAGAGCATAATAATAGATAAAGAAGAACATTTATATATTATTAGTAGAACATTCTATTCCATCATCCTAAACATCATCAGGGAACTAAAGTTTACTTATAGGCTTTACTTATCTCCCATGCTAACGACCAATGCAACATGTCTAATACACCTCCAATCAGGTGGCTGCTATATCTCCAGGCATAAACACCACTGTCCCTTAACCACTGCTCCACCTGTTGACACATGAATGAAATTCACCCCAGAGCTCCTCCAACACGCAGCAAATATTTGCTCTGCGAGCCGTGACAGTATGCGTGAACATCGGTGTGGAATACAGGCTGAACTTTGCCGGTACTCCTTGTTCCAGAGAAGCATGCTCTCAGTGGGGCACGCTACGTTACGCTGCCTGGCACAATGCTGCCCTCTAGCAGTGCATGAGAGGGAGCTTTTTGTGATTTGCCCCTGGAGCAGCAGCTTGGTCTGTTCAGCGTGGAATTTATATCCATCGACAAAGATGCTAGGCTTCTACGGTATATATTCAGCTCAGTGTTGTTGCAGTTGCAACAAAGCTGATCTAAGTAATTTTGTAGCTAAAAATATAATAATCATTGAATGCTTATTTCTGTTCATTAAGTGTAACTATTCAGAACAAGCCTGAAAATAGGAGCACAGCACTTCAGAACCGGTTTGCATCCTATTTAGGGAGCAAGGCCAGGTATAATTTGGATTGTTGTCATGGTTTGTTTGTTATGTTTGCATTTATATTCATCACTTCAAGTGTAGCTTTTCCATTGTTGATTCTGAATATATGCCTGGCACTTCGTGTGTTTTTTGATATTGCAGGTGACCTGGTGCAGGGTATTTTCCATATGTATTTTCTAGGTCTCAGCTGGAGGAGAAACTGGGTGCTTCCGCAGTGGCACTCTGTGGCCCAGAGTTTCCTGGCAGAGTCGGGGAAGTGGCTGTGGAGTCAATGCTTCCTCCCTCCCATGAAGAACAAAGCGGTTCGTAATTTGTGACAGGATATTGTTTCCTGGAAAACACGGATGCCGATAAATTGGGTGATTGTATGATGTACTCAGATGAAATGGGTATTTTAACTTAGTTTCCCTAACCTGTCCATCACATCTGTGAAAACAGATGTCGAGGTCTCTGTCTGGGACGCTGTCTGCCAGGCTGGCTTAGTGTTCCTCCCACCAACGACAGAACGGAGACGGCACTGTGGCATGGGGACAGGAGAAGCAGTGGATGACACATCCCACCTGTCACATTACACTCTCTTTGATACATCTGATCACGCTGAGCTCTTTGGGACGAGCCAGACAGTACATTCTCTCATGTGGCCTTCCCTCAGAGGTGGCAAAGTCTCAGAAGGAAGGGGAAAGAGATCCAGAGGCCTCAGCCGGACGCTCTCACTAAGAACAACACAATTTGTCCTTGGAATTCCAAAGTTCAAACCTAATTTCCCAACAGAACAGCCAAAAGGCTTTTTTTTTCTTGCACATGGACCTCTGCATTCAAAAACACCATTTTGACTACTGAGGACAAGTCTCATGTCCCTTGATTCTGGACCATTAATGGGTCTTCTTCAAAGTTCCAGTGACAAGTCAATATGTTATTTCTCAACTACTCACTGATTATTGTATTTTCCTTTGTCCCTTTTACTTGGTGCAGTCTTCTCTGCCAGATTAAACAATCTGATTTACAGTCCCAGAGCAGACGCTCTAAATAGTGTGTCACGTGTCAGAGTAAGGCTGCGCTTAAGAAAAATGTTTTAGTGACTCGTTTGAGTGTCTCGCTTGGAGCAAACATGACACAGCTGATACAAGCAGTTCTTGTCAACAGGTTGCAAATTGCTTAAGGGCAAAAGGATCCAAATAAATTTCTTTGGGAAATTCTTTTGTGTCACTCCTGACAGTGAGTGCTATTTTGGATAAACAAGTTTCTAGAATATAAAATGGTGAGGTACAATTTCAGGACATTAATAAAACAAAGACCATGACCAAAAAGTTACATTAAAAAATTAAGCCTCAGAATGGAAGAACTCAAAAGTTCCTTTAATGAGGAACAATGCAATTTATAGTTTGTTTTTTTGTTTCTTTGTTAATATTGAACAACATTTACAAACACGAACCCTGAAATTGCTAATATGCACTATGCCATGAAAGACTAGACACAACGCTTTGAGTGTGCCACTTTGGAGTGAGAGAATGTGCAGTATCCTCCACAACTGGGTGACGTCACTAAATCATTTTGTATTTCTGCAAATAGGAGGATCTAATTCAGCCTTCACTGCACTGTAGGGCAATCTGATGTCTGCATATTGCATTTTCAAGATTTAATTCAGATTGAATTCAAAGCAAAAGAAAGAAAAGCGAACTGCAAGTAATCGGTACTCTGAGGTGTTAACCCTCATGACTCTTATGTTAGCTGCTGAAATACGACTGATATGCATTGTAATTACCAGCAGTCTTATTCCTCCCAGATTCCAAGAATAACAATAGATATCTGTGCTAATCATGATCTATGTGCTTTGAAGCATGATGGAGCTTCAGGTAATAACCTCCTGTCCTATGGACCTGTGGAAATGTACTTCAGTGTATAAGCTTGATCAGAAGCACTGTGCCCCGACAGCTAACCACTGTTGCATCACTTCCCCTGCAAGATCAGTTTGGATGCTACAGTCTTTATACAGTATAAGTAATTTATAAGCAGCTGTAATATGCTGAACGTTAAATTAAGTTATGCTTGTATCTGCAAGCAAGTGTCAGCTCTGCTTTGACATCGATAAGGAATTATATATAACTGTTCCCAACTATAACATAGCAAATACGTCTGAGGAGAGTCTGCCACACTCATCACCTGGGATACGAGCTGACAGCTTGGCTGAAATGCCCTGACGTGGGTCACGGAGGTCCAGGCTAATAACATGACCCAGCCTGCAGGAAACTCCAGTACGGGCGTGCTGCGCGGCACGTCGGCATCCTTCGAAGCCAATCAACTGCCGGCTGTTTCAAGGTCACCGCAGATAAATATGACAGCAGGTTCATTATTGTCAGCGGGTCTTCTATAAATGACAGAAAACATACGACTCTTATGGATGACTCTGCAAAGTCTGACGCAGGGGCCGAAGCCAAATGTACTGTCCTCGGGAGCCCACTCGGGCCCCATGTCAGGGGTCTGCTGATGATAAGAGCTGCTAATGTTTATAGCGTGGTTCTAGGTGATACCTCACAGACCTTCCCAAATTATCCTCTAAGCCCTTAATGTTGATGGAGGCAGCAAGCCATGGTGATAACCTCTTAGCTGTTCCCTGTAAGAGATTCAGAAGATACACGGGCAGACTTTCTGTATGTGGGAACCATCCATGCGAGAGTGTTTTCAGTTGAATTATGGGCGTACACATAAACGGTTGTTTTTCCTGCCGTCTGACAGAATGCTTGTGATGATAAACCGCGAACATTAGGTTAGACTTTCTCAGTATGCCTTGTGAAGAATTTGTTCATGTCATTCTGAACAGAAGTTATTCAGTTCTTTGTATACACAAAACACTTTACTTGAAGCAGGCATTATACTGCATTACACATAGCTTGATAATGCATTCACAAACTATTATAAACACAACTATAACTATTTATAATGCACTAGAAACACCTTCATAATAAGCACACAGCATCCTTAATTTTTATACTGACCATTATAATGCATTATGAAGGTATTTATAGTGCATTATAGATGACACCTTCATAGAGTATTCATAATGCATGAGAAACATGGCTATAATGTGTTATTGCTATAATGTGTTATATTCTATATATATAGCCATGTATATAATACTTTATTAATGTGTTTCAGTGAATTATGAGAACAATTATTAGGCTTTATGAATATGGATGTTACTGAACTTCCTTGTTGACTAAAGTAGGATCTTCGCTGTTGGCCAAATTAAATTGTCTTTCTGGTTTATAAATTGTATACAAATGCTGCTTTTTTCAGCCGCATAGTACCTGGTGCTACGACCACAGGACCACAAGAACTCACAAAGCAGTGGCGGCTGGCAGTGCCTGTCACCTTCACCCCACACCGCGTGCATGAATAGGAGATACTCAGCAGCACTTCTGTCTCTTAATATGAGTCAGCCAGAAGTGTTTATAAGCGTTTGTGTTTTGGGACTGACCGAAGGATTTGAATGCCTGCAAACACGAGAGCTAGTAGGTGGCTTCAAACAGACACACACTACCCTGACTCATCCAGTTATGCTACTATTATGTGCTAAAGGACAGGTTGCTGAGAACAGCATTCACACTATACGCTTCATATAAACATGGAAGTAGGTGAACCATAAAGGGGGAATGTTAGAATGATTCCAAGAGCTCCTGGGGTCCTAAAAATTTGGAACATAATTGGATTGGTCTGTGTATCTCGTGTTAGGGACCCAATTTAATATGCTTTCATGGGGCTCAAAATCTCTAGCTGCACCCCTACGTACAGCTATAACATAGGGTGAAGATATAGGCTGTTAAAATGTTTTTCTCCTTTGAATGGCTGTAAGTAATTTCCTGTCTCCAATTTCCCGTTACATAGCACACCATTGATGTTGCAGTCTGCCCTCAAATTCCTATAAAAATATAATAATATGCAAATGTCAGTCATTACTGACACAAGTTTTAATCTGCAGTGTGTATGAAAGGACACATTCAGGTAGTTGGAACAAGATAATAACAGACTATTTTTAATGGGTCTCTCACTTGTTTTGGACACTTGAAATATTGAGAACTTCCCTTGACAGCGCGTAAGTGGGTTGGTACTAACAGTGTAGTTGCCTATGAGAGGGCACCTCAATGACAAATTATGCGTAAACTGGTAATGTGTTGTGAGTGGGTATCTTGAGGATGTCATTAGCCCGAGCGCGAACACTGAAATATGAGATTACTAAAGAGACAGAAAGCCTTTCCAGGACAAGGAGAATGCGTCGACATTTGTCTGGACAACGCAATTTATGCCCTTACTAGCAGTACTGAGGGTGAGGCAAGATGAAGACACTATTGGTGTTATCGAAATGAGATGTGGTGTTCAGCCTCCGTGAAGTCCTTTCACACTTGAACGTGTTATTGTTTTACTCCTTCTGATCCTTCTTAGGTGCAATTTTTTTTTCTGGCTTTTCACAAGGAAGAGCAATTGTCCTGAACCACAACCTTTAAGATATTGGTCGAGGTGTCAGAAAAGGGCCTACAGTAGCTGTTGCTCTCCTGAGTAACACAACATGAATCAGATGCACTGAACTTGTGCTACATCACTGTAAATTGTATTGTGCCACTAAGATGCATTTACTGCTAGATTCTGCTCATGTCTCTGTGAAAAAAAAAAGCAACTATTAACAACGTTTTCTGTTTCCAGAATGTTCCTATGTGGGATGTTTACTTGTTGAATAGCTTATTATGTTCCAGCTTCGTTAGAAGCTGCTGTGTAGCTCCTGCTTCAAAACTGCTTACACTTCTTTCTGACCCCTTAATACTGACCCCTTAATAGCATGTATATGTGTAATGTTGCTATTTGCCTCATCTGGATGTCGCTTTATACAAAAGCATCTGCTAAATATGTTAAAATATAAAAAATCCTGTTTGGGGATTTTTGTTGGCAGCACTAAAGCTCAGCTAAGCACATCAGAACATAATGTCAATTATAGGGAATTAATGAATCTACCATTTATCATTTCTCGTTTAAAAATGTATTATGGTTTTGTGAATGTAAAATGACAGTTCAGTGTATAATGTCTTGCATTGCTTTAAAACTTTGAAAATAATGCTGAACAGAAAGAGACTGGTGTGACATTAGGCCGCCCCACACCCACGTTGAAGGGGCCACGGGGACTCTCAAGAATGAAATATGTCATTTTCTTCTGTAATGACTCTTGTTTTAAGCCATTGTTATTGCAGATCGTGGGGACAGTGAGCTGTGAAGGTCTCTTCACACAGTTCCCATCTGCGATTTTGGCCCGCTGCGATGGACCAGGGTTGCCGACCTGCGGGAAAGAGGCATTCACTGAGGATGCTGAGGTACAGGTTTATTCACCTTCCTCCTGTTTCCAGTGTTCCCAGTGACAAAGAATACCAGGGAATACTTCCTCACAATACACGAAAGACTAATAATTACTCTATGTCCATGCTATGAGGAATAGCCTGGAGACGCAGTGGGGAAATCGTACCAGGTGAGAGGGACAGATCACATATGTATTCTATCCTTTGTCATTGTTTTAAGCTGATCATGGAGAATTTATGCCCCTGCCATTTTTATGCATTCAACACTGTGGGGTTGCGGGGTCCGTTAAGCTGTTTATTATTATACAGAGCTATTGCAGAAATTGGACCGGTGAGGCGTGTAAGGTGGCATACCAGTCCCTTAAGCGCTTCTCTCATTAGCTGGTCTCTGCAAAGCTGGCCCTGGCCTCGGCTTCCTCCCCCCAGCCAAAGCCTGCCCTCATGGGTCTGCCACTGAGAGCCGACGGGGCTGCGGTGGAGATGCAACCCGCATGGGGAACCACAAGCACTGCATACAAAGCATGTGTGCGGAGGGGGGAGGGGGGGTCTTATAAATCCACTTTCCTTATTATTTTTTTGTCCCTATTTCTCTTTTGTCCCTATTCCCCCGTTTCCGCCTCCTTTTTCGCCACTCCCTTTTAACACGTGGACTCCAATTTGCACGATGTGGATAGTTATTGCGGCATGTCGCAGTTGAGTACAGGCCCGCCTCTCCTGGGGTGCCTTGAGGTTAGGGGTAATCGGCTTCCGTGAATCGAACAGGAATAATTGAAGCAGGATAAGCAGAATGTCAGCATGCAAGACCCTAACGGGTTTAAGAGCTCAAAGATCTGCAATTCTTAATATATTACACAGCCTAGTCTCTAGAGCCTAGGTAAGCTTGAGTGTGGGTATCTGTTTGGGGGGGGGGGTGTTTCTGTCCGGCTTTATTGCTAATCAGGGCTGATTCTATACCTGAAACATCATAGAAGTCGCATGAAACCAGGAGACTCCCACCTACCTGCCTATCACCTACCCAAGAAAATATCCTTTCTACTGCATAATTACTAAAGATAATTTGGAATTTATATTGAAATAATTATACATTGAAATGTTTTGACTGTAGGGTATTCGGAGGAATAAGTTGCTGGTTGGTGCAAGAAACGCTTCCTCCCTTTTCAGGCTGGGGGAACCTCTTTAACAGAACCAGCAGGCTTCGGCTCTAAGCCCGGCCTCACAAAAAAGGCCAGTGTGTGTGTGGCTGGAGTGTGGTGGGGTATAGGAAGAAACAGTTTTGTGGACCACTTAAACCCTGTAGTTTGTCTATGAGATCCCATTTTTGTATCAGAAAGCTTATTGTTTCGTTTCTGAAAACCCAAAGTTAGAGCGGCTGTGCTTCCCAACCGGGTCCTCAGGAACTTAGAGACAGTCTATATTTTTGCTACCTCTGTGTTCCCTGCCAGCCAGTCCACATAGGGAGCTGGGAGGGAGCAAAAACACGTGCATCCCCAAGGACCGGATTAGGAAACACTGCTTAAGAATGATAATGGATCACCGCTATCGTTCATCTGATGTATATACTATGGGCCATTTCCACTTGTCTAACAAGTCGCTGGTTAACCCCGAGACCTTGTTAGGACGTGAAAAACAGCATGGCAGTGCAAATGCCAGCGGAAATGGGGAAGATGTAATCTGTTACTGAGCCGCCTTTCTCTGCCATGGTAGAGCAGGCAGGGCTGCACACTGTGTGGCAGGCACCCTGTCACCCAGTTCTGGGATGGGAGGTGATGAATGAGCCGCACTTCCTCCATCTGCCTGTGGCCCGTGGCAGCTTCGCCTTTCCAGGAGAGAACCACAGCCTTCTGCCTCCCAGGCCACAATTATCAGGCAGAACATCTGTCTCTTTAGCAAAGGAAGTGCCCCCAATTATTTGGCACATCCCTTTGACCGCCGGAGACATCCAGCGCTGTCCGGGGTGCCCTAGGTGTGGCGAGATCAGTGCCATGGGTAGGGCGTTGACACAAGTATACTTCTGATTGGTGTGTTTCTCCACTTGGTGCTTGTCTCCCGAATATGTTGCAAATGTAAATAGTTGACCGGAAAAGACTAGTCTACAGTAGTCAGGCAACTTTTCTTTACTAAACAATTCGCATTTATTTATTTAGCAGATTCTTTCATGCAAAAGAATGTACAATTTCCGAAAGCAGTGCCTGCCAGTCCCCGGAACAAATGGGGGTAAAGAGGCTTGCTCACCAAGGGTGAAATCACTCTGCTGACCTGCGATTGAAACCACTGACTTTCTCATCACAGACATAGCGTCTAAACCCACTGAGCCATACACCATCCAAAGATAAACAACAGATTTGTGTAATGTCATAGAAGGAATTTAAAGATGTATGTATATGTGTATTGCTGAAGGCCCCAGAGCTGCTTGCCGATATCACAAACGTAACAATTGTTTCTCCAGTCAGTTACAGGTAACAGTTCTTTGACATACATGAGATTTCAGCAGGAACATCAGGAGAGCTGGTTTTTACAGTGTGTATAATTATCGAGCAATTCATGCATCTTTGACAGCAGGAAACCTGGCACGTTTGCTGTTTGCCTTGGCTGCTACTTGTACAGCGCTAGGTAATTAATCACCAGGAAGGACACTAATTCCCCAGCTTGTATTTTTTTCGTTCATTAGCTAATAGTCTGAGAAAAGTGCATTGTGTAATAATTGTCCTTGATAATCCCTATAAAAGTCCAAGCTCTTGTACCTCCACACTCAAAACAGGGCCACGCCATTTACAAGCTCAGAGCAAGCCTCAGTAAACACACCATTTCCCCCCGGTAACTTCCGAAAAGGCCCAAGCTGGACAGGCTTCGTGCTGTGACTAGATACAATCAGAGCCTTGGCTGATTTCCACCTCTGAGCTTCAGTTGTGCCCCTTTAGTAAATCTGATAAGGAGAGTAATAGGGAGACCTCCAGAGAGATCCAACTTCAAATTATTGCTGCCACCAGCTTAGGAAATCGCTGGGATAATGCATGCTTTTCAGGAGGAAAAAAAAAAAAAAAAAAAAACAACATTCACAAATTAATATTTACAAACCGTAAAAGATAACAAATTTAAACTTGAGAGTTTCAAATAGTCATTGGTGGTTATTGAATACTATCTGACTTCATAGCTAACTGAGGAGATGACTAAGGCATACACATTTTCAAGATGGAGCTGCACCCTATATTTTTCAGTCATAATATTTGTTTAATTTATTTACATTACTTAATGACATCCAAATATTTTACATGGGATTTGGGTTGATTAATTGCTTAGCAGGTGCGTCATAACAATGGGGGAGGGGAGGTTAGGACGACTCCAATGGCCCCTGAATGGCAGGGGGCCGATTGTATTTGGAACATAATTAGATTGGTCTGGGTTGGGGGCCAAATTTGATATGCTGTCATGGGGCCCAAAGAATAGCTAAATGACAATTTCTTCATTTTTTGGGGGTCTACTTTTCATCTTGGTTAAAAATGGCGTATAGATCTTATTTTCATTTTCATTAGTCAGTAGTTCTGCCCCTTAGATCTTCATTAGACTAGAAAAAATTACAAAATAAGTAATCCAGTGTGGGTTGCTGGGGTGGCAGGGCCCTAGGCAAGATAGGTCTATATGTACATGTATATATGTGTGTATATAAACACATCCATTTTCTGTTTCTTATCCAGGGTTGGGTTGTGGGGGTAGCAGTCTAAGCAGGGATGCCCAGATCTCCATCTCACCAGCCTACTCGTCCAGCTCCAATGGGGGAATACCAAGGCGTTCCCAGGCTAGCCAAGAGATACAATCTCTCCGGCATGTCCTTGGTCTGCCCCAGGGCCTCCGCCCAGTTGGACATGCCCAGAACACCACCCCAGGGAGCTGTCCAGGAGGCATCCTAGAAAGATGCCCAAACCAGACGGCTCCTTTTGATGTGGAGGAGCAGCCCCTCCCGATAGTCTGAGCTCCTCACACTATCTCTAAGGCTGAGCCCAGCCGCCTTGTGGAGGAAACTTATTCCGGCCGCCTGTTTCCGCAGTCTCATTCTTTCGGTCGCTACCCACAGCTTATGACTGGTGGTGAGGGTAGGAACATAGATCGATCAGTAAATTGAGAGCTTCGCCTTTTGCCTCAGCTCCGTCTTCACCATGACAGACCGGTACAGCATCAGCATTAGTGCCGAGGTCGCCCCGATCCGTCTGTCAATCTCTTGCTCCCTTTTACCCTCACTCATGAACAAGACCCTGAAATACTTAAACTCCTCTGCCCGAGGCAGCAATTCATCCCCCACCAGGAGAGGGTAATCCACCCTTTTCCAGTCTAGTAGACCCTCATGATGGCTATGAACAAGGAGCATTTTACCCCCCCAGTTTGGGGAGACCAGGACCTTGCCCTGGAGCCAGGCCTGGAGTGGGAGCTTGAAGGGGAGCGCCTGGTGGCCAGACCTCTACCGATGGGGCCTGGCCAGGCATAGCCCGAATAATTAACATGGGTCTACCCTCCTGTGGGCCCATCACCTGCTGGGGGAGCCGTGGGGGTCGGGTGCAATGTCGATCGGGTGGTAGTCGAAGGCAGGGGCCTCAACGGCCCGAGTGTTGGATACCAAAACTGGAATATATATCTACAAAATATACGACAACACCAGGTCCCCGTTACCATGACACGGCCCTAAGACATTTGAAATGCTGTTTTAGTGCAGAAATCTTTTACAATTTAGATGTCAATAAAGCAGAACAGTTGTCCCACTTTTATCTTGTACTTTCTCTTTGAAACCCTCATCGCTTGAGGGTGATGAAATGTCTAATAGTTCTAGATACTTCAGCTCTTTGTGTTCTTTATGTGTAGGGCCTGAAGAAGTATAGAGGTATTTTAAAGTTGGATTTTTCTTTAATTTTTTTTTGGTGCCTCAGATTCGTGTTGTTTTTTTAAGTCTTACTTTAATCTCCTGACATCTTGTACAGTATGGTTAAGGGAAAGGAATGTTATCCCGATGACAGTTTACGGGTGAACCAAACAGTATGGTTTTCTAAAAAGCATCACTGCATGCAGACTAGGAAAAATGACCAACGTCAATATCTTGAGCATAGCTGAGTATTATTTTGAAGGGAGGTTCGGAGGGGCAGCTGGTAGCATCTTCAGGTGCCACTCTGCTTTCTTTCTCAAAGGTTGAGGTTTTGCATACAGGTGGGCATTTTTGAAGACGGTGAGACCTGAGGCTCGCTAGCGCCTGCGTGTAATGCTCTTTCTGTGGGTGCCGGTTATGACTGATCCAGCCCATTGGACTTTATGTGAGCAGTGTGGTCCAGGTCAGCTGAAAACATTGTTGGTGATGTCAAGATGTTACTTGAGCTGGGGTGGAAGATATGGAGCAGAAATAGGTCTCCTTGACAACAGAGAAAATGGAGCAGTCAGTTTTATTTTAAGCTAAGGATGGAGTCCTCAGTTTGGGATCACTAGAATCACACATCTTGCAGCAATACAATAACTAATTCAATGTAAATTTTTTATATAATTTACTACCTGAATGATGATGACAATAAAAATGTAATTATCAAATTTACATCACTTATGTATACTCGTCACTAATGTGTGAGACAACTGTGTTGGTAGGGTCAAAATCAAAATCAATGACCCTGCAGCTACTACTGGCAAATGCTGAAAGGGAATAAGTTTGTGGTCTGGCATCCTGAGAAGGTCTCTGAGCTCAGAAAATATCTCTGGATGAGAGAAACGCACATTGAAGCTTCTGCTAGATCATCTGTATTTGTTTCATCATTTTTCGGCTGTTAAATTGTTTACGTTCACTTGAAAATATAGAGATGACACAAATAAACATAAGAATGTTACCCTGGGTGTAAACGAAATACTTGCCCATGACATTTAGTTTGTAATTAAATTTTTTCACCTTTCATCTGCGTAGCGGAAACAGTTATTGGCTGTCCTGCCAGATCAGTGAAGTGCGATGATAGATTTTTCCTGTGGCCACAGCACTGTGTCTCTGTGTTAGCACAGCGAGAGCTGTGTCATTAATGACGAGAACGCAGTCGCTACCTTGGCCTGTCCAATAATATGGGACCTCCCGGGAGGCTTGTCCGTAGCATGCTGCCAGTAAACAACATCCATTACTTTCTGTCATCCTGCTTTTTACATTTTCAGGTGTTTTTTGGCAACTGTTTATCAAGCCTCTATGTACAATTGCTCTGTCCCTAACAGTAAATACTACGAATGCCTCAATGAAAATAAAACATGCTTCTAGGCTGCAGAATCAATATGACCATGGAATGGTTGTGGGGGTAAAATGTTGAAAAGGGTCTTTGCTGTCTTTTTATTGAATTAGGCTATTGGACAGTCCAGGATATTATCCAGGAGTACAGCAATTAGTTTCAAATTATATCCCAGAGAAATATGGATGCAGGTCTGTTTATTAATAACGTTGACAAGCCGCTGTGTATCTGCGGTCCATGAATCCACATCAGTGCAGCAGCGCTCGGCTGGTGCCTTTGAGAACAGTATCACATGTACATTTTTTGAATGGACTGGCTTTCTTTTGGCTAGCAGTAGGCAATAGGAATGGACAGGATGCAATTAGGATTGTCGTAGCAAAGGAGCCGCAAGATGGACCAGGACATGCCGAAAGCCTTGTCGTCTATTGCGGTGAGGCAAAATGGGGGGAAAGGCGTCACAGGAATAATACCAGCTATGCAGTGCGGGTGTATGCTAGCCACATCAATTTAAAATAAATAAACATAAAAATTAAATAATTGAATGTGCAGTTGGATGGAATTAATGAAAACACTGCATTGCAATCCTTTCAGTCACAATGATGCCAAGGCACTCCGCTATGTACTGTATAGCTTCATTTGAAATGTCTGAATGTAAATAGGAAAGTATTTATATATTTAGATTTATTACTTGTTTATTGCTTTTTTTTATTCTGCAGCAGGGAACCTTGGCACAGAATTTATAATGCACTTTGAATATTAACTACAATGTACGGTCATATGGTCAATGAGTGCTTGAATGTGTTGGTTTACTATTTAGGAAGTGGATGATGCTTTTTACCAATTCTTAGGAAGAATATGCCTTGCTCATGTTTCTGCTTTGTAGCAATGGGATAAGACGCACGTATTTCCTCGGCTGTGCGTGACAAAATGGCGCCAAGCAAAACAATATTTTCACATTTTTTATTTGCTCCTGAAACAGCAATGCATATTGTTTTATACACTATGCTCTTCCCCGAGGGAAATGGGAATGAGGAGATGGATGGTTTGCATAATTTAAGCAGTGTTAAGCTATTGGCTTTAAATACCAATTAGGAGGACATGTATACATTACTTGAACCTTTAATAATACTACAAGAGTTCCCAGAGAATTAATTGAAACATTTAACTTAGACTATACAGTTACTGTGAAAGAAATATGAGCAGAATGAAAATGAGAAATTTATAATCTGCTTAGCGGGGATTTATTTGACACTAGAGTAATAGCATGTATGTTGGAGACAAAAGCTAGCTTAGCACATCACCAGGGACATTATTGCCTAAGACGTAAACAAATCTGACTTGTGTTAAAGACTTTCCACATAATGCAAAAGTGGAGATAGGTGCCCCAAGAATGATGCCAGATAAGAAGCAAGGCTGTACTCTCAGATTTCAGGCGTTGGGGCACCATTTGGTGGAAGCCCTGATGGTCGCCGCGGTGATTTCCTGAACATCCTAGATGCAATACTTGGGACCTCCCTGGTAGAGCAGCTTCTCATCTCTGAGGGACACGTAAACAATGGCAGCAGAATAAACAGGAAACGCTGGCAAAGTGGATTAACTTTAAGCAGACATTCGTAAATAACCATGACGGGCCTGAAATGTAGGGCACCTTGAAACTAGATAACATGCAGTAAAATCAGATTGTTTTAGACTAATCTTTATTTAATATTTATTCATTTAAATAAATTGGGGAATTGCTATAAAGTTCAGCTCTTAATTAATACCATCAGAGTAAGGCATATTTTTGAGGTACACCTTTCACTGAAACTCTGAAAAATGGTTGAGATTAAACCAGCGGTATTGGTTTACTTTTTGACCCAAGAGGTAACCCCATCTCCTGAGGAAATGAGAGGAAGGGCCGTAAGCGGCCTGACGTTGTCCGGTTAATGACAAGTGGCGCAGGAGGCTAAATTATGCCAGCGTGGTGGCTGAAAGTGAAGACCCCCAAAAACTTTTGGTAAACAATCAGGGGTGGACGAAATTCTCTGGGGGTCCTAGGCCGACATGGGTAGGGGGGCCATGTAAGGTATTTTTTTGGAGCTGAAAGAGAAATGAAAGGGAACGAAAAATTAGAATATCAATAAAATGCTAATAAAACCACGGGGTGCCGATGGTGAGACTTACCTTTCGGGGGGGGGCGGGGGGGGGGCAGGGAGTGTCGGTCAAATTCACCAGTCCTGGTCGCCGGCGGATTGATCAGCCTGATTGAAGGTGAATTATGTTATCATAGAGTATTATATTTTAATGAAAACAAAATTCTGCCGCTGTAAACCATGGATAATGAAGTGATAGATCCAGTGCACAGCACCTACCTGAAATGTTTAAAGGAGCACTGTGGTAGGTACAGGGGTCATCCAGGCAGCAAATGAGCACGGGATACAGCTCAGAGATAAAAATCATGGGGTGGAGAGAATGGGACCCGCAAGGTAACAGCAGGTAGTGTAGCAAACTAGCAAACACAAGGGGCGTGATGATGAAATGGGGACGGGTAACCTGCTCATGGATGCTGGGACGACTGCAGAAAACAAAGTAAGGGTGCACGGGGCAGCTTCCTCAGCAATGTCGCTCAATTTTCCCATAGATATTGGGCAACATTTCTACTGGAAAATCTTGGATCGGTAGTTGGCAAATATTCACCATCATCCAGATGAGTTGTTAAGCGGAAGGTGATTAATTGTCGACGCACCACGACAAAATATGTCCTTGGCATTTAACCCATGTGATATAGCAGTGGGCCGCTAAATCAGCGCCCAGGGAGCAGTGCTTGGGGGTGGTACCTTGCTCAGGATACCTCACTAGTGCTTGCAGGTCAGGGACTTGAACTGGCAAACTTACATAGCCACTTCCCTAACCATTGCACCACCATGGCCCCAGGGTCTCACGTGGTTTGCAATTGCCTGGCGACATTACGTAACATTACCTTAAGTCTGGTACCTCAATTAGAGCAGATGCATGAGTGAATGGGGCTAAAGGGAAGGAAAGTTACGAAATTACAATTACAAGTGGGAAGACCAACGATTAACCCCATTAACATGGCGTTCCGGCCATAGAGGGCTCTATCAAGTTTTAAACGATTTCTGGAATTTATTATTTTTTCAGAAAGACCCCAGGCCCTGATCTCTGAGCAGGGGCACATCATTTTAAAAAGTAACGGGGGGAAATGATAAGAATGCTAGAACTATTTCCGTCAGCAAGGATGTGCTGGTCCCCCATAAGCAGAGTGATGATGATGAAAGCACGTGTGTGAATAATCTCCACTCAAGATGTTCTCCCCTCACCTACTTCAAGGTCTGATGATAGGGAGGCCGGTTGCATTCATTAAATTCACATGAAACTTAAATCAAAACAGCAAATGGGAATGGTTCTTTTGAAGGGTTTAATGTTTTAATAACTAGGTATGCTAGACATTAGTCAGACTATCACTAATGTGTTCTAGACAAGGACAAACCGTCCTTGCTCTCCTCTTTGCACGGTACGTCTCTATATCCAGCCAAGTTTTTACATATAAAGTATAAATACTGATCTGTATCAAAATCTGGGGGATAATCTAAGCTCAAAAAAAAAATCAACAACATAGAAGAGTACATTTTTTACTGGTGCAAATTATGTCACATAAAAGCTTTTGAATTACTATCCAAACTGTTCAGACTTCTGATTTTAACTTTTTTTTCCACTTACTCAAGGGAAATATATGTGAATTAAAACTAAACGCAAAAATACATATATTCCTGATGGAGCTTACATGAGAGGTTGTGATAAATTAAACAGAGGCAGACAGAATTTAAAAGTTTAGCAAAAGTCTAGTGGCATTACCAGATCTGAACGTCTAATTTACAAATGACACTTGAAACTGAACTCAGCACCACAGATAAGCACACAAGTGGAAACTCCACCCACTTTTCATGGTGAATGTTAACACGTGTAAAGTTTGAGGTCTCCAGTTCAGGAACACTGTTCAATAATAAGTGAACAGGCCTGCTAGCATCATTCCCAGGATAGCTTTAGCCTGGGGCCTTGTTGGCATCACCACCATACAATCGCACTTTCTTTGGTAGCTTACTTTTAAAAGCACATTTCTGTGAAGCCTGCTGACAAGTCTGTCCACCCCACTCATTACATATCCTATTCCTAAATGCGTAACGATGTATTTTTATTTTATGTGAATTTTCAATGCACTGTGGTTTGCTCTTGTGCTTAAAAATTGACGAACAGTTCGATAATTAACTTTTTATATTACTCCTACAAATACGTGGGTCTCAGCACTTTGGAAAATGTTTTTCTTTCTTTTTTTTCTCCTTTGTTAAATCAACAACGCTAAAAATATCCTATGGTGAAAAAATAAAACAAACAACGATTTAACATTGAAAAAAAAAAATCACAAAAAAAAACAAATAAAAATAGAATGAAATTAAAAAAATCTACATCCTGTACAAACACTATGACCAAATAATTTAAGAAAATAGTGTCTCTAAAACGTTCATATTGCTTTGTACCTCCACAGCGGCCCTGTTCTGGCCAGAGTCCTACAGTACCAAGGCTGGCAGCCGCGCGGGAGCCAGCAGAGGGGGCCCTGAGCAGGGCCTTGTGCCGACCTCTCCGAACAAGGTGTTGGGATTCACCTGCAGACTTTTGCAAGTGTCTTGGAAGTGGAACAGTCATGTTTTTTTTTTTGTTTATCTTTAAGCCGTTTTTTTTTTATTTTCTTCTGTATGTCTTTATTTTATCAATACAGAAAAAAGACAAAAGATGGTCACTACTCGTCATGATCATGGATAGGTGCCGTTGTAAATATTATCATCTTTATTACTCTACAGTATTATTACTATGACTATCATCGTCAGTGTGTTCCCGCTCGCGTGTGCGATTCAGTGCTCAGTGCTCGGCGCTGGTTTTCTGGGAGGAGAAGCTGGGCAGAGTCAATAGCTTTGGGGAGGGGGCGGGATCCTGGAGTGATGCGTCCCCACTCCCAAGGTCAAAGGAGTCCTTGGAGTCGCTGGAGGGCGCCCGTCGCCTCAGGCAGGTGTCCTGGCCGGCCAGCGAGGACTCCTGCGTCTCGGGAGGCTCCACGGAGATGCAGGGCGGGCTCATCTTCTTCTTGCGACGGGGCGAGGAGGGCAGGAGCGGCGGGGGCTGCTGCAGGCTGTCGGCACGCGACACGAAGCCCGAGGAGGCGGAGCTCCGCTGGGGGCTGCGTTGGGGGCTGCTCTCCACCGAGGAGCACACCTCGATGGAGTGCCTCCGCGGGTCGTCCAGCCAGGAGGAGGGCCGTGCCAGCAGCACCCGCCGGCCCTGTGTGTCCGCGCTGTGGAACTTTTTCAGTTGCCTCCGGTAGGGGCTGTGACTCCCGCCGCCGTCACCGCCGGCGCTGCTGGCTAAGCCCGCCCGGATGATGCGGGACACCTCCTGGTCCACCGACTCATCCTCCGTCTTCTCCGGGGTCTTGCTGCAGGGCAGGGGCGCGGAGAGGCGAGGGGGCGGGGGGGTGTTGGACACATTGCGCTGGTCGTGGACGGCGTGTTGCGTGTGCACGCTGCAGCGTGCGGGACTCGGGGGGGCCCCGGGGCTGGCAGGGACCAGGAGGACTGTGGGCTGCTGCTGCTGTTTCTGCTGGGTAGGGAAGCCTAGAGGTGCCACGGCCAAGCCCCCGTGTCCTTGTGCTCTGCCAGCCCCCTCCGTCTCTGTATAGAGTGCCTCCTGCGAATCATTGATCACGGCCACCTGGAGCGATGGGGGGGGGTATGAGTGGGGGGTGAGGTAGGCGGGGAAGCGGAGGTGAAAGGGAGACTGGTTAGTGTGAACTGGTCGAAGGGGATGGTTTGTAGTGGTGAGACCCTTATGAGTTTTTAGGGATTAGTTTCAGGGATTGATGTGTGCAAGCTGTCAAATTTTTAATAAAAGCGAAGTCTGGTTAAGATTATGGGTGTTTTCACAAGTCTGTACTCCGAAATAAGGAAGCTAGCTTGATGATTCCACTTAAGTGCTCTGCTGCTTCTCTCATTGGCCTTTCTAAACATTCCTTCACTGTTGACTTTTACCTTGTGTGCCAATATCTGCCCCCCCCACCACCCCCTTGCGCTTGCCTTGGCTTAACAGACCTAAAGTTTGCTCTCTGACACAGACACACAGAACTCTCAAATCCCTTCCGATCAATACATGTCGCACTGCATTCAATACCATCTCCCAGCATGAATTCAAAGTCTGGAAGAGGAACAGCCCACTGCCGTCACGGCAAATAATAATAATAGCGACTAATTTCTAGGGCTGTCAAAATTGACGCGTTAACGCGGATTAATCCAGCGTTGTGATTAATCCGATTAAATATATTAACGCAT
>JAODKM010000088.1:11772600-11835542 GCA_026780845.1 Petrocephalus sullivani | reverse complement strand
AACATGGGGATGAGGCCGGGGCGGGGGGGTGGGGGGGGGTGTGATGAGGGGGCTGGGTCGGATGGTTTGGAGGAGGGGAGCATCTCAGAAACAGGGGTGTCTGTCTCTAGGCTGTGGCTTGGGGTCCTGCTTTGTGATGGACCAGTCTGATCTGAGTGTTTAGTGACATACCAGGCAAAGAAAAACAACAGGCGAGGAGGAAAGGATTCAAAGACAGAGAGGGCAGGTAGTTAAAACTGTTAGCGGTAACGTGGAAATCAAGATTTAAATCATTTAAATCATCATTTGAGTAGAAAGCATGTTAGCAACACTTATATATGTTACATGCATTTATGATATACCTACTGCTATACTCCTGCTAAATCTATCAGTTTGCAAGGGACACCAAGTGAGATATTGCTGGTAAACTGTGTGGAATATGCAAACACTATCAGATATACTGATTATATGTACAGTATAGATTACACACATATATCTCACTTGGTATCTCTTACAAACTGATACATTTAGCAGGGGTATAGCAGTATACATTTTCTATGATAAAATTATAACTGGAAGCTGTTTTTAATAGTTGGAAATGTATTCACCTAATTCATATATTCATATTCATAAATATATATCTTCTTATAGTTGTTTCTATATTACATCATATACTGTACTGTGATATATAACTGATGAGCCCAGTCTTCTATTTTAATATTGCTGTAATACAACACAGTATTTGTGTAATACTATGTATAATTATGGAGTAGAGAGTTGAGTAAAGTAAAATTATAGAGAAGTGCATTCTCCAGCATATTTGTGATATATCCTGTCATATATTTCTGTCATTTCCTTTGTTATATACTTGAAGTGGCTTTATGTCTTCTGTACTGATTCGTGCTGTTGAGATGTTCTATGCAGTTGTGATGTGCAGACTGGATTTGGGCTCACCTGTCTGCGTAAGGTACGGGCAAAGGTGTGGCCACGGCGGGGGGGAGGGATGCGTGGGATGCTCTCCGAGTCGGAGAGGCTGTGGGGGCTGATTGGGCGGAAGAGGTCCGAGGGCACCGTCAGCCGCTGGGAGTGTTCCTCAGGCTGCGATCGCACCGAGCTGCTGGAGCCTGCAGCCAACACAATGGGGCAGCGTCAGTGGGCACTGCCGGGCTCGGGTGCGGCAACACAAGGGGGCAGCGTCAGTGGGCACTGCCGGGCTCAGGTGCGGCAACACAAGGGGGCAGCGTCAGTGGGCACTGCCGGGCTCAGGTGCGGCAACACAAGGGGGCGGCGTCAGTGGGCACTGCCGGGCTCAGGTGCGGCAACACAAGGGGGCGGCGTCAGTGGGCACTGCCGGGCTCAGGTGCGGCAACACAAGGGGGCGGTGTCAGTGGGCACTGCCGGGCTCAAGTGCGGCAACACAAGTCTGCTATAATTAATGACAAGATACTGTATAGTACTCCGCAAAAGACTTAGGCAGTCAAAGAAAATGATGTTAATATCATGGTATCCATGACATGATGTCTAAGTGTTTTAGCTTAGCCATTTCGATACCGCTCCTAAAATCACACCAGTAAATAGTGTTTCTTTGGTGCAAATGCACATTTAGTGACTGATGTATAGTTGTAGACTTTTTCTTTGACTGCCTTACACTGTACTGCGCGTGCGTGATGATACCTGACTGGGCCCTCTTCGGGGAGGCGCGCGCACCAGGGCTGGACGGGGGCCGCAGGGGGAGAAACATGTAGCTGTCGTTGGGGAGCGAGTGGGTGCGGCCCACCGGCGCCTTTCTCACGCTCAGCAAGGACTCCTCCCGCTTCTCCCCGCTCCCGACAGGCTCCGCCTACAAACGGGGGGCAGAGTGAGCGGTGTGGCGGCCAGGCGGAAGGAGGGACCCAGGGTCACGCCGAGAGACCACTCCCCACAAACAGGCACACATACAGAGGCTGGATGCGTTGGCACACGATGGTTGGAAGACGGCACCATTTCACGCTGGCCATAAATAGGAGTCGGACACAGTGCTGACACGGCCTGTAGCATGGTGGTCCCTCCCCCAATCCGTCCTAATGGTCGCAGACTATTTGCACATTTATATATGTATCATAAACATATACATAACAAATGCCTGTTGAAAATACTGATGTGTCAACAACAAAAAAGGCCGGTAAATGCATCATCAGTGCCATTTTATTCTGGCCAAATTCATTCTGATTTGACTCCATGAATCAGTCGTGACTCTGTGCCCGTTTCCTCTCTGCGCAAGCTCCGCCCACGGCCTCTGTCACAAGACAGGAAAGGCAGCCGGTGGGTCACCATTTAAAACATGGAGAGGACCAGACAGACCGAGCCCAAAACAGGAACATCTACAAAGCAGAGCCAAACAGAGAAAGACAGAGAAAAAGAAAAACAGAGACGGACTGACGGACAGACTGGCAGACGGACGGGTACACGGCAGAAGACAGAAGCTAGAACAGAGCTGGGGTCCAGAAATGTCTGGAGAGACAGGCAGAAAGCCGCAGAGAACCCAAGTGGAAGACGAGCAGTACTACTCTACTGGACTGGAACGTACACACACCAGGCTGGAGGAGTGGAATGTGTAGAGAGAGCATATGGTTAAGGAGCCCAGGGCATCCAAGAAGGCACACCAGTACAACCCAGCCACCCCCTACCGTCTGATGTCACAGATGTGTCTGTTTGTTTTCGTTTTCATACATCTCCCTATTTAGAGCTTTAATGTTGTCTTTCTGAATCTCGCTCAGTGTAATACTGGTAAGGACAACGTTTATTCATTTGAAATTGAGTGAACCAGTTTAAAGTTGTGAGGAACTCCTAAGAACACCATTGCTATAATTGTACATTGTTGAGCCTTGCATTATAGCACTTTGGATGGGAAAGGACACTGAGGAGAGCCTGCCCTGAGACAGCATCTTCTCGTTGGTAGGTAAGGTGAAGGGGAGGCATGGATGGAGGTGTGTTTGGAAGCCCTGGGTTGACCAAGAGGACTGCAGAAGAGAATGAGCTTTGCTCTACTGTGAGTACATTGCACTCCAAACTGGTTAGTAAGAAGGGGTTAAAATCGTCGGGGACAGAGTCGTCCGTCAGAGCTAAGGACCAGGATTTCTCCGACGCCAGAGACAGAGCTTCCATCTCCGCTAGAGGGATCTAAACAGGAAGAGATGAGCCAAGGGTGAGAAGGTCCATCCCTGGCAGCCACGGACAGACAGACGAATGCGGATACAGAATGTGAGCACAGGGGAACCCGGGTAGACTTTTAGATGGACACACCTGTATGGTGACATGCACAGAAGTGCCAGGAAGAAGCTGGCGGTGATACACACACAGGGATGAGAAACGCGCACTTATGGAGAAGAGACAGTCACGTGATGAGAAACAGACCCAGAGTGAAAAGGAGCGCGGCTGAAGGACAGCAGGGGACGGCATCCTGCCCTACGTTACAGAGTGGGCCCACGGAAGTCGCTCATCCTCAGCACAGACTTTCCAGAACACCCTACACGTTCTCATATCTCCATGCCCTTGTTAGAGGTGCTGGAGACACAGGCTGGGCCTGGCCCCGTCACCCGTTATGGAGACTTAACTGAAGAAATGCTTTCTGACAGGCTAAGGAACAATCCAGGCAGAAGGGAGGGGAGGCACTGAGACCTACAGGCAGAGGTTGAGGTGCCACTTAATTAAAAAAAAAAAAAAATGAAAACAGTGCTGGTACTCTTGAGGCATTTAGAACCCTCCAATTACTTTAAAAAGCTTTAAGATGGAAACGTTTCACCACACTAATCTTGTTCCAAGTCATATTTCATCCTGAATGGGTAAAAAAAAAACACACACAAAGACATTTATGTGCACATTTAAGGCACCACCTAGTTTATTGATCACTGCATTATACCATAATAGTCCTGCTGACACTCACGCACTGGAAAAATAACTCCTGGGCCGCGTTCTTGGCCCGTATCGCCCATCTCTGATAAAGAGGCATAGGTCCCATTTAGGGCCTCTAGCCAAAGTGCTCTGTGTGGAAGCAACAACACATCTAGGAGGTTAAGACAGAGTGCAAAATGTTCTCTAGGAACCCGACCTGACGGTGCATCTCCCTGGCTGGCATGGTAGCTGTACATAGGCTGGCAGGCTGCTCTTTGATATGGCCAGGTAAGGATAGCACACTAAATTTCATTGCACAGAGCCTTGATCACAGGACAAGTAATAGGGGACTGGGACACATGGCACAGGTGGTCTGAGGTACAGAGAGAGATGGAGGGAGTGGGCCGTGGGCAGGGGGGCAGCATAGTGTAGGTGTGAGAGATTGACCTGTTTCTCAGTGAAGTACTTGCAGGGCTGGGGGGGCAGGGCGTAGCAGTGGAAGATGGAGCCTGATAGGTCGTCCATGAGGCTGAGCTCCCCTTCCAGTGAACCCTGGATCACCAGGGACACGGAGTCAAGCATGACCCTCCGCTGGGGGCCAGCGTGCAAGCAGGACGGGGAGGAAGGCGAAAGGGCGCGGAGGGGGAGCCAGCGTAAAGGGGAGAGGAGGAGGAGATGGGGGAGGCGAGAGGAGGCAGGGAGGAGGGAGACCAGGGAGAAAGATCCAGGGGGTCATGAGGCAGGACAAACATACAAAAAAAGACAGAAGAGAGCAACGTAGAGTTTTAGTTCATCTGCAGACTGTTACTGGAGTCTTAGGACATAAGATGCATACATGAAACAGAGTGCTATGTATACCAGACTATGAAGACTACTGTATTAAAAAACATTCTGTATTGCACATTACCCACATAAGGACTAAGTGAATAACACGTTCATAGTACACAAAAGCTCCCAATTATGAAACCGAAAAATCTCAGGCTATATTTGTATCTCAGTAGTTGGTTTGGTATGTAATTGGCTACATTTCTGAAATCCAAAAGAATCCAACAGGGGGCACTACAGTACTGCCGAGAAACCAGTTTGTCTCGCTGCCAAAGTGAATTAGGCTGCATCGATGCATGGCGCTAGGAGGGGCCGTTTTTGCAAGCATAAGTTTTATTTACTGCAAAAATAAACCCACAGCATTATGAAATAAATAGTTATCAGGGATGAAAGAAGTGTATCTTCTTTCCCACGACACGAGACTGACCTATACATTGTGTTTTCTCTTCATAACAAAACCAACCATATCCTGTCTATGCAAACAGTGACACAATT
This sequence comes from Petrocephalus sullivani, assembly GCA_026780845.1. Lineage (NCBI taxonomy): Eukaryota > Metazoa > Chordata > Actinopteri > Osteoglossiformes > Mormyridae > Petrocephalus > Petrocephalus sullivani. Next base: position 11,830,373 of record JAODKM010000088.1, on the reverse strand, counting down.
TACAGAGCAGTGAATGTGCTTTTTTCCCATTTCAGAGCAAATTTAAATTCATTTGGCCCAGCCTCGTTTCTATGGCAACGGCTTTGTTTTTGCACAGTGAATCACTGTATCACTATAAGCATGATGTACAGTGGCTGAGAATTTCTAGCTTTTTCCGAGCTTGAGCTGAAAAAACATCTGAATATACTGTATACAGTTACAGAATATGTATATGTTACTGATTATAAACGTGTCATTAATCATATTGCAAGTACATTTTGGAAAAACTATATATATATATAGAAAGAAAAATAGGAAACTAACGTAGATTTCAGTAGATTTAACTCACAAATCATACACCTTGCAAAGGGGTATGCAAATACTGAAGCTAAATTAATAATTTAAAAAAGTTATTTTAAATATCCAGAATTTATAATACATATTAGACGTAAACATACTGTATATGTTAAAATATATATTAAAAGTTTGGGTTTTGACATCACAATTCTGACATCCCTTCCTTTCAGGTGAACATTACTTCATGCATGATTAAAGTTTAAGGGCTCAAGGTGACATTCTCATGGATGCCAGAGACTGGAAAGGCGCGTGGAATGGCATCTCGTCAGAAAAGACCATTTTTTGGTCAATTCATAATACAGGCGTCACACATCACATGACAAAGAACCAGACCTGAGTCATTAGGGAGAACGCATTTCGAGTCACTGCTCCGTGGCTCTCTCCTGATGAAACACTGGTTTATTCAACGCGTGAAACTCTGCTCTCGTATTGTGCTGCGCTAGAGGGTACAGAGCTCACAGCGGGCCTTGGCGGCTGACACCCCAGCCTGCGTGGACTATTCTCTGGAGCGGAAATAGTTCACAAGCAGGCCGCATTCAATTCTGGCTTCAAAGCAACCTCAGACGGAGCTGTCTGTAACTAGACCCATGCCCTTCCTACCCAAATCCCCTCTTTCAGCTCTTGAGAAAATGCAAAATATCAGTAGAGACAGAAAGTTAATCCTCACTGCAACTTTGAAATAACACTGCACAGATATACCACAAAGTAAGCCATATTTTTTAAATAGATTAGCTTTTATATTAATACATTTATTTTACCCAAATATAAAAACATTCATGTATTCTATATTTATATTATTTATATATTATTGTATTAATGCTAGAGTATTCCTTAAAAATTCTTTCCTTGAAGCTGCTGTCATTGACAGACTGTATCTAGGAAAAAAGCATTCTAGTTTTCTAGTTATATATCCATCTGTCTCCTCACCCACAACAATCACGTCCCATTGTTTCTTCATGAGCTCAGCCATGACTTTGATTGGTTGATCCCGCTGTCACTTAAAAGTTTGTAAGGCTGCTGACTCCGCCAGGAATCTGTGATCTTGGCCTCCTTTGGGTCTGTTTTGTTTTTCACCTCAGGGGGTAACTGTCAAGTCAGCTCTGATGAGGCTGTGGTCGCACACTCACTCTGGCATATCTGCTGGACCCATCTCAACCCACACTGAAGGAGAAGTGGCCCACAAGCATGTTCTCGCACACCTTCTGCTCATAAACCCATCCCTTCCTCCTTCTCTCTCCTCTCGCCCATTTGTCCCCTGATGCAGGCGACTCAAACCCACACAAAATAGCATCATGTGACTAGCAAACTTACTATGTGTAACTTCTGCTGCGACGTCACTCTGTCGTGTTACTTTGACTCCCTGTATTGCTTCGTATCTGGTGAGTTGTGTAGTCAAGTGACCACTGTAGGTTGATCGGGTGTTAAATTGCTGTTGACATGTCTAGCTGGACAGGATTAATGCACACTAGGGCATTGTACCAGCATTGGGCATTACAATTTAATGACTCTAGCTTTTTGACTAATAACTAGGGTTGGTTAAACTGGTCCTGAACAACTACATTATACTACACTGTCATAAACTGCTTTGATAATAAGACATGAATTGACCTGATCAAACATGCTGACTACTGGCTTGCAGCTTCTCAGTTGAGTCAATCAGACTTGAAGTGCATCAGAAAGTAGATCAGTCAATGAACTGAAGTCATTAGACTTATAGACAACTCTGGCATATAGTCTTGCAGCATCTGACTCAAATCAATCAAACCTACTGGAATTCCACCAGTCCCCGAGCTGAATTGAATATGCTGGGATTGTGCCAGGTTACAGCTGCCCTGCAGTCACTGAACCAAAATCAAACCAGCTAGTCATTGTGCTCGTGGGAATTTCTTAATCGCCGAAAAGCGAATCTTAAATCTTCCAGTCCAAAATGAATGCTCTTAGTCAAAAAGTCTAGGTATAATCAAAATCACCCTAAATTACCTAAACATCAAAACTAAAGTGCTATAAAACAAATCCTAAATTAGAATATCAGGGTTGACTGAGAGAATCATGTTCACACTATCGAGTGGCTCAAATCCAGTTTTTGCCTGAATGTGATTCAGATGTGATTTTTTAGGGCTGCGTAGACACAAATTCTTTTTCAATCAGGTTTGAGTCCACTTTGATATGCAATCTTACGTATCTTACGCGCTTTTTCTTTGTCTATACGCATGTGCTGAGCATTTTTTTGTTAATGGTAGCACAGATGACTCATGCAAAAACATACCAATGTGCATATGCGAACCATTTTGGAGGACGGATGTGTTCACATTAAAGTTAGATACAGGTCACTTGTAATTATGAATGTGAACCGTGAAGATCTGAGCGAAAAATCGGAACTGGCAATTAGGCCCGTAATGTGAACGTTGCCTTATACCACACAACTCCATGCCCACATCTTTTCTAAATATTTTTGCACTTTAAGCAGGCTGCTAAAGAATAGATGATTATGCATTTTCTCCAAGTAAAAAATAATGTTTTGTGAGTGCACTTGACCATGAGGAAGATACTGACATTGACTAAACAGATGGCAAAGGTATCGAACATTTGAAATATATTGAATATGTAGGTCATTCTGCACTGTTCCAGACATCACCTGCTTAGAAACAGTCTGCTACAGCTCCTTGGGTCGGATACCGCCTAGTATTACTGGCACAGACATGTGTTACCATTTCCTGCCAAGTCCATGATAGTGCGGTTTATCTGCATCGCCACTGACCGCTGCTATCGAATTAGTAGTTTAATAGTCTTGTACAGTTTAAATAGAGTGAGACGAGCTGCTTTCAGCTGTTCTGTTCTGACCTTCAAAGCATAAAAAAATATAAACAAACAGATAGTAAATGCTCTCATAATTATTACAATATAGTAAAAAAAGCACCCCCCAAGGTTAAAAAGGTGGATGAGACACGTCAGACTGAATGCACTGGAAGTCACTCACCGTATGGGGAGGCTCAAGACACAGTGCGGAGTCAGCCTTTATGTGTGCGAGGTCTCTGGGACTGTCCGGTGGGCCGGCTCTGTCGTGAAGGTCTCCGCACATCCAGGGTGGCACCCCAGACCCACCAGCATCACTCAAAGCCAAGGGCGAGAGGCATGGTCCCATGACCCCGCCCTCTCCTCCTATGGTCTGCAGCTCTAGCTCCGCCTCTAGCTCCGCCTCCAGCTCCGCCTCCTCCTTGGCCTCCTTGTTGCTCTCTTCTAGGTGCTTCATGAGCACGGCGATGACCACATTGACCAGCACAAACTGTGCGGTCAGTACGAAGGAGACGAAGTAGAAGGGTGAGACTACGGTGTTGTAGCAGGGCCCATTGTCCTGGGCGCAGTCCCGCAGGGTGTCCTGTGAGGAACACAGGGAGCGGGGTAGGCGAAGCACTCACCATTAAAGCAACTAGACACGCGGGTAAAAAGTAGGGGGTTTAAAGCCCGGTGTTTGCTGTTTGTCTCCGAATGGGAAATCGACAAAAAGTTGATCATTTCACATGATTTCAAGTTAAATAATCATCTGGTCATAAACCACGAATGTTTTGAGATATATTAGTGCTACATAATTGCATAAAAATAAGATTTTAATGAGCAAATTTTCTTGGAACATAAAAAAAAATGTAAGGCATGTAAATATATGTGTTGAGGCTACCTGAAGTAAGATGGGCGGCATAACATTTAATGGGGGCTTTGATGCCCTCGTTGGCCAGACTCACCTTCATGATGCCATTCCAGTTGTCCCCTGTGGACACCCTGAAAAGCAGGAGGAATGCCATGCCGAAATTCTTGAAGGTGGCATACCGACCCAGACCCTCGCACGGATGGAGCTCATCACATACTGTGATAAACGGATGGGGAATAGGAGAGTTAATTGTTTCTGACTGTGTGCCCTCCCCTCCACAGGTGAACCGAAGGGTATGTGTTAAAGCAGTGTTTCTCAACACGGTCCTCAACGACCGTGTTTTTGCTCCCAGTCCACATTTTTGCTACTGGGAGCTGGAAGGGAGCAAAAACATGTTCTTTCTGAAGTTCCCCAAGGACTGGATTGGGAAACTCTGTGTTTCCACATAATGAGATTCCCAGGGATATGGATGCTGATTTAAACAACTAGATACAAGCAGGCCTTTACTGGTATTTAACTAGACAGTATCACACTCTAGGGAAGAAACCGACGGGTCCTTCTTTTGCATGAAAGCTGTCAAAGTATCAGCTCATCTTCTCAATTACGGTCCATATTACTAGGTCAGGGCAGAGGTTGTGAACCCGGGTACCCTAGCCCCGCCGCTGGGATTAATAATGCCTGAAATATTAAATATATATCAAGGCTACTTGAGACGTGTCACTTTGGATAGTAGGGGGCAGCTCACACCGAGAACAAGGAGAATGTCAATGGGAAGACAGCCTTGTTCAGGAAACACCAGGCTCCAGCCTTCTAATCTTTACCTCGGTGCTAATCCAGAAACCCACAGCTTTGACAGAGTCATTTGGGGAGGTGGGGGTCCCTTTTCAACCAGCCGCCTAATTGCACCTGCTGCTGGATCCTCCCTCCATTTATCCCCCTTTTTTTATTGCTTTCTGCTCTTGATTGAACGCAGTCACAAAAAAACATAACTTTGGAGTGAAATTTTAATGACCTCTTTAAGGGCTAAAAGTAATTCTGAAGAACCAATTAGAAGAATCAATTCATCAGTTTAACAAACTCTTCAGGCAATTTGGAGTTTAAATGGAGCAGAACCCCATGCAGGAACGCACACCCCGAGCGCAGCGCAGCTCTTGATAATTAGCGAGTGTTTGTGGCGTATGTTTTCTGAGCGATCGGAAGGTGTGTCAGCATGTTGCGCGCTGCGTTTGCGACGCCTTACTCAGGTCACCAAACAGCTCCACGCCCAACGCTGCGAAGATAAAGAACAGCAGCATGAAGAGAAGACCCAGATTCCCCACCTATAGCAGGAGGAGTAGGAGGAGAGAGATACGGAGAGAAATCAGAAGCTACATCAGATACCAACTAAGGATGGGCAGTGGAAAATCGCCTCTGACCAAAAACATTTCATTGTTATCATGACCGGTCATGCAAATATCCGAGATTTACAGGATTTTAGATGAGGCCCAAGGGCTCACCATCTACCGAGATCAGAATTTTAAATCGGCGCCTGATATCATCTGCGTGGCCCCCTGCTTCGCCGCCACCCTATTATCTGCACGACGTGTAAGTCTGCGCTTATGTCTCCATGTAAAATGCAAATGCACATGCAGCCTTGATTGGGGAGATGTGGGGTCCCAGGGCAGAAAGAGTATCTGGGATTGTCCACATTGCGTTTGTGTCCTTCCGGGGGGGAGGGAGGGGGGGGGGGGGTCTGCTGATATTTAACTGCTTATAAAAAGGTCACAGTAATTGCCGGAGAGAAAAATAACATTATTTGTAGGCACAGGAAGTATGGTGATTAAGCGACCGGACAAATGACTGTAGGTGCACGTACTGGCAGCATGACACAGTGCCGGACCTTCATATTTTCAGTTCAAAGTACCAGCAGAAATTGGCCGTCATGTAATTACTTTTGCATAAAAATTGCACGTCTATTTGCACATTTTGTGAATATTAATTTACTAATTATAATCTGTACTTATTACTTATTTATTTTTTGCGTTTTGATTTGAGAGTGCATGTACCAATACTGGCAAGACAAATTCCCAGCACATGCGCAAACAGGATCCTGCTGTTTAGGTAAGAGGATCCTCCCGCGGCATTTTGCGGACCATGGAGAAGAAGTGGTGAGCACATACCTGAGGCAGGGCTTGTATCACCGTGTCCAGGAGAGCCCTCATCCCAACAGCCATCTTCAGCAGCTTCAACACTGCACACACATACACACATGCGCACATTTATATTTATGTCTTTATGGGGGATCGGTTTCTATGGGCAATGACAACCCCTACCTAGCCCTAACCTTAACCATGAGTAACCAACGAGTTTTCCTAGTTTTCCTGGTTCCCCACAACGTCAAAATAACAGATATTTATCACATTATGGACATCAGGCCTCCTCAATGCAATATATTCATAACCCATACACACACAAAGAAAGTGTGGGTCAGTAGTGAAGCAGTAACGGGCCGGGGGGGGGGGCGGGGGGGTGTCCATTGCAGCCTGTCATTATGTCCGGCCTGCTGAATTTAATATTTCATTATCGAGCTTTCCCATTTTGAATACATAAATACATCAGTAAGACCTTGCTGTCAGTGACGTCGTTCTTAAGGGGACTGCCCCCCCCCCAAGGATGGGGGCCAGGATCTAGCTGACACCCCGGTGCTGTCACACAGAATTAACCTTGCTTGTGCTAGCAGGGCTCCCTCTTTAACCTCCTGGCCGCTCCAAAAGCCGCATGGCGCCCTGCCGGCCGGGAGGACCACGCACTCGCCATGAGAAAGCGCCCCTCCTCCTGACATCCCGAGCAGAAGCCTCAGGCCCACAAGGCCCCGGGCTGTCACGTCTGGCCGAGAATGCCGGCAATGCTGCGGCGAGGAGACGCGTAGCCATGCTAACGGCTCGAGCGGGACGTCCGTCGCCCGGCTGTCATTTCCGGAGGTCGCGCGAGGAGTCAGCGGCTGGCATTATTGGGGCCTTGCTCTACACAATGGGCATATGTGAGGGGTTAATGACTTTGGTGACAAGGTGATTCAGCCCTCGCACACCAGCCTCTCAGGAGGACAGTTTTAGACAAATCAGCGTTAGCCGGCATTAGTGGAGGCCAGAGACGGGCATGACTTTAATTAAAGCAGCGCCAAACAGGCCCCATACAGCAGTAGAGGACGGCTCCGTGCGAGTGTGTGTATCCAAAGATCTCTACAACGGATGTAATCGATACTGATGCCCAACACAGCAATCACTCTAAGCACGCTCCTCATTTTCCCACTTTTTTGAGGAGGGGAATTAATTTCTCAACATGGCCATCTGGAGTCCCATGTGTCAGCGAAAGAGGCTCCCAGCCTGATCTAAAGGGGGGCGGGGCTGCGTCCGTGAGAAGGTGCGACTTTTGGAGAAACCCGCATGTCAGCCTGGCCCTGGGAAGCAAAGGAGGAGGTGAGAAGGGGCAGCGAGCGGGCAGCAGCACTCACCGCGGGCGATCCGCAGGACACGCATAATGCGTATGATGGTCGGGTTGATGGGCAGGGAGGCGTTGACCTCGATCTCCTCGAGAGTGATGCCCATTATGGACAGGAGCACGATGGCCAGGTCAAGTTGGTTCCATCTGGTTGGAGTGCAGGTGGTTTTAGCTCAAAACGCATGTGGAACAGAGGGTGGGTGGTAATGGGGGGGAGGGGTTAAAAAGCCCAGTGGAACATGGCCAAAAAACAAAGGCATGACACGCACTATGTTATCTGCCTGCTACAGATGCGTTGCTGCATTGCTACGCCGCATCGCATCACGGGAACAGCGTGATGCAGGGAAATGAGGGACAGACTGTGCCACGGCAGAACGAGGGCTTCAACGCGGGGAAACCGACTGACGTGCGGAAAGAATTTCAATTAAGGCGCATTCGAGATACGGGACTGGCGAGAGGAACAATGCCGAGAGTGTAAACAGCGCTGCTTTCTGAAGCAACCTGTCTGATTAATCCCTCAAGTCCCACACAAATTCCCCCCGGTGCCTGGGTACCAATGCAAACAAGCTATATTAAAAGCCAAGCACACCAATATATACAGTCTTTAAAATAGTTCAACTTTACATAGAGAAAACACTTTCCAAGTAAAGAAAAAAGGAGTCTGTTCTTTTAAAAATAACTTTCTGCACTACAATAATTTATTTAAATAAGAGAAACCGGTAAACTAAATTCCTATTTAGCCCGTCATATTCCGGGATGTATAACGATATGCATTCCTACAACGGCTTCCGACTGAGTGTTCTTCATTGAAAAAAGCCTTCAGAATTAATATATTTACTTCAAAGAGAAAAAAGCCCTCCATTACTTCTGATTACCTAAAGAACCTTAAAATACATTTAGTTTCCCTCAGAACATCTGTGCACAGTAAGTAAAAGGTCTACCTCCAGCTTTATTGTTTTAATGCATAAATAGGTTTCTGGCCCACCTTATATCATGGTGAATGGGGCAGTCATTCATGTAGGATGCAGTACTGGGGTCATCATCAGTGGAGGAAGTTACACAAAGGCCTCTAGATCAGAAATGGTTTATTATACCAAGTCTTGAAGCAATTACCTTTGCTTTGGGAATTGGAAACTGTGGCAAATTTCGGTGAATCAAGTTCAAGAGATGCCTCCCCTTCCTCTAAACGTATAATACATCTCACACTAAATTCAGTGTTCAGTCAGTTCAGTCAATTAATAGTAAGGAATGACTTTTAGTTAGGCAATCTCCACAGCTTCCTTGCGATAATTCTGTCCATTCTGTTTGCTGGTGTTTTATTAGAATTTCGCAAATGTGTATTATATCTTCACTTTCAGCTCATTTGTTGTCCTTTTAATTTATTTTTTGTGTTAAATACATGCAAGATATCTGAGCTGTCTTGGAAGTTCAGTCTGCCTACAAAGATTCCACATCTAAAGATTCCTTCAGATCAAGATTAATGAATAAAAAATGGAAACCAGCAAAGGCTCATGGGTTTTTAGAGCAAGATAGTGTACTTTTGCAGAATTTCCCTTCAGAATTTTTATACTCAACCACGCTGGGAAGGGGAGGGAATGTCAGGTTTAAGATGTAAGAGTACTTGGTACTTTGGTAAGAGTGGTGAGCAAACCAGGCCGACTTGTCGCAAATATAAGAATAGAAACTTGAAAGGGTACATATTCATTTTGCAAAGAACTGAATGTTACTGCTCATTATTTAGTTCTGCAAATCAGTTTGATATAATTGCCTCAAATAAAGCTTTTAATCTGAAACGGGACAGCTGGTTGATTTTTTAAACAGAGAGAGAAAGGTAGGCCTGTCAGAATGTTCTGGTGTGGGAGTTATAGTAAAAAAAAAGAAAAAAAAAAACCAGGGTCCTCGCTAAAGCCAGGAAATGCTAAAAATAATCACGTAGAAAAGCAGAGCATAATTCCAAAGGTAGGTGGAGGAACCAATCAATAACTTTGTTTTTTACCCTTTTGCAGATTAGCTATTTTGGAACACAGTGATGTACCAAACACTGTTTATGTGTATATGTCATACAATTGGTATGAAAGTGATTTTTATTAGCTAATCACTGCATTCTGTTGTTTAATAATCCTGCTGTGATGCCATTATGTTTGCAGTAGGTTATTTGATCAGCTCCATATCGTTAAAAGCAAGGGCTTCGTAAAGGAATTTACTAATGGGATCACGGGAATTAGTAACGTTTAGCTACCAGGTAATGATACGAGCTCACCCTGGCTGAGTTTTGACCTGCTGTAACCTTTGGGTTAGTGCTCTGACCTGTCTTTGAAAAACCTGCGGAATCCGAAAGCCACCAGCTTGAAGACAGACTCCAGGACAAAGATGATGGTGAAGATGTAGTTACAGATCTTCAACGCTTCGTCCAGCACCTGCGTCAGATAGCGAGAAGGATGAAGAGGGAAGGGGAAGAAGAAAAAAACTATTAGCTTTATGCAGATGTACAACTTATGAGAAGCAAGATAACGAGATAGCATGCGTTATGAAACTTCTGACGTTTAATGTGATGACAGGTTATCTGATTCATCACTCAACACAATTCTTGACATCACATACAATGCAGGAATACTTAAACAGTACTCTAAGTGCCTTCAACTTTGTTGAAAGAGTTATCAGTTACTGATTATGCCCCTGGTTTTGTTGGGCAATGATGGAAAGCTTGACAGACTGCTACAGTATATAAGGTCCATCATATGTTAACAATTCCATTGTGCGTGCTGTCATGCCCCCCTGACTCTGCACAGACGCACAGTAATTAAGACCTGCGTGGCTCGGATTCTTCACCAGAAATCAATCAACTCCCTGGGCTGAATTACCCTGAATTACTTTGGGGAGAGGGGCTGGCTAACGATTGCTGCTACTTTCCCAGACAAAAAGCCCAGAGTTTCTAATTAAAATTGGAAAGGTATTTATAGCTTCAGGAGAAGCTAAAGACCTCAATTAGTGACAGGCGTAAACCTCTGGAAACCTGGATGGCTCAGGGGTCGAGGCGTGATATAAACATGGCCACCTACCAAGCTGCTTGGGAGGATATCTAAGCAACTCGAAACATGTACTGTATATCTACGCACAGTATGTATATATATGCAAAGTCCCCACAAAGATAACGCAAATGTGTGTGTCTGTGTGAGGTGTGTGCGTGTCTGGATTTATTTTCGTGCCAGTGAGTTGCAGTTCAGTTCAAGAGTGCGGAGAGAAAATGAAACATAACAGGGCCCAAACACTTCCCAGGCCTAAATAAATTCAAGGCGGGACTTCACTTCAGGAACATGATACCATACCATACCAATTTTATTTATAAAGCACTTTACCAATCCACACCGGACCAAAGTGCTGTACAGAAAATAAATAGAATAGCTACAAGACATAACTAAAAGAATATGGAAGATACAAGAGAAGTAAAAACATAAAACTAAAACATAAAATAAGATACATAAACATAAACATAAAATAAGAGCAGCAAATGTGAAATAAAAGTGAGTAAAACTAAGTGGTGTACATAAATACATAAGATAAATCAATAAAATAAATCAATCAATAAAATGATAAGTATACAGAGATACCAGCAAAACAGAAAGAAAACACTTACAGAATAGTTATACTAGGTGTAAGTCTACATTCTTTATAAGTATGATACTTCATGATGTAAGACAGTCTATGTGAGCCATGAGTATGACTGCAGTACGTTGTTCAGCACTTTAATGGACAGGATGAATGAGGGAAGATACGCAGAGATTGCGGCAGCCAAAACCCCCCCATTCGGTCGCCTGTCGCCACGCTCAAAATGATCACTAATGAGGGCAATTTAGAAGCTGCCAGTCTGTACGCGTGGATATTCCGAGCGAGAAGGAGCTGGGCTTGTCTTTCGGGTCCCCAAGGCACCCCCCCCCGTCCTTCCATTTCCCTCCAGCCAGTCTCCAACACCTTTGCCACGCTGTGTTTGAGAGGCCGTAAAGCCCGCTATGGATTGGTGGAAATTTACGGCGCCCCTTTTTCATTTAGGGGCTGATCTCGACAGGCAAACATGCAATAAAAGGGTGGCAGCGTGCTGAGGATTTACCGTCTAAGCGACAGCTCCGCTCGCCCCCCGCGGCTCATTTGTTTTCCCTACCCCTGTCACTTCAAATAATTAACGATTCATTTGCTGCACTGTAAGAATTACAGGCCAGAGCCATTAAAGCGCAAAGTGCATGCAGTCTGGAACAATGCTGGAGCGATGCTAGAACACTCCTGTCATGGTAACTCACACCGCAAGTGAGTTGGGAAATTCCAATGGCAATATGGCTGTGGAGTGTGCTGGGTGTCCCATACTTGTGTGTGTGCGTGTGTGTGTGTGTGTGGGGGGGGGTTTGCATAGGTCACCAAAATCTCCCCAAAGTGTGGTCAAACCTGAAACTTCCTTATTTTCGGGGACATTTTTTCAGGTTCCCATTTGGATAACCTCAATTTTATAAAAAAATCCATGAATGCAAAAAAAAGGTAAAAATGCCAAAAGTTTTGTGTTTGGGTTGGTTACTTATGGTGAAGGTTAGGGCTGGGTTAAGGGTGTCAAGATTAGGATTAGGGATTTTCCCATAGAAATGAATGGACAGTCCCCATTTAGAAACGCAGTACACAGGTGTGTGTGTGTGTGTACATGCTACATAAGTTTTCCGGATTCCCCTGCTATGCCAGCAGATACCCTTCCTACCTTGGGTTGCTGGTAGTGCTCCATGGCCATGGTGATGACGTTCAGGCCTATCACCACCGTGATGAAGAGGTCCAGGTAGTGACTGGTGCACATCTTGTGGATGAGCAGGCGGGTTGGTGAGTAGTCCGAGTAATAGGGCTTACACTGGGCTTCTGCGGCGGGAAAATGGGGGTGGGAGTGGGTCGGGGGTTTGGGGCAGGTGGGGGGAGAGGGTGAGACCGTGGCCCTGTAGCACAAGCCGATTCCACCGCCCTCCACCAGCACACAGGACCAAGAGAAGAAGACAAGGTGACAGAGCAGAGAGAAACAGGCCGAAAGACGGGGGGGGGGGGCACAGCATCCACTCTCGAGGGAGTCAAGTTACCGAGAGAAAGAAACAGAAACGGTCCGGCTTTTTGCTTATAACCCCAAAATGTGGGGACAAGGAGGAGGCTGTGGCCATGAATGGGATTGTACACACTTAACTGGCTTAAAAACTAACGAGCCAAACAAGTAGACCAGAAATTCCCTCCTTCAGCCACCAAATCATTTCAAGACAGATCTTAGAATAGAAGAAACTGAGGAAATGAGAACAAGCTCTTCCCTTAGGAATAGGAATTATGGGAGGGTGCTGTTTAGTTTAAGAGGGGAGAAGCTGCTTTCACAGTTATTTGCTAAATGGTAGAGGTATTACCAGCTTAACCTATCTTGTTTCTTTCTTTAGAAAACTCCAGAGAGGGACACACATTAACTTGTGTTGCTGTGACAAAAAAAAAAAAACTGAAAAGAAGACAGTTTTACAATTTACAGCATCTTGAGAGGACTGTATAAAGCAGTAAAATAATAAAGGAGACACCCAACAGTGTTTTGAGAAGAGAGGGTATTCTTTTCCTGGCCTACATCAATGCTGGAGTGATAGAGGAGCAGGGCCGTGTACGTGTGGGGCCTTACTGTCCAGCGAGGGTAGGACAACAAAGGGCAGGACAACGTCTCCTGGGACGTGCTCTCTATAAAAATGCAGTGGGAACATGAGGAACAAGCGCAGTGCAGAGACCCCATGGTTATGCACTGGCATAGCCACATGGATGCTTCTTACAGTCTATGGCTTCCCAAGCGAACGGCTCAGAATAAGGCCTGGCTATGTGAAGTCAGTACAGATGGCACATATCCATCTGTATTGAGGCACCTGTGTGTGTACGGTATATGGAGTGCCCATAGTCAGCACGACATGGGGTACCAGGACAGGATGCCAACCAGACCAGTCGTGCGGTTCATTATTACGGGGATTATGGGCGACATCTGGTTCCAGTGCAGGCTAATTGGAAACACATTCCTTATGTTCCCAAATCTGCTGACTTGGCATTAAATAACTTTCATAATCCACAATTTATGAATTGGCCTCACGTCTTTCCAACGACGCCTAACGCCTCACATGCGCTTGCCCATCAGCAAACTAATGCCTGCACCTGTGAGCTGCTGCAGGAGTAAAAGAGGCCTAATAAAGAACAGCAGTCTTGGGTTGTTCACTGGCAGTGATGGCAGTGGCCAGCACTGTGTAATAAAATTGGTGTCAGACTGGGCCACCGCTTTGCTGCCCTGAGCCAGGCTGGCTCCCACCCCGATCAGCTCACAGGTTTCTGAGCCTAGATGCTCTGGGAATTTTTTATGATGAAGGAAGCAAGGCCCCACAGGTCAGCCCAGCTCCTCAGGCCCTTCAACAGAGCACTACTCGCTTCATTAGCCTCTCAGCTGGTCTTCCCTTCCCCCACTGGGTTTAGCGAATCAACAGTATCCTCAGTGGAAGTTCCAAAAAAAAATTTTTTTTTTTCCCCAGTTCAAAATGATTCTGGATATTTAAAGCCTTCAACTAGGCTGTTTTATTGTAACACTACTTCTTTAGAGAATAAGTTGCTCCTCAGAGAGACATCAAATCCCACAGAGGAGGAAGAGAAATTATATTAAGGTCTGAGATTATACCTTATGAGTACTGCACTGAGAGTGGGGGAGGAAGGCCTTCTTCCCCTGAGTACTGCACTGAGACTGCAAGAGGCAGGCCTTCTTCCTCTGAGTACTGCACTGAGAATGGGGGAGGTAGGCCTTCTTCCCCTGAGTACTGCACTGAGACTGGGGGAGGCAGGCCTTCTTCCCCTGAGTACTGCACTGAGACTGGGGGAGGTAAGCCTTCTTCACCTGGAGCGGCTCCCTGGCCACCTCCCCCACATGAGCAAGAGCAATAACCCTCACAAATTCAAAGCTTGAATTCAAATTCAAAGCTTCTGAGCTTGTCCAAGAGGCAATCAAATGTGGTGTTAGAGAACTGGATTGTAATGTAGGCCCCAGTTACCATAACCAAGCCAAAATGTAGGTTTAAATTGAATAAAGAATCAGAAAATGTCATTATTTTATGGTTACCAGAACCTGACTCAGAACAATGTGAACCCAACTGCAATGCTGATCTCATGGGCTAAATGGCTGTTGGCTCAGTGCAGTACTCAACCGGGTCCAATGCCCGCAGATGCCAAGTCATTCCCACATCCCCATCCATCAATCCTTATTCATGCTGGTCATGCTGACTCCGCCTGGAGGCCTGCATATCGCGCCCTGTGCTCGTGCAGGCTGAGAGCTGCGTTTCTTCATCTACCCTCATCCCTCGGAGGGGCCATGGACGTTGCACGCTCTGCCCTTACGACAGCGCGAATCAGGCTGTTCTGCGGTGACCGATACTCTTCACAATCGTTTCCCTCTGTCTGTGCCGCTGACACTTAGTGACCACGTGTGGTCGTTAGACTGAGGGGGAAACCGTTTCCAGAGGTCCAAGTCCCCCCCTCGAATAAATACATCCAAGGTAAATTGAGGTAAAAAGGGATAATCCATTTGCAGAGAAGATGCACATATCGACCTGTGCCTGAGGAGTGGGATCATTTGGGACTTATGGTAACAGTGCCTATCCATCATTACCTAACTAGGTATAACATCACTGACACAGATAATGGGAAATCTTTGTCATATTCATTTGTCACATAAATCATCGGGATATCTAATTAAAGGTTAATGGGGCTTTTAAAGAAACATATACATTTGCTAAGCTGAATGATTTTTCGTTAGCTATTTGCACCAGTGTATCACACACCTTGTATCTAGTCCTGTATGGGCCAGACCTGACTGTGGGCAGGGTTAGGAGTTAGGAGTGTTATCGGAACAAGGCTATGGTCTTGTGGGAAAAAAATGCTTCTGTGTGGAGCCACAGTCAATATCTTAGGTACAATGTGAAGCCCTGAATGGCCAGTAGTCCTGGGCAGGGGGTTAATGTTATGAGTTGGGTGACTGAGACCAGGGCCGGACAGAGACGGCTAAAAAGGTGAGAGAAGCTC
Organism: Petrocephalus sullivani; assembly: GCA_026780845.1. Lineage (NCBI taxonomy): Eukaryota > Metazoa > Chordata > Actinopteri > Osteoglossiformes > Mormyridae > Petrocephalus > Petrocephalus sullivani. The sequence continues at coordinate 11,814,832 of JAODKM010000088.1, read as the reverse complement.
AGAGCCCTGGATGGTAACAATGTCTTCAAAAGTAAGAAAAGGACAGGAGTGGTAAAACCAGCTGCGAAAAGGTTGCCAGGGTCACAACTGTGACTTAAGCGCTTTTTTGTATTCCGAGATCATATTAGGGCCTAGATTTATTTTAGTTCCACTGGTTTTATACCCCTGACCGCAACAGCCAATGACTTAATCACGTTAGAGTCAATGTGTGCTGGATGCTGATATTACAACTACTTTTCTGTCAATTTAAAGCAAAATATTACTTTTGTAATAGTTATATTTTGGTTACTCATCGCCATTTTTTTTTTAACCAGCATACATTGAATCAAAGGCTAACTGTAGAAAAGAAGTGGAAAAAAATGAATACATTGGAGAGACTTCTGTTGGATTTCCCAAATGCTCTACCCTCTTTGACATCAATATTACAGAAGAAAGCATGAAAGACGGAGAGAATGAGCAGTGGAGCTATTTGAGGAGTCCAGAAGAAAGAAAAGGCGGAGAAAGAAAAACAACATTGCTCAAAATGACAAGGCATGATAGCATCATCGACCAATAAATGCACAGATACAATGCAAACTCACAGATTCATACTCCCAGAGAAGCACACAGACCAATGCACACACATGGAAACTTTCTCTCTTTCTCTCTCTCTCTCTCTCTCTCACTCACACACACACACACACACAGACATGTTAAGACAAACGCACTCTCACACATCCACACATCATGCGGCAGGTTAACATATGACACAAACCACACACTTCTTTCTGAGTCTGACTTGAGAGAGATGGGCCGTCTGGAATGGAGACTGGATGGCAACTGGAGGTGGGCGATTATGTAGCTGTGAGTGGTGGACAGCTCACTGGGGGGGGGGGGGGGGTGTGCCTGAGATAATACCATAAAAGGGACCAGAGACCATTAAAGATTTAAAGGGAGGGGAAGATTTGCAGATTTGTCTATGAGCCCCCACCAGAGGTGCTACTGTGTTTTATATTCAGAAAAGGTATTTTCCCAATCTAGTTATCAGCCTTATTTGCCCAGAATTAATTCTAAGAGAACCATAGATTTAATACTATTTACAGATTATTTGGCTCTTACCCATCAAGGAACTCATTTCTCATGACATCGCATGCTAACATAAGTAATAAACTACCGTTTCTTCTCATGCAATTCATTGTTTTGTGGGTATTATTACATCTTAGAAATGTAAACTTAAATGAAAAAAGGAAAAAGAAAAACAATACACATAGTAATCCCAGTCACGGCCTTGTCCAAGACAGAACATCCACCGTATTTAGCGGGGTTAGCTATACCTACCAGATTAAGCATTCATACCCATGTACGTGTCAGGAGTGTTCCCTGGCAAAAGATAATCGTCAGCTAATGAAGAAAGATGTCTCAGTCTCCACATTTCTGCTTCATTTCTTAGGAGGCCTCTCCCTCACTCTGTAATCTAGATGGACTTGATGTGCTAATGGGCTGCCTTTAATACTGACCTTCTCCCCCAGGCAAGAGAAAAAGAAAATGTGGGAGGTGGAAAAAAAATAAAAAGTTCAATCCGTTTCAGCAAATTGTGACCTAGAAAGAAGCTGAAAGATTTGCCGTATGTTGGGGTATTTGTCAAATCACTGATCCTTACATTTAGAGAAGTTTCAGCACCCGTGTTCTAATCTCTTTGTTTACAATTCTGCTGTTCGCCCATATCAGGGTTTAACACTCCTGTGCACAAATATTGCTGTGCTTCTTCTTTGCATGTATAACTGAGTTACTGCGCTAATATGAAATGTTCTCCAAAGTTCCCCTTTAAAATGTTATTTGCTTAAACGTTTATGTTGTGTATTCATACACAATATCTTGAAGGGCCCTTAGACTCTCATTAATATACATTAATATTCTCAGTTAAGCACCATAAACTTTTAACTATAAAAATACACTGCAATCTACTAAATGTTTTACCTTATTATTGATGAGTCATTTTCAATTTGTGCAAAAAAAAAAGATTTTTTTTCCTTTTCAGCGATAAACAAACTAAAAACAGACACCGTTAGGGAATTGGGGAATGGACACAGGCTAAATTATAACACCATCAGATGCATTTCAGCAATACCTCCCTGTACGCAAAGAAGTTCAAGCCATCTGTTCATTCTGCAGAGCCACCGTCTCTCGGAGTTGCATTAAAAAACACTTCTTGTCAGTTTTGCTTGCGGGGTGACAAAAAGGAGCCATGTTTCTCACTGCCAGATTGCATAAGGAACCACACTTCCTGCAGCTGCCAAAAGTATAGCTAAAAAGTACAATTTAGATCTTGCTCACTACTCACTACTCCATATCTATTAGCTTACAATGTATTATATATATACTCATTAGTGCAACGCAGCCATAAGTACAATAAACCTCTAATACCAATCCCTTAGTCCACCTATCGTAGGGCTTACACACGTTGCATCTATTTCACCATCATACACCACAACTCATTAGGTTACGAAGAAAGTGTTGTGTGTAGCATCTAGTATGAATTTTGTTCACAAGCCAGCCATATCTGACCTGGCAAGTTTCAGCAGGCAAGTGTAGAAAATATGCAATTTTCAGAAAAGAAACATGCACAAATCTTTCACAGCCGTGTACTGTAGGTTCCACAGAAATGCACCAAAGAACACGTGTTCTTCTGTTGGAGGCCTGTGACCCAGAAGTGGTATTATCCTAAGCTGTAGTTCTCAGAAAGGTGACGGTTGGGTACAGTGGATTCTTGGCCACCACTCACTGGGGGCAAGGGAATGTTTTGGGTGACAATGTCTCATTTGGCAAAGCAGCTTCACCTGCTCTGAACAGATCGGTCAGCTGTGGGCAAATGAAAACGGCCTCAGATGAAAAGCCAGAGCAGGATGAATAAGTTATGACTCAAGGAGTCACCAGGAGCCAAGAGGAAACAGGTACAGAGAGGCAGATGGTTCCGGTTCCACAACTGAGTGAGATTATTAGCCGTCACCTCTGATCCGGCGTGCCGGTATGCAAGATCTTCAGCCAACGAGGGCCGTCCAACAGGAATGGAACAGAAGCTAACTGATAGAGACAGACTAGTGGGTGGCCTCCCTATCACAGCTGCCCAAAAGTGTGTGGAATCACACGGGAGGACAGGCTAATCAACACATTGCCTTCTAATTAGCAAAAAACACAGGTTCCCTGGCTAGTACGAATGGATGAAAGCACAGTACGGCCCTACATGTTAGGTTGGCCACTTCCAGTTGTGTGTCAAGGCTTTTAATAAAATCTTGTGGCTCTAGAATGGGAAATGTAATGCCAGAATCTAACAGCCGCGCCATTCTGCAACTTATCAACAACATAATGCAAATCAGGTGGACATCAGGTGCTGTATACTGAAGAAAGCAGACATGACAAACACACTTCAGCTGAATTGTTTTGGTGAATATCCCATATAAATGAACAAATTTAGAGCCCTGTATGCTCTGTAAGTCACTTTGAATAAAAGCATTTGCTGAGCAAATAAAATATGCAATGTGACCTGACACAAATGAGAATTCAGTGCTACTTTTTATAGATGCCTCTGCTTTATGGATACTGAAAAAATATTCCTTTTCTGAAGCCAGACACCTTGCAAATTGAAGGCACACAATGCATTCACCACAGGAATGGCTAAAGTCTCAAGCTAGTCAAAACTATACTGTGTGTTCACACAATGCACTTTGGATGAGTTGATGCACACCTTACAACCTGACCCTGTTCTTCAAGGGCCTGTCTGAGATGTTTCTGCTGGTGAAAACAAAAGAGCAATGGCACTGTCTTACAGGACTGCCGTAGCCGTTAAAATGATTGCAATCCCCGAAATTGAAGAAGAGATGTGTATCAGAAGAGAAACAGATCAGAACTGTGTTTCTGGACTTCTTTGTAGTGAAAATGCCATTTCGACGCTTAACTGCATGAACCTCAGTGGTCAACACCAAGGATCATCTCCTCGGCTCAGTGCAGATTTTGTTCTTCATATTTTGCTTATCCAGTACCTTAACCTGTCACTATAATGCTGACATTAGACAATGCCCAGAAACCAGTTTACCGTACCTGAGTCGTACAGGAAAATTCAGTTCTCAGTCCCCATCGTCAACCCACACGAAAGAGAATACACACACACACACACACACACACACACACAAACACACATAAAAACGTGTGTGTGTTTCTTAAACCACCTGTAAAGTGAGAACGCTGAAGGCCTTTCGTCTTCTTAGCACATGGTACGAATGAGCCACAATCATGCATTTCCGAACAGCCATAAATGATAAACACCATGTGGTAAAACAAATAAAAAAAACACCCGGTGACACTGTTGCCGTGGACATGGTCACGTGTACAGTCACAGTACAGTGCCAGCACCTGAAGGACCACTAATGAGACTCAAGACACACGAATCTGAGACGTTCATGAGTGGTGGACTCACACTGGCTCCGCCTCCTCACACAGCAAGCCAAGAAGCGTCACGCTGGGAGAGTGAGTGTGTGACAAAGGAAAGGACTAACACAGCCAGATACAGTGCTCGTCATCACACTAACAACCTCTGCATCGATCAGAAGTTGAGCATAGCGCATTTTTGGTATTTTGCCTTGAGCCATTCTATTAGAGGGACCAGATCATCGGCCTTTTACCAAGTCCCCTTTTAGTTGTTTTTTATCACTATCACAGACTTAAGCAACAACCCCGGTGCTAAGGACTGCACTCCTCCGATGCACCCCCTTGCCAAGGTGATTGCTTTTTTATAGACTACATGTTATATGGCCCCATAAAGAAGAGCTACTTCTGAATGAAGACTGTAGGGGGCACTGTTGCTAATGCTAGTCAAGTAGAATGTACACCGTCATTCTGCTGACAAAGCAATGCCAATTAAGCTCTACCCGCATAGGACCCACATATAGGACCCACATATAGCTCAGGCTTGAACCCTGGCTATAGATCTCAGAAAGAGAAAAACAGGGCTGCTCCCTGCTTGGTTTACAATGTCTACCCTACTCTCCCCAGTTTGAACGTGAGGCTGCCTGGCTCTTCGAACCTGGGATATGTGGCTGGTCCCTGGTATGAGTGGCACACAGATCTTGACACACAGGATGTCTCTACGCATGGTGGCCAGTAGGTGAGACAGGAAAGGGGTGAGAGCATGGAATGTGCCTCTCCTCCTCCCCGTCTGCTCCCAAAAGTACGCCCGTTCCCACCCCCCATAGGGCTGCGTGACACAGTGGCCCAGAAGCACAGTGTACACACATGGACATGCTAGAACTCAGTACCTGTCGTTGTGCCTCCCGTGCTGGCCCAACTTACACCCGTCAGCATTACATCTAGAAGGATGAGACCATGTTAATCAGGCTGATGGAGCAGCAGTGGTATGTAAGCAGGAGAGATGCCCCGTGTGCAGAAGAACGTCCCAGATTCACCAGCATTCTGAGTCCAGCTTTAACTCCGGCCACTACATCGTACATATTCCAAATCCGTGTAATTCTACGCCAGTCTGACCGATCAGCGTTAAAGTTTCAGATCATCTCTCAGATTTCACTTCGTTTAAATTCCTTGCAATAAGAAAATGTGATATTATTCAACAGCTACAGAATGTCCGTTTGCAACACATTTCAGTGTTCCTCCAAATATCTTTTAGTGTTCCTCACTGTGTTGATGAGACGTCATTATGTACTACCTTTTGTGCTAACTAAATGGGCCTACTTTAATGAAGAGCACTTATAACACATTTAGTGTTCAGTACAAAAAAAAAACTGAAAAAGAAAACTTCAGATTTACAACAATTTAAGTACTACCTAATGGCTACCTATTTCGGGGAAAGGCTTATAGCATCATAGACCAGTGTGTCAGAACCCGCTCCTATGGGATCTATAGATGGTCCACATTTTTACTTTCTCCCAGCACCCAAGGGTGCAAAAATGTGGACTGTCTGTGGGCCCCTGAGGACCGGATTAGGAAACCCTGTCAAAAGCATTATAAATATAGGGCATTTGAACTGAGGGAAATGTGTGAACATTTTTATTATATAATGAAGCAAAATATTGGTACTGTTAGCGTGTCCAAATAATGCATACCAATAATGCTAATAATTCTGGCTCCTGGGCTGTTTCCAATGACCTCGCTGTCCTTTGGTAATAATGAAATCACTCAATAGTCCCTCTGACTCAACAGAGCTGAAACTGTGAACCAGGGTTTATGCAGTAATCCTTACAGCTTGACACTGGCGGGGATCATATGCGGCCATTATGCTGAGGCAAGAAGGTGTGAGGATCCACACCATCAGCGGAGAAGCAGAGGATCGCTAATCGCCAGTGGGGAAGCACGCACATTCCACCGAAGAAGAAAGCTCGGGGAGGGAGATGGGGGGGTGGCTAAGGATGTTGCCAAGCAACTATGCCTTAACTCCCATGTGGCTGGGAGCTGTCAGTATGACACAGCACGGTGGCCAAAGGGCTAATGTTCTTCAACTTTGGCCACTGTCGCTTACTATCTATCACCAGTGCTCGACATGTCTCTGCATTCTGTGCATTTCGCTCCATCCCGCCTCACTGCATCCAACTGTGTCGCGTCTAACATCAGTGGTCGTGGATTTAAGGTATACCTTCTACTTAAATCTGCCAGCCCCTTCAGTGAAAACCAAAATCCCACCATAAAACCAGAAGCTAAGCCAAACATAAGCTCCCTCTGCCTTTTCTTTATATGTGAGGCCTGTCTCTGAACAATTACAACGACTGACTACTAGTTGATCCGCATCGTTGATCCACGCTGTCCCTCCCTGAAGTCGGAGGGTGACCTTTGACCAGATGGGTCCAGACCTCGGCTTCCATGTGAAGGCTGATGCTATTTATTGGTAGCGTCAGTCATCCACACCAGTGCGTGAATGGATTCCAAGCAACGGAAAAGAGCAAGCTGGTAAGCGAGTGAGTGGGGGGGGGGGGGGGGGGCGGACGGGGGGGAGCCGCTGAAGAGCTCTCGGCGTTGGGTTAATCAGCGGACGTTTCGATTTATCCATATAATAATCATAATTATGGATCGATGGAGACCATTTAGTGAATTTGAATAAGAGGTTTGACCTCTGCCTCGAGGGGTCTAGAAGGAGTGTGCTTAGGGGGCTGGGGTCCATTTTAGAAATGAGATGTGTACCTGAATTTCTTTCTCCCTGATAAAAAAACAATGGGGTTCTATCTTTTTTGTTGCTTTTTTTGTTCCAGGGACATTCAAGAAAATTATTTCCATATTGTCGGATGTGATTGTGGACAAGGGGTGATTCTGATTCTGTACTTCAAGGGGAATCATCCAGAAAGGAAGCCTCTGTCTATATTACTAGGCTAAGTGATGCTCCCTTCATTCGGGAACGATGAGCACTTCACATTTGGCTGCGTACAATCTTTTAAGCTTTTAGAAAAAGACAATCTAGTAGCCAGGTTATCAGTAGAGTATACAGCTATCCTATGTTTATTTGGCAAATTTTGTTCCGCGAAAATTTCGACTCTCTGACTGGAGAACCGGGCTGTAACTGGTTCTAATGGGCTCTAACGGGTTGGAGAGTTAAGCAGCGCGGCAGGCCCCCTGGTGGCTGCAGAGCTGCGCTGTGGTCCTGAGGAGCACGGCCTGCTGACCGCCTGCCTCTCTGGCGACCGTGGCCTAAGCGCGGAGGAGAGGGAGGGGGCAAGCTGCTGGAGCTATACGGGCATGCAGCAAGCCCAGGCCACCCCACCCTAAGCGTTCTGTCGTGCAGATTCCTGCATATGCGCACAAAGCATGCTCTGGAAAGTAAACCGGGCGCAGAAATAGCGAGCAAGGCTAGGGGGGGGGGGCATTCTCTAATGCACGGGGGGGGGAAATACTGGGCCAAGGGTTTTTTTTTTTTAGGGGGCGGGGCTTCGTTTCACGTATCGATGTTTTGCTTTCTATCAAAAGTCAAGCAGGACTCAGAAAGATGTGGAAAAGGCTACCGACCAGCCAGCTGCTTCTCCTTACTGCGTCTCTTTTTCTCCATCCGTTTCAGCCGCTTCTCCTCGCGCCGCTTGGCCTCCTCCGCCTCCTGGTGCCGCCGGCACTTGTGGAAGTTCTCCACCACCACGCCCACGAACATGTTGAGCACGAAGAAGGCCACGATGAGCAGGAAGGAGATGAAGTAGAGCAGCATCCATGGGTTGTGGTTCATGGCGGGCTGGCGTGGCAGACGGGAGACGGGGTGAGCGCCGCGCGTGCACAGGGAGTACGATGGAATGCTTTCGTTGCCCATCGTGCTTTTCTTTCAGACATACAGACATGAACCGCCGGCGAGCGAAGCTGGGGTCAGAGAGCGGGTCCAACTGTGTGTCTTGGCTGGAGCATTTTTCAAGCGGTTACGGGCCTTGGTCAACAGCCCAGCGGAGATGTGATTATTCTGCAGAGTGCAGGATTTGCCCAAGCGACCTTCTGTACACATGCAGAGTGCCCTAACCCACTGATCTGCACTGTATGAGGCTTGGGACAGAGCGAGCGCCCTGTGTGGGCGATTCGAGAGGAGTAGTACAAAACTGAGGCTGCCCAATGTGATGATGGAGGCAGAGCCATTCGAATTTCTGCCTGCTTTTGAGATTTTCTTTTCTTAGGAAAGGAAAATAGACATTTTCGGTGAGGAGCAGAGTATGCTCAGCCACATCAATGGGAAGAGGAATACATCACAGAAAAATATTGTAAAGGGAAGTGAGAAGCTTAAGGAAGCAAAAATATATTCAAATACTTTGAAATCAGGTCAGAAATGTTGACCTGCAAATTTTGGGATGTTTTTTCCTTCCTTGACTTTACCCACTTTTGATTACGAATCCTGCCTCTAGTGAACACAACAAAAGCTGGATTAGTATTGGTTTAAGATCCGAGGCTTGCCTGTCCCTTGTAGTTTTGTTAACTTGACCGGCTCTCTCATAATCTCAGGTGAGGCTTCTGTGTGGTTGTTTAATTTCATATAAAAACGTCGCAGCTTAATTTTGGAACATTGAGACTGAGAGGTAGCGCACACATACACACAAACACACACGCCGCACAACACCCTAAAGCGTGGTGTTTAAGGTTCTGATGCAGACCTGCTGATCCACCCCCACCGCATCCAAGCCGTCATACATAATGTCAACCCAGCCATCCTTGGAGGCCAGAACGAAGAGGGACATCAAAGCCTGACAAAAGAGGAGAAGGAGTAGTGAGGGAGGAGCGACGATCCGCAATGTCCACCCCCACGCCACACGGATGCTGCCAGAAACCCTCTGCTTTCCATTCTTACTCTGCAGTAAACCCGTAAAGTTTTACAGCTTGGCCGAGGACTCTGTTCCGCACTGCAGCGTGGGTCGTCAGCATCTCTGACTCACCTGGCCCAGGTTGTCAAAGTTGTACTTGTGTCGGACCCACTTGTAATTAGCTAGCAGGCAGTCGGATTTGTTGGTGATGTTCCTGGTGTCCTCTCCTTGGCAGACATAGAACTTCCCTTTGAAGAGCTGAGAAACAGGCATTTGTTCAGATACAGCAGTATTACCCTGAAAAAAGTGCTATTTTTATTAGTTACATGTTTAATTACTGCTTTCCTGCCAGGGTTTGAACATAGATGATTGTGACTAAAGGTACTGTATACAAAACATGTGAGCATCTGAGCTGAATTCAAGCAAACATTTCATAATCTTCTGAATAAAAATCAGCATTTAGTCATTTAAACCAGCCTGCCAGGTGTAGCTGTGCAATTCAGAAAAAAAGAAAATACTTTATCACTGGTTTAGAGTCTGTCAGAGTGATCGCGCCTGGTTCCAAGACATTATACTCTAAGCATAAACAGTTTTATTATATTTTATTGACTGTATGAGAATTATCTCAAATGTTCTTTTTCAATCTAGTTTTCACGCTCCTGAATTCTTAAAATTATGGAGACTAGCCTTAGAAATAAAAGATTATTTGCCAGTTTAAGTTTCTAATGGGTCTGTATAAGACAATTTATGTTTAAGACATGATGCATTTAACACAATCAATTGCAGAAGGCTATTAGGCAGAACACTTCTGTCACCATTATGCCAATAAACAGTCTGTGAGAGAAATAACTGTTTTCATTAACACATAGAACATTAGTTCAGGTCAGTTTCGATGAGATGACCTTGTCACACATGACAAAGACTGCAGAAGACACTGGGTTTACATATATTTAGTTTATTGGGGTGCTAAGCAGTTGGATTTGTAGGGAGTTTCCCAAGTTGATTGATAGAAAAATAAGTCTCAGGGACATGTGAAATGATTCAGGATGAATCCACATGTGTGCAAGCTTTAGCTGAAATCCTAATCTCTACTCTGTATGTTTGTCTTGTGTAACATGTCTGGTTACACAAAAAAAAGCCTACTTTGCATACAATTTTCCTACTAGCCTGAATAAAGCTACTGGGTGAATGGTATGACTGCAGAAAACCCTTGAACACATAAGGTCACATCCACAACCTTTACACTTTCTCCCATAATACATTTAGGTCAATAGGGGCGACTTCCTTCTATTCGGAGAGAAATCGATATCACAGTCTAAGAGCCGTGACCCGTAATTGGCGGAGGAATTATACTGATGGACACTTCCAGGCTAACAAGGTCGATGAATATATGTGCATGTTGAAATTGATTTCTCCCTCTTCTACTTTGGCTTAAGCCTGCGCAATAATTGGCAATCTGATTTGACGCCAACAATGGAATTGTGGGAAGGCCAGAGGGTGACGAGCAGCGGCCGCCAGCCCCAGGGGCTCGTGGGAACCCACCTGCACACCCAGGATGCCAAAGATGATGAAGAAAGCACAGCAGATGACCACGATGTTCCCAATGGGCTTCAGGGAGGACATTAAGGTCTCTACCACTAACTTGAGGCCTGGAGCTCTGCTGATCACCCTGGGAAGACAAGGCAACAGACAAATCCATTAAAGAACTGCGATATCCGGCAACTTTTAAGCCGTAGATTCTGAACCGTGAAGCGTGCTGGGCCCCATAGCACACATGAAATCTCAATACAGAGCACGTGGATACAGAAGTGTGCAGTTTGCCAGGCGTGACGGGAGCAGGATGCTAGTCACCAACGAGAGGAACATTTGATCCCTCACACCGAGGCCAAAGGGTGCGCAGTAAGACAAACAGCCGCAGGATACAGACTGCAGCAGTGTAGCATTTCAGCAAGTATGGGTCAGTCACGGACTCAGTCAGCCCATGGCGAGGCTGCTCCTCGGCCCAGATGGCAGCAGAAAGGGCCCCGTAACCTTGTCAAGAGAGACAGGTACAAGTTGGAGCGTCTCATTCTTCTGTGGAAAAGATCCCTGCACCTGCCCAATATGTCAGGTAGTCTGCCTGCCCTTTCCTCCACCATTACGGCCTCCTCACTCAATAAACACAGAATAAGCTTTTTCGCAGCCAGGACAGAATCAAACTGGCCGCTCTTTAAATATTCAACAACCCCATCTCCCGAAAGCTGTTTCCTCCTGCTCTGCTGCAAGGTGGGCAGAGGTCGCCCCTGTTGCGTCCCACCGTTGCAGTATACACAACAGACAGCATTAATTACACTTACAATGTGACAACTAATATTCAATTATTATCACTCTGGGAAATGGCACGGGCCCGGATCTGTGAATCACGTCCAACCCTACACCCCCGGGGCTGGGGATGAAACGTAACTGAAAGTGTTTTTTTGATGCTCGTGACAAAACGTAGGCCCAGACACCAGAATCGCATGGCGAAAAATAGCCCGGATCCCCAGCAGCGTTACATAACTGCGGGGTAATCCCTGCAGCCTGGGATGGCGAGGAATCGCGGTGTCGCCCCTTTTCGCCAGATCAGATGGAGAAGGGGAGGCATCAGATTACTCTTATCTGTTTTCCCCGGACCGTGACTGAGCTGCGGCCTTTTCCTGCAGCCCTGACTCCGCTGTGTGATCGTATCAGCTTCAGGGGAGAGTGAAGCGACGCAGTAGCTGAGGCACACAAATTGGAACTGAATAAGTTTAATAAGGGGGGGGGGGTGAGGCAGCATCCCAAAACGAAGGCAACACCCACACAGCTTACATTTGTTTGCATTAATTTATTCCCCCTTCAGGATGTGATGCATTTATCACAGGGAAGCTCAATAGAGCGCGTGGGAGGGCGGGGGGGTGGGGTGGGGATTTCAGCCAGGCATGTGCTCCTCGCTGAGCATGAATCAGTCCGATTCACAGGGCAGGAACAGCGCTGCCCAGTGGGTCGACGTTGAAATTGAAAGCCTGATATTGCATCTGTGGGCTTTAGTGTGATAGTAAGCAATGCATCAGCTACCTTCTCAGGAAATCCAGCACTCTCTCCCAGGTCAATTTCAAGAGCCACCAACAGAGGGCAGCAGTGCCCAGCAGCTGTGGGAGGAGCAGGACACTGCTCGCTGCCTCTCTCTACCAGCATATTCTAGGGCAAATGTTAGGGACGTAAAGATAAATATATTTTTTAAAAAACAATAACTGAGCAATAAACATATCTATTTCGATTTTCAGGAAACTGGGGGAAGGATTTGGCATGTTATTTTTTTTATATAACACTTGTTGTAGGCGTGGCTCAACTGGGTGTAACCAGATACAGGACTAGCTCTTTTTTGGACTGGATGGACTGGATGAATATTTTTAACGTTGGGTCACAGAATCTGTAAAGCTACCTGTTCAAATGTGCAGCTGTTAATGTATTGCATGTGAAGGGATGAACATAAAACACACCAAATTAATATACACTGTCTCCTGTCCATCTTACTGTTAGGGCTTTACCAATTTTAAATAATAATAATAACAATAATAAAAAGCATTAAATAAGCCTGTTCCAGTGCATGTTTGTTGCTACCTCCACCTGCAGCCAGCAGGAAAAGACTCAGCAGAGCATAAAGAAATCTGCTTGTTCCCAGTGAACATCTCCATCCTGGTTGTAATTAAATTACTCTTCTAGACGGGCATCCCCAAGGAACTGCTCTGGGCCATCCGGCCTCCTCCGCTGCAGAAGCCAAGGAGGGTGACCTGTGGTCTGCTAAAGTGAATAATCCAGCAGAATGAAAAACACCCTCCAGACACACTCGCGCATGCACACACACACACACACACACACACACACATGCACACAGGGGAGGACACTCACCCTCCCGCAGGCACTTAGCAAATTCTTAATCGGCGCTCTAAAATGATAATAGCCGACTGCTCTGGAGCTCCCGGAAAGCTCATCTGCATATTTCATTTTTAAGAAACCATGCGCTTTACCCGAGGTAATAAGCGCGGACGCACAGAAACGCGGGCGTCTCCAGTTATGGCTGTTAGCCGGAAGACTCAAAGCGAGCAAATACCTTCCTGATTTAGCTGTAATTAATGGCTGAATTAAGGGGGGCTAACATGAACATCGTCGCGCAGCCCAGTGGCAACGCGCACCATCTGTTGTGCACGAGGAAAAATAACACATACTGCAGAAGCGGCAGGAGGACAACAAGCAGCACAATCAGAAGATAAATTTAATTCAAAGCGCTAACTATCGACTATTAAGCGTTTGGGAGATTACACCTGGAAAGCAGCTCAGTGGATAGCGGTGTTGACTCACGCCTCCAGCAGCTGAGGTTCCAAAATTGCTCTGTGTGTGTGTGTGTGTGTGTGTGTGTGTGTGTGTGTGTATGTGTGGCGTTTGAGTATTCTTCTTGGGTCAGCGGGATTTCTCCAAGTACTAGTTCCCTTCTGCTGGAGTTAGTGTAAGAGGGTAAGAGGTACCTCTAAATTTCCCTTAGTGTGTGCGCCCTGCAGTAGACGGGCATCCTGTGCTGGGGTGTATCCTTATCTTGTGCCCAGTGCTAGCTGGAAGAGGCTGTAGGCCCCACTGTGGCAGCATAAGTGGTGAAAAGATGGATGGATGGCTGATGGATGGGTGATGGACGGATGATGGATGGATGGATGATGGACAAATGATGGATGGATGATGGACAAATGATGGATGGATGATGGACAAATGATGGATAGATGGATGATGGACAGATGATGGATGGATGAATAGATGGATGGGGATTATACCGACTGAGGGGTCAGGGAATGTGATAAATGGGACCATTTTGCAATTTTTTAATTTTGTAAGAATTATGCAACTGCTCAAGCAAAGTTCATTCTCTGACAAAGGGGCTTGACCTGGGGGTGTGGGAGCTTCAGTGGGGTAATGAATGGGTGCACAGGTGTTAGTGGAGGGACTAGTAAATGGCATGAATCATGGTGTCAGAGGTGAAGACACACCACACCTCCTCTTTACTCTGCTCTAATAGCGTCATTAATATTCCAAATTAGTCACAAACATAAACATACACTCTACACTGCTCTCTGTGATCTCTGTTTCCAGGCTGTCTTGAAGGTCAGCCCACCTGGGCATGTGGTCTGAATTAATGCTGGCCATCGTAAACTCGGGGTGGGGTGGGGGTGGGGGGGGGCGCCTGCTTTGGGTGCAGCCTTGGAAGTATGGCCTTTTATTGTTCCGTCTTTTGCTTTCTCGTGATTTCAGCTTGGCTTTCTTCCTTTCTTATAATAACATAAAACCCACAAAGACTGAAGACAAAGAAAATAAAACTGGATTTTTAAATGCTGCGCCGACACCCTCCCAGCAAAGTTTTCTGACCTGTGATATATTAGAGGCTTAGACGCAGTATGACAAAGTGTGTCTATGTAATGTGACCCTTCTACTGCTAAAACAGGGAACACGTACATTTTTCCTGCTCGTTCTGGTTTTTCTTTTCAGTTATTTCTACAAGAGCCCAGCAAAAGATGAATTCAATTATATACAACAGTCTATAGCATTGCGCCATGAAACTTTCTTTAAAATTAATTACTTTGCTTACCAAATGAATTAATCTAATTAATCTTTTTTAATGCTTGAAATTTCCTACATTAATCTCTTTGCAACAAAATGTTGTATGTATACCTGACATAGCTTTGGAAAGTACAGTATTATTACTTATAATCATAAATTACTTCCCATCACCATAGTATAAATTCTGTGTGGGCGTCTAGAAGCATGGGTTTATTAAGGGTTCACAATGGTTTGTGACTCTGTGGGGTGGCATGTATCCCTGTGGGTTAGGACACAATGCCTGTTATTGGAAGGTGCTGGATCAAATCCCATGGCTGGCAGAGTGATTTCAGTATGGGGTACAATATATTTCCTATCTTAAATGAGGTTGATGCTCTTCAAAATCATTTTGTATGCTGTGTGCATTTCATGGTTGTGTGAGAAAACTAGCCCACCAATAGTCACATAGAAATTATAACTTAACCATATATTATCAGAGCAATACTATATACCCACAAGAATGTAGACACCAGCTGAGGACTTTCCATTAGATGCTGGAACACGGTTGGTGGGATTCGTTGCCTTTCAGATTGTGTATTGATGCTGGGTAACCAGGTCCCTTTCTGAGAGCTTGTGTGATCTACCACTTTGCTATTGAACTTGCTCCCAGATTTTTCCACTTCACAATCACTTCATTTGCAGTTGACCAAGGGCAGCTCTAGCAGAGCAGAAATTTGGCTAATTGACTTGTTGGGAAGTTGGCATCAAATGATAGTGCCAAGTCTGAATATCACTAACCTCTTCTGAACAGCTACACACTGCAGCAAATGGTTGGCCCTGTGTGGTAAATTATACAACTGGGTCAGCAAAAGATGTGGGGTTATTAGCCAATTCCACTAATATAATATGGCTGTCCTTATACTTTTGGCCATATAGTGTTGCGATAGGTTGACGCCCTGTCCTGGGTTGTTCTCTGACTTGTGCCCATAGCCTCTGGGATAGGCTCCAGACTCCTCATGACCCTGAATAGGACAAGCAGTTACATGTACAGGAAATGGATAAATGGATGGATGAATGGATGGATGGATGGATGGATGGATGGATGGGTATAGGTAAGCACTAGGGAAATTTTTGTGTGATAGGCACACAGGTAGTGTAAGTTCTAGAAGCCCTTAATAAACCCATGCTTCTAGACCCGCTGAATGATAGGAATCGAAACTAGAGCTTCTCGATACTTGGTGTGACATATGATAGGATATAAGAAGATAAATGATAGTTATCCAGGCATGGTGTATTATGCTTAGGTTCATACCTGAGCGGTCGCAGGGTCCTCAGTAGCCTTAACACTCGCAACATGCCCAGGATCTTGGTTCCACTGTTGGAGATCATGTTCACAAGGATGTCAATGACTGATATCATCACCAAGAAGCCATCCAGGATGTTCCAGCTGCTCTTCAGGTAGGCTTGATCCCCGAAGCACCAACCAAGTGCTGCCACCTGCCAGGGAAACACTTTCCATTTCCACTGTATGCTTCTGTGCACAAACTTCTCATGTGTGATAGAGGTTCACGAGCATGCATAATATAGTCTAACAATATTAAAAATGCTCTGTACTACTACAGGCTAAATCTCGAAATAGCAAAAATTATCCAGCCGGGGATGAACTTTAACTCTTGAAGCCAAACGTGGTTTTTCATATAACTGTCATCTGATCCCACCAGAGAAGTTATGTCAGTGGCCATTAATTAACCTTCCTTGAGGCACATTATTCTCGGGCATGTTTTTCACTCGAGGCCCGTGAATAGGTGTGAGCCAGCATATAGCAGAGCCCAGAATAGATCTTCAGACCTCACTGACTGACACTTGTGAACTTTGCCGCCTTCTTCAGAGATGCTAATGCATGTATCATCATTCAGATTAAAGTTATTTCAAATTCTGGCCCACAATCATCCACTTTGGGGTATTAACAGGTGACACACACAAAGGCTGAATAACTTCAGGATATGCTTTCAAATCCTGCTGTTTCTGATCCTCTGAGCCGCCTTTTACAATGGGGTTTACCAAAGCTTTTAGGCTGGAAGCCTACCATAGCAATCTGCTTTTGCAGTTCTTTTGTGTATACCTTGTCTCACTGCCCAAAATGGAGGAATGCTTCCAGTCATAAATAAGAGTCACATTCAAACATTCCCCCGTGGCAGAAGTGTCACTATGAGGTCACAGTGCACTATGCTTGTAAGTAGGGGAGACCAGGGATAATTGTTTCTATGGGGTCATCTGTTGAATGGACTGTTAACACACACGTCCCTCTACTTCTGATAGCTAGAAACAGCTGTGACGCTCATGAAACATGTCAAACTGGAAGCACACGGATTCGATTGAATAATTATCTCCCATAAAGGGCTGCCAGACTATGGCCAACACAGATTTGAGCGAGGTGTTTCCTGGAAGTCATTTGGCAGGACTGAACTGCAGCTATCGCTATCGCCTCTGTAAGTACTGTATGTCTGTGCTCAGCTCCAAGCCAGAGACGTGTAGTAAGGGCAAAGGTCACGCTGACCAACAGAGCAAACATTGTTTAACTGGCCCAAATTTGCCACGCAATCAGGATCAAGCTCAGTAACACATTTAAGCGTTTTTTAAAGAGCACCGACATCTCTCTGAGATGGCGACCCAGCGGAGCGAAATGCCAAGGCCGTCACCTACCTTTACCGTCATCTCGGCCACGAAGATGGCAGTGAAGATGTAGTTGGACAGCGTCAGGAAGATGCGTTCCTGTGAAGTGACCCAGACGAGGAGAGGAAGTGACTGGTGAGTCAGTGTAAGGAAACAAGTGAATTCAGGTTAGTTTGGAGTCTGTGGAAGACGCAGCACAGTGGATGCAGCTGTACAGAGCAATATGCAGAGGCTACCGATATGCCTGGCAGAGGGAGCAGACAGCTGCTCGGTGCTGTTCACCACACCAGCAGCCATACCGCCTGCAGTTCAGACCCTTTTAAAGCTAAATGGGTTTGGGTCTGGCCAGTACTTGGATGGGAGACCAGCTAGGAAAGCTGGGTTGTTGCTGGAAGAGGTGTTGGTGTGGTCAGCAGGTTACCCATCCTGTGGTCTGTGTGGCCTGCAGGTTAGCCCATCCTGTGCTCTGCATGGATCCCAGTGCCCCAGTGCAATGATGGGGACACTGCGCTATAAAAATGACTCTTTGGATGAGACAGAAAAGCGAGGTCCAATCCCTGGGCATTTTTCGAAACATAGGGGCGATACCTCAGTGTTCTGGCTAAAATTGCTCACTGTGGCCCTATTAAATCTGGCCTCCAAATCATCCTCTAAATGTAATTGGCGAATTCACTCCTGCCCCTTCCCCACTTTAGCTACTTTGTGGTGAGCGTACTGGTGCACATCCAGGTGGGGGCTACACAGTGCTGGTGGTAGAAGGGGCTCCCTATT
Organism: Petrocephalus sullivani; assembly: GCA_026780845.1. Lineage (NCBI taxonomy): Eukaryota > Metazoa > Chordata > Actinopteri > Osteoglossiformes > Mormyridae > Petrocephalus > Petrocephalus sullivani. The sequence continues at coordinate 11,796,575 of JAODKM010000088.1, read as the reverse complement.
GCTTCTGTAAAGTGCTTTGGGTGTCCTGAAAAGTGCGATATAAAGGTAACATTCGATCATTCACTCCCATGGATGATCCCAACCTATGAACTGCATCGGGTCAATAGCAGATTCTGCGTTAGACCATTAGCCTGGACGAGATAGCAGCTAATGCAGTGTCATTTCCAGTGGTCGAAAGGTGAGAAGAGGAGCCACATTATAACTATGTGTCACGGAGCGATAAAGGGGTGAGCACCTGCTTCCATGAAGATCTTTAACATGAAATGTGCAACATTCACTTATGTCAGAGGAAAAAGAAACCATTTCACCTGCTATAAGAGAGTGAAAAAAACTAATGCTGATACAGAATTCCAAACCCTTCATTATGGAATTAAGAGGCCAAGCTCTCCCTCTACGGAATGGTCCATGTTTTACTACATTGCCCAGTCCTCATAAAACTTCTTGCCATTCTACACAGGTTACCCTTTGGTCCCCTAACCCAACATGGGAGGACCTTTCCTACCACTGGGAACTGCTGGGTCAGTGTTGCACAACTTATCATGCTAGCCTTGGGTCAAAATCATAGATACAGAAGATCCTTAGACTCGGGACAATGTGAAGCAACTTGGAGGTAACTTTGAGAGCTGGGTGGAGAGTAGATCCAATGCTATTCTAAAACAAAGGAATGCATTTTCAGTGTACGTCTTCAATTATGTCCAGAGTTATACAACACTGTACAATACCTTTGGATGTATCAATAATTTTCTTAAGGTAATGGTAAATGTGAAACAACCAAATAAAGTATCTGAAGACAAAAAATGGAAAATTATGGTATATAATTATGAACAACAAACTACCGATCAACAAAAGTCTCTATCATTGAGCTTCTTAGTAGTTGCTTCTTTCCTGAATATCCAGGGACAGATCGTAATGCTAAGCTCATACTACGCATTTTAGCCCCGACTTTCTGCTCGCTGAGACAGAACCCATTAGATTGGAGGCAGGGTGGAGTCTGGAGTTTTTTTCCTGTAGTTTTTTCCTGGGCCTGTGTTCCCCGGCCATTTCCACCACCCCCCCCCCCCCCCCCCCATTTGGCTGGCATGATGAAGAGTACCACATGATTAATGATATAATCTTGCTCATTACCAGATGAGAATGCTGGATGCCTGACTTAGACATTAAAGCCACTTCTCTGGGTAGACGTCCGGCAGCTACTGTGGAGTTCAGCTAAAATATGGGAAATCTGGCACAATGAAAAGTCACTTCTATTGTGGTATCGACTGTCACTTCAGTATGAATGGGAAGCTACCAGAGCCCTGTAAATACATCAGCCTAGTTACGCGTGACAGTTATTTGACAGTATTCATCGCACTGTAAAACTCTTTTCGTAATAAAAATTCCTGTAAAGCATCTTCGGTAAGACAAACATCTTTTATTTCTTGTCCCCCAGTGATTTTTTTCTAATTTAATAATAATAATCTATTCATCATCCATCTTCTAACTACTTTAGATAGATAGATAGATAGATAGAAGTTCTGGAATTTCGGCCAGATCCACAGCGAAGATTTCACTGTTCTTGGTGGCTTAGAACACAGGCTTGTGTGTCCATGGTTGTGTGTCCAGGGGCCGAGGCCATTTGCTGAGACGGGTCGGCTCACAGCAAGAGCCTAGAAGCTTGCAAGCATGCATCTAAAGTGCACGACAGAGAACTGTACACACATGCATGTATTCAATTAGGGAGGGAAAAATGATTATCAGGCTAGGGGTACATCTCCCCCAGTAGGAGAGAGAGAGAGATGTGCACATGTGAAGCGGTTGACAGGGAGAGGACAGTGGCGCTGGGGGGGAAATAGACGGCTTGCATTTATCCAGTTTGGGCAAGTCAGAGGTCATGAAATTACAAAGGAATTACATTTGTATTTGCCTCTGCAACAGCTTAGGAATCTGCAGAATATTTCATTATGCTGAATCACAGCACTATGCAGGCCGGAAATTAAACTAATTGCAAAAGGGAAATATATGTGCTTTTTAATGTGTTTGTTGGTTTGTGGTTGCTGTTTCTCTAAGAGCATATTATCCCTCCACGATACGGTGGACTGCACCCCCAAAGATCGGAAGGCCACAGAGCTCCAGAGCCAAAGGCAAGATGAGGGCCCGGTTTCTGGAGAAAGCCCAGAGAGAGCAAGAACTTCAGGCTTCAAGTTTGCTTTCAGCCACATTCAGACGGACCTCTGGGCTGCATGACATCTTTACAGATATGTGTTTCCGCTTAAATTATTCATATGTTTGGCTTTGGAGGCAACAGAATCGATTACAATTACACAGATTCCCCGTGATAAAACGGGAAAAAGCAGCAGTGTCCTAACGGCTCTTTTGCCAAACTCAAATTAACGACCCCGATGTTAAACGAACACTATCATTACTGTCCCATAATGAAGAGGGCAAGAGACACATCTGTGAGTCAGGAGTCAGGGTAGGGGATGCAGCAGCTAATAGGTGCTGAGCTGGTTTATCTCAGTTAAAGGACATGAAGCATGTCTGCTGGTAAGTAGATGCCTACTACTTGCATGTGGAGTTTAAAAACACAGTACTCCAAGCCATCCCACACTGGTATTATACAAATGCTTAACTTTTTTCTCCTTTTTTTAACCACCTTCACACCATCTCCACCTCTGCTCACTGATGACCCTCCGACGTGCTTCAAAGACAGTACACCAAAGAATACATGGATTCAGGTTCTCACAAAACATGTTTACAGAAACACTATTATAGGCTAGATTCATCTGTCTGCGGAAGACATGGTTAGTGAAACATATGAGCTGGACAAACAAGCAAACACATACATATTAGCTGTCATGCTGTAGATACATCACATTGTTACTGTACCCCTTCACTGAACACATACTGGGTGTTTAAATCAAGGATATTTCCCATTTCACCATTTGTTAGGGCATAGCATGAAATTGCTTCCCAGTTTTACAAACAAAAAAGCTTATTTATACACCAAAAATTACCTATAATTTTATTGTTGTTATGATTAAAAACTGCAATCATTAATATGGTTGTTATTATTAATGATTTTGACAAAACCATCCATTTGCAAATTAATATTAATGTTTTATTCAACATTTGTTTGCTGATAAATCATGATCTGTGTCCTAGGTAATTCATTTTGACAGGGAAACTGTAGTAGAGGGTGGGGCTTCCCCTTGCTCTCAGAACAGCCCTAAGTCATCGTGTCGTGGTTTCCCAACCTGGTCTCACGACTTTTCGTGCAGCCATCACGACATAAAAATCTATTCAAACGTGCTGCGATCACGCTTTTTTACGTGCTAGGACAACGCTTCACTACCCTATGTATTTTAATACGCAGTGCATAACACCGCCACTATGAGCGCTAACTGGTGACTGAGGGACGCGATCTGATAACGCTGTCAACAATATGCGATGCGAAAAACAGCGCCTGGTTTTTGCTTCTGTTGCATGAATGACTGAATCTATGCAATATTATGAAAATATACTACACGTTTACCACTAAAAATGAAATAATAATGTGTTTATTCCTTGTCGTTTTTGTTTGCAAAGCGGTTGAACGCGGCTGAAAGGTAGTGAGACGAGGAAAAGCATACAACCCCCAGAATGCTATGGTGTTCTTTCGTGATCTCATAACTCTGCGACGATGTGCGATGCGACCGTGCAAAACAGCGCCTGGTTTATACTTCTGTTGCATGAATGACTGAATCTATGCAATTGTGTGAGAATATACTACACATTTCCCACTAAAAGTGAAATAATAATGTGTTTATTCCTTATCGTGTTTGCTTGCAAAGCGGTTGAAAGCGGCTGAAAGGTAGTGAGACGGGGGAAAAGCATACAACCCCCAGAATGCTATGGTGTTTTTCCATTGCTAAAATAGAGAATAATATTTGTTCTCTGGAATGCCTCCCAATGCTTCTCAATGGACATTGATGGCCACAATAGTGTACTGTTTCTTTAAAATCCTATTTTTTATTTTATTCTAGCTGTTTTTTAAGATGGAAAATCACCAAGATATTCCAGCTGTGTCGCCACTCTCAAATAGAACATGTTTGTTCGATATGAAGGTGGCATAATTTTAAAAGACGTGTAGAATGGGATTAAAGAGCAGACTGTCTAGTTTCAGGAACAATTTGAACCATCTCCCTAAGTTGTTCATAAGCAGAGTTATGACCTGACAAACACAGTGGGGGTTGCCTCCATTGACTTAACATTGCCGAGGTCACTGACTTTGAGGGCCAATAAAATAATTTCTGTAAGTCACATGTCCATGTAACTTTACAGGTCTGTTTTTCAATGTCCCACCTGTATGCCCTAGAAAATCCAGACCTCTCGTTCACATGGCCTTGGGCTCAGGTACCTTTAAGTGGTTTGCTGGACACTGCTTAGGGCCATGCTGCTGAATGTCCAGAATGTGATTTCTCCCTGTATACTACTCCACTATGCCAAATCTGAGACTTCTAGCTCACACAGGTCAGCCGTGAGACCACCCGACACTAAAGGGTTAATAACTTCCATCCCGTTTGGGACAGCCCTGCAGTTTGGCAAAGCGGTGCAGACCACCCTCCCCTATCATTATTCTAAATTTCAGACCTCTAGCCCCAACCTAACCGGAGTTATGACCTCTCAACTTTTTTCACCTAGCATTGGGAAAACTTTGAACTTGACTCCCACGTGAAGTTATCCGCTAATTTATTCTAATATGAAATTCACCATTGGTCCAAATTTTGGAATCTCTCACCTTGAAAAACATGCTGGTCCGATATGAAGGAGGCATAATTTTAATGTACATATATGTATGGAATTAAAGAGCAGACTGTCTAGTTTCAGGAACCTTTGGACCGTCTTCCTCCGTCACTCCTACTTGGAGTTGTGGACTGTCAAATGACAGGTGGGGTGCCTCCATTCACCTAACATTGCTGACCTGGGTATGTTCAGAAGGTCACTGCAGGCTCTAGGTGAGGGCTGCGCTCATGAAACTCGGCACACTCGTTCAGGCATATATCTAGTTTATCCGTGCCAAATTTCAGATCTCTAATTCGAATAGCTCAGCCGTGACGCCCCGTCATGTCTGGCATCGCACACTGTCGATAGCGTTATCAGATCATGAAAAACACCATAGCATTCTGGGGGTTGTATGCTTTTCCCCGTCTCACTACCTTTCAGCTGCTTTCAACTGCTTTCAAGCAAAAACGATAAGGAATCAGCACATTATTATTTCACTTTTAGTGGGAAATGTGTAGTATATTTTCACAAGATTGCATAGATTCAGTCATTCATGCAACAGAAGTAAAAACCGGTCGCGTCGCACATTGTCGACAGCGTTTTCATATCACCTCCTGTGATCGCAGCACGTTCGAATAGATTTTTATGTCGTGATGGCTGCACGAAAAGTCGTGAGACCGGGTTGGGTTACCACAAGATGTCGAAAACATTCCCTTGAGATTCTGGTCCATGCTGGCCATGAAGGGATGCACATGGTCAGCATCAATACTAAAACAAATTGTGTCATCGAAGCGATGGTCGATTTGTAATAACGGACCCAATATTTACCAAGAAAACACTGCATACACCATTACACCACCACCAGCCCCACATGCCCGGGTTCTTGACACAAGGCAGATTGAGTCTGTAGATTCATCCACACCAAATTCTAACCCTGCCATATGTGTGCCCCGGCAGAAATCGCCAGGGTTTTCTTGGGTAAACCTGTGCCCACTGCAGTCTCAGCTGTCTGTTTCTGGCTAAGAGATGTCAACGTGGTCTTCTGCTGTTATAGCCCATCTGCCTCGATGTTCAACATGCTCTGAAATTCTGAAAGGCTTTTCTGCTCACCCTAGCTGTACAGAGTGGTTATCTGTGGTTACCACAGCCTTTCTGTCAGCTCAAACCCGTCCGGCCGTTCTCCTCTGGATTCTCTGATCAAAAAGCTGCTTCCATCTGCAAAACTGCTGTTCACTGGATGCTTTTCTGTGTTTTGTACTGTTCTGATTAAACTCTAGAGACATTCTAATTAAAACTCCAGAGTCTGAATATCCCAGTATATCTGCAGTAACAGAAATACTCAAACCAGCCCATCTGGCACCAAAATCATGCCATGGTCACAATCACTGAGATCACATTTCTTACCCCATTCTGGTGTTTGATGTGAATATTAATTGAAGGTCCTGACCTGTATCTGCACATGTGCAGCTAACACATGATTAGCAGGTATTTTCATGAATAAGCAGGTGTACAGGCAGAGCTGGCCCTTGGCATAAGCAAACTAAATGGCTGCTTGGGGCCCCCACACCACCAGGGGGCCCCCAAGAGCACTTGAAATGTCAAGATATCTTGATTTAGGTGGTTGGCCCCCCCAAAATCTCCTAAGGGCCCCATAAAGGCTCCCATAAAGGGCCCCATAAAGGCTCGGGCCAGCCCTGTGTACAGGTATTCCTAAAAAAGTACTCAGAGAGTCTGTATGCTGTAAATGTGCATTGTGGATCCGTGATAATGTACGTATGTTGTAGCTGAGGACTCACAGCACTGTGGGGGTCGATCCTGGGGCGCTCCATGGCTATGGTGATGCAGTTGAGAAAGATGATCACCAGGACGATATGGTCGAACATCTTGTGAGTGATGATCTTGTTGCACGTCACACGGAACCTGTTGGGATTCCGCTCCTTTGTCATGTGGCATTTTGAAAGGGTTCTTAAACCCCCTCACGGGGACCTCCGAACACTGCCGCTGCACCTGATTCACCTAACAAAGGGCTTTGAGAGGATTAGCCACATCACATGATCTGCGAGTCGAATGCAGTAATACTCAGAATGATGGGGCATCCCCCGGGAGAGGTCTGGACACAAGCAATCAAGCAGACAAACAAGCATCACAATAACAGCAAGTAGACACAATTACAAACTGAGCGCCTGCAATGTACTGAACTCCGAGACCCCAGCTGGTGCAATTCCACATTGTAAAGCAATGTTATGATCACTGAACAAGGAGCTAAAGTTATTATTGAAATTATTGTGTGCTCTATTCAAAAATAAGTGCGTTTGATTACAATTCAGCTCCCTGTGGAACCATCAGGACACATCTGGAGCATGCAAAAAAACTGCGGAATAATTGATGCGCCGAAGCCCACCATTACCAGGGCAAAACAATAAAGACGGCGACGACTATAGCGCGATCCGGCTCTCCGTCCCTCGACTCCAGTGCCGAGGAATTCATACTCCAGTTATGCAAGTGGGGTTGCGGATTGGGGGCTGGGGGGGGGGGGGGTGCAGAAGCCGGAGCTTGTTGTCATGCCAACCCCCACAGCAGGGTTTCCGTGAAGCTGTGGGCTCCTCCACAAAGGAGGGAGACAGAGAAAGTCCACATGCGAGAAGCCCCACACAGCATGTATCTGCCTATCCCTAGAACCCTTCAGTGTCATGGAACCATTGTTCCGTGATGCACACACACCAGGCACACCTCCCAGCGGAGGTTGGGACTTAAGGCCATCGGCGAGAAAGGACTTCACTAGTGAAACGGATCAAAGACCCTCGGCACGGCCGAGAGCGATTTAACACAGGAAAGCTTTGGATCTTATGGGAATCCAGGACGTTTCTGTTGCTGGGGACACAAACTAATTGATATAGCGGTTCTCTGATCTACCTTAGTCGGGAAGTAATAAATTTAACCCAAAGATGAAGAAAAACAACTATAATATAAACTTATCATGACCTGCGAGTGCTTATTAAATTTTTAACATGCTCAGCTCTCAAGCGTTAGCAGCGTGCGGCATGGCTCGCGTGCTTTCTCGCCTTCTTGCAGAACGTTCTCTTGATGAAGTCTAATGGAAGCTGACGTGCGCTTCAAAGGCAGGCGGTGATGTGCAGTCTCTGCTTGCCGGGAGCCCGTAGCGGCCCAGAAGTGTCAGCTGGGGCTCTTGTGCGGTACCAGTATTATAGTGAGGAGAGGGGCAGAGTGCAGGTGCATCTGAGGTAAGGGCATTGTAGACGGAAGCCCACCTGGACTGAGGCGGGAACAGGTAGAGGGACCAAGTTGTTCTCTGCCGACACCATTCCGGCTGGCGACTCTCAAACCACCGGAACAGCCTCTCCTTACGACTCTGCAGGGGTGGGGTTTACAGCAAGGTCCCAGCACTGTAAGTTCCCTTCTTGAAAAATCTCAATTTTTACAACAATATGGAGGGCCTGCAGCCTACCCCTGGAAGAAATGGCAGGGGGTACCCTGGGTGGGATATCAATTCATCGTCAGACACATTGGAAATGCTTATATACCTAAGGACATGTCTTTGGGCTGGGGGGGAAGTCTGGGTATAAGGAGGGATGCCTACACACATATGTAGAGGAACCTGCTGTCAGGCTATAGTGCAACGTGGTTTCTGACCTGGATAAGCCGTTTGGATGGATGCGTTACTTAAATTTACTTCACCCCTCACTGAGGGAGCTATTGTTTCTGATGTAACGTCGGTAAATGAAACGAATGTGTTATTTGCCATTGGCTACATTGGAATTCTTTAGTTTTAGCATATTCCATCTGGCTCTTTGTTGAGACATCCACATACACACTATTTATTTGCTACCCCTGGAGCATTTTGGGGTTGGGGGGGGTGGTTTACAAGTGCCCTATAGAGAGGTTCAGCTGAAGACTGGATTCAATACTGCGACCTTCAGTCACCTGGGTGCAGGGGCCTAACCCGGTGAGCCACACACCACCACCATGTCAGGATGACCCCACTTCCTTCCTCACCATGTTAACCTCTTCATCCCCATTGTCATCCTCACTATGAGGGTCATCCAAGGACAGCTGGGGGGGCAGGGTGGTGCTGGGGGAGCTCTTGCCGTTGCAGTCTAGGCCCAGGTTAGGGGGCCGGGCGCTGTGCACGCTGGCGGTGCGGTACAGGTAGGAGGGCACCTGCAGGGTGTCGGGGGGCAGGTCGAAGGAGCTCTTGGTCTCAACGGATTCCATGCGGCGGTGGCGCGGCCGGTGTAAGGAGTCGCCGCGGGACAGGGAGGCGTCATCGCCCTCCGAGGTGCCGGCCCCGCCCCCCTCCGAGGTGCCGGCCCCGCCCCCCTCCTCGTCCGAGCTGGATTGGCCGTCCCCTGAGAGCAGAGAGCGGCGTTCTCCAGATTGCCGCTTCGGCCGCTTCAGACTGGGAGCTCGGCCCAGGCTGTTCCAGCTCGAGCGCCGGCTGTTCCAGCTGCCGGCCGAACTCCAGGGCGCGTACGGGGAGCTGCGGGCGCTCGACTGCAAGGGCACATAGGGGGCGGCCATCAGGAAACCGATGCGGAATGCGGGCGCGGTCGCCACGCGTGGCGGTTAGCGTGCTGTTAAAAAGCACACGGTGGATTAAATACACGGCAATGCAGGAGTGCTTATAGTGGCATGGCCTCTACACACCGGAGATACACACAGCGGTTAGACATCACAGTTACGCACAATGGCTGCATGCAGAGTAGATGATCATGGAGACTAATCAAGATAATAAGGCCATGATGAAGCATCTACTGTATAACACACTGTAGAAACACACAGTGGTTTCATATCATAATGATGCGCGGCGGCTACGGAAAGAGTAAATGATCACGGGCAGTAAACAGGATAATAAGATCAGGATAAGGAGTGGGGGGGGATTTTCACTGACCGGGGACTTGCTGTCATGGCAGCCAGGCTCTACGGAGACATTGCTACCCCTGCGAGACTCGTAGCTCAGCGCAGGGTCCCCCATCCCGGAGATCCTGGGCACCGGCATGGGCGTGGCCGCCGTGTGAGTGATGAGGGGAGGGGTCAGGCTGTTCTTCATGTCCACATGGCCATTAATGGGCACCACTGCTGGGGAGGGATGGGGGGGGTTTGCTTTCAGGACCACATACTCGAATGGCATATTCAATGTTTCCCTGAATACAACAGATCTAATGGTAATTGGAGGCACAAATAACACTTAATGGTACATGAAAAGGCTACAGGAATTCCTCCGTTGCCTTGGCATCTTAAGTATGTAGATTCAACTTGATTTCCAGTTATATAACCAAACATTAACTTATAGTATATATGAATGCACACAATTGGCTGCGTCAGTAGGTGCATTTTCAAAGCGCGTGACGGGCTTCAACGCACTTGACATATAAAATGTCTTATTGTGTTACTGTTTGTCCATCAATGCTTGAAAATCAGCTCAGTTCTTCCATTCACATTTGGGCAGGGTTGGGCTTTATGTTAACCGGAAACCCACCTCTCTCGCTTTCATCAGGGCGAGACACAGATTAATGACTGAAATGTCACTAAAGAACTTGCAAATGTCCTGCATTTAGAAACAGAATGCAATGTAGATAGAGTGAGAGAGAACAGGAATACAATATGAGTGTGGTTTTAACTCAGTAGAGCCAGAGATCAACTGAGTTGTGGGGGTCTGGTCATCTGATATTGCTTGAATTGATAAGTCCTGGTTCCACTGTCCCTCTGCCCCCCTCCCCCCTCCTCCCACACCTCCCACCTCTGCAACATTGTATCTTTACCCTGACACTGCTTTTCAGCTCGAGGCCATCTGCTGACCCACCTGCTGAGGCTGACCCATCTTTCTTGAGACCCCAGACGTCCTCCATGCTCCGAGCGTAGATATCGACCTCCGAGTCCGATTTGGAAGCATCGCCCTTCGTTGGGTGGTAAGAGAGAGCAGGTGAAGGGCGCCCCCAGGGAGAGAGGGAGGGAGCGTGTGGTCGTGGATGGTGATGTGATGTGCGGAATGCGGTAGGTGAGGTCGCTGTCCCCTTTGCACCATCCAACCCTCAGCGAGGAGCTCAGGGGATAGACAGTTCACATGAGGGAACTCCCAACACTCATAGTTGAAACTGATACAGAGGTCACATGCAGGAACAGGCACAGGCCATGTATCATACTACACTGAAACGTCCAGCAAATGCCAGCCTTTAGCTAAAAGCCACCGGAAGCTTATCACACTTTTTTTTTTTTTTTATACTTCATGATAAATGTTTTATTTGTATTGTTAAATGTTACCGTGTAGTGAAACTAGATTCAGGAAAAAACATATTTGTTAAGGATGTATATTGACATTTATATAATCTTCATAGAAGATATCCCATATTCATGCCATAAAAATGAAGGCTCATATATACATCCCCAGGCAGTTTTTTCCCCAGTAGCCGTGTCCCGAGCCAATCGGGATTAACCACGCAGCAGAGTGATGGTACTGTTTCAGTGTAATTTAATACAAGTTATCTACCCTGTTTGTCAGAACCGCAGAACTGCTCAAGTCCATTTCCTGTGCATATTTGCTGAGCAAATTCCATTAAAATCAAGACCGTGGCATGAAGTCTATGGACTTCAATGCCCAAGACTAGTTTCTTCATTTCTCTTCTGATAGTTTTTTTTTTTGGTAATCTGGAAGTTGCCTTTTTAAATGAAGAATGGCCCGATTAGTAACACAACCAATTGAGCTGAGAGCTCTACACTTATACTGTATTTAAAATTAGCTTCTGCATTAGTTGGCTATACTTTCCACGCATCATACTTCAAAGTAATTTTATATTCTATATCTTCAATTTGAAGAGACAGTGATGGTAATTCTGACAAAGATTTTGACCTGGGGTGCAAAGCCTCTCTTTGGTTTGTTAGGGCATTTATCCATAAAATATTTCTCTGGAATTAAAGACACAAAGGAAGTTCTATCATTGTAGGAAACTTATATGGAAACACATGAGAGCTCTGTGAAGTACAAACCAATGAGAATATTGCACCATTTTAATAAATCATATTAAAAGTAAAAATTAAAACACAACAGGTATAAAACAAAGCAACCAAAACAAAGCAAAAGAAACAGCAAAAATAGCTCACCACCAAGAGAAAACTCAACACAGACAAAAAAATAACAAAAAAATAAACACAACAGCAAAGCAAATTAAGCAAACATAAAAATTCCCATGGGAACCCTCTTACTCTAAACTCTGAGCTCTACCAAGGTGCTGGGGAGCGGAGCAATGCCACGGTAAAAAAAAGAGCTGTGATAGGTTGAACTGAGCAGAGTAACACCACAAAGCATTATGGGTATCCCAGCTGCTCCTTCTCACCCTTGTTAGGCTAGCCAGTGGGACAGACATAGGAGAGGGCTTTCTCCTGCTTTATTTACTCACAGTATGCCCATCCCTGTGCCATGGGCCCTTCTCATTCCCCTGGTCTGTTGTGGACAGATGGCTGTCTGGCCAAGCCTTAGTTACCTGTGTCCTTACTCCCACTGTACCTTTCTGAGCAAAAAAGGGGGTTCAATTGTAAGAGAATGGCCAGGCTAAGGACTTTATAGTTATTAAAAATGTTAGTGCTCTTTAAATTTATGTCTTAAATATGACTACTTCTACATATTACAATGGGAGATAAAACATTAGAAGCACTTAAAGGTAAACATATATTCATGTGAGATTAATTTTATAATGATTTTTATAAACAGAATATTCATATATTCTGAATATATCAAGGGAGATGCTTTAAGATACATGAAGGCATGAAACACTAGTATCTACAGACACCTGCCAAGAAGTCCAAATGACTTTATTTTTATAGGTAGATTAAAAAATAATGGATGTATTGTAGTGATGATAAACACAGGAGTCAGTTCTAGGGGTCTAGGAGTCTTTTGCATATTATTTGCGAACTAGGGTTTAATGTTAAAAGCCAGATGAAATAAAATGATATCTCAGCGGTCAATAGATAAAATGAAATTGTTAAGGAAGTGACTTGTTCTGACTGATGAATGGACAGAAATGTTTTTCTTTCTTCAGAAAATGGATTATGCAATGTGAGTTTTGGAGTGATAAAGCAGTACTATAAAGCTGCCCCCTGTCCCGGGTTTATTTAAGTAGGGTTCTCTCACAGGGCCACCTACCTTATTGCTGGGATGGGTACAGTTACAGAATGGAATATACAAAGACACCGACTTGTCACTGAATGTTTGATGTTATGGTCAGTAAACAGACTTTCTTTCAAAGTCCCTTTAAATGGCTCAAACGTGCTTGTGGAAGCATCGCTGCAATCGTTTTATAGCTCTATAGACTCTATATTTACTGCCATTCTGTTCAGCTTCTTAGTGTCATGTGCTATAACTTATCAGACTCTGGAAACACTGTTCTGTCAGTCAACAAAGGCTGAACCACCCAATAAGACCAGTAAATATTTAAAATGACTGATCAACAGGAAAATGACTTTTATTTTGACAGTTGGAGTCTCCTCTCTTTTCTTTAGCGAATGTGTTTGTCAAATGCTTCCTCCACACCCTCTTTCCCCGGCCACCCGATATTTGCCCCAGCCCTGCTCTTCCTGGATTTCACGGAATCCACACAGAAATCTAAAGCACAATCCTTTTAGCTGGATGAAGCAGGCGAGTCTCAAGGCAGCAGGTAACGCACCCGACCTGTGAACCTAAAAAGGGACTTCAAATCAAGTCTGCTTTCACAAAGACGACATAACCACAGGTGACACCATCCACCAACGTCAGGCCGGCCCGGTTAGCCTCACTGTGTGACGTCATGCGGAGAGCTACATACCCCCGAGTCTACGGGCAGCTGAATACTGCTCAGCTGGCCCAGCATATCCTCTCTCTTGGACATTTCCTGAAGTGGAAATGTGCAAAGTTTGACCAGAGAGAAACAGGCAGCTGCTGTGCGGCGGCAGTCAAGAACACAAAATAGGCAGAAGCAGGAAGAGCTCGTTAGGCATGAGGAGATGAAGGTAGCTGGAGGCACACACAAAGAAGCCAGGGAGGTGAGATCAGCGGCGGGGAGCAGTGGAGGTTTCGGGACAGCATATTCATCCAATGAAACCACGCCAAATCCAACATGGCGGTCACATGCCGTCGTGTCAACAGTGCTAAAAAATGAGCTGCCATTTACAAATTGACCTTCCACTTGTACGTACCATATCGGTTTATGCATCATTAACGGGAAGCTGTCAAACAGTAAATTCTGTATAAATGGCACATGGACCTGCTGCAGACCATTTCCAGCCTGTAGTACCTGTCATGTTCAAAGGAAACATCTGTTCATTTTGCAATTAGCAGTTTGTGGAAAGGCACAATGGATCTGGTTCATAATTTTACATTTGACTGGAGCACTGGTGTCATTTTTAAAGTGTGACTCTCACATCAAACTGGGCCTGTGAGATTGTGGCTCCATAGGAGAAACTGAGGCTCATCGGGTGATTGTGTTTGGGAAATATGGATGATCAGTGTGTGAAGGTGTGTGCGTGTGTGTGTTTGAGTGTGTACAGGTTCAAGGACCGAAAGACAAGTGTAGCAAATCCTCAAAAAAACATGACTAATGAGGTCATTTTATTTTCTCACTACTTCATACTTCATTTTAGTAAACTCTGTGAATACGAATCAAAAAAGTAAAAATTCCAAAAGTCTTATATTTTGTTCACTTACTTATGGTTAAGGTTAAAGCTGGGTAGGGGTTAAAGGTGCCGTGACTGGGATTAGTGTTTTTCCCATAGAAATGAACGGACAGTCCTCACTAAGATAGGAATACAATTGTGCGTGTGTGTGTGTATGTGTGTGTGTGTCTCAGAGAGAGAGAGAGAGAGTCAGCAGTGGCCTGGTTTGAGATGCAAAGTGTGAAGGTTACTGGGAAAAGAGTCAAGACCACTGAAGCAGCATATGGTGTAGTAGTGACAAACTGGAATGGACTGAATCAAAGTCTATAGGTTCACTGGCCGTAATTACATCTCTAACATGTATATGCCTCCTTTTACCCTTACGCAGCAGGGTAATTCTCTCTAACTGTCTCGCTCAAGAGTGCAGACACAAGCTTCTAAGACGAGTCTCTTATCAACAATATAATTGTGAATAATATGAAAAGCAGAGGTGTTACCGCACTCTGGCTGTTATTTTATTACGCCCAGTGATGAGACGTCTTGTTCTGGATAGAGGATCAGAATCTTCAGCTCCGCGTTCAGCATACGTCACTCACCCCGCTGTTCCCTAGCAACCCTGACGCACAGCAAAGTTCAGCCAACTAAAAATAAACTACATGTTTGCGGGAAGGAAGGCAAGTCCAGAAGTAAATAAACAAATAAAAGTAAAGCGAATAGCTTTGGGAGGTAAAGAAAGAATGAATGATAGAGCTGAGAGCCAAGCTATCAGGTAGCTGTGGCGTACGGCGCCGAGCGCGTTCCCTCGAGCTATGCGATGAAACAAAGCAGCAGTGCCTCGGCATGGACACCTATAGGGGTGGCAGCTCAGATATTGATGTGTAACTTAAACTTTGAGAGGGACACGTACACCCAAGGTGCTGTCACTCAGCTCGAACCCAGCCACCGTGCAAGGCCATGCTGTGCTCCCACATGGGACCACAGAGTGAGACAGGCCGCCAAAGAACAACAACAGCAAAATATACGTGGTATCACCTCGGTGACAGGAGACCTAATGGTTTTCCGAAATCGCTCTCAGGCCTTTTTCTAAGCTGCGGCCAGAACCGCAATACAAAAACGGTTACCTTTAAAACACATTTCCTTGTCTGCACTGATGCTGTGGCCAAGCTATTTATCTCTGGCAAGGGGGATGCAGTAACTATGGTACCCTGGCAGAATGGCGAGCTCCAAGTCTCGGGGAACTCCTTGGGGCCGCGGTGTACTGGTCTGTCTGTGCAAATGTCCTGCATGGTTTGTGAACATGCAGAAACATGCATTTACATGTGGTAACACCTTCCCACATATATAAGAAGTATATAGAATATATAAGTATAATATATATATATATATATATATATATATATACACATACAATATAGATTATAATTATATATAAGAATATATAAGAATATATGTCCTGTCTAACCCATTAATTATGATTTCATGTGAAACTATTATCTAGATGCTCCATCAATCAACAGGCACAAGCTACAGGTTGTAGTAATATAATACATTTTTGGATCATACGTTTTTGGTGTTTTGTGGAAAATATAACAAATTGTCAAATTAAATTTTATTTTATGGCGCAAGCATTAAGAGAGAAGAGAGAAAGGTGTGTGCAGTGCAGTCTATTGTTTAGGTTTTTTCCACGGCAAACACCCATGCAAATCCCCATAATCTCAGAATAACAAAAAAAAAATCAAAAAATGTCAGGGCGCGTCACAGTGAAATTCAGTCATCTGCTCAATCACGCCTCATTGGATTACCAGATCTGCTGGCTCAGCACAGAGGGTGCCCCAGGTCCATGACTGCAAAGTGATTATTACGAGTTCCTGTGAGCTTTCAGCCCAGTGACTGAACGAGGCCTGCATGGTCCTACACTTGCACGGTCATCATGCGGCTACGCTAGAGAGAGACGCCATTGAGTTCTGCCATGGTTCAGGACATCCTACGCTCAAGCAGAAGCAGCCCTCACTTTTTATGACGCCTCAGATCTGCATCTTGAAAGAGAGCAGCCCCTGATACTTGCTTTCTGAGTATGTAGCCCAGAAGGAGAAAGCAAAGCTCAGTTCAGCTGCAGTTCACTGAGAGGGAGGCCCCTTGCAAATAAAACAGAGTTCGAGGTGAGATTTGTGATTATGTCTTATTCAGCCAAGATTATGACAAAGCAACTCAACTACTCCTGCCAAAAACATATTACCTGGAGTCCTGTAGCACAAATTACATCCTAAACAAACACTCGAACGTCCCATTTAATTATTCTTTTAGATGTGCACAAATAGACTCTGTTAATGTGGTCTGTGTCAAAAGGTTTTAGCAATAGTGAGGAGAAAGGAGAGAAGAGGAGGACACAGAAGAGGTGAGATACGGCTGGGGCCAGGAGACCATGTGACAGGCTGGAGCTGAACTCCAGCACATGATCTCCCTCGGTGGTCTGACATGCTGAAGGCCGCAGATGGCCACCTGCGAAAGACTGGCATGAGACAGAGCAGAGAGTAAGTGTGAGAGGAGGAGAAGGCGTGAGCCAGAGGGGGCAGGACAGAGCTGGAAGAAAAACACTGCGGTAAGAAGAGGGGAAGACAGGAGGAGTATGAGAGGAGGCAGGGAGAAGCGAAGACGGGACAGACCGCAGGCTGCAGTGGAGCGACTTTACCTCTGTCTGGAAGCCCTCGACCAGGATGGCCACCAGCAGGTTGAAGAGAACGTAGTTGCCGAAGGTCATGAGGGCGATGAAATACAGTGCCGCCCAGGGGGACGTGGAGGCCATGCCGTTGTAGAGCACTTTGTTCCAGTCTTCCTGTGTCAGAATCTGTGGCACGTGGCACAGCATATAATAAGGACCCCGAAGTACAGGACTGGCCTAACCTCTTTCGGGACTCGGAGCCAGATTTCAGCAACCTAGCTGTCATTTGTCATCTTCCTTCCCATTCTGGCAGACTGATCAGACGGGGGGGAGGGGGCGCCTCCTGGTGGCTGCCGGGCCCCTGGCAGCTGCTTAGTTACCTTATGCCTGGGGCCAAACCTTACCAAGAACAAAGACATAAGCCATGGCCTAAGGACGCCGCAAGCTCACCTGGAAAACGGTGACAATGGCCCACAGAAGCGAGTCAAAGTTCTTGCGGTCAGGCAGAGTGTCCCCGTCCCGCTCGGAGCCAAACTTGCAGCCAAAAAGGTGCATCCCCAATATACTGCAAACAGAAAGGCAGGGACATAATAGGCGGCGGAAGAACGCGACGTCTCACTCAATTAGTTTTTTTTTCTGTTTCTTTTTAAAACCATTATTTATACGTTCTTCCTTCTTTTCATTTTTTCCCCCGTTTGAACATTTTAAATAACATTAACATTAATCAAGGTTTGTATAGGGCTATCCGTATCCAGTTTGTGACTTTGGCTCCGCTTCACAGAGCAGTGGGTGTTTATTTAGTTACATATTTCCATTTTGAAGCCCACAGCACATTCTTCCTTAGCTTTTTTTAATACATTTTTTTTTTCCGCATGCCTGCCAAACCACGGCCGAGCTCACAGACGCTCTGCAAAAAGAAAGGAAATATCTGAAATGCCAACGTCCTAGTTTTATTTGGAGGGAAGTCACAGGTCAGATGAGTGACAATGTCACATCTCTTGCAATATACTGTCGGAATGACAAACCCAAATAAACTTTTATTTTGGCAACAAAATGTATGTTGCGTTTATCATTTTTTCTCCAGAATAAAGAAGACCGAAATTGATCGTATTATTAGCAAATAATATCAGTAACGTAAATATGAGTGAACCTTTCGGTGGAGGTGTTTATAATCAATCTCAACTGTGGTTCTCCTACAATAATCATCTCCCAGAATTTTGGTGCTAATTACGATTAACGTCTCTTCCCTGTAGGTCTCACCTGAAGATGAAGATGAAGAGCATGAGCAGCATACAGAAGGTGGCTACATTGTCCATGGTCTTCATCAGCACCACTAGCTGTCTCTGCAGAGCTGGCATGAAACGCACCAGCTTCAGCACGCGCATCAGCCGGAAGGTCCGTAGCACCGAGAGACCGCCTCCCTGCTGGCCGACTATCTCCCACACGCTGTGCGAGTTTGATGGAGACGGGATGTTTTAAAGCACATAACCCCAAAGCCAAGCAAAAACCACATCACCACAGCAATGCAAGTTCTACTCAGTAGCACCCACAGTTCTCAATATGTGAAACATGTTTGCTCGTTTGTTCATTTTTCGAGCTTCGAATTTCCTTCACCTGATCACCACAATGATTCCATCAAAGATATTGTAAGGGTTCTTAATGTAGCCGAACGGGCCGTACACCAGGACCTTCAGCAGCATCTCCAGGGCAAACAGGCTGGTGAAGACAATGTTGCTGATCTCCAGGGCATTGGTCAGCTCATCAGGCTGGGCAAGGGAGAGGTCAGAGGCAGGTCAGAAGAGAGATGGATGGGGGGGAGGGGAATCACAGGCAAACACAAAATCACACTCACATTCACTGACTTCATAGGGGTTGCTGTCCTTATATTAATTATGGCCTTAGTGTTAGGCCACACTTTTGTGTTAGGACAAAAACAGGGTACATAACAATACATCATCTATTTCAATACCCATGTTTTGGCTAAAATTTAAACCCAGGGTTGCAGAACAAAAATGAACTCACAGTATACACAAAAGTTTATTTTTTCTTACGCAAATGAAAAATGGAGTATTAGAAGAGGGTAAAGCATTTGCCCTTCATGGAATCTCTTGACCATTGTGTCCATAATGCTTCTTGCCCCACGAGTCGAAACCACATTTACAGAGTATAACAGAATGAGGCTGGCTTGGTAGCAGCTCCATTACTGGAGAGAGTGGTAACTAAGAGAAACCGGCAGGGCAATCCTCGTTCCTGTCTTAATAATTCACACCACTTGCTGGATTCCCTGCTGATGTACTTTACACCACCAGGATACATTAGGGAACAGCACACCTGAGACCATTTTGACATCTTAAAAGTAAAATTCAGTGCACTCTTGCGACAAATAATTTTACATCCTGTAAAGGTATATCGATAATCTGATCCAATGTGATCTGTCCATTCGACTCCAAGCCCAGTCTGCCATTCGGTATGCTGATGGCTCCAAACACCTTACTTCGCACCATCCTTTGGTCTAAAAGTCTTTTGAGCACCACATGACATCTGTGGCATTCCACAGAGCGAACGCACACCACATGACAAACTACTGCCAGTTCCGATACAATAAAAGGAAATGGACAAGAGAGAACCAAGTGATCTGTGAGCAGATGACAAAGTGCTTGACAGGGTTCTTTTTTCCCTCGAAGCGCTAGTGCTGCTGCCCACCATGCACTGCGGATGACAGACGGACTGCTTATATTACCAATGCCCTGGACTGCTGGGATGGTGCTAATGTATCTCTGCCATCAGCCAACTTTGATTATTTAACACCAAGTTAAATACACACAGTGGGCAGACAATATCCCCGTCGTACCGCTCACTTCTGCAATTGCTGGAGATGGAAGTAAACGCAAAAACGCTAAATTATCCACCCTTCCCTCCATTTTCTGTCCTTTTCAGAGCTGCAGGGAGTCTGGAGCCAATCCTGGAGGCTGTGGGCACAAGGCAGGGAAACAACCCAGGACAGGGCGCCAGCCCATCACAATGTTATATTGTAAAAAATAAATTAAAATAAAATTTTTTAATTATTTTATTTTATAAAAACTTTTTTTTTCAGTCTTTAACTGCATTTTGGCACTTGTTATTGTCTGCCCATGTTTTCATATACAATGAATTTTTAATTACCATGTTTATTGTATTACATTAATGGGTAAACAGAGATATGAGTGATGGAAGAACAGGACATTACGTGCCCATTATTTTCATTATTTTCTCTATATACAAAAAAATAAACCAAAAGGAGAGATAATAAAAAGCTGTATTCAGTACCGTAACTGTCAGATCAAGCTAATGCTTAAAAATATGTAAGTGTGCCTGACTGTTTGATGTGCCGGCAAACATTAAACTTGACAGGCTGTGATTTAAAAATACTACAAAAAAATAGATTCACTCACTGTCGGTCCCTATCTCTAATTCTATTGTTTAGAAGCACTGATTTTAAAACATGCATCTTTCTTCCATCCATCCATCCATCCATCCACCCATCTACCTTTCATAGATAGAGCAGCCAGTCCTCTTCCAGAAAAGCGGCCAGCTCCAAAGTGGCTCGATAATTCAGATCTGGCGACTGTGCAGGTCATCGGAGATGTTCAGCTTCACTTTCATGTTCATCAAACCTCTCTGTCACCAGCCTTGATGTGAGTATTGGTGCATATCCTAACATACACAGCACCACCTTCAGGGTACAATGTTTGAACCATTGAGTCAACATGGTCCTCCAGAATAGTTTGGTAATCCTTGACTGTGCCCATCTAGTAGTGGACCTAAGGAATGCCATGAAATGGCAACCCTAAACCATCACCAGTCCCCCATGCTGTATTCTGAGTATGCCACCTTTTTGGGGTTTCTCCACATTTTCCCATATGTGGTGGACTTAGATAAAGATAAGAAGATTTGCACTGCTGACACCATTGAAACCGATGTTTGGCATCGGCACGAGTGATCAAAGGTTTGGCTATAGCAGCCTGACCAAGAAACAGGAGAGTCGAGATGCATTTACTTCTGGAGTTGGGCAGCTGTGGCTTTATATGTTTTTTGGGTACAATCCAGGTACCCTGAGCAAGGTACCGTCCCCAAGCACTGCTCCCTGGGCACTCACGTAGCTGCCCCCTGCTGTGTCACAATGTCACATGGGTTAAAAGCAGAGGACACATTTCGTTGTTGCGTGTTGTGGTGCGTCAACGATGACGATTAATCACCTTCACTTTTGCTTGATAGCTCACTCACACACACTTGCTTTGACCTTTAAGAAGGAAAACCTAAATGAAAAATGTTCAGCGTTTTGGTAATGGAGTAGGACAAAAACACTCATATGTGGAGTATATATAATGAAACATAATATTTCAAGACAAAATTAGTTAACTTTAATTTAATATAGATCCTAGCCACTTTTGACACATAATGAAGCCATTTGTAACCCACTGCGTCCCAACTTGAAATCATAGCAGAGCTGGACTGGACTAACCGTTCATACGGAGGTTATTAAGCACCCCCTATGTGCTTCTGGATTCAGTGAAGCCACCTTATGTCAGTACAGCTATATCTGTAATCCTCTTTGGTGCCTGCCAGCTTGTTTTTAGTGTTTTGGGTTATTTTTTACACCTCTGGTCATGCACCAGAAAGGCCACACAGAATCTGTCAGCTGGAGTCCCCTCAACCATCAAAGCCTTGCTCCCTAAATGGAGCGAGACTCGGTTTGTGTCCTCCTAGGAATTCCCAACATTCCTATACTCCAGAGCACACTTATCTTGTCACCGTGCAAAGCAGCCTGGTTATTGCTGATGCCAGCTACGTGCTCCACCCTCTCGGCTGCTGGGGAAGACACCAGGATCTTTGGAGTGCTCCCTGGCACTCGCCAATGGTCACTTACGACTGAACTGGAGACCCCACTTCTCACAGCCGTGTCTCAAAAGTGTCTCTATCCAGCTGGCTTTTGCTTACTGGTCACAGTAGCAGAAACAAAGAGAGACTGTTATACGCACCATTCCAGAGCTGAGGCTCGATTTTGTAATCCAAGGGGGGAGAGAAACGGCTCGCGTGGGTATTTACCCTCAAACAGATACGCTCTTCAAAGACTACAATGTGAAACTGATCGCTTCGTTTCACTAAAATGCCTCATTAAAACCGAAAAATACATCGTCCACATCTTGGTACATCAGCACCATTTTTTAGTCTGTCCTATACATCATGTCACAGATGACTGGTCAACAGTGGGAAGAATGGCTAACTAACGTTCAAAAGAATGAAAAATCGGACTAAAACTAAGAAAACTGTAAGGGAAAAGAGCACTTCTAATTGGCCTTAGTTTTCCTATTGTCAATAACAGACATTGCGGAGACTCTACAATCATGTTACGTTGTGTATTGAGGAGATATTTATGGCGCACCGGTTCAAGAATCCTTTCTTGGCAGGAAACAGACTCATGGTGGCCCCTCGCCAAGCTCCTTAGAGTAAGGTTGTTTTCCTATTAACAACGGCGAAAAAACATGTCGAAATAATGCCTCTAATCCCATCTTTTCAAATGACGTATAGCTGCCTCTCTACGAATAACATAAATGAAGCTGCTACACGTGGTTATCTCCGCACTGGTGTTGGTTGCTTGCTGACTACGCACACACAAATTAATCATAGCCTGGCTTGGTGGACCGGGGCCAAGCGCCACCAAGCTTGGTCAATGTCGTGCAAATTGCCCTCTAACATTGTTTCATGGGCTATTGACTGCTGACCTCCCTTGGAAAGCGGGAAACTACCTGCCCTTTCCCCACTCCATAAAACACCCTCCAAGCTCAGGTGTCAGAACCAGAGAAAAGGAGCAGCAGTGGGCCATGGATAAGATGGCGAGCATGTGGTCCTAAAAGTGTGCACACAATACCCGACCTGAACTTGTTCAATAAAACAGTGATTATACAAATAAAACACAAAGTAAAACTACTGGGCCACTCTTTGCGAGGGTGTGTATTATCAAAGTAAACCATTTAATAACAAATTCTGATTTACATTGTCCTCATGTCAGATGCTGATGTCTTTCTGACAAAAAGACAATGATGACAAAGTAATAAAGGAATGAAAAATAAAAAAGAAAACTGACAAAACTTATGAACAATATGAACAGTAAATACACACATCAATTCCAGACCGAAATGCATGTGCTTTTGCACCACTCTATGCAAAAACATATGTCTATGAAATAACCCTGAATTTTTGTATCATCTGATGGTAAAATATTCTTGTTTAGGCAAGGAATATTTCTGGGGAAATTATAACATATTTTTACACAAATCCTACAAGCTCCAACTACATACTTGAAAGCCATTCAATAAATAGCAATAGATAGATGTAGCTTTTGTTGTGAGGTCTGTACCGATAAGACTGATAGGAACCCACACTGGGGCTCAGCCAATGCTCAGGATGCCCAGAGATTCATTGAGGATTCTGTCAACGACAAGCTGCTGACTTCCCGTCTTCTCAAAGGTCTTACTAGTTGGCATCCTGATGACTGCCCAACCAAGCGAGGGTCTTACAGGCCTCTTCATCCTGAGGCACCAGCCATCAACGGTAGCTCCTGACAGAACCCAGAAGACTTAGCTCCACTACAAATGACCTCTCTAAGCAACGGCAACAACAACCACAACAGTCAAGTCCATCCTCCTTGGGAGTGTTAAACACGGGGTGGGGGGGGGATCCAGGCTGCTACATCCACAGCCTCAAAAGAACAAAACCGTTTATGTAGAAAAAAAATCAACATCGTATAAATAGTGTCGGGCTTGGAGTCGTTTGTCACAATTTTGGCACTCAGACAAGTATTCCATCAGGATACCATAAAAGGTAAGCCTGTTAACATGGGGAGAGAAGATCTGCCCCTGATTGCACCGCCCCCCACCCCCCTCCCCCATCCACC
>JAODKM010000088.1:11759237-11772500 GCA_026780845.1 Petrocephalus sullivani | reverse complement strand
TTTGCTGTCTTTCTCCCAGTTCCTGCTGTCAAGATACCCGGCGTGTAGAGAGGTGAGGGGACCCACCCCATAGTCCCATTCCACTCAATGCTCCCCTAAGAGGCAGCTATGGTGAGCTGTTTGGATGCCAGTCTGTGTTAGCCGAAGAGAAACAGGGCTCTGGCCAGTGTATGTGAGATAAGGTGCCTCAGATACGGAACCCCAGTCCTAAGGCAGCCCACCGCTAGGCGAGAGGGCAGTAACTGTGGCAAGCTTGGAGAATGACTACATCCAAAGCTATTTTAATAACTCGCTTGCACACATGTGCATAACTCCACTCACAATTGCATGCATTTTAATAATGAGATATTTACAGAAGCAATTTGGACCCGTCTCTCGCTCGAGGGTACAGAAGGAAGCTGAAATATTAAGGTGTCCAGCTCCAGCCATACATAAGGTGTCCAGCTCCACAAAATGCTAAAATGCTTACATATTTATAATTTTATGATCTCAGCAATAAAAAGGGTCATATTTGCAGGATAAGCCAGTTAAAGTTTAATCCTAACATGAAAGGCAATAACATTTTGTTTTCTATTGCATAAAAGCTGAAGAGCTGCTTAAAAAAAACAGTTATGCCTGGTTACAGGTTATGCCTGTAGCTTGGAAGATCAGCTGGTGAGTCTTTAGTACCTTTAAGTGAAGGTGACAAATGGTAAAGCACATACCTTAACAGAAGGAGCTAAACTCATTAAAAATTGCAGCAAATTAATGTAACTCAGGCGATTCCATTCCCAGAAAGAAGTAGAAGGATATTTCCAAACTTTGAGACGATGTTTTTAGGTTTGTGTGTAACTGTAACCCGGCAGCCAGGGCCAATGCTGTGTGCCAGCTTGTGGCTGAACAACAAAGCATCCTGCCTTAGAGCCCCAGGAGCATCACTATGTGGTGAACTGGACTAAGACAGAGTAACGCAAACAATGCCTGTGTTCCTGTGGCCTCCATGATGATCTCAAATATACAGATAACAGTTATTATATTTCTTCCAATTATTTTTTGATTTCGTAGCCCTTCTCTTCATTGGCAAAGAAAGTAGCTGGAGACTGCATGCTTCATCAAGTTCCGAAAGTCACATCACTGGAGCAAATTAACTACATACATATTAAGGTGGATAAAGTGATAAAATCCATCAATCCAACTGCGTATCCAGCACACCATTATGTGGCTAATGGCGAACCCATTGGGCATACACTTCCACTAAAATAATAAAAACATAATTACAAACAGCCAGGGTGGGACTGGCTTTGAAACTTTGAAAGTTTGATATTATGTTTTGTTATATATAGCTGCAGGAAGTGCACTAGCGTGTACAATACTGGGGAGTGGCAGTTATGGCGGTAAATACAGCGCCACTTTACCAGTCAATCTATCTATCTATCTATCTATCTATCTATCTATCTGTCTATCTATCTATCTATCTATCTATCTGTCTATCTATCAATCTATCTATCTATCTATCTGTCTATCTATCTATCTATCTATCTATCAATCTATCTATCTATCTGTCTATCTATCTATCTATCTATCTATCAATCTATCTATCTATCTGTCTGAATAGGATTATTTTTGCACACATTGCACTCTTTTGAAGTACTTTCAAACAATGTCAATGCTACTTCATCCAATGTCCCACCAAAACAAGGAGGAGAGGTAAGAATAACCACGGCGATTATAAAGCCTGCATAAGAACATAAGAACATAAGAACTATACAAACGAGAGGAGGCCATTCGGCCCATCAAGCTCGCTTGGGGAGAACTTAACTAATAGCGCAGAGTTGTTAAAATCTTATCTAGGTCTGATTTAAAGAAACCTAAGGATTTAGCTTGCACTACGTTATCAGGAAGACTATTCCATGATTCCATGACTAACTTGTACATGTATACTACATTTGTTTAACATTGCAGGGCAAACGGCGATGTGTACCTAACGCTACTGTAACGCTGATTGACAGTGGTGATGTAATACTTAAACGTGCATAGGCAGTTCCACACAACCCGAAGTGCCAGCTTACAGTATCTGCAAAAGTCCAGTACCTGCTTAAAGCTGACAGGAGGAAGAAGCCCACGGGCGAAACGGAACCTTGCAATGACAGTCTGTGTGACCTGAGCTCTCTTGGTTCGTCCGAAAGCACCAGGAAATGTAATTTAATGCTGTCAGTAGTAGACTGCATAAGTGCTGAAATGGCTAATTACAAAAGAGTGCAATTGCTTTCTATTACTGCAAGTACCAGAACTGAAACTACTGCATTTAACAGATTGGTTTTGCATAATTTGTCTTGAAATCAATATTATGAATATAAAATGCAGAATTCTAACAGTCTTTATAATAAGCAGGGTGGTGTAGTGGTCAGCATCATTCACTCATACCAATGGGATCAGGCTTGAAGCTTCCGCTAGGGTTCCATGTGCATGTTCTCCCAGAGTTGCTGTGGGGTTTCATCCAAACATACTCTGTTTTCCACCCACAATCCAAAGACACACTTAGGTTAATTGCAGTTGCCAGATAGCCCGTGGGTGTGCATGGTGTGCCAGTGTGCCCTGTGGGCTTCGCACCACATTCTGGGTTGTTCAGTGCCTTGTGACCAAAGGCTCCAGACCCCCCCACGGCCCAGGAACAGGATGAAGTGGTTACAGAAAATGGATGCATTTACAATATAATATCCAATCACAACTGAGAACATACGTCATACTGATAGATCACCCACATCATAATATCATAATATTATTAAGTAATATATTAAGTAATACGTGGATTGATAACCAGGTTTGGTTATTTTGAATATCTAACTTTTTTGAATAACTTCACCCAGATTTGTGTTTCATGTATTTTTTACACAATTGATATTTTTGTTTGTAACACAGAACCATATTTGTCCCCAACTGTATTTTATCAAAAGACAAGAGCTCAAATATAGTATATGAACATGAATACTCTTCACTCTAATAAGTCAAGGTAGAGGTATGCTCGTGATTTGAAAGCCTAATACATGATTCCTGCAGTAAAATGAAAAAGAGCACTTTGATGCTTGAGCTATTTGAGTGATACATACAGCAGTATTTTTGAAGTGGTACTCTAGCACATATGTTGCAAAACTGCAAAGAACACAGTGCAAAATCCAAATTCGATGATGCATAGTGAGGCATGCACGTGAGAAGAACTGAATTAGAATAAGTGGTAGACAGGGTATTACCATAAATATGATGCATGCGACCAAAAAATACAACAAATAAAAGTACATTGTAAAAGCCTTAATAATGCTGTTGCCATGATCCAGGCGCAGTAAAACAAATCTGCTTATTAAAACCTGAACCTTAAGACTGCTAATAAATGATAAAAAGAACACTGCTTTAGAAGGTTGGACCAAACCCCTTAACATAAAAGTTACCCCAATTTAATTTTTCTGAACTGGTAACTCCTATGACGCTTTTTTACAGGTTTCTCTCCAAGTAGGCCTTATGTCAAATACACACATACATACATACATACTGTATGTGCATACATACATGCATACATACATGCATACATACATATATACATACATATGTGCATGCATACATAAATAAAAAGTGATGCTCAAGAAGTGGAAGTAACCTAAAACCAATTTTGTTAAATCTTTGTTAATGTCAAATGCATATACACACACACACAAACGTGTGCATACTTACATGCATACATACATATGTACGTGCATACGTGCATACATCCATACATTCATACACACACACAAATGCGTGCATACTTACATGCATACACACATATGTAAATACATACGTGCATACATCCATGCATACATACATACAAACCTGTGTATACTTACATGCATACATACATATGTACATACATCCATGCATACATCCATACACACAAACGTGTGCATACTTACACGCATACATACATACTTAGGAAGTGGAGGTGCTGAGCTGTAACCTTTGATTCGATAGCCTAACATGCCCAGTGTGCATTTTGCTTACTCAGGGACGGAGGGAAGCAGCCATCCCACTGTCAGGAGCGGCACACTTCGTAGGCTCTGAAGCTCGGCATAAAGAGCTGACCTTACTCCACAGAGAAGCAGCAGCAGACAAAACAATTAAGCTTAGCTCTGGCACAGGAAGCTGATGTGACTTTTACGCCAGCAGGGAAGCGTAGAGAGAGGGGCTGAGGGTGTGGGTGTTGGAGTGGGGGATGTGTGGGGGGGGGTGGTTGTAAGAGCCAATCAGAGCACATCCAAGCTTCCAGTTCTGTCCCTAACCCATCAGGTGTATCTCAGTCCTTGACAGCTTCTTCTTGGCAAACGCCGCAGTCTGCTGCCAATAGAGGGCCGGTGAGAAGATGGCTGAAGTGCCTGACGCACAATATAGTTCTTCTCAGAGTGAATTTGCAGATACAGCTGTCACTTATCATATTCTGTATACAGTCCACAGTCATTATTTCCCTCTGTATCTGATAGCTCATTTGCTCCTTTACATTATATGATTAATTACCATTTAAACTAAAGGTATCCGTCGACGTCCTGTCAAGTCATGTTCAATCGCATTTATGTGTAAGGTCCATAGTAAATAGCATACACTTATCAAGAGATGGCTGAAAGTGGACATAGGAGGACGTTAGACCCACTGTCCATATCTAACTTGTAATGCAGTTTGCATACAGTAATGAATTTATGGGACATCTACAATAAGCAGATATGATACAGCGACAGACACCATACCTGTCCTGTGCTAGTTACTAGTCACATAGAAATAAAATTATTGTATTGTACAATAAAACATTTTGCAGGTAATATATAACTTAAAAAATACATAACAAAGAGATATATAACAAAAAATCAACTAATTTATCAACTGTTTCGGTGTAGCGGTGTAATTTTAGTTTAACCTATAAACTTTTTGTGTCTTCCATGCTTATTTAGCATAAAGGACCCAGTTCCTGTTGTGTGGTGTAAAGTACTCATAAACCAGGACCAGGTTCCCAAACTAGTGTGAAAGCGACACACAAAAGTGGCCAGGAGCTAAGAAAGTGCCAGGTTGAGACGGCCCAAGTACTCATAAACCAGGACCAGGTCCCCAGCTAGCGGTGTGAAAGTGCCTGTTAATTTCTGTAGAATACTGTGTGTATGTCATAGTCCTGTACTTAACCAATAACTACTGAGATACGCCCCAACTGACTTGTGTCCCATGGTCACGGGGGTGTGGTCTAAAATGGGGGTCCAAGCCAGCAGATACTTGTGTATATATATGTAAGTCTACTCAATGAGGAAGTTTACTTATGTAATTGTTTACTCATTCTGACTACTGAATACAGGTTAACTTTTATATATTTTTGATTACCTAGTTGCCACTGGATTGCCAGCTGGTGTTTATATCATAAATGCACATATGCATGAAACAAACAATTATGACAGAAAATGATGACAGAAAGTCACTAATACTAGCAATACAAAGTATCGGAGGACTGGTAGATCCCTTGTTGTGGTCCAGAGTAGAAACGTGCAACTCCAGGAAATAGCAAGACACTAATGGCTGAATATGTCCACGTAGGACAAGGACAGATCAGCTGTGTTTCCCTCTTTGGTTTCAGCGATCCTCTCTGAGCAAAGAAAGTGCACGTTCCAAAAACAGCCAATGCAAAAGAGGGGGCAAAGAGGCGGCCAGATCGTAAAAGCCGAGAGGAGAGCGAGAAGTGATGGGGGTTAGAGCAAGGCTATAAAGCTCCCTGGAAAGCTAGGGGGAACAGATGCAATTAGGCAGGTTGGCGTCTGCTTTTATTTGTCGAGGGACTGGGTCAAGGAACGCGAGTAACCTCGTAAATTTGAATTCTTATTGCACTCATGTCTCCCATTCACTAGATGGCTCACAAAAACACCTTGGGGAGGGGGCGCACGCGGGGGCCGGTGGCCGTTTCCCTGGGAATCGGCAGCAGGCGTCGCAATTAGCGATGCACTAAGGTGCAGGAACGCATCACCTGCATCTTTCACTGGAGAGTATCTGGCAGCAGGAAAGGGCAGAGACGCGGACGCAAATCAAACCGCCGTTTTATTATTAGGCTGTGCGAGAAGCAAGGCACTCTTATTGTTAGATAACAATTATCCTAAAGACAACCTATAGCAGCAGTAAAGTTCATCCTGAAATGTTAACAGTTGCTTATAAGGCAAATAGGATGGGGGAGGGGGGTGTGAGTTTCAGTCTCCAGAAATTTCTATTTAATATTATGCATGGATATTGAATCTTATATAACATTTTATAAATATTGTCAGTTTGTGAATTGCATACAGCTCAAAGTAGTGAGCTCTATAACGAAAATATTAGTTTCTCAATGCATGAATTTCACGAGGGACAGGAATCTATTTATTTATTTATTGCTGAATGGAGAACTTTTGATGCTGGAAAAAAAGAAAATCATCTCAGTGCCATTTCTAAAGTAAAAAAAGGCAGAAAACAGGGTTTGGTTTACAAATGCAGCTGTAGCAAAACCATACCCTGACATACATTCCAAATAAACTCCTAAGGGTGTTTGTATAAGTGAAAAAACATCTTATTGTTCAAGGGACTGCATCAGCTTTACAGTCCAAGCATTTTCTCTTGCTATCATAGTCAAGACTATGCAGGATTATGCCGTGTGTTAAACAAATAAACCAATAATATTCCCTGGTGCAGGGGGTTGAACTAACATGGCCTCAGCTAGATACGTTTGGGATAAACTGAATGATAAATTGCCGATAAGGTTTCAGGTCGAGGTACACTGAAAGACTGAAAGACTGATCCATGGTAGTCCTTAAATAAGTGTCATATATTATCCTGACATCAGGCCCAGCCTCTGGCACGATTATTTCAGAATGAGAGGGATCGAACGTCACCGCCTCATTCCTCTTTCCTTGTAGCGAAGTAAAAACCATTTCTATCTGCTGCCAAGGAGAGAGTTCACAGGCCATTAGGCCGGATGACGGAAGGAGCCCCTCCTCCGATCTCTTTTGCCAAAGTCCACAATGCGAACACTTCAGAGGAGGATGGAGTACTGGTGGCTGTAGCTTTTTTTATCCTGAGAATCACGCCCGCTTTCTTGACAAATATGTAGTAAGTTTTAGTTGAAAGGCAGCACAGACTGTGCGCTGCGACCAAGCGGAATTAATCAGCCATACCCGAGGCCTGAGCGCTCGACTCCTACACAGTTCCTGAAAGTAGTTTATGGGACATTTTTGGACAAATTTCCAAGCGCACTGGCTAAAAATCTCCTCAGTACATCAGTATGTTTTTACCAAGATTAACCACGTGGAAAACACAATGACAGCACTGTACTTTCTTTGGTAAAACTAGGATCATTTTGTCTTTAGCTTTTAATGTTTATTTTTATTACTCAAAAATACTCATGTATTGCTTTGACACCTAACATTTTAGAGTAAAGCAGAAGCACGATAGCTATACACGACTTCTGTCTCCAAGAATACTCAACTTTTTGACCAGGAGGACTGGGACTTGTGTGACGTTAGATGAGAGCGACTGGCACCCACCTGCTCATGGTACTCGATGCCCATGCTGAGCGTGTTGATGAGGATGGCGATCATGATACCCCGACCAAAGTACTTGCTGTCCACAATTTTGCGAAAGGTCTCACACACGAGCCTCCAAAAAAGCAGCACTTTTCTTGCCCGTAGACCCAACATCATCCTGGTAGATGCCCCCTTTTGGTTAGGGTCCCGACGGTCACGATAGTGCATGTCTTGAGTGAACTCATATATGCCCTCACTGTCCGAGTCTGCGGTCTCATTCCCTTCTGTGCCTTCTGAGTCCAGACTTGTGGATTTTAGGCAGTAAGGGCAGCTCTCTGGGTCAAAGGTCAGATTGGTGTCCTGGCTGATGCCGCACTTAGCTGTAGCCAGCTTGCAGGATATCCTTCCTGCACACAGGTAATAAATAAAAAAATCTGTTATTTAAAGTCAAGCTCTCAGCTAATTTGAAGAATCAATAAAACTGTTTTAATTGGCTTCAGTACCTCCCTGGATAGATAAACAGCATGAAAAAATCATTATTGACCAGGGCATTTTAAACCCAGTGAACTGAAAACTGTTAGGCATCTTCAAATCAAATAACCAGATAAATCACTTTGATATAGTCTGACATTACATTTAGTCTAATTCATTCTGCATTTCTTTCATGCTCATTACCATCATTACATTTGTCTTCTTTACTATAAAATATTATCTGTTGCGGATGATTTGAAATTTCTACAAATATAATGCATTATAAATATGATATTCAACTTCCAGCTGAAAAACCCATTGACGGAAGAATGTGGCTTCAGATTAAATGCTTTGAAAACCCATGCAATGATGACAGTCACCAACTGATGCAACATGTGTCACTGGTTCTGATTGGATGTCCTTTTCCATTGGGCAGACACCTGCTGTCTTTATTCACTATCCATGTAAATTATTGTTACCCTAAACTGTGGTGCATTAGTACTGTAAGTGCCACTATTGTTTGACTGTGTGTTAAGTGCATTGGACCAACCACTTTGGGATTATATAAAAATAATTAGAGTTGAAGTAGGGGTGATTTACAGTAATCCCAACCACCATGAGTCTTGAAGCTTTATTGGTTCCATCCCCACTAATGATTCATTTCTGTAGTTTGGGATATTTACCTATGGGACTGTTGGCCTCTATGAGACATTGCGTACTGCTTACAGCCGGGGGTGGGATGTTGAGGTTGGTAACTGTGATGGCACCACAGCTACTCATCATAGGATCGATAGGCATCATCTCTCTTAGATGCTCCTGGGGACTAGGGGGGTGCAGGGTAGGATAGTTTTTTGGAGCTACCGGCAAGGCCCCAGGCACGGAGTTCCTCTTGAAGCCCTGCAGCACAGGGTTGGCAGCTGGAGCAGAGGGCACGGAACAGAGTACGGGTTCGAGGTGGCAGTCGGCATGGTAGATGCTGTGAACTGAGCCAGCACTGCCGGCAATGGCAGGGGCAGGTGTGGGGGGGGAGGGAAGGCTCGAGCTGGGAGGGAGGGGCAGAGGAGCCGGTGGGGCGAGACGCCGGCCGCCATTGGTTACAGATCCACTCTCTAGATCCCGGGGCTCCAGGCTAGCCCGGTCGGCCCGCACGCTGCCATTGCCCAAGTGGTAGTGGTGATGATGGTGGTGGTGGTGGTGCACCAGGTGGTGGATGGACCCCGGCTGCCTCGTGCGGCGACGTCTTTTGTGCGGAGGGGGCTCCGGGGCAGGGGAGGTGCAGATGCGTAGCCCTGCCCGGCGTGCGGCGGCCCGGGAGAGCTGGGCCACCTGCCGGCTGGCCTTTCTCACCACGTGGACCAGGTACTTGAGCAGCTCGTCGTAGCAGCTGCCCGGCTCCGAGAAGCTGGCCAAGGTGCTGGCGTTGGACATGAAGCGCACGCGCTGCTCCTTCATCAGCTGGCTCTCCCGCTGTTTGGTCTCGGAGAACTGGGTGGCGATGACGACCAGGCACAGGTTAATCATGAAGAAGGAGCCCACCTGAGCAGGGAGGGAGGGAAGCCAGCACCACGTTTAAGCCAACCCCAGGTTATTTATATAGTCATACAGATCGGTTAATGCATGCATGAAAGATCACACATCTCAGAAATGGAGAGCATGATATATATAGGAGAAGTTCAAGCAAAATCTTTTCAAGGAAGGATCCTCCAGGCTAATTAAGCTATTAATTTTACGGAACGGTCGGTAGGAGCAGTTTAGCATTTTTCGCCTGGAATGTATTTGGCATTGCCAGTAAAAACCCTCACCTCTGCCACATACCGCCTCTGAAACTGTAAGCTGTGTAAGCTGGGCTAAGTCATAACACAAATAATCAGAGCCAACTACTCTGTAAGAGTTTCAGCCACAGTCCCAGAGCAGCTTTCCTCCATCTTATCCTACTGAATAGCGAGGCACCCACTGCACCACCTTCATGGGTAGAGAGTGATTGCGTTCCTCTGATAGAGTGCTTTACAATATACTAGTGTTTCCCAATCCGGTCCTCAGGGACCCACAGACAGTCCGCGTTTTTGTGGACTGCCTGGCAGGGAGCTTGGGGGAGCAAAAACATGTACCGACGGGGGTCCCCAAGAACCGATTAGGAAACACTGCAATATACAATTGAAGGAGAGCCAGCAAATATGAGCAAATATAATGTGATTCACGGGCAACTTGAAAATATGAATCTGCCCGTGTGTGTGATGTGATCCTCATTATACAAGGACCTTTTTGCCCGGGGCTTAAGGCTTGGCCTGCAAGTGCCACAGTACTTACTATGATCAGGAGGATGAAGTAGATAAAATTGTAGAAGGAGTGTGCATCCATCACAAAGTACATAATGTCAACCCATCCTTCCAGAGTGATCACCTTCAAAAAAGAGAACAAGACAGGAAGATGGATTAAGCTTTTTCCAAAAAAAAAGCTTTTCTACCAGCAATATCTCCTCTATGCCAATAAATGTAATGTGCATGCATGCAGACATGATTGTTTCTTAGGCTGGCGAAGGGAGTGTTACAGCTGATCCTGTGACAGTTGTATGTTTATAGGTCTTGCAGTACAGCTCAGATTCTAAACCTACTGTAGCATTAAGCAAGGCTAAGGAACCACTTCTGCACGAACTGTGCTGTATCTGCTATTGATGGGCGGTTGGGGTGGGGGGGGGGGGTTAAAAAGAAAAAAGAAACATTTCTTTTGTAATTTACAAGATGTTACTGAGTGTGAAACCAAGATGAAAAGCTGTCAGACAGCTAATTGATTTCAGAGGCAGCGAATTAAGCGCAGAGTGAGGGAAGTAGGGTATTGGCAGTGCGCAGCTGCGAGATTAAGTACTCACATACCTCCCAGTACTCAGGACATGACAGCTTGAGAAACAAATTTCAGTTCTGAGCTTTCCAAAGGGGAAACAATCCTTGCAAACGCATTATATTTAAATGCAGAAATCATAGCTAACAATATGCCTTAAAGTGTGGGCAAGATAGCCCAATGCAAGTATCATACATAGCTGAAATTTTTATAATAGAATTGAATTTATTATAATCTCTTTTTCTATCCAAGAAAGCCAAATCAAGCCAGATGGAAATATGCATCTTCCGTCATCATTATTCGGCTAATACATTTATTTCTAGTTATTTATAGGGGCAGATATTTATTTATATTTGTATTTGATCTCTTAACAGCTGCATTGCAGAACAACTTTCATATCCAATTTAAATGCTGATAGGAACAAAGCTGATTAATTCATTTTTAATAGTTAATAAGACATGAAAATCAAAATACATGCATATGTCACAGAACAATGAATAAAATATCATTTGGAGACAATCAGCAGCTTGTCCTGGCTTCCGCCATGAAGGCAATCACATGGTTTGTGCATTCGCCTCTCTTCATGCACCTCGGCCTCGACTAAGCATCTGGTGGAACTGGAAAGGCCAGCAGTCTGCCAGGCCAAATCGGCGGCAGACTCCGGCTAAATCGCCATGGTTACCATGAAGGGGGTTTGTGACCGTTCCGTGGGAACCTGACATTGTTTTACAGCACGTCTTCAAATTTGCACCAGTATCACAAAATGTGTCTACAAATGTCATAGAAGGCTGGCTGAGTCAGGCGGGGGGGGGGGAGCCAGGGCTTTAAATTCCTTCACATGTTGCTCAAGCTAAACGCTGCAGCACACCCGGCAGGGAAGACGCACTATCACGGTCTGTTCCAAGTGAATGAACGCAACCTGGGCTAAAAGCACACATATTCAAAAAGATCGCGGTGACTCCGGCACTAATATGATGTCATTTAATCATGCTACACCTTTTAGCCTTATTTATGTGACTAAAACTACGCAGAAATAAATCTAAGGTGATTTTGTTCATGTTCCAGAATGCCACCAAGAGAGGTTCTCTTCCCACTGGTTTCAGTGGTGCAGTTTGCCTGCTCTGGACACCATTCACAGTTTTCTAATGCCTGCTCATGTTCTTGGCTTTACAGCTTACACTAATGCTCCTCGCATTACGCCGAATGGATGTCTCCCCTTCCCAGCCTTACTTTTTGATTCCCTAGGCTGACATCATCCTCGGGACAGTTCCTCATGACATATTAGTAATTTCCAGAGCTAATGTCACTGGACTGCCTGCCAAATGCATGCAAAAAAACTACTCTTTGTTTAATAAGGCTTCTTGCAGGCTGGAAATAATTTATTCAAGGTGCTGTCTGCTTAAACAATAAAAGTGGTTTGGAAAGAGTAACCAGCGTAATATTAATTATTGTTTCAAACTCAAGTTGACAGGTCTTGTTGTAATCAGTGTCTGTTTTTCCATGTTTCTTTTTTTTATGTCGATAATGCAATTTTTATAGTAATCACTAGTGTATTTCCACAGTTGGTATCAATGTATTTACCGCTAATAAGAGGCAGAGACATATGCACGCTAACTATGCATACTTTTGCTGCCTTTATACTAAACAGCAGTGTCTGGAAAACACAAGGATAATATTTTACTAAAGATACAATTAATCAGTGGCGAATAATGCCGGGCACTGTAAGTGATTATTTTTCATTAGAGAAGAATTTAAGAAATGAAGAGCACTTGATTCACTTCAGTAACAGAACCAACTGCTACGCAGAAAAACACGGTCGGAGAATGGTGGCCCCTGTGGGGCACTAGATAACTACGAACAAAACTTTTTAACTCTTAAGCTCAGCTCAGATTTTGATTCTGTAACCTTAATGTTCATGGTCACACAACTTGAAAGCCAAAGTCAGCATGACTTAAGTAAAACCCTTAGATTTTTTTGAAGCAAAACTAACCACGTTTATATATATTGTGATCTCTTATCTGGAAGCAGACAACAAGCATGTTTTTTTTCCTCAAGAATAAAGCATATCTCTCTATAAATTACCCATGACTAATAAATATAATTTTGTTAGTGCACTGGAGTTAATGATGATTGAAGCCAAAATCTTCCTTTCATTTTCCAGCCATTCAGCTAATGCCTCATTTTTCTGACACAAGATCAATAAGGCCCTTTTCAATCTGTAATAAAAAACCCTAAACTTAGACATTTTGAATAGAGCCCGAGTACCCAATCTCCATTTAAACATCGCTTTAAGAATTACCTGTTGAAAGGAAGCACTCAAAAAGATCCCATGTTTTTAAAATATTATGATTAAATTTATTACAGTGGGTAGTTAGAGTATGGAATAGTCTTCCTGATAACGTAGTGCAAGCTAAATCCTTAGGTTCCTTTAAATCAG
>JAODKM010000088.1:11739272-11759137 GCA_026780845.1 Petrocephalus sullivani | reverse complement strand
ACTCTGAGCTATTAGTTAAGTTCTCCCCAAGTGAGCTTGATGGGCCGAATGGCCTCCTCTCGTTTGTATAGTTCTTAAGAACAAAATATCTTAAGAACATTAAAAAAAAAAACCTTTAATAGCGTCTAGAAAACAAAAAAAGAAAAAAATATATATATACATACTGTATATATGCACACACATATAAGGAGCCCAAGCATGATAAGTATTGGGAAGAGATTGTTATATACAATTATATTGCAGTGGCTTTGGCTCACCTGGAAAATGGCGATCCAGGCGTAGCCGATGTTGTCGAAGTTGATGGCGCCCTTGAACGGGTTGACATCGCCGGCGGAGCAGTTAGTGTAGTAGCGGTTCCAGTTGACGCAGGTGGTGTTGTCAGTGTTGTTGTAGGCCGTGTGGTCCAGCTGGCACTGCACGCCCTCCTCGTGCAGTGTGGGCACCGAGCTGCAGAGACGCATGCCATTCTCGCGCGGCTGCGAGCAGATGAATGGGTTCTCGTCGTCGTTCTCCGTGTGGTAGTAGCTGTACAGGTCCAGAGACAAGGGGCTGGGGGCGGGGAATAATAGGTAATATAAGCATTAAAAATGAGATATTATGCACCTATCCAAACTTACACACCATTCATAATCAAATCATTACACTAAAGCAAAAAAGGGGGAATTTAAGCACAAAAATAAGCCCCCTTGATACTCTTGTTTCTTAAATGATAAGATACTCTGTGAGAACTGCACGTAGAAAAAAAACTACAGCCCCAT
Organism: Petrocephalus sullivani; assembly: GCA_026780845.1. Taxonomy (NCBI): domain Eukaryota; kingdom Metazoa; phylum Chordata; class Actinopteri; order Osteoglossiformes; family Mormyridae; genus Petrocephalus; species Petrocephalus sullivani. Next base: position 11,758,379 of record JAODKM010000088.1, on the reverse strand, counting down.
TTAATCAAGTACACTGTACACTGCTACTGTTTGAACAAGCCCTCTGCTCCGGACCTCGGTTTTAACAGCATGCCAACCTGACAGCAGAAAGAATCGCTGCTGACTCCAGCGGCGAGGCCGCCCGGCACGGCCTTATTCTAATGGCGCGCGTTCCTGACTGACGATAACTGGGCTGTCTGTCAGCACAGATTCACTTCACTGTGAAAGTGACTCACTGAATTAACTGTTATAAGTGACTAAGCACAGGAGGAGCCTCTATGGCCCATTGGGCCTAATTGCTCAAGAAACTGTGACAAACTTCAGGAAATATACACTTAATAATATAACAATATGTCTGACTCGATTTTCATGCTGCATCCCATCTTTACATTCCATATCAGCTTTAATTCTGATAATCCCAATTTCTGATCACTTCCTATGCAGTGCATCTATTATGATAATCGAGATCATTAATTAATTTAGTTTCTTGACTGTGCCTATCATCAGAATTTATCAGCTCACTCCCTCCAGTTAATGAGAGAACTGCCCAAAGCTGGATGACACAATGTAACTCACACTGAATATTATTGCTAGGATGACCTCCCTATGCCAGTGTTGAGTAGAATAGTTTACCTTGACTTGCCATAAAAACTCTTGCTTCAGGGTCAGGATGAAGCTGGAAAGTCCCTATCTTGTTACTTTAAGCACTGACAGTGTAGTGTGTAACATTTTTTCAATGCTCACGAGGCACCTGCACCATTAATTGAAATACATACTCCTGTGGCAGGAGATATTCTAGTAGTTAATGTAAGGTAACCTGGGCTGCTCTCGCAAAAAAGTAACTAAAGCTGGTACGTCGTAAACAGGTGAAATCTGGTCGGAAGCAGCAGGTAAACCAGTAGATGTACTCCAGGAATGAATATGGCTCCACTGCATGCGAGATTTCGATGCCACTCACAGGGTGAAGTTCTCCGGGAGGAAGCAGCGATTCCGAAGCAGCCCGGCCCACAGCTGCACCCCCACGATGCCGAAGATGAAGAAGACGAAGAAACAAAGCAGCAAAACGTTGCCAAGCATGGGCAGCGTGTCCAGCAGCAGCGTCACAAGGATCCGCATGCCTGCAGAGAGGACGATCCCATGACAGCCTATTCTCCATACCACCCAATCTATAGCCACACACATGCAAACTCCACAGGAATCTGAACTGCTCATAATGTAACAAAGCAGTAATGATATGCTTCTGGGTATTTATGCTCGACGGGAATCCACATCTTACCATCATAATGTTGGAGAAGCATCCCTAAGCCTCAAATCTATCCTGGCATCCGTGAACTAGAATTATGAGTACACACACCCACATAAATACGAGATGTGCACAAAATGGGGAACGTCCTGCAGTCAAATATGAGTCGATGCATAATATTACCCAGTTACGATTCTTCGCAGGATTTTACAGTCCTACGCTGAGATATTGCACACCTGTTCTTGAGGTTAATGATACATTGAATACCGCATATTGCTGTAGTCGGGTCAGGGTAATGTTCCACAAAAGAGCCGTTTGGGAGGGGAACAGGTTACCCAAAACTAAATAACGAATATTACCTGGCCGGCCAAATGTTCAGAGTACGATAATTGGTGGTGAATCCCAACAGAATGGTTGGCAGCACTGCCTTACTCTGACAACCTAAGCGATATAGTCTTCACATTCTGAGGAAAGACTGATAAGGAGAGAAGCACTATCACCGGAGGAAGATACTTAATGAAGAATCTGTTTCCCAAGACATAGATTATCCTCGCGGCTGCTGTGTGTGCTTTCTAACACATTCACTATGTGAGCGTTCGGCCTTCTATTGTAAATAAATGTTTAGAAATTTAAAAAGACTAATTTCCATAAATTAAAAAGGTGACTGAAAGGGTTTTTTTGTTAAGACTAATGCTCAAATTATAATTCTAATTAATTCTGTTTCAAAATCATGCCGTTCCTTAATAACTGAACTGCCATATACTGTATATGCTCAGTAATTTCAGCAACAGCTAGACGTCAAAACATAATAATATGGTCCTCGTGACTGAAAATATCGGAGTAAAATTTATTTCCGAACAGAAAAATGGGAGCATGCTAAAGGGGAGGAAATTAGATAAATGTGACAGGAAGGCATTTGAAAAATTTGCACCACTAAATGAAAACATTTTAGCCAGCTAATGGCACATTTGGGGGCTTCATCTTTTGTTCTTATTATTTTAAACATGTAAATCTCAGGAGGCATCCGACTGCTGAATCATAGACTATGTAGTTCACGGTGGATACAAGAGTTTGCTGATTTCTAGCACTTAAGGTAGCCTCTTGATTTGGGCAATCCGGAGTTACTAGACTGAGGTCAAAAGCCTGAAATTAACAGAATTTTTAAAACCATGAAACTGAAAACTGGATGGCACTGTCAGTCTTCAGACCAGAGAGTGCGTCATGGGAGCAGGTGGGGGGGGGGGGGGGTCCACATTTAGGGAGGGGTGCAGATAAGTAATGTATATTAAAGCTGTAGAGATGGGATCTCAGTTTGCACCACATATTGTCCTCAGGGGAGTAGCTACAATATAAAAAGCAATTCCACTGGTGTCTATTGTGAATTCAAAATGCACAAACACCTAGAAACAAATCAGGTGTTACTTCGCACTGTCATGTGTGTACAGTTAAATCAATTAAATAAGGTTTTATTGTGCTGGAAAAAGAAATAGGTGGGCATCTGTACTGCTGCTGAAGTTGATAAGTTTTTATCTTTTTTGACAAATCTACACAAAAAGCTGTTCAAGGATTGCATCACTGACGGGGAAGTGCATCAACCTGCTTTTGAAAGGGTACATCATGAAAAAAAGCACTGCACTGACTTAAAAGCACAGTACAGCGGACTAATCAGATCACAAAGTCTCAGATTATTGGATGATTCATGTCTACCAAACGACATCACAGTAGAGAGTCTCACATTGATGAAAATTGTTACAGAATTTAGATCCGAACAGGTTTTTCATTTGATAGATTTATAAGCTTCTGTGTTTTCACTTCCAAAGTAAGTGCACCAGCAGTTATTCCTTACAGTGAAGTATTGTGGGCAAACTCAGCAAAAAAATCTAATTAATCCATTTGATTATAATTTTGGCCAAAGAGCCATGTATAAAACATTTTAAGTTGGCCAGTTGCAATTCATATTTGAAGCCAATAAATATTTCAAGCAAGATAAAAGTATGCTCTGTACCCTACGAGTTTAAGACATTCAATTGCTCTCTAGGATAAGCTTGATCACTTTCAGTCAGAATAGCACAAGCTGTCCCTGTAAAACACACTTTCATTTCTAACCCTTGAGAGCTGATACTAGCAGATGGAAACGCCAAGCTAAAATTCTCCTAATGCCATTTCATGTCAAACTTGTATTGTTTTAAATTCACAGGAAACCAAAATGAAAACCAAAATACTGATCTATCAAAATAAACCCAATTCATAAAAAAATGTGCTAGTCTACAAAATATTGGTAATCAGGAATAAATTATAAAGTATTATGTATAAAAAATGCATTGGTGCCCATTCATAGTTAACACTTCAGATATCAGTAGTATCAGATATCAGGTGGGGGGGGGCACTGCCTCTCAGGACCAAGGCCTGGAACAGACTGAGGAGCCCTGCCCCATCTGTTCCCCAGCTGAGCTTTTAATGCATTACACTTGATTGGTGACTGACTTAATCGCTTAAAATTTCAACTTAAAAGATTTTAATTGAAATCATATTAAGCTAAACCTGTTAGCTGGAGACAGAGTTTCATTTTTCAATACTGCTGAACAAATGTGTCTGTTAAATTAATTGTAGCCTTGAAATAAATGACTACATGATACTAAATATATTTAGTTGTCCCCATTTACATTGTTCATTATTAATTTTGAATTATTCAGTGTTTATTTTTTGGAACACTTAACAACAAGCTAAATTTCATTAAATTAAAACTTGTAAATCATTTTTCAACTGACATCCCATCCATGGTGCTCCCTGTGTTGTGCCCTGTGAGCCCGGAAGAGACTCCAGTCCCCTCTGATCCAGTGATCAAAGACGGATGGCTGTATGGATTTCGATGGATGTCACCATAAATTCTGAAAGAAACGTAAAGCCTTTGACACATCCAATTAATAGTTCAATCATGCGAAGGAAATTAAGAGCTCAGTTGGTCTGAAACAAGTGCGAGAAAGGTTGGTTAATATAGACGTAGAGGACTGTATTGGACATGTGCACTGCTCTGTAACAACAGAGATTGTTTACCAGATGGAAATGAAGAGTACAGCAAAACCGAACTAAAGATATTATTTTTCTGACAATAATAATGTACACTTGCCATATTTAGTCATTTCGCACAAGTTCATCAGTATGTGATGAACACATATTCATAGAAAAAAAACATAAAGGGCAGGTAATATTGATCCAAATGTAGTTATTTAAATATGACAATTTACTATAGTCCCATGTGATGACTTTCTCCCTTGTGAAAGAGTATATTTTGCGATAAGAAACTTTTAGAATTGCCAAAATTCTATTTTTCAGTCGGTGAATATTATTAAAACTCTATATATGAACAACAAAGACTCAATTTCCATGTTTCCTTACAGTGACTATTCCTGAAATGCAAAGTAATGTGCTTTGCATTTCTAATACACAGGCCACTAAGCCACAGCAAACTAAGGATAACATGTGCAATCCTCCCACTGCCAATATTTTGTAAAGAAATCAATATTTACAAAAGGGCACAGGGGGAAAAAGCTCATTTACAATCCCCTCAGAGATGAAAGAGCATTGGATTTTTGGCATACAGTATAATAATGATCATTTATTGATATAAACTCACTTGTTCACCTTTCTCTCCAGCATATTATATACTAAGCATTTTACAGTATCAAAACATCTCCTATTTTATATATAATAACCTTTTTTACTTTAATCATTTTTCAGTCCTGGTCTTTCTTTAGCTCTCATCACATCTTCCTCTTAGACCAGATCCAGGCCAGCATCTCCGCTAGAAGACATTGGTGATGGTCAACATGTCCAGGATTTTAGTGAGAAATTCTCGACAAATATTATCTGTGCTTATTATTGAGTTTAAAACAATTGATAGGTGGACTATATAAAGAATGACATCATCAAGACATGTAGATTTATACAGTTTTTGTATTAAAAAGTGGGATATTTAGAAAACATAAACATGCACATGTATGCCTTCGTTTTAACACACAAAGACAAAGAATTTCCTTTAGCTTTTGGTCTACATATTCTCAGATAAAATAAAGCAGATAACAACTATTTCCAAACAAAAAAGAGCATGCAAACCTATCTGGCTATAACATTTTAATTACGGGGCAGTGCTGAAACTTGGAATCAAATAATTTCCTTTCTCAATAGGCCACGACATTAGCGGTCTCTGCGACTGTATCTCAGATTGTCATTAGACCTGCTTGGTTTCACAAGATACTTTCTGAGGTTTACTTGTCTGGACATGTCCGATCTCTCTTGCTGATTACTGTTTGTTGTTATGGTGCGCGTGCTTCTTCAGAGTGAATGAAACAAATGACGGTTGTCTCGTTACACATATAAGCAAGCCTATAGCCTACACATTCCTTAAAAGAAAGGAAGATTCGTTTTCTTAAATAGAAGGATATGGGGAAATTTAATTTAGGTTATTTTAATACAATTCAAATTGGGCTTAGAGGGAATTATTTTCACTGGACATTACGACTGGAGAGATTTAAATTTGTCGTACTTCAACAGATTTTTCCCGGTCAAAGTCCGGTAATTACCGGATAACGGGAACTATGGTCCAGGCGGTTCAGCACACCTAGCTACTGCACTGGGGTCTGTGCCTCTGGGTCTGTGCCCCAGTGTCAGTAACCAGGCCTCCCGCACAGCATCAACATCTGCAGCTACAATTATGCTGGGTATTCCAGGAAAGAGGACAGGTCCATCATCCTGGGGGCTGCTCTCCAGCCATGATCTCATTTGTCATTTGAAACAATAAATGGATTTTAAAAACTGCAGCTGTGTTAGGTGAAGAGGTTTTTGATTAACCTGCTCCCAGCGTTAAGCACAGAAGAGGTGGACAGGCTGCATGCCTCTCAGGGGATAAGGACCTGAGAGGCCTGCTGATCCAGGAACTGTAGAAATCTGTCGTGATGGCCTCAAGCTACCAATTAACCTGAAAATAGCCAGCAGCCAGAAATGTGATAAAGGAACTGTACTTGTGCACAAGGTTGTCATTTATAGCTCCAGAGGAGCACTATATGTTGTACACTTAAGCTAGGTGCTTAATCTGAGTGGCTTCCATAAATGATGTCCAGCTATACAAATGGATTTCAGAAAATGTCTGCCAAATCAATGAATCATGCAAAATGACACTGGGCTGCCATAAAATTAAGTAACACTAAGCTGATGTTAACAATTCCAAAAAGGTAACAATTTCAGGATTTTATTTTTTTTTATTAAAGGTAGTACCTCTGCCATTCATAATTATTGCAATAATTTGCACAAACCAGGCAGAATGACGCATTCCCAATATGTACCTCACTAGGGGAAGGTATTTCAACTAACATGGCCTTAAGAAGACTGGAAGATTGCAACATATTCCGGTAATTTTCAGACAGAGGTGATGACCCTGCAACGGGCGGCAAGTGTTTAAATCATATGTGCAGTCTTTGTTTACATCTTTGGGTCACACAGGGCCAAACTCTGGGGAACAGCCAACGTTAACATAGTCCCGGATGCTGAAGCCAGTTGCTAGAAAAGGCTTGCGCCTCCTGTCAAGTGACGGGGACCCCGCTGGGCTTTATTAAATGATTAATGCCGCAATTTTGCATCTGAATGCATCGCCACATCTTGATTAGCTAGTCGAGGAACAAAAAAAAAAAAAAAAACGACAAAAAAAACACCCAACCAAATCCCATAAAAAAGAGAGAAATTTCACAGCATGCAAAGAGCAGATAAAACAATTTCCAAATTAATTCTTCAATTAAGAGTATAATTAGACAGAGTGGATCCTCAATGAGCAATGGGTCTGTCTGACCCTAGCCCCCCCCCCCCCGTGGGTTAGATTGGCTCAAATGGTAATTACAGAGAGTGCTTGTGGATGATGTGTCCCAGGCAGACCAGCCTCAGTGCTCTGTCCCCTGCTCTCTACCCACACTGAGAATGATTATGAGGCCACTTCCTGGCTGAAGACGGCCATTCATAGGGCAACGTGGAGACACAAGCCGTTTATTAGACTTTTAATTTGTCTTGATTAATCTTCAACCTAAACGCTAAACCCCACGTGCATTTCATGCGTCAGGAGATAAAAAATAGGGCTCTAAGTAAATGAATAAAGGGCCCGCAGGTGTAATGAAAACAGTAATAGCCTGACTGTGGTTAATGAAAGATGTGCCGATGTTCCCCAGGAAGCTAAGTGAAACAAATAAAGATGTAAATAATGGGATTATTTAAATGGGAGATTGGTTTAAGAAAGGAAAAACACACAAATCACCATCGGCACGTCCCTGGGGAATCCCACATGGACAGCTCATGCAATTTTCAGATTTCTCTCTTTTTTTTCTCAGTGTAACCCTAATCCTAACTTCACCGAAAGTTAGGATGAGTCACCGATGATCCATGTGAAGGTACAGAAAAGCAAGGTCTGACTTTTTGCTCCAGATCACCGAACATCAACATCTTCTGTGGCCCATCTTTCTTTTAGACTGTACCACTGGACTGGAAGCAGTGGACAATAACATAGGGTGCCAAGTGTTAAGCTTATTTTCATGAGCAAAATACACTCTGTGCCACAAAAAGCATTATTTAATGACAAAATCAAGTAATGTCTTGCTTTGTCCATGAAAGCATAACTATCGGGGACAAGAATTATTCAGAAGAAAGTGGCAGGGTAACATAGCCTACAATTGGAGGGAATTGGTGCAATTTTCAATTGGCTTGGCTTAAAAATATTAAAAATGTAATAAAAATAGTGACATTGATAAGTACAACAAAGTATGAGTATGAGTAAAAGTATGAGTCCAGGAGCTATTTGTATTTTTGTTACATTTAAATTCAAATTAAATGTAAGAATCAGAATCAAAGTCGGCCATCTGGTCTGGTCAATCGAAGGAACTACTCTACAAACGGGTGTGCGCCTACTACTTGACTTTCTACAAATGCATTGAGTGATTCCACACAATTAGTTTCATTCACAAAATGACTGTGTGAAATATATCTCACCCACAAAATCCACAAAAAAATTTCACTCACATTTTGTAAAATTATTTATTTATTAATTTATTTAGTTGACTAAAGTAAATTTGTGCATAAAACGACTTTCTTTTGCTCACAAAATTCATTTTGTCCACAAAATGGCCTTCTTTAATTAATGAAATGCATTTCGTCGTTCACTCCTGAGCACAGATGGGCAAAAGTGAACAGATGGAGATAGGGACAGTCCCACAGTCCCAAGTGAACAGGACCCTGATTCCTTAGAGAGGAAGAACAGACCTCAAGAACATGCAACAACACATTACAAACCCAGAAGGAAGAAACTAAAGCAAGGCAGACACCAAAAAGACTCAAATTACCTCTGCAGTTGTCTACAATTCTACATTACTCCCAACTCGAAAATGAGAAAGAAAGACATGCCAATGCTTGATTCTTCTGTATATAGTAGTCTATTGAGCATGTGAGTCACATGATCAAAAGTCAAAATTATATGAAAGGTAACAGCAAATCATTTTGGGTGACAAAACAGACGAAAAACAAAATCAAAGGCAACACCGCTTTAATAACAAAAAACATTCTGAGCCAAACAGTTTTGATGGTGATCGTGATATGGGCGTCAATAGGCCCGGTCATCCCCCACCCCCCGAAAGTGTTTTAAGCATAGTCCTGAGTATTTTAGCCCAGATGCCAATCTTCAACAGGCTCCAGCTGAACTTAACTTAGCCCCTGGATCATTATAATGAGTTTTAATGACAGCTGTGGTTATGATGAAGGAACATGGTTCCGATACTCACTGGGCACCCGGTTGATGGCTCTGAGGGGCCGAAGCACCCTGACGGTGCGGACAGCGGAGAAGCTGACGTTCTGAAGGTTGAGGGAGTACTCCAGCATGCTGTTGCAGACACACAGGGATAGCATGTTAGCATCAAAGCTTCGCATTGGTCTTTCCCAGCTTGGCCATGTCCCCACCGTGCCCCACCTAGACTGCCATCCATAGTGACTGAGAATATTCTAAATCAATGGAAAAGCCCAGTGGTAATACCAGACCTCTTCATTAGAGGCCACAGCACCATCGGCAGCAGCATAGGTATCTTGGGGAAGTAACAAATAATTCTGGGAGACATTTACACTTGGTTAGTCTTTTGGAGTGACCATCTCACAGGAATTTCATAAAGCCTGATTTACTAGTAAAGCCTGGTGAAGAGTGGTGCTTTTCCACTCGCATATTGAAACCTAGCAGTACCTCACCCATACCACTGATAGGCACCATGCTGTGCTCCTGGGAATTCCCAGGTCCTAGACAGAAATTTCAACTGGAATGACCCCTGAAGTCAGAATTCCTACTTCTGAAGTTGGAGGAATCGACACAACCCCCAACCTCAGAATTCTAGTTGGCCTTTTATCAACAGAAGTTAGAGCTGTAGTTTTATGCTGTCTTATTTATACCATATTATTTGTGGCTCATTAAATCGGCAGAACGCCGTACTCTCTAAATGCTATCTGTGGACAGGTTGCTATAGTGTTTTCATGCACAATAACACCAGGGAATGTATTGTTATCAACTGCTAACATTGGCCAGAAATTAAACGAGCTAGTTTCCGAAAGTAGAATTTCTTGCTTAGCCAGATATTTTGTCGGATTTAAGGCTGTCTGGGCTAAATGTAAGTGCACAAAGATAAAGGCCATTTAAACTTCAGTAAGTTAAATCCAACAAGTTATCCGGCTAAGCAAGAAATATTGCTTTTTGAAACAGGTCCCTGGTATTGCTTTCCAACTTGGTTAATTGGAATGCAGTTAACTCGAGTGTAACGTAATTCCCAGTTCCGACCTCCGAGGTAAATGGAATGTAGCACTACATATAGCATGGTGCCAGCTTGCTTTGATTTTCCACTGCAGAAGGTTAGGGCAGTAAAGCTGTTGCTGGGTTTGGAGAGCAACAGTAACGTAAAACCAAAGAGATGCTTATTCGCCGTTCGCATGGTGTACATCATGATTTACGATGGGCCAATTTCCACTAGCATGTCTATAAGAAAACAACGTTTTAGGTTAGCATCAAACGCTAGCAAAATTAGCATTAGCTTGTATTAGTTTGCATTACGAACCCGTTCCGTTCAGCTATCCTGTGGTACTCTTTTAAGAAGGAGTTATTGAGAATGCATCAATAATCGCAAAAATATAATTAATAATATATAGAATATGCCCTCTTTTCCTTCAGATATTTCATGCACATTGACGCAGGTCACCGCTATGGTAATGCAACCAGCTGGGATTGGTCACGCTGTCGGCCCTGCTAGTAAGTGTCAGTGCAGGTACGGGTCAGGTATGGCTTGCGTAATTTACAATGGAAAACCATCTATGGCGAAACTCCCAGGACTTGAGTAATACTTTCTTTTCAGCACTATTGTCGGCTTTACTTTTTTTTATTTTTCCCAGAACGAAATGGCGAACATTACTACAAAATCTAAACTCAATCTGGTGAGTCAACTAGCTGAAGCTATGAGACATCCCAGAGCTCCTTGGTCTGATGCTGGAGATTAATGCTAAAAGTATTAAAACCACACCTATGCGTTATGCCCGTCAGTTCCAATGGGGAATTTAAACGATTTTACAGTAAATTCTCAGAAATAATAAAAGGAGATAAATGCAGTCAAAAGTTACCCAGGGTTCACTTTTTGACAGATTTTGCTTATCACTTTGTTTTTATACATAAAATGAGAGACAGTACTCGAGCCTAACAAAGAATAGACTTAAAAACACCGGGTTGTAGGTTCAAACCTTGTATCTAGCACAGTAATAATATCCATGTTAGGCCCTTAAGCAAGTTCTTTAGGTACTCCAGGGACACTGTCTGACCCTACACACTGACTGTGTGTGTTCCCTGCTAAATAACAACAAAAATTAATTCAATCTAACAAACAACACAAAATATTTAGACCTATTCATACAGGGAGTCTTCACACACACTCACATAGGCATACCAGGATACACACTTAAGATCCCTTATGTATCTGGTTGTCTCCCTGCCTACTTACCTACAGTATCTATCTATTTGGTGACTTTTGGCAAAATATGGGGAGCTTTAACCGGGGCTATTTTTCCAGCGTAAGCTAAAAAGAAGACCGCAACGTGCTGGCATTTTGCTGCTGGCTTTGAAGTGATCTCTTGTGAGTCTTGAAACACGGTCCAGCAGGGAGCTAAGCTGGGCTACCAGGGCTAGAGGCACGGCCTGCATAAGACGGCAGCCGTCCTGACGAGCTTTCCCCAGTCAGGGGGCCCCAGCCCCGAATCTCCCAGGGGAAGCTCCCCACTCGGCCAGCCTTTGTGCGCAACATCCAAATTGCACTTGTTTGTTTGTTTTTTCCCCCTTCCCTTGTCTGCCTTAGCTCCCCACAGCTGCAGCACACATGGCTAGCTGATGGAATTCCCTCCTTTGTGCAACACTGCCTTTTATATATTAGTTACGCATGTGCGCCGTTTGCATGTGGGCTGCGTGTGGGTGTGCCAGGGGAGACACGGTCGGTGGGCGGCTGTGGTGTGGCGGCCCGCAGTACAGAGTGCGTAAACTTTACTTGTTAAAGGGACACGGTGCCAAGGCCGGACGATCTTCAAAGCCGCAATGAGAAAGCCTGCATCTCCGGAGGACCGGGCAGGAACTGCAGTTGGTGCCAGTTTAAAATATTTTTTCATGGAAAAAAGTATGGAAATGACTGTACCTTGGCAAGCACGCCCCATAAAGTTTGGGATATCTTTACGACCGTACATGAAAAATTGATGAAAATTATGAAAGTGGCTGAATATATTCATTGTTCTTTTCTTCTTTTTCTTTCCTTCTCTCGCAAGCACTAATATACGCCCCCCCCCCCACCTTGCATTATGAGGCTAGTGCACTTATAAAGTGCAACAGAATAGTAGTCTGGAGCTGAGCACAAGAAAGGGACCAAGGTATCCTTCGCATGGCAAGCCCCTGGCCTTTGCAAGTTTGGGTGGAGGCCAGTCCTGGGATTTCAGATACAATGGGGGAAAATCATCTCAGGAGCACATGGCACATTGCGAGGAGAAAGGCTGGCATGCGAGTACCAGTGCCAGGCAATTATTTACTGTCCAAATATGACTTGCAAATATAGCCAATAATAAGAGTTTGACAAAGCTTATCTGGATGGATCTGGAGCCAACAAGCACAGCAGGTGGCCTTGGAACGTGCATTCAGATAACAGGACAATAAGTGAATGTTAATATTTCATAGATTACTGTGATTTCTTGTGAAGGCTCATACTGTAACATTTTTAGTAATTGTATAGAAAGTTGTGTACTATCTTTAAGTTTATGAAGGACTTGCACCAAAAACACCCCGGCCAGTGTTAATGTCACGAGTTTCGTTAAGAGTGCACATGCTAGGGAGCGTGCGAAGCGTTGAAGCTTTTACTGAATGGGTTTGTTTACATGCATGCATGTTGAGCGTGCACATGGCAGCATGCGAGAATGTGCACATGGAGGACAGCTGTGTGTCGAATAGCGGGGAGTCCGAGACGGGAAGCTTGACAGACACGCAGCCCAATGTAAAAATCTCACTGTATAATTATGAACATAAATTATTAATTACTTTACAGATTCCATTTTCAAGTCATGTCCCAGTTGTTGGACAACTGAAGCATATGACGATCTTATTGATCATGAGTATGCGAGCCAAATAACTCACACTGCACAGTGGGATAATAAAGAATGCATATTAACAGTGATAACTAGCCAGCCATTTCCAAAATCAGTTAACATTATATTATAATGCTAAAATATAACATTATAACATATTTCCCAACATAAAATTACACCTAACAAAAATTTCACGTACGATAGTACGTGAGTAATTGTGCAGTTCAGAATGGCCTCATACCTTAAATTAAGGCAGCATAATAAGCTGGCTATGTAACTGTAGCAGCACTAACTAAGTTTAAGTAATGAGGATTGAAGAAGACAGTGGAGTGAAATGCTTGTGGTGGGGAGTAGTTCGCCTTTTCCTCACATACAAACTCAGCAGAGACGAGAAATCTGACTCAGAGCCAGCAGACAGCTTCCCTGAGCAGACACTCTGAGAGGACAATCCCATCCCGTTACGACTCAGGGTGCTCTAGGCTACGATGGACCCAAGCCACTGGTCCCAGTGTTTAGCACAAACGCAGGGTGGGCATGGGATGTTCTCACAACACTGCGAATACGTTAGCTTATATTATAGGTCAATTGAGAAAATAGTTTTTTTCTTTCCCTTGGACTTTTATAAGAACATTCCTTTGTTCTCATTTTGTTAGCTGGGAAGCCACCTTGGCGGGCGCAGTGTTGAAAATGTGCCCCGGCCTAGTTCCGGCTGGTGCTCCTGAGACCTGTTGAGAGTTGCCTTGTCAGGACTGATTTGATATGATGGGAGCCAGATGTGGCTGGTGACTGGAGTTTTGAAAAAAAAAACAGTAGTGAAAATCAGCATAATCAAGCTATTAAAAAGGGAAGAGAAGGGGACAGGTAATTAATACATTTACGTGAGGGGGCAGGCAGTGTATTTTTTGTTTTGTTTTGTTTGTTTCTGGGTTGCAAGCGAGGGAGTGGGGTTAGCGGGGAGGCAGAAGGGAGGGAGCTGGACGGGAAGCTGGCTTGTGGGGAGCTGCATGAGACGGAGGGAGAGATGCATGAGCAGGGTTTGCGTGAGGAGACTCCACACAGAGCTCAGGCTTGGCCAGACGAACACACAGCTCACATAACAGCAACAAACACAGCCCGATACACATACGCTGCCACCACGCACACACACACGCTATGCGCCTCCTCCTAGCAGCTCACACACACTCACGGCAAAATGAAAAATCTAGGACTTACTGCCAATCGGGCTCGACTCGTCCGCATTTACCTCCTTTGTATGTAGGCAAAACTCCCTCCATCCGCACACACACACACACACGCACGCACGCACACACACACACGCACATACAGTGTAGGAAATCCTTGCAATCCCCAACTCAATACACCTTCTGGTAGATGGCAGGACACTTGAGTACTGGAGTCTGAGGAATGGTATTTTCCCCCGAATGAAACCGCTTCGTGACTAAAACAGGCCGACTGTCCACACAATGACACTGTGAAGAAACTATAATAGGAAACGGATGAGCAAAGCGAGCCGGGGATAAAAACAGGCTTCCCCTCAGCCACACATGATTACTGCTCCCTTTGTTTCTCCGGTGAACTCTTCTGGGGAGAGACCTGGCTGTGCCTCAGCAGGCCCTGCCCAACATCCCCGCCAATTCGCTAATAACAATTACCGAGCAGGAATTCAATAATGATTGAAAAATACCTGCTTTGCTAACAGAAAATCACAACACGTGTGACAGGATGCCACTGTGCTGAGGCTGACACAGGCGGCTGACACAGGCGGCTGTACGGAAGGCCTGTTTCTCTGAGTTTCTCTCTCATCTGTGCCTCACTCCTCCTGTGCTTCAAAGGCAGTGTCTGGAAGTGCTTCAATCGCTCCACCCCCCCCCCCCCACACCACCACCACCAAAACCTAGCAGGTTAACGAAGCAAACTTCAGAGGGAGAATGCGGTGTGTCTGTGTGTGTGAGAAAGAGAGAGAGAGAGAGAGAGAGAGACTGTGTGTGGGGGGGGGGTCTGTATTTACCACATTGCGAGGACTAAATGTTCCCCCAGAGTGGCAAAACCTGCTACTTTTTAGCTTGTCCCCACAAAAATCTTTGGATGCCAACAAAAACGTAAAAATGCCTAAAGTCTTTTTATTTTGTTTGGTTACTTATGGCTAAGATTAGTGCTGCAAGTTGTGATGGGGATTAGGGTTTTTCACCATAGAAATGAATGGAGAGTCCCCACAAAGATATGAATGGAAACTTGTGTGTTTTAGAGAGTGTGTGTATGTGAGCATGTGTGTGTGTTTGTGAAAGAGAGAGAGGGAGTGTGAGAGAGATTGAGTGTTCAGATGGGGGTAGAGGGAAATGGTGCTTGGTGAGCATCTCTGGAGAATGGTAGATATCTCTCGAGTTCGGTAGATATCTCTGGAGATTGGTAGATATCTCTGGAGCCCAGCACATATTTTCAGCTATTTGCTTGTCCGCACTCAGCCTTCCACCCGCTGTCTCTCTAGCATGCAGAAGCAATAAGAGCCGAACGCTGGTCAATACTGCACTCAAGAAATTATAACCTCTCCTTTAATGTTTCATAGATTAAAAAAGATTCAGTCACAACTCAACAATATAAATCAGTTTATTGAAACATACACTGCCTCCTGTATTATATTTACACGTATCGCTTTATTACCTTTGTTATTGTGTTTGCTCATTTTACACTGAATTTCTTTTGCTACAAATAATGTGCTTAATTGAGAGATTTTACTGTCAAGCGATGACAAGATGTCCCAAGATATATATTTTGTGGTAAGAGAGAATTCATGATTGTGTCAAAGTGAGATGATGGACGGAGACCTTTCCTATGTTGATTTTATTGCCAGTGAACGAATCACCTTCTTTTTCTGCTGGCAAGTGCACATCCGAAATTTTGTCTTTCAGGCCTCATCATCAGAAATAAAATGAAACAATGAATAGGCAGGTGAGCAATCAAAGGAGTGCATGTTAGTAGAGTATGAGGGCATAACTTGCACAAAGAGGGATTAAGGGTAGACATGGCTTGCCCCATGTATCCTAAGCCAAGCAACGCTCACTGTAAAAATTTAATATGCTTTACATGCTTCTCTTCAAAGACCTGTTTAATGGCCGTTGTTGGTGGGCACTGTGCCCTCGTCTATGCCCTTCAGACAGCGCATTCCTTCACAAATACCTCCCATCACAAACACAGCTGGAAGCTGTCTGCTGGGCCATCGACCTATCAGGAGCTTAAATTCGGGGAAGATTTCTACGTGCTGTTGTCCGAATACCCCCCGAATAATTCTCCTCGTTCGCCTGCACCGTCCACGCGGATGTCCAGTGACTTGTTAAGCACCCCCAAAATGGACTCTCGTGGTGATTCACATTGCAATGATTTTGCTGTTACAGGCTCAGTAGAGTGCAGGCTAAATGTAAGTGGCAGCTCGTGTTTAGAAGTGCGCTTGCCTCGAATAACCAAAACACCACATAAGTAGGAAGTTATTAAGCACAATTGCCATCGTAATCGACGCAGGCCCTTGCACATCACAGCAGTAATGGATAGAGAGTGCTGTATGAGGACGTACAGAGAGACAGCGTATACCAGTTTAACAGCTTGTGGAAACAAGAAGCACCACAGTGCTACAGACTGATCGATGACAGCAGGCACCCAGCCATCTGTAACTACCTGGCCTGATAAAAAACAAGAAGAAAAGGAGGTGGATATAAATAAGGCTGGCTTCTCCTCACTGTCCCTAATGCTGACACCCGCTTCCCAGACCCTCGCCATCAGCGGGCTGACCTTCATGACCCTGCACCCTTCACTTCAGGGTGGCCCAGTCACTTTCCTTGATCCCAGAATATCAGTTGACTGATTTTAAAAATGAAGGGAAGTTCCCGACGACCAGCGCTCTGGCCACTCCCCCCTAGTGGAGGCTTTTTTAGTGACGGACGGCCTGCCAGTGCAGGCGATTCGCTCCGGTCGACTTTTACTGTCAAGGCCCAATCAGCTGTGTTCAGGGGTATTCCTGAAGGACTGTCATGCACAGTTTTTAAAACAAAGAAAATGGCACAGCTACAGACAGGCTGGTCTTTTCATTGTCCAGTGAAGGAAAACAAATGTGCATGACACTCGAAACACAAAAGGCATAGTTTAGCCGTGAGTAAACAACAAATGGGTTTCATTTCTACTCCCTAAAATTAGTACTCGAATAGTCAGACCTTCTCTTTCTCAATTTTTTATTTAGCAAAATGAATTCCATACCCAAAGCTGAAATGAGCTGTGCGTTTGACCTGTATGGGTGCCAGAGAAAGAGCACAGATCATGACGCGCCCCAATGCCAGAGAGTCCCCCCCCCCCCCACCCCCCTTTCCAAGTCAGCCTGTCAGAGCCATTACTTTTCATTGAGAAGGAACGGCTTCTAATTTGAAGCAGGTGCTCCCAGGCCTTGGGGAGGCAGGGGAACGCACGATAGCGTTTCAGCGTGCGTGCATTCGCCAGCGGGGAATGGAGGCCGCCGTGCGTATGTGCGTGTGCGCATGTGCGCCAGAGAGGAATCCAGCCCGTGTGTGCGTCTGCGTATGCGTGTCAGTGACTGTTTTTGCGTGTAAGAGGAACAACAGGAACAGCACACCTGTGTGCGTGTCTCTGAAATATACATATCATGAGATGAGTTCCAAGCAGTAAAGGTCAATTAATAAAAATAAAACAAATGACTAAATGTAGGATCCTAATGTCTTTTTTTCATGGTCAATATCTAGCCTAGCAAACCTTGTCTTGTACTATTCATAAAATGGAGTAACGCACTGTTTTGTGTAAAACGGCTTTCCAGCAGACGTGCCTCTAAATGCTGACATACTGACATAATTACTAACTTGATAGTTGATTCTCGTGATACAGTCACATTGAACTTAAAAAAGAGTTTGTTTTTGAGGGCAAAGTCTGTTGAACAGAAACCTAATATGTAACGATTCATTGCAATGTTCCCTTAAAAAAAACAAGCGACCCAAAACCATCATTACCAATTGCTAGCAGAATGCGGAATTTATAAACAGACAAAACAGATATTGTATGGGTGGGTTATTTTGAAACTCAGAAATGATTTAAAAATGTCAAACGTTTAAAGTTGAAGAATTCTTTGCACAGGATGTGCTCTTGCTTTGACGTCGCCATTGCCTTACGCCTTTTCTTCCATGTTTGAATTTGATGTTTGATCTTCGCATTTGTGTGCCACCATCCATCGTGGAAAGCCTCTTCGTGCTGAACATGAACTAACAGGGGATCAGGCCTCAGAGTCTGCCCCAAAGTGTGGAGTCCCCAGACCCACAGAAGGGGGCTGGGGGTTTGTCCCTTCCTAGGATTTCCGAGGAGAACCAACAAAAGCGCCTGATAAGCCACGGGGATCGAGGTTCCTCTGCCCCAGCCGCCACTGCTGAGGCGTGCCACCGCGTGGCCTGCGATCTCACATGGACCGGCTCCTGTACTCGGGCCACATGCGAGGAACAGAAAAAAACGTGTCCTTGTTTCAATTAAAAATGAAATATTGCTTTACTATTTCCGTTAAATTACTGAAGCCTGCTGAAAAAAAAAACCTTCTGTGGCATTTCCCTTTTTTTTTTGGTGAAACATTTCATTCTTTCAAGCTCCATATTTCTAGTTGCTAAGACATACCAGTATACCAGTCTTCTGGTTACCTTGGTTACCATTGTTTCAGTGATGCTGCAGGAGTAGGATGGATGTTGTTTGCCACTACAGCTATAAACCATAATGCAAGCAGCAGACACACAGCTGCTTCCCCTTGCACATCACCTGAATGGCCTGTAAATCTGCTCAACATTGTAAATATTTGAAAATATGTCCTATAACCAGCTATAACCAGAAGAATTACTCACATATCAAAATTTAACGGACAATAACTAACAGAACATGTGCAACAACCACCAATAACGCTATCCTCTGGCAATTACCATTCAACATGTGCTAGTGACTTGGTGAATATGCCAGTCATGGCATATACACTCAGAGACCATGCTATTATATATTCTATACTCCAAAACAGTCTAAGCTACCCCTTTGTCTGCAAAGCCTCTTCAAGGTTTGAAGAACTGTCTGTTCAGAGATATTTTTCTACATACACACCACTCTTATGCTTTGACTTCTGGCCTTCCTGCTAGCTTCAACGAGCCTGGCCATTCTCCTCCGCCCCCCTCCTTTACCCGGGTTTTTTTTTTGCGGGGGGCGGGGGG
>JAODKM010000088.1:11711039-11735317 GCA_026780845.1 Petrocephalus sullivani | reverse complement strand
GCAATCCCCCAACCTAAACCCACTAGAGCAGGTTTGGGATGCGTTGAATCAAAGACCAAGAACAAGGAAGCCAAATTGTGCCCAGAACTTGTATAAAGCAAGAGAAGCATTCCAGGTGGCTCTATCTGGGAGCTGGTTGAAAGAATGCTGCATTACTGCCATTGAAGTGAAAGGGGGCTATTCTGAAGAGTCTAAAATCTGAGAACATCTTGATATATTGAGCACTTCTTTTGGTCATCGCTACATTTCATATGTATTACTTCAACATAAGCTACAATAGACAAATGCATTAAAAGCAAGGGTGTCCCGACCTTTGATGGCTACTGTATATACTACTACAGTAAGTACATTTAGTTTTTACATTCAGGTATTTTTGCAATGTACCATTTAACCCATATTCCTAGGGTCAGTGATAGCTGTAGTGAAAGATAATGGTTCAAATCATCATAATAAAGTTATTAATCCTTTTGGCAAAAAAATATTAGGAGACCCTCTCCCCACATGATGAGGGTCATGTGCTCCAGAAAACGCAGTGATCTAGTAAAACGTTGTTACCGCTGTATCTGTGTATATCTGTGAAGAGGAAGCCGATTAACTCACCCAGCCAGAACGATGAAGAAGTCCAAGCGGTTCCATGTGTCTCCAAGGTAACACTTCTTCCCAAAGATACCCAAAGCTACCATTTTGATAACCATTTCCACAGCGAAGAATGCAAAGATGAAGTCATCAAAAGCCTATAAAAGACCAAGCATTTAGAGAATTAGGGACCTTTTCAAACAATGTAGAAAAGTATTTATGCAAAGATAAATGCTGTATTACATGAATTATAAACTGTTTACGTGTGATAAAAGAATTGTAAATTATCAATGTGGCATATCATAAATTTTGTTAATATATTTTATATCCTGTTCACTCTCAAACTGCCACAGACACAGACTAAGACTGTTAAGCTGGCATCCCAGGAAGATGAAACAATTCTTCAGTAACGACATACAAGTAAAAATAAAAATAAAAAAAACTAGTACATCCAAGGAAGGGATTTCGCTACAAAATTCCAGTGCAAATTACATACATTAGGAAATGTGGGGATTTACTGAAATACCATCTACTCTGCCTTCCAATTGCAAGTCAATTTATGCAAATGGCACAGCTTAAATTTGCTTTTAAGTGGTATTTTTTTCTGCAGATATCTTTTAGTACATTACGCTCCTTTCAGTTGCTTGTGAACTTCTTAAAAAGGAAAAACAAGACGGAGAAACGGAGAAAAACGGAGATGAAAGGCACAAGGAAACCTCCGAAATGAGTAGCGCTCCTGGACTGTAATCCCACCTGCGTGCATTCTGACGCCCCCCACCCCAAAAAAAATCTCTTCAGTTAAAGTACTGTTTATAACGAGTCAGTCTCAGGTATTAGCAAAGTCCTATTTTCACAGACAGCACAAACATACATGCATAAGAACAATTTCATGCATTTTAAGTGCAACATGGATGTGTTTTTTATATTTTGATGTAACTGACTTCTCTATGCTTAAAACAAAGCATTTACAGCTTTCACTTAGAATAGCTCAAAGGAAATAAAAAAAAATTGTTATAAAAGGTAAAACTCATTTTTTTACCATTACCTCATAAAAGTCACAAAATGCAAATGTTAACTGTATTTTAGTAGACAGGCCAATATACTCTTCCAAACGACACTATTACGCAGAAGAGAAATGGTGTGAGTGACTCTCTGTCAGCCTCTGTGAAAAATGCAAAGTCTCCTGGGTCCAAAATCCTCCCCGGGCCTATTCTACGGCCCATCAGTCCTGACGGAGAACTGAAAGTGTGGACCGGAAAATGGCCAGCAAATCTACAGCAGGAAGGCTGCACATTAGTCACCCACACTCACCATATCTCTCTTTCTCTGTGCTCCGAGTTCTCATCATAACAAGCCCTACCCTCATCTCTCTCTGCCGCTCATCCTCACATATTTTCCTCCTTTGTGTCGAACTTCCTATATATTTGGTCCGGAGTGTAGAAATCGGTCTTTCTGCTGTTATATCTCTCCATCAAAATCCATAACGATATATCCATTCAGAGCAGGGTAATGGACCCTGCTCAGTCATTTAAGATGTGTGGAGGTTAGAGAGCGCCGTGACTGATGATGCGCGCCCCCTTCCCCATTCCTTACCATGCATGCCAGCATCACTAAGAACTAGGCAGGGGATACGGCACGCTGAGCATTTGTTGTGTGGCTGTCGATGTGTGTGCCTAATAGGAGCCCTCTCTGATCTGCCATCGGTGTCAGCATCAAAAAATATCAAAAAAGCCCTTTCAACATGAAATGTGCCACTAAGATTGGTTAGACAACTGAGAGATATGGTGCCAGATCTGTGTAATCTCATCCAGGACATATTCATGCAGAAGGATGCAAGACTCAAACAACAAATGTATGCACAAATTAACATGCTCAAACAGACAGGAAATTAGAGATAAAAAGTGTTTCTGATTGAGTTAACTTATCGTTATGTATTCCTGCTTCTGAATGAAATGCATATTCAGGAAATGGACGTGGGATTAAGCCCCCCGATCATTCTAACCCTCAAATGAAATCAAGAACTGGGAAAAAAAATAATAATAACGAGAAAACCAGGCCCGCAGTCTGGCAAACTTTCTTTTCCCTCTGTCTAGCCACTTGGCTTTCAGTTCTAAATGAGATCACCATGAAGTATCTGATGCATTTGTGGCATGGCGCAGGGCTGACGGGGGAGCGCAGCGATGCAGCGCGTGACGGCCGCATGCAGCAAGCAGTTGAGAGAGTCAAACTAATACAAACATCGTCCAAATTGTTTACCAGCTATATGCCATTTTCGGCAGTGACCTGTACAAAAGGACACACGATGTCCTGGTAGGTTTACATTTTGCATTTTATTTATTTAGCAGATACTGCTTCCAAAGCGAGCAATGAGAATGCGGGGTCAGACAGTCCTTGGAGCATCTGAGGGTTAGGGGCCTTGCTCGGGGGGCCAATGATGACGTTACTCTGCCGACCCTGCCATGTGCGGTAGATTTGTTTCACTGATTGAGTGACTGAGTGATTGATTGGTTGATTAATTGCTTGATTAATTTGATTTCACATGAGTGGGAAAAAAACACGCTGTATCTGCACAAACTGCACACAATTTTGTGCAAAATTGTACTGGTACAATGATCAAGCGATTCATATTTCTTTATTGTCCAAGATTTCTGAAAGTAAATTACGACCAGAAGAAGCAGCCTGCTGATCTGAGCCATGTTATGGCATCAGCCTTCTGTCCTGCCAAACAGGAGCAGAGTTTCTGGTTAATGATCAGAGTTCCACATCTTTTGCTGAGCAGGAAAAGCGGGTGACGACAGACTGAATCTCACACCCGGACATCTGAGGATCCTGTGTCTGAACGCGCAATAGAGAGTTGCAAAGCCGCTCTCTCTTCATATCAGCAGTCCCACTCCCAAGTGCTGTCTGCGTCAGAACCCACTCCAGCAATCCCTTCCAGCTTTTCTGAATTAGGAAACGGTGATGTCTATAATCTTATCTTATCCAAACATCCACCGCAAGTGAGCTAATGTGTTGAGTCTAGTTTGAACTATAGGATGTTCATTTTCGAGCAAATAAATTTGAATATTTCAGTCTAGAGGGGCAAAAAAGAAAGATGTTGTGTGGGCAGAGTGGAGAGACCTGGAGGCCCAAAGCTCTGACTGTCTTTATTGCATTTGCCTTGGATTTCATTATCCTAGCAAAGGCATTATTTTTGTCTCACAGAGAGGTTAAACAGACACGACCACCCCAGTGAAGCTCCATACTTCACTCAATGAATATAGGAGCAGACTGGAATTCCTTGATGCCTGAATTTCCTCCATTTCTACTCTGCTCATCTTTCCATATGGCAAAAGGCTGCTGTAATTTGATAATGGCAGGGGGTGAGATAATACCTGTAAATAAATGGCTTCAGGGGTGGGGGGCATTTCCACAGCAGTGATTCAAACTCATTTAGGGTCACAAGGTACAACCAAATAGCACAATGTGCTTAGATATGAGATATGCTGTGTTACTGTTTTTTTTTTTATTTTGGTATGGAGTATCTGATCTGAAAACAATATCGCAATCAGTGGTATGTAGAGTCATCCCTCAGTATCTGCAGGGAGCTGGATCCAATACCTCTCGCAGATACCAAAATCCCTAATGCAAAATGCTGCAGTATTTCCATATAATCTATACACATCCTCCCATATATTTTCAGTCATCTCTAGATTGCTTATAATACCCAACATGACGTAAATCCTATGTAAATAGCATTAGGCACAACGACAGGAAAAAACTGCCCGTACATGTTCAGTACAGATGGAACCATTGTTGACGTAACTGCATAATACATCAGCAACAACGTAACATTTCTTTCAAACCTTACAGATTGTGGAGGCTACAGCAAGGTATGCCTACAGATCATTTCATTCATGGGGTGGCAGCGTGGTGCCTGGAAGTTCAAGTTATTGGATTTAAAAACATTTTTTGATCAGTAGTTGGTTAAGTTACAGAAAAGAAAACCTCGGATACAGAGGGCCCACTGTAATCTTTCAGTTTCACTATCTCAAAGTTGTGTATTATTATTATTATTATTATTATTATATTTACCATTTTTAACATTGTACATTTTCCAAAAACTGTCTAATAAACAACACTTGACTTCGTTATTGTATATTGCACAAATAAAAGCAAGCAAAGGAGACACTTTAACCTCTGAGTTGTAGAGCATTCATAAAAGAAAAAAGAACGTTAACAAACTAAATAAATAGCCCAGACAACTATGTTGCTGTATTGGAAAATGAGGAAGTGGCCGTGTTTTCCAGCAGGGTGTGGAGTGGCTGGGAGCACGCATTTTTCAGACAACCTCTGGAAGGGGGGGGCGGGGGGGGGGGCAGCAGCAGGCTCCCCTGTGGGTGCCCCTTCATTACAGAAGCTTAAGTGCTCCTCCAGTGGCTCACACTTCCGTTTCATGTTTTCTACAGCATACTTTTTTCTTCAGCCGGTGTTTTTAATTGGACTTCATGCCACCCAAAAAAAGAGAGTTTTATTTTATACTCTTTATCAGCTTTCCTAAGCACACCACTAGTACTAGCTGCAAGATCAGTGACATGTCATTGCACCTCCTGCTGGACAGAGACAAACGCAACCTGCAGGACCCCCCCCTCCCCTCCCCCCCATCTCAGAAGACTCACCTGCAAGATGTTGCAGCGCTCTGAATCACACTTGCTGTCTTCGCACGGGTGGAACATTCCGAGGGTGACGCAGTTGAGCAGAATCACGAGCATGCTGGCACGCTCAAACCACGTGCGAGGTGAGAGTTAGGGAGCAGAAACGTACACAAAGTGGCACTCAGACACATTACATTAAGATATAAACAGGAAATATTCACATGTTCACAAATATCTGATCAGCTCTCTTCTCCTAAGATCCTGCCATGTGCTCTATCATAGCAAATACCTGTAACTGATACTTTCAATTGCTATAAAAATTATATTTGAATACATTCAGAATTATTAAATAAAAGCTTTTGACAGATTTGATCTGATTTTGACATGCCAGTGATTGACAGAAGACAATTGTTTTATCCATCTAAACAAATTATAAAATTAATAAGACAAAGAAAAATTAATTCAGAATAAAATGTCAGGTATTTATAAGTTTTGTGAGAAGAAGGGGCTTTTTGGTTTACCTTTGAGAGAGCAGATGGGTCCAGGGGCTTTTATCATTTAAGCGAGCGGCGAGTCATTGATCATGGGACTTGTAATGTGGTGCACCTGCCAAGCCATGCTAACCCGTGACACGTGCATAACATCTACATGCAAATGAAATAAAACAATGCTAATATGGGGTCAGGGGAACACAACGCTATCTCACCAGCAAAGCCCATTTCTCTAGATTACCAGCAATTCTATTAGGAAAGGGATGCAATTAAACACCAAAGGATGCATGGCAATGTTATTATTATCATTATTATTATTACTACTAACAGCATGAAATATGTTGTACTGTCATAACCATTTTATCTCATATTCAAATGTGAGGTCCTATTGGGTTTCGGGTTCCACATGGACACGAGAAACAAGCAAACACCCTATCAGACGCCTGACAACTGCGTCATTGCTACCATCCCTACTGAAAAAAAATGTTTCCCTAATCACATGGAAACTTTGATGGTAATGTATTCGTCATTAATAATGTAAACAGACAGAATGTGCAGCATTGCTCCAGTGTGGGAAAAGACTAATTATAAGTTACTAAATGCGCTCGGGTCCTCAGTGATCAGAAACTGGATTCTGCCCCTGAGAGATCAGCCCCACCAAAGGAGACAGACTGACGTCTGAGCTCCAGCCACAATATACAGCAGGTGCCTCCAGAAGCAGCATCAAAAAGCTTCTGTGATGATCTTCATTATCCGTCTAACTTGTAACGATCCAGCTGGCCACAGGACGCGCAAAGTCCATCACTAATTGACTCCTGGAGTTTACCAGCCACATACGCACATATCATTCAATTTAGAATCGTTCGTTTAACCTCGACTTTCCACACCTGGTTATGTTGCCGCCACACAGAAGTCGAAACCCCCTTACCAGTTAGCGTAATACAGTATGTGAAAGTTATTTGCAGAAAAGACTGGACAGAGCAAGATGAAGCACATAGAAGGGAATTTTGGTCGATCCTTAAAATAATCAGTATATCACAGTAAAGATGGCTACTGTTTCTACTCATGACTGGCCATCATTTAGCATAATAGGCTACCAGAATCAAAGGAGGCATTCTTCAGAATCCAAGTCGCGATGAAGGTGCATGTGAATACCTTAATAGTCCTTACAAAAAAAAAAAACAGGAAAAATGTGGATTATCACCGGTTATAATTAATTAAAACAAAGGCACGTCAGGACAGATTCTCTGTAGACCCCGACGCCTCTCTGTCGTCTGGCAGGCCCTCAAAGCCGTCTCAGTGCTGAAAAGTTACAGTCTCAGGGTGTAGGTGGAATTCACTCACTGCTGACAGTCGGTTCAAAAGCTCGTCCACACTTCCCAGCACCATTATAAAGTCTGTTTATACTCCTAAGACCCTTTACTATTTTAATAAGATGAAGATGGGAACCAACCTTTTCATTTCATTGTTTGTTTCATGATGTAGTTGTTGATTCTGTAAACTAATGACAAAGCAAAGACCAAAAAAGACTGAAGCATTAGAACATAGGTGGACTTTTAAGTGTTTTCCTGCGGCTCCTTCCTTCCCAGCCGGCACATACTGTCATCTCTTCATATTGCTTGATTTTTTTTGTTTATTAGTTTTGAAGGCTGTTTGTTTTGAACTGCCACCAAGACACTGATAGCACACCAATCCACATTTTACTCATTTAACATTTTAATAATTCATTTTCATTTAAGCCTCGAACAAGACTCAGAAATGTTCCAGAATGGCCTAACACAATTAGGCAACCAAGTTCAGCACGGTTTGAGAAGGTGAGAGAGCGATACCATCAGCAGCTCTCTGGCTCTTTTCTCTTGTCCTTCCTGTTTTAGCTGTCCTTCATCCCTCCTTCTTTTTCTCTGCTTCACTTTCTTCAGATTACTCTTCTTGCACAAGTGGGGGGTGCCCGATCGACTATATGCGGGGGTGAGATTGACCACACTTTTGCTATCATAGCAACATAGGTTCATAGACTCCATATGCAGTCATCCAAGCATCACATTCCAGCATATTTTCTGAGAGAACCTTCCGTCTCCCCATAAAGTGTTAGCAGAGACAGATGAGGCAAAAGACAGGGCAGGCGCTAGTCAATATTTCATAAGGTCTTGCTCTCCTTTCCTTTCTCTTTTCAATCTGGCATGTCCTCAGCTCCTCTCGAGATAGAGTTAATCTCTGTCAATATTCCCATGCACAAGGGTAAAAAGATGGAGAAGTGGGGAAATTGGGATGAAAGAGAGAGAGAGAGAGAACTTTCAGAAGTTTGTGGATGGATGGGGGGGCAGTGGAAGGTGATACATTCTCGTAAAAACATGATCTCACATCACCATAAAGCTGTTTCTTGCTCATACTTCTCGTGGAAAGATTTCAGACTGCAAGTCTAAAGAACAATGGAGAGTGACGCATATCTCCCAGGGAAAATTAAGAGAACCTATGCTTAATTCATAAATATATTGCAACAGTAACTAGCAGTGAAGGAAGCCATGGAAAACTTTTAAACTTTACTAGAAGGCTGTGTCCCAAGTTAAAGGAAAACCCATTGCATCAACTCTTGCTATTTTCATAACTAATGGGGCAAGTGCAGCACAGTCAGAGGGACACTCTTAGCTCCTCTATTCCCCACCATTCTCATGGCAGTTTCTATTCTACAGAAACTCGCACAAACACAGGGAGAGCGTAAAACCCTATAAACCGATACAGCCATCTGAAACAGGCTTCTCTTATTTCATTTTTCTTAATTGGTTTCACATTACAAATGGGTTTCCAACTAATAACTAAAAAGAAAAGGAAAGAAAAAAAAACACAGCGAGCATAAATACCGGCATGTACAATAGTACAAAAATCTGCTAAGCAAAGCACCTTGTGGGCTTTCCGCTAATGAGAAGCACTGCAGCTATGTGGGAGAGGCGTGCATGAAAATGGCCCGTTCATTAGCACCCGCCCTGGCCCAGTGTTTTCTGCACTATAAGCTCATTTGTAAAAACTTTTATTGCGGCAATTAGAATAATGTTCTTCCAGCACTCAAGTATCTGGAGGTGGAGACAGCTACTCAGGAAACCCCCCCCGCCACATGCGCCAACCCCCAGCCTCCTGTCATGCTACTCATCTGGCTGTCACGACTCTTAGACTCTTCAACCAACCACATAACCGGCTTTTGAACCGCGCGGGATGCAGCAATGCAGCTCTGTCTTACGTCAGTAACAAAGCCATTCGGGGTCTACTGCAGCAAACGGTATTTCAGGACCACCTACTAAACCAGTCATAATTTACCCATAGGGTTTTTTGGAAACCATGTCGACCATAGTCTCCAGAATATGAAAACATATGGATCACAGATACACATTTATAGTAAGAATGGTTCTGGGAATACAATACAATTGAATCGCTTTACATTTATTTAGCAGATGTTTTTTAGTCTAAAATGACGTACGCGTAAGCATAGCTTGGAGACAGAGAGCAGAGTCATAACCCATAAAGCAACAAAGCACCCAATTGCATTTGTGTCCAAGATGCCATTTATTAAATCCTTAAAATAATAACAACATTCCATTACTTATCATTTCCAGAAGTATCCCACTGTCAGGAGATGAACACAACTGCTGAATGGCATGGCATAGTGTAAAATGTACCAAAACAAAATAATAAAAACAAGACAGGTATAGAAATACTTTTTAAAATATTTAAATGTTTTGTATACTTTCTGAAGTCTCTCTCAACCAACACTAGGCTCAGTCTATGAACAGTGAAGAGGGAGTCATCCAGGTCTGTGAAACAGATGATTCATTAGAGCCTCTTAAGTTACCATAAACTGCTCTCAGTGCTTCTGAAACTACACTGCCCTTGCCTGATATTAACATGAAACTTTCTCATGTTATAGAAATGACAATGAGGTTAAACAGCAGGGGGTATTTATGGTCTTGTCATTGGCTGGGATGCTGGCCTAGCTAGGTCTGACACTAACAGCGGGTGTCTGTAACGGGTCACAGTCACGTGCAGCACGTGCCGAGGAGCACCGCAATGTTTTTAAGAGTTCACACCTGAAGCAGCTGCCTCACAGCACCAGAATTCTGTCTGAGAGGTTACAAAGCCAGGGAAGAGGGGGAGAGAAGAAAGGTACAAGAAGAACAATAAGAATGACAGGAAGCACAAAAGACTTTTCATTTTGACTTTCTGGAAATTGTGAAGT
The DNA here is from genome assembly GCA_026780845.1 of Petrocephalus sullivani. Taxonomy (NCBI): domain Eukaryota; kingdom Metazoa; phylum Chordata; class Actinopteri; order Osteoglossiformes; family Mormyridae; genus Petrocephalus; species Petrocephalus sullivani. The sequence goes on along the minus strand of JAODKM010000088.1, from coordinate 11,725,391 downwards.
GTGCCCTCAGTGATCTTCACCACTTGCATCTCTGCTTGTTGCAGATCTTCATAAAGACCCCCGTACTTCCTCTCCTCATGACTTCGTCCCCTCACACTTTCCCATAATTCTGCCACCAGACGCCGAGTGACACCCAGGGCCGTCATATACTGCGAGATCATCCTGACTTTTCCATCACATCCTTCTTATCCAAGCCTAGTGAGTAGACTGACAATTAGCAAACGTGTAGTGGCTTTATGTCTTGTGTGGTCCATTGAGCAAAAGTCCAATGTAAACCCATCAATGCACTATGTGAGTAATGCAAATTTACTTCACTACGTAAAAGCAAACACACCAATAATCTTCAGTTTTCATTTTGGCTAGAAGTTAATTTTAAGGAAAGCAAAGAGTGTTTAAATAATGTGAAAAAAAGACCAATACAAAGTTTCATCTTTCTGCCAAAGAGGTAGGAAAAATTCTCAGCCTTACAGTTTGTTGATCTAGCTCATTTGTCCCAGAATAGTCATCTTTTACCAGTCAAAGCAGGATGAGCCAGCATGACTGCATATCACCTCCATCCAGCCATCCATCTATTCATCGTCCATCCATCCATCCATCCATCCATGCCACTTTCCTGCACAAGGTACTGTACTAAGCACAAGGAGTCTATTCCCAGGAAGTACAGGAAACAAGGAAGGAAAGGTGCCAGTCCATTGCAGGGCACATGCGCCCACACACAGACACCTGTAATCACACAGTATGAGCAATCTAGAAACAAGACTAACCTCCCATATGGTAATCAAACAGATTAAGTCATCCACAAGGGTGATGCGGCCCAGTGTATGACACTGTTGCTTGACACCTCCAGGATCAGGGGTCAGAATCCTGCCTCCATTCTGTGTGAGTGGAGCTTGTGCATTATCCCCGTGTCATGCAGGTTTCATCTCAATGTTCTGGTTTCCTACAGCAGACATGCTGTTAGGCTAATCGGTGTCTCAAATTGCCTGTGTTTGGTTGTGTACGTGTGTCCTGTGATGGGCTGGCATCTCTTCCAGGTTGTGTGATAACCCTGTGCTGCCTGGGATCAAAGTCAGGTGGATGAAAGTTGGCTGCAACATTATTCCAGTGCTCCCTAATATTAGAGGAAGAGCAGAGCCCCACAACGAAAGCTTTAAGCAGATACTAGTTAAGTAGGTTGATATTTGATACATATCACAACAGCAACAACGTAGTACTGTATGTAATACAACTTTTGAATGATAATGAGTTTTAATTTAATATCTCTCTCTCCCATTCTCAGACAGTTTGGGAGTTTATGGATATGTTTGGTAAATAGAAATCTGCTGTCACTTTCTATTTTGCACACTCCAAGGCTGATTCCAAACAAGACAGAATAATCAACCAGGACAACAGCACACACTGACCACAAATCCATCCAAACTTCTGTTCCACCTGACGAACCCTCAAAGGATTCAAACAACGGATGGACTAAGAAGACAGCGTTTAATCGATTCGTATTGGAAAGGAAGCTAGCGGAATCGGTATACAGAATGGTCCCCTTTCCATGACCCCCAGTTACTGAAACATCAGACCGTTACAAGAATTCTCAGGTAGAGACTTTTCTTGTTGTGCCGCAGACTTCGTTATCGCTACCTGTCCACGGCTGCTGCCGGAATGTTGACGGGCCCGATTTCCCGCCACCTCGGGGCTGACTGCAACTTCCTCTCCTGTCTCCGGCACCCCAGTAATTGAGACATTACTTTAGCTGAATGCCTTCTTATGAAAGCTAAGTTGCCTGGCAACGGAGAGTCCGAAACCACCAAGACGCAGAGGTGTTTCCTAGCTCCGGCGAAATCGCCCCCCGCCACGAATGCGTGCGCAAGAGCTCTCATTTCTGTGTGCGCCTGCCAAATATCAGGCCTGCTCGCATCACGATGTTGCTCTTCATTAAGTTTATTTAAATCTCGTCACTGGATTCCTGGATAAAGACACGGTGCCCATTATTGTCAGATAAAAACATGTGGACAGCATTATAGCTAACGTCAAAATGCTCACATGGCTAGGGCTGTATGCGCGTGGCTATGGCGCATGCTGCCAAGCATGGTGCACACTAGAGGAACTAATATCACAATGGGCATCAGGGTAAATCCTGTCCAATGCTAATCATACCCAGTGACAAGCTTAGCCCACCCCCAGGTTAGGAAAATGCCAACCAATCACGGATTTTATTTTTATTTTGTTGTAAGTAGCATGGAAGACAGCCAAAAACTTTTTAAACTCTTACACCCAAACATCCCCTGTCCCCTCCATCGAATCCTACGGCCCACCTGATATTTTATAGCTGGAGACGGGCCTGATATTCATCAAGCTCCCGATGTGCCGTCCACCTTCGCTCGCCGTGTTCGAGCTATCATCCGGTGGCAGGGCCCTCCCGTGTTATCGGTGCCGGCCTTCCCAGCCCACCGCAAACACTCACGCCTGACGACGCTCTAATGACTTGGAAGCAGAAACTGTCAAGGTATACGGGTGCTTCCGCGGCCTGGGAGGTTTTTTTTTTTTAAGTCTAAAAGCAGATAGGGGAACCTATCTCCTGTTCAACAGTGATATGCTTTGCAGTTAGGCTTGTTAGCAAGCACACATGAGATACCAAAACCTGTCACAGAGAACAGAGTGGAGACTCAAAACATGCATTTATCCAACAACAGAATCACTACTATAGTATAGTTTCCAAACGTAAAAACACTGACAAATGTGAAAATCACTTCTATAAGTAAACATTTCTGTGTATACATCTATAATGCACACCTAGTACCCAACCATGACATTCAGTTCTATTTTTTCTTTTGGTTTTTTTTTTGTCATCAGGCAAAATGGTGCTATGAAGGCTCACACCTCCAGGATTGTGGGCTTGATTCCTGCCCTAGCAATGTGTGCGGAGTTTTCGAGCTCGTCCTGGGTGTGTGTGGGCTTCCTGCTCACTTCTGCGCTTTCTTCTTCTGGGCCAAATGAGTGCCTCTCAGTGTGTGTCTGCCCAGCCTAGGGTGTCCCCCGCTTCATGCCATGCGCTTCCTGGGATGGCGTCCAGATTTGAATAAGTACTTCTGGGAAAATGGATGGACGACACAAAAGGAGAATAAACCTGTTTCATATGTGCTAAAACAGGGACAGAAAACTTGAAACAACATGACACAGTCTGCTTTTTTGCTCCATCCAGTCTATACAGAAAAACAGTTTGTTGAACACCCATGCATCTCATGTTTTACTTTGCTTGGGCTAAATCTGAATTTGGGAATTTTCGAGAATTAGAAAATAGGGAGACTTTTGGCAGCTTGACTTATCTGGGGGCCGAAGGCTGACATCGGCACTGACAGCTAGGTGCTGCGATTTATCTAAACATTCCATAGGGTCCTGGTGTCTTGAATGCTGTCTCAGACCGGGTCCTGCCTAGAACTAAGTTGGCAACAAAATAAATCATGCCACAGAATCTAGTCAAGTATCACCTGCCTCTCTCCTGCCCCCAACAGGTCAAAGTAATCATCTAATTATCCCACAATGTAATCACCACAGTCTGTGTATGGGTCTAAATGATAAGTGATAGAAACACACAACCTTGCTTCATGCTACTGAGCCTTTGGTGCCTTGGGTATATTCGTTCTTGCATTGTTAATACAGAAACGATCAAAATAAAATGTTAAGAGTGTATAACAGAAGTCCATTGATGCTGCCATATAAAGTGGTGTTGAGCATTCCACAACCTTCGACCCCCCAGCTGATTGGAGCACTTGAGTTTTGACTGTTTATGCTCGGCTTTTATTTTTTTCATCGGAGCGTGTTGCCGCTGCAGCTGTTCGTGTTTGAATGAAAACATAAGAGTCTTGCGAGACATATTATGCTTTCACATAACAGCTCCCACTGGCAGGGGAAGGCCTTCACAACATATTAACACAGTTTATCATTTCCAAACCTGAGACCGAGCTCACAAAGGGAGCCCTGCGTACAGACAGAGACATCTTCTCACCAGCCATTTCCTCAGCATAAGCTCATAAAATTAGCATTTGTGTTTCCCAATAAGCGGCAATTTGCATAGCAATTTGCATACGCTGTCCACTCGATTTATGGGCTGAAGTATCTGACCTTAGGTCAACTAAGGTGCAATGTTCTAATTCATTTTCGTCTTTGTTCCATCTTAGCCAGCATTAAGAGAGCTTTAAGATCCATGGGTAAAGGAATGCAATGTGGATGCAGTGTGCATTTTGGGCCAAAACTGCCACTATGCGAGGCATGATACCTAATAAACACACCTTAGGAGTCATTTAGGGCTTTAAATACTGCTTAAATTTCAGAAGCATATCTGGATTATAGGCCATTACTGCAGCCTTGCTGAGGTGGCGGATTCACTCAGATTTGTGCCTTGGTACTTTCTCTGGTTTAACAGGCCAACTTTACTGAGGGTTATCATTTATTTATCGCCACGCCAAGGCACAAAATATGTATCTGAGTCCAGATGAATCTGTATTTGCTTGGATCGTTATTCTTCATCAGGGTTAGTCAGAACAGAAAAAGGAAAGCGTATGAGTGTATATGAGTGTGCGTGTGTGTGTGTGTGTGTGTGTGTGTGTGTGAGTGTGTTCTTTGTGAGTCAGAAGGGCTGGTACTGGGGGACCGGGGAAAAAGGCTGTTGTGGGTTTTGCTCAGCAGGACTGGGGATTAAAGACCCACCGATCAGCATTTCCTGTCAGAAAGCAAATGCGTGGCTCTTAAACCGCAGGCCCGCCACAATGCGGCCACGCCGAAAACCACGCCAACCACGCTGAGACCGCAAGTACATCACAACCAAACCACACACACCGGGGCCTGTACCGCTTGGGGACGCACCATCGTGATTCAGTTTGATTCTCACTGCGCTAAGGCCAGTCACATTACAATGTGGCCAATCTCACTGCACCAACACTGCCCACACTGCGCTGAAATCTTTTTTTAACTGTGCTGTGACAGGTCACATAACAACGAAACCACCCAAAACAATAAAAAAAAAAAACAATAAATTCCACCAGACTCTGTCTCTGTAGAAGCCACAGTAAAAATGCAATGAAAAGTGATACTACACAAATTAATCAGAAACCACAAAATAAAGTCTCATGAAAACAAGCCGGAAGCCACACAAACAATTCTGATGCCACACAGAAGAGGCAATAAAAAATTGTGAGTTTATTTCACTATAACCTGCCATTGGTTCCAGCTGGACTCTAAGTAAAATTCAAAATCCAAAAGTTCTATGTGTTACTGCGCCGACATCACCACGAATCCCAGCTAAACAGGGAGCCTAGGTCATGCCTCCAGCCTCAGGAAACACACTCTGGTCCCTCCATACTATATATAGAGAGTCTATAGCGCCCCTCCCCTCCCCTCCCACACACCCGTGGTGACAGCCGAGCTCCCAGCAGCATGACCGATCCCAGGGCGGACAGCGAGGTGGCCGTCAAGCTGAACCCACGCTCCGCTCTGCTGGGGTCCCACAGAGCAGCGGCTCCATTGGCCACCCAGCAGTCATGGCACCAAGAAACCCTCACGCTTTTTACACAAAACGAGCCCATTTGGGGACATGGGTTCGGTTTTTAGCTTGGTTCATTTTAAGAACTCACGCTGCATCTACACTGCATAGGCCCAGACCAATTAGACAGTTACTTCAGCATATGTTTTTATCTAGAGTGATACACATCACCAGGAACAATTGGGGATTAAGAGCCTTGCTCATGGGCCCAATGGTGAAATCACTGTAGTAGCACCAGGATTTGAACCGAGGACTTTCTGATCACACACAGCATCATAACCACTGAGTGAAATACAACAGCCGCTGGAGTTCCACACTTTGTGTAGATCAGCGGTTCCCAAAACTCGACTTTAGCGCCCCCAGCCATTTCATACATCATTTCATATATTTTATATGCTCCACCAACAGGCTGTCTGATTTTCATTCAACTAAGCCCATAATTATTTGTATCAGGTGGGCCAGAGGTGAAATATTATAAATGAATGTCATGGCTGGGGGCGTTGAAGGAGGAGTTAGGAAAACATTAGCGAAGTGGAGGGAGAGCTACTTAGCAAATAGTGACATAAGAATGTGACCCTGACCAAGCTAAGCAACTGGAAGACAGATAGATAGACGGATTTCTGTGGATAAAAAATAGCCCAGATTGTCCCTGGTCCTGGACATAACCACTACACTAGTAGCATATTAACCAAAGGAAAAAGACACATAACAGTACTGTACAACACCATTCTCTTAGTGACATGCGGAGTCGAGGGATACATTATTTCCAAAATAGCTGTGTGTCTCTCCGGGGGAACAAACGTTTCCTGTCCATTTATATTACCTTCAGTGACTCAGTCCTCTTAGCACGGCTCTTTACAGTGTGTACCACTCACCACTTCCTCGCCATCCTAGTGCTGAGGAACGAAATTAGAAAGCAAACAGCTTAATTCTACATGTAAGGATTCACAGTACTCCATCAACAGCTATGATACACACACACATTAAAAATGAGTCATCAACTAAAAAAATCCATGTTTTGTCCAAAGTCAGCTATAGCAATATTCAGTGTCTAGGATGATTAAAATGAAAAAGAAAAGATGGATGACACAAAATGACACAATAGTCATTCAGATGATTTATCTGCTTAGCTTAAAGTGGAAAAGGTTGTAATGTCTTAATAACAATATAACAATACTGGCCCATTACACTGATTAACTAGTCATGTGGACAGATAAATAGCGTCTTTGTGTCAAATTTAATTCCCTTTACAATTACACGTTTATTGATCCTTGTCATTATGAAGATGCTATAAGTTTAGAGCGGTATGAAAAATACACAACACAAAAGGAACGACTTTTGGTTTTGGCAGTCACTAACGTAAAATCTGAGAGGAGGAGTAATTGATTTGTATTGTCATTTAATGATCGTAAAGATGGGTAACGTTATAGATAGTTTGAACATTGAACGAATACCCTCTAAATTCCCAATCATTAAACCAAATTATTTCTTTAAGCCAATACTCTCTAATTAACACTCGACACTGAAAGAAACTATAATTGGATGGTTTTTATATCAATATCAAGATATTAATATGTTAATTCCTGCACTCATACTAAGCACATATTTGTGTCTTAAAATGCTAACAAAATTGTCAGGTCTCTTGGCATTAGTGCTCGGTTAAAAGGTCAAGCACATCGTGACCCAGACGCTGAAAATTCATACGCCTGGAAGGATATCTTGGAGCAGAGTAATAAACAGTATTTCTGTCGGTCTCCTCTGCACAAATTCAGCGTAATAATTGTTAAAACCACCCATCCATCTTCTAACCGATTGTCTGAATCATGGTGGTGGGGGTACTGGAGTCCGGGCTCAGGGATGGGGTACTCCCTGGGTGGGACACCTGCATATTTATTCATGTTACTGGCAATTTAAGAATATCATTTCATCAAATTGCATGTCTTTGGATTTGGGGAGGATATCGGATTATTCAAGGCAACCCCAGCACAGTAAAAACACGCAAACTCCACATACATAGAGCAGGATGCCGGTATTATTCAAATCAAATAAATCCATATTAATATCAAAGTCTAGCAGATGGAAATCACCTCTTCTGTGGTAAGCAGAGAGAACGGAAGGATGCTCGTGGTAAAGTCTGACGCACACGGGAGCAGGAATGCGTTGGGAGGGAGGGGGGGAGCAGAACCCTTGGGCAAATGATGCACCAAAAGCTCCCCAGAGAGCCACCACTGGTGCGTGCTGTGTGGGTACCCACCTCATTCTTGAGAGTGAGCTCAGGACTGCAGGACAGACTTAATACAGAATCCAGTCATTTCACTATAAAAAAATAATGCTGAAGCAAAGCAGTTACTTGGCTCATAATTTTGCACATTTTTAAGGCAATTTCCTGAAGTAATTTGGGCCTCAGACTATAATTGAAATATTAAAAATTCCAAGCAGCTGCCCTGCCAGCTTCCCTTATTCGATCTCCATCTCCCTTCTCACCTGTAGTAATCGCTCTCTTTCTTTCTCCTGTCCTTCTACCCCAGGACATCCCTTCCCTTTAGGGCTCCCCGGGACGCCAGACGGCTTTTACACGCCGCCCCTTTGTAAGCACACCAGGATGTTTGCATTTATGAGCGGCTGATCCCGGAACAAGCTCAGGAATACGGGGACCCCTCGCAGGCTGAGAGGGATGAATAAAACATCACTCAAACTGGGATGGTGAAGGGAGCTCCACTGGAGCTGTTTTAGGAGAGGCAGCCTGAAGGAAGAGTCAACCAAGGCTTCCACAGCCCAGAATGGTGTTCCCTCACCGCAACTAACTGCTGATGGTGAGAACTGCACACGCCTTCTCAGCTCTTTGCCTCTATCTCCTAGGCCTGTTTGAAGAGGATCGACATGGTTTCTTCTCTGGAGTAGATATGGTGAGTGGACACATAGAGATGGGAGTCTCTCTATATGGAGATTAAAATCAGGACCCTGATTTTAACATATCAATATAATACCGCTGTTGTTCTACAGAAAAGACACATATAATCCAGCATATACAGAATGGTTTTAAACCAAAACCATGTCATCTCAATGTAAGGTTAATCTCATGTTAGTACTGGTATGTATATAATTCCATCATTCACCCATCTTCTATACCCGCTTTTCTTATGTAGGGTCACATGGGTCCACAGCCTATCCCGGAAGCTATGGGTGCAAGTCAGGGAATGATTTAGGATGGGGTGTCAACCAATCGCAGGGCACCATTCGCACACACAGTCACACCTATGGACACTCCGACACCTTAGCTTGTTTTTGGGCTGTAGGGGGAAAGCAGAGATCCCTGGGGGACCCCCATGATGAGACAGGAATAACATGCAAACTCCTCTAACATAGAGTCAGGGTGGAGGCTGGAACCTTGGTTACAGAGGTCTGAGGCCACTGTATATGAAACTGTAAAATCAATATACAAATAAAATGCTGCTGGAAACAGCACCACAAACATTACTGCGATCATCATCAGAGGCGAGTAATCCAGGCCCAAAGAGTACAAATCCACACCAGGATTTTGTTTCAACCAATTAGTTGAGCACTCTGTGACTGAGACTCTTAATGCTTATCTGGTTGGTTGAAACGAAATCCTGGTCTGGATTTTTACTCTTTGGACCTGAATTACCCCTTTCTTGTCATTATTTGTTTGTGTAAATGCTATTATCCATCCTTACATGGTCAGTAACTGGCTATCCAGGATGACGGTGAGCCTGGAAGCACAGAGAACAGTCCATTACAACGTCAGTATTACTGTTGTTGCTGTCGCTATTGCTGTTCGAGTTGTGCAGACATGAAGTTGGGGCTACAGTCCATCCCGCCTTACTCTATGTCAGAGATTCTGATCTCAGCCACTGTCTCTGCTTTGCAGATTACTTCAGCAGACGGAGCAGGATGAGCACTGTGCCAGCCGCCAGAGAACCCTTTATTACCATTTATCACATGCCCTATTTACGGAACATCATCTATTTCCCATCTTGTAGAGCAGAGAGATTCAGAATGTTCCTGCTTGAAGGACCTCAGTGAGAAGCACTGAAATGCCAAGAGGGGGGAAATGAATGTTTTTTTAATCAGCTGGGCAGTAACTGAGATGGGGCTGCTCCTGAAGCTTTCAGGCTTAGACTCTTACAGGTTGGAATGGATAAAGGAAGGTCTCGAAAGTAGCATGTAACCTTCACTTCCCAACACAATTCCTGCCCAGCTTACAAACAATGTTAACATCAAAAGGCACATATTACACATAATTAATCTTAAGCACAATTATCTGCCCAGATCTGAAGTCTAGAGTCACAGGCCAGGAGAATAAAACAATGGGACACTGGTCTCATAGGGTTATGTAGGAGATTGCAAAATATCCATTGACATTTTGTTAATGCGTCTCTTAAATAAGCACAGTACAAATAAATGCAGGAACATGCAGTCTCTGGGGAAAAGTGTTATCTAAAAGCTTATCTATTCGGAATATAATGACTGCCTTACTATTTAGTTGTGATTCAATTCTGAAAAGAAATATATATATTTTTTTTAAATTGGTAGAGTGCTTCTTAGCACAGCATACATAGTGTGGCATATTTTTTTAAGAATAATTTAAAAATTCTGAATTTGGTGGCTTATGAATTATCATTGGCTTATGAATATTAGGATATTAGATCCATTGTTGGAATAATTTTAAGTACATTTGACAGAAAAAACAGCCACATACCACTCAGTCATGTTATTTCAGCCTGACTCAGTCCAAAACACAGATGGCAACTGTTGCTTTTTGTTGGGTTTCTGTAGCTCCGGTCGGCATCAGCGGAGATGTTTTTGGAAGTGGGAAAATGTCATGTCAGTCCCAGGAGCACGTCAGGGCCTGTGAGCGCCCATCGCGGGCTGAAAGGCAGCAGGAGAATAGGATGACCCACGAACAGGCACCGGGCCCTTCCCTGGTCTCGGAATACTTGCTCTTAACTTATAGTGACGTAATTCGATTGCAGAGTGCAAGTGCAAAGGGAAGGAAGGAGCCATCTTGGGAAGCAACAGGAGGAACGAGCAACAGCTCATTTAGAATTATAACTTCCAAAAAAATGTATTAGAACTAAGAAATTTATTAGAACTAAAGGCATTTCAGGCTCAGCCTTTGCTTCAGTTTCTTAAGGTCTTAGCCGAGAAGACATGAGCATAATGGCAATGTCAGTGACCAAAAAAGAAAATCAAAAGGCAAGTCAACGCTGCCCTATCTTCCTCACTTTGTAAAGAGCCTACTTATTATTAATGAAGTCAGAGCTAGATGTATACCAGCCTTGGATACCTCATCACCAGTAGACTCACAAGCCACATGGAGGAGATATTACAGTGAGTAAATGACAGGCCTGTATTGTTTTATTAACGCTATTAAAATGACTTTCAACTCAAGATTTGATGCCAGGGGCCCCAGTAAAAACCCAGGCAGACAGTTCTAGAAAATGGGGTTCAGTCCCTAAATTCTCTGACTTAAAGCTGGTTAACTGACCCAGTTGTTGAATAATGGATCACTCCATTATTAGTATGCCTGGCCATCACTTAAGGGATTCAGATTTTAGTGAGCTAAGACTATAACCACAACTCCAGCTCATGACCCTCAACCATGCCAAAAATGTATCCATATTCATGATTAAAATGTCATACTGTAAATTACTTGCCTGTTAAATTTCCTACTCCCATGTGAACCGTATAACCCTATATAATACTTCATTGATTGATTGATTGATTGATTGATTGGTTTATTGAGTGCGCCAAATTGTGGTCTTTGACTTTAACAAGGCTTTGGCTCTAACAAGATGGAGAACAGCAAATGAATGTCGCAATAACATTCACTAAATACCACTTTGCACTGCTAAATTTGTTCCAATGAGTTGGCCAGCCCGAAAGCTTTTCACCTGTGTGCAAAGGGCCTGGATGAAACGTTCACAGCCTCCAGTCCATTCCATCGCTTCTCAGCTCAGTACAATGCAAAACTGGCAATCTTGTTAACAAGGAGAATCTGAAACATCTGTTTGACATATAACTTAATTGCAGTGCTTCTCTGTGTACAGTTACCAGCGACAGGGGACTGGGGAGGTGGGTGGAAAGTTGAGGGTCCTGTGGGGGCCAGCCGTCTGGAGTGAGGAGGCAGTGCAAGTTCCTTAAAACTGGGGGCCTCCCAAACAAGCTGTATCTATTGTCTGGGACAGTATCTGGCTGGAATCCGCTGTACAGGAATTATCATCGCTCAGTCTCCGCTTGGCTGCAGACTGCATTGCCTGCTCCAACAGAGAGAGGGAGAGGCGTCCAACACCCCAAACCCTCTCTCCACTGGAAGACACTGGGAACAGGAGACCAAGATACAACCCCCCCCCCCCCACCACCCTTACAGCCAATCTCCTGGCACAACACAACCCATTATCCTCAGTAAACAAACCAGCAAGTTTGGGCAGCAGGCACCCTGAATCACTCACAAGAGACAGTCCCTGTACTTAAGAGGCCTAGCCCTGGCAATGTGTGGAATGAAGTGTCGCATTGACCTGACTTGAAGTCAGAAGAGGACGATAGCTAAGTACATGTCGAGCTTACAGCCTTATTTCTCAGGCAGATGTTTAATTAGTGCAGGAATTTCCCTGCAAATTCCACGAGGTATGCCCTCCCTTGATCAAGCTTTAATGATTTCGTTTGTAGCATATGATCCTGACAGTCACAGCAGTACTCATTTGCATTATATATATATATACATATATATATTGCAAAACATTTAAACAACAGCTCAAAGAGTGTTTTTCTTTCCATTATACAACATTTCCCTCCCGCCCGGTTGCCTTCTGGATTTTAATATTTACACGCAGTTCCACGGTACAAAGCATATGAAGCGCACACAGCTAGTTTAACGTGAATAATTTCAGCAGCTCCCTCGGTTTGAGACAGACCGTCTATCATTCTGGGAGCAAACGAGCTGTTTAGTTCCCCGTGCAGTCAGAGCAGATGTGAGGTCGTGTAGTGCAATCGGCGCTACTGCGGGGCACCGACTAACGATCAATAAACCGGATCGTATCAGGCGTTTAATTTCACCGACACTATAGACAACGTGGAGCACAAACTACGCGCACTGCCGTTATTCACAGTTAGCGGGATTTTGCACAGAGCAGAGAGCCGTACGTAATGCAACCTTCAGAAGTCCCGGGGGCTCAGGGTGTTTCCAGGCGCCCCCCTTCGTGCAGGGCGCATGGGAAAAAGATAGAAGTGCGTACTGACAGCGAGCTGGACGACAGGATGGAGAAAGGGTAGAGAGTGTAAGGGAAGAAGTGCAGGCAAGGGTGTTTGTCAGCATGAGATTAAATCTGCCACCCCCATCTCACAACCATCCCCCCCTGTGTTGTCACCACCACTTAAATATAATCAATTCCAAGCACTTCTATATGTAGACACTGGCAGAACACATAAACAACGTTAACGTTTCTGCGTTGTTCAGCTCTGCGTCTTTCTATATAAAATTTTTTGAAAGCGAGGAAATGATCTTAAAATTTCAAAATCTGACATTTACTACCCAGACTTGCACTTAAATATCTTCTCATTATCTTTTCAAAGGTGGATTTTTTTATGAGACATCAAGTAATTTGTAAGAGATAATATAGTATTACTTTAAAGTTGGAAACCTCTCTAGTCTATATCGATAGACTAAAAAAAAAAACATGCGATCCTTCTTCTTGATAAGAGTGGTGTAAATGTGTGTCTATAAAGACATTTGAGTTAAAAGTAACAGGATCACAATCTTCAGTGGTACTCCAAAGATAATCAGTTGTCTATTTATTAACTAGTAACAAAAAACAACCAGTATACAATTATTTTAGCAAATACACCAATTACATATTTAGGTAGCTATCATATTGACTGTTTCATGGGTATACATGTTGACTATATGACTGTATTTAATTTGAATAATATATCAATTTAGATAATTTTGTTAATTTATTATAATTTTTTATGATTTCCATATGTATGTGTATATACTGACAGCTTTAGTTCAATTATACCCAAGTCCATCTTGACCGCTTGTCAGTATGACGCCCCCTAGTGGCCTTAGGATCTTAGGGCTACAATGACAGTCTTGTGTAAGATGAGCAGAACTGTGGATCAATGTCAGAGCAAAGGGCAGCACCAGTGAGTGAAAGTAGGACCTCATTAACGGGATATTGTGGATAGGCTCGGAGTTCATGACTGTCAAACCCGACAGGCGGTCACAATATGCTGCAGCTGCCCCGACTCTCATGCCCCGTGGCAGTGTGGAGAGCGCAGCCAGACTGCAGGGTACCTGTCCCCACCTGTGCCTGCCAACAACATGCAGATCTGAGGCTGAGAAGGTTGAGTGGGCAATATGCCAATGAGAAGTAATTAATAAGGCTAATAATGGTTTAGAATTTGTTGTTAGGGCGGTATGTTGGTGCAGTTGTTAGCATTGTTGCCTCACACCTCTAGAATCTGGGTTAAAAGTCTCTGCCAGGGTTCCATGTGTGTGAAGTTCTCTCTCTGTCACATGCTGAGGCTAACTGGAGTTACCAAATTGCCCATAGGTGTGCCTGTGTGTGTGCCTGTAGGTGTGAGTGTGCCCTGCGATGGGCCAGTGTCCCATCCTGGGCTGTTCCCTGCCTTGTGCCTGTAGGTGTGAGTGTACCCTGTGATGGGATGGCCCCCATCCTGGGTTGTTCCCTGCCTTGTGCCTGTAGGTGTGAGTGTGCCCTGTGATGGGCTGCCCCCCCCCCCCCTCCTGGGGTGTTCCCTCCCTTGTGCCTGTTGGTTTGTGTGTGCCCTGCTGTGGG
>JAODKM010000088.1:11680397-11699646 GCA_026780845.1 Petrocephalus sullivani | reverse complement strand
CCCCTCCCCACCCCACGCCGCCCCTGTGTTTTTGAAGCAAAACACACACCCCCCACCACCCCCCCCCCCCCTCACCCACCCCCCCCCCAACCCCCAAAGAGAAGGACCCCTTCAGACGCCCCCCCCCCCCCCCCCCCCCAGATAGTAAAAGAGGCAGCAATCAATTAGAGGTACCTTTTTGTTTCTCTACCAGGAATTCTCAGTGGGATTGAAATTGGTGACTAGTCCTGAATCTGATTAATGGCTTGACAGCTGATACACAGGCTAGGAAGCAGAGAGGAACATGGCCAGCATGCATGTAAACACTGAGGAGCGAGCCCAGAGTGCTCTCATAACACACAACTCCGGTACGTGGTGTTTACAAGGCTGTAAAGGCACCTACCAACTGTCGACTAACTGACAGGGGAGGAGAAAGGCACCGTGTGAAGCCATGTGAGTGGATCCAGTGTCCCCACAATGTGATAAAAACCTGTAACCCGGCACATTTTTCCAGTCCCGGCAAGGATAACCTTGTGGGGGGGGGGGTGGTAAGGGATGTAACTCGTTGTAAGTGAACTGGAAGGGCAGTACATTGTTCAAGGAACTAGCGATTTTACACGACACTTGATACTGGTTGAAGTGTTGTGTCTGAAGGAGGCTTTGGAAGTCCGAGCAGAGCAGGAACAGGAACACTTATTTGTCGATGAGAGAAATCTGGTCAGCAATCTTCATCTCAAACCTTAAACACCTAATCGCAAAACTGTCTGTGTGCTTACTGTCAAGCAGAAACATAAAATGTTCCAGTGTTTACCTAGCAATCAGGGTAGTTATTACAGTTGTTGATGCTATGTTTTTTGTGTTGCTTAACAAGAAGATAACGTAACGAATAATTCTGCATACTCCGTACCCAGCCATCCTGACATTCCGGATGTTATTACAGACAATTTCCTCCAATCAGACAATTCCATTCGGCGGATTCAAAATGCAGTGGTGAGAATTCTAATTAGACAGCAGTAGTACTATATTACACCGATTCTAATGTCTCTCCACTGACTTCCATTTAAATACAGGACTGACTTTAAAATTCTTCCGCTTACTAAGGTATTAAAGAGTTTGCTTATCGCACAGAACTTATCAACATGCACCATCCAGAAGGAACACTGAGATCACGGAACATAGGCAATTCCCCACATAAATAAAAAGACTGTTGGCAGAAGAATCCTCAGCCAGAGGGCTCCTGCTCTATGGAACAGTCTGTGGGCATAGGTGGGGGAAACCCCCTCGGTTTCAGTATTTAAATCAACGTGGCATGATAATCGTTTTATCTCAATATTTTGCTCACCAAAATTGGAAGCCAAAATCATAATTAAAATTCAAATTTAATTAATTACCTAGACCTACTGGGAAGCCATCAGCCAAGCAGACCACTGACAGAGTTACCAGACTGAAGGGTTGCCACACGGTCATTGACCAAAAATATTGCACATAGCAACAACCATTCCAAAGGTTTGTTTAGGGCTGTTTTTGGTGTTTTAAAATTTAAAGTTACGATGGGGTCATTGGAATGCATCTCCAACGTAAGTAGGCAACTACCTGTAATTCTGTTCCCTCTCTTTAAAACATTTAATTTCTATTGGCTGGAATTTGATTTTTTAGCCAATCAGTATCGTCCTGGTCTGTTTCATCACCCATTTACAGTGTAACTTCTGTTTTCTTTTTTTTTTTACTAACCTAATCATTGAATATGGCGGCAATGCGCGATGCTGGAATCATCACAACTCATGCAATGCGTGTGCACAGCATGCCTTATCATGAAATAGTTTGATTAGCTAAAGACTGATTAGCATTTTGTCGCCTAAAAAGACACGGTA
Organism: Petrocephalus sullivani; assembly: GCA_026780845.1. Lineage (NCBI taxonomy): Eukaryota > Metazoa > Chordata > Actinopteri > Osteoglossiformes > Mormyridae > Petrocephalus > Petrocephalus sullivani. Next base: position 11,697,796 of record JAODKM010000088.1, on the reverse strand, counting down.
TAGTTTCTTTCTATGAATCGGCTATAGCTCGGACTGAATATGAGAATGTTATTAAGGCACATATACGAAAGGGTTAGATTCCAGGACAAATGACCAATATTCAGGCTGGCCCCGGAAAGTCCTGCACTTAAGACTGTTGTGCAGAAGGCCGAGCCACAGGCGGCATATCGGAAGATAGCGCTACACAAAAACACATCACTTTCTGACATCTTTATTTTTAGCTTGCCTGGGAGGTTGAGCAGCCAGTTGACCTTGGACCCCCAGAGTTTTTTTTTCTCCTGTATCAAACTCTGGGCCTCTTCTGTAGCCTTCAGGGTTTCATTCATTATTCATTTACACCGCCGCTGCCCTAATCTGTTATATGTCAGTAGGCGACACAAGTTCATTCTCTGTTACGCGCGTCGGAGCAACCATGCTGGGAAATGCATTGTTAAAAATAAATTGAACCGGACAGAATAACTGCTATCTTCGCTTACCCTCTCTCACCCTATATTGGAAGAATTTCATTTGCGCCATTCACGAATATTCTTAAGCAGCTCATGGAGGAAATTATTCAACACGAAATTTGCCCTGGGGCAAAGGAAAAGACGGTGTCCTTGTCATTTGCATTTTTCTCATATAGGTCAACTCATGTTGGTCAATACAGCACTACAGTGAGAACCTTGCTTTAATTAACACTAAAACAAACTGGCCCAAGTGAGCGGCTGTAAAGCTGGGAGATGAATGTCAGCTGTGGGGTTATAAAAAGCAAAGCAAAGTGAAAGGAGAAACAGAACTGAGGGAGCAACTACTGTAACTCCTGTTTGCGTAAATCTGCATTCAGATTTACAATGATTTTTTAAATCATTTAGTTTGCCTGGTATGGATGGGAGGTAGGGCATAGTGCTAGTGATGCAGCCTGGGTAAGATTGCTTTTTGGATATGTTTTTGGAGACTGGTCTAAAATTCTAAAATAACAGCACCCCACCCCCACCAGCCTTTACAGGACATTACCAGTTTGAGGGGATTAAGCAAGACTGACGTCAGTTCAAGAAATTCATTTTTTTTTTCAGTTGAGCAACATAATGAAGAAGCTAGAGGGGAACACTCTGGACACTGGCAGGAATAGAGGACATTTGTGCACATCATTAGGGCTGTTATGTACACAAGGTTGTTTTCATTTATTTATTTTATTTTATTTCTTTTTCAGAGCATCTTGTTAGATTCCCAAAGCCCTAGCATGGACCTAATAATAAATACCTAACTGTCATGCAAAGCCAACCCTTACTCAGAAGGTGTCCAGCATGCTAACAAATCTCAAAAACTTCATGCTGCACGATTTTATTGTTGTAGGAATTCAGCTTACCATCTAAAAATAAGCGAGATCTCAAAAATGTGGTACTTGCAAGTTGATGTAATTGCATTACAACTCAAGTTTTGTCTAAGGAAACAAAGCTACAATTAGTATTTCGTCTTGGTCTTTAAATTGGTCTTTAAAATGAATTGATGTGCATTTTTGCTGGAGCTGTTGATCCGGTCCGACAATATAACTGGGCAGTAAATGTCACTTCCATAACATGACGGAAACTCTCTAGGAGCAAGGGACACTCGGTAGCTACCTCTCGGTGTTCCCAGAGACCCTGACGGCACGGCGGACAGAGCACGGCCTCGTTCTGCCATGCTAAAGCTCCAGCAGGCATTTATGGGGCCCACGTGACCCCGTCCCTGTAGGACTCTCAGCACTCACCACTCACTCTTTCTTTCACTTTGCTTGTGTTTGTTACTAAAGAGGGACGGAGGAAGTAAATAGTGTGTGGAGTCCCGCAGCAGGAGGGAGATATCGGAGGGGGCGCATACCGGGCACGCCTCGCGGGAGTCGGATGGTTATCCAAAGCTCTCCAGTGAGCACGCCCAGGGATGTTCTCAGGCTGTGCAGGCTCCGAGGCAGTGGATCTGAGAAACGCTCTGCAGGTCTTCCACTGAAGAGCTGCATCATCCCCATGATATTAACCCCTCCCCACCCCACCCCAGCCCAGCCCCCATGTTGCTCACCACTAGAAACTTTTAGGATTCATATTACATCCTAGGGACTTATAATCTGTCACTACTTCCTTGTGCTTATTTCAGGGGGATTAATAGCCAGTGAGAGCCTATGCTACTTTTAATTCAAGTAGCTTGCATTCTGGAGTCTATAAGGTGCCAAGAACTGGCAGAACCTTTGCTGACATAACTTTTCATTCCTAAATTTTAAAGGTACCAAATGCAACATCGATGTCGATATCAACAAAGCAGTAACACAACAGTAATGGTAACATGGTCCCCAAAGGGGTTGGAGACTTCTTTTTCTGGTGCCTGAGATATTTACGATTCAAAAAGTATCAAGTAGCTCCGGATTTAAGGGGGGGAAAACCAGATGCATCAGTAAGACAGACCTTGCAATATAATAACCTTTGGCTGCTGTCTAAATATCATCTCTGATGGACTTTGAGGGAATGAGTTACTGGGACAAATCCAGGCTGAAATTCCCGTGCTGTCGGTCGATGGCGTGCACTGAGAATAGCTGCAGGGCCAGAGAGGGGTAATGTTTTGAGGGCCCTGCCAGGGAGAGAACCATCCCCCCAAAATGCTCCAACCACCACATTTAATTTGTCTTTTAGTGCAGCTCTCCCTTAATACAAACAATATGATACAGCCACAGCCCGTCTAAAGCTTGTCCAAATCTTCTCAATAGCAACCAGTGTGCATTAGGAGCATTTGTGCGCAGGAGGGAAGAACGCACTCGCTCTAACTACAGGGGAAAAAAATTATACATAGGAAGATCTTAATCTGATTTTCAGAAATAGCATACAGAGTGCTAAAGAAGACAGGAGGGTTTGCATTTTTGCACAGCTAAAGTGGCAGGCCTTTTGTCAAGTGGCTAAAGAATTAGCCGGCATGTTTATGGGCTTGACAGGTGTTTTCACTTTCGAGTAACAGTGATACAGCGAAAGGCCAGCGGTGGTCACCTTCCCCCTGTCTCCTTTCATATAATCCAGCAGTCACGACTATTAAATCTGCCCGGCGATTAGTATCATGCTAGGCAGAGGCAAAACAACTTTACAGAGGCTGAAGCAATGAATGGAATTCAGATGGTGTGATCATATCCCCTTCTGGCAAAGGAAACACCAAAATAAGTTGTTATTTTTGTGTCCGGTCCAAAAACTGTTAAATGATGCTTATTTAAACAATTTTGACCCAACTTCCAATCAGATCGGATACTTTTTTTTCACTGTTATCGAAAGAATGTTCTGGTCTCACAACTGGCAGTAGTTACTTGCTGATATCCTGAGCTAATCTCGGGGTAAAGAGGGGTGCCGCTTTGAAAATCTTGGGTGAGAGCCTTCGGCGGTTAAGCGCATGGTGCATGAATAACACCCCAAACCTGCATCAGACCTGTGATTTGCTGCTCAAAATCACCATGGCAACAGCACAATATGCAATTTAAATGATTACCAGGCAATACAAACGTAGAATAATGGAAAAGATACCATATAATAGTACCTTTCATTTAAGTTAATCAACAAGCAACTTAATTATTAACGACTTATGTCTCTCAATCCCTCCATCATATTTCATATATTTCATATGTCCAGATGAAGGTTGTAGTGTGGTGTCAGGAAATTTCCTTTATTAAAGTGTATAGGGCTGTCTTAAGTCCTTCTTATGCTTTGAATATCAGAAATATATGGCCTAAACATCACAACAACGCAATGCCATGGGGAAGGAGGTAGACCCAGACAGAAGAATCTGCAAGGAATCATATTAATCGTAATATAGTGTAATATTATAATATACACAAGCACAACATAAAAGTGGATACAAAAAATATCGTCTATTGCAAATTCAGAGTGAATATCACTATAGGGGCAATAATCCTCCACGGGATTTATAGGCGTGAACTCCACAGAGCCTTGCTTTCATGGTCAACAGATGACTGGTGAATATGGCAGACACTTAGCGATGGAAGAAGGCCTGTCCATCGTTCCATGTCGAAAAGATGGGGCATAGAGGTAAATTCCAGTGGCACAGGGAAGATCCCTTTAACAGCGAGTCTAAGAGTTTAAGGCTGTTTTATTGTTCCCGGGAAGACAGCGAGGGACCATTTGCCGCCCTCTTCCCGAGACAAATTTCTAGCCTGTCTTGTAGCTCTGAAGCCACATTTAACCTGACAATCCTTGCCAGCCTGCCACTGCCGTACAACGTGCTAAAAAAACACCATTGGGGTCTGCCTGCCCGCCTGCCTGCTAGTGTAATCAGGCTTTACATCCTCCATGCACACCTATGCACGGTACCGTCTGTCTTCCATTCCAAACATACCTGCATGCTTTCTGTTTTTTTCCCACTGAGATAATTACGGGTGGAGGCTGTGAACTTCAAGCGGGCTTTTTATTCTGAAGCATTTGATCGCGGCGCTCCAGTTGTTTGCATACTGCCTACGCAGGAGTCACCCGGGACAGCAAAGGTTCCTTCCTCCAGCTCAATTAAGGAAGCGGCGTGCGCTGACGCCGCCAAGCGCCATCACCGTGGTTCCCTGTCTGCCAGCGCCCTGGAAAGGAAACCCTTTGACGGAGACTCCTGTCCTTGCTCCCGCGGGACGCAGCACTAAAGCGGTCTGACTTACAGCAATCTGACACAGCCGGTAGCTGGGGCTACGACTAGTGCCGGATAGTAATTCCTGTCCCACTTTCAGAGGGCGGTGATAAATGACGCCGTGTCTGAGCTTCTGCTGAATCCGAAAATTCGGAACATCTTGGGGTGGTTATGGCGCTCTGTTAACTGTGGAGACCAGCAATACATCTTATCCAGCTGTTATGGGATGTCATTTACTGTAAAGCAAAGGCTGAAGACCTCATTCTCTCTGGTGTACACAGTGTGCCAATTTGCCTGTGTTCCCTCACTCTGTCACACCGAGCTATAATGTTTCATAATAGATTGCAATGAGACTCACCTTTTTATTTACATAGCAATGATCTCACACTCAAGACAATTGTGCTTTAAATTCACAGGAGGACACAGCGGGACGTGTGCCGCAATTGTAATGCTACAATGCAAAGTTGATCTGTTGGATTTGTAAGAATCCAGAGTGGTGTTTGCACAAAACTGTTGTGCTATAAATTGCATGACAGCTATAAGCTTTGCCATCTTCGCATTTACTTTGAGGTTTACTCTGGTATACTGAGGATAAATCTGTGTCCTAACATACATAAGTCAGTCCCATATGAGCACACAATGGATTTTTGCATATTATATAATAAAAGCGTAACGATATGAAGATAATGGCTTGAGCCTACTATGTGTCAGTCATTTCAGTTTCATATGGAGGATGGCTCTTTCAAGAGCTGTCATATACTTGATTTGAATAGACCGCTAATACTTATATATATACCTTCTTGTGACAAACATTAATTTTAGTATGGAAACTGAGAATGAAGGAATTACTGGCAGCTCATTACACTTCAGCCGCACACATGTAAGACCAATTCATGTTAGAAACTCGATGAGATAGCACGACTCGTCGATTTCCTCTTTCCTTCAAAAGCAATCTGCAGATCTTATTTTTAATCCTGATTATTTCAGGATCGACTTGCGGTTATTGTATTCATCTCCATGTCAAACTGTGACATATGGCTCTGCTGATTCCTGTGTCACGCAGGTTAACGTCCAGCTCCTATGAATGCTCCACGAGCACAACAAATTCTCCATAAAAGGCAGACAGAGTGAGCCATGTGCAGATTGTCTGGCTAAATTCAAGAAGTACAATCACCATCGGGTCATCTTCCCATGACAGTTATGTAAGAAAGTGATATTGTTTCCTTTCAGACAGGAGGGAGTACAGAATTAAAATGCTGTTAGATTTCCACACAGTCTGTGTACTGCATAAGTGTGTGTGTATGTGTCTTGTGAAGATAATGCCTTCCCTTCAAAAAAAGACATTTTACGCCACCTTAGTACTCACACTAACTAACACGTGGGATATAACTTCTAGCCACTTCCGAAGGCAAAGCCATTCCCCTGGTACCATGCGATCTACAGTAGTCCACTGAGCCCACATTTCTTCAGGAATAACACAGCAATTAGTTTACTGATAGCAAAGACAGCATAGCGGATGGTAGACAAAATCTCCTAATGAGATGGATACTGGTCCAAGTAGGAAGCTTTCAGTTAGTCTCTTGAGCGAGGCACTGAATGGCATCTGCGAAGCTATTTAGCCATCTCAACGGCTAATGTGAAAAATTGCCCATTGTGTAGCCATTTCAGATGAAAGTGCCCACTGATTAACTAAAACCAAAAAAACAAATTGCACTCAGGTGAAGCCTGAACAGATTCAGTAATTCACACTGTGCCCCTCCCCTCGTCGTTTCTAATGTCTGAGAAGGATCCAGCCCAGTTTGTCCAGCGTGGGTGTGATACGTTCCAGTACTGGCAGCAGTGGGTGATTAAGGAACACAAAGCCCAGGCTCTGTGATGTTCACGTCGGCTTATTTAACGATGCTCTCATCGCTAAATTTTATTTTCGTTCTTATCTGCTGCCTGCCAAAGGGCATGACAGCACTTTCCCTCCCAAAGTGTGAACCCGCAAACCCTTGTCTCTCTCTAGCCAGTACTTCAGTTTATTTTACGGGCTTTGCTGCAATATAAAACTTGAATTAATCTTAAAATTTTTAAACAGAGGCAGAATCATTTAAGGGGGAATCGATGTTTAGGCCAGAATTCTGTGAGAGATGTTCTTGCACCTGAGAGACAGAGTAGACAGAATACTTCAAAGCATGTTCGTGTCAATCTTCTCTGCCTTAAGGACATGCATGAACTTAATCTCCCTAAGTTTAGAGTTGTATCTGCTTTCCAGAGAATTTTAGAAATACTAGGCAAGAAATAGCATTAATTATTCAGTCCACTTAAAAATTACCATAATAATTGCATAATTCAATTACTCAATTAAACTCCATTACTCGATTATTCAGAAAGCATCGATCAAAATTACTCGATTACTCAACAATATGGCGTAAGGAAGTGCATACAGGATGAGGGTGCAAATAAAGAGTGAACGCATCATTTATGTGTAAGCACTTAACATTAAAAGCAAAAGAAAAAGCAGTCACCTGTCAGTATTGCAAAGCAGAACTTAAAGCACGACTGCAATGCAAATACACCTTAGAAGACGTTCAGATTTGCTGGACTCACCCGATAATGCGAGGAAATCCATAGATATGTCCCATTTAGCCTCTCGTACAGTAGTAGCCTAGCCAGTCTTTGTCATCACTTTTACATAAATTATTTTGCTTGTTATGAGTCCTGCATGTCAAAATCGCTGTTAAAATGAAGGTTAGCCCCGTCGCTTAGCTGCATCATCTTACCTAATACAGTACATAATAATCAATTAATGATACATTTTGTTTTGTTGACGTATTGTGTATTTTGAGTAGGACCGAACGATACTAGGAACAGTTCACATTGCAATATTTAGGAGATATTAACTATATAGCCAAATAGAACCTACCTACCAAGAGAGTCACATTAGTTGGTGGCGTTGCGTCCGCAGACACAAAGCAGTGCCGACAAATCACTTGCTTTTGCTCAATATCGTCACTACGGAATGCAAAATATTAACATTCAATGGAACACGGATGTCTTTTTCGTGACCGGTTCTTGTTCTCTTTACTCATTTTTGTTTTGTTGAATTTCTCGCAAATGCACCATGCAGTCTACGAATGAGTCCAACAGCAAGGTCGAAAATGATTACGATGGTCTCGGAGTTCACATGCAATGCTTATGCGGCAGAGGAAAACTTTTGATGGATTTTCTAAATCCATACTAGATAATGTTGAAATGTAACCATCATTAAAATCGTGACTGAGAAGTGGTTGGTGGTGTTGAAACACACTGTTGCTTTGTGTGTACGGAGTTTGCTTGTTCACCCTGTGTGTGTGGCTTTTTGGCAGATCCTCCAGTTCCCTCATACAGTTCAAAAATATTCAAGAAATGAATTGGAATGGCTAAATCGACCATATGCGTGACTGAGTGTGCACCCTGTAATGTGTGGTTGGTTCCTGTTTGACGCCAATTGCAATGAATGTATATATTATATTATATTCAAAAATTTACTTGATTAATCAGTAGATTACTTGATTATTGATATACTATTGAGTGACAGCCCTAAATTCAATCCATTAAAATTTGAAACAAAAAACAAATGCCTGGTTCTACCAGCGGAGTTTATAAACCTCAATCCTGTTGAGACACTACGATGTTAAATATGTATTTCTGTGCTTCAGCATTAGTCACATGGGTAAATTGCATTAAATGACTGAACAAATGGTCTCATAGGTGGCGGAATTAGTGTTTAAAAGATATCATTGGACGTGTGCTACTGAAAGAGCATTTTTTTTATTCATATCTGAAAACCATTGAGCAGCTGCAAGTCATCAGTGTGTGACTCACTCACAGAGTGGGAGGCATTTTCCCTCCACTCCCAAACACTATCCCCCCCCCCAATTCCATCCCCAATCACAGCCACTGTCTTCCCCTCACTGCCAAGTGGGATAATGCCCATCATCCGAGTCACATGTCACTGTTTTGTCTTGCCATGTCAGTGCCTCCTAGTCACATTTCCACCTTCATTCTCGGTATCATTCTTCGCCTTACTTTTCTCTATAGATGTTTAACTATGTACCTGAGCTATACTGCAGAAGCCTGATAGATATATACCAATCATAGGGGAGGAATTTTCAATAGTGCTTCAAGAGTCAATACCCCGGACAGGACAAAGCGAATGTCAGGGCTGTTCGCTCATCAGCAGAGATTTGTTCGGCTGAAGTCTGCAAAAATAGAAGGCTGCCAAAGTTTCTTTAACAACAGAGGTTTGGGGCTGGGGGGTGAGGGGAGGGGTAGCTGTCTCTCCCTTGATTCCACTGTCTTCTCTGAATTAACGGGTCTAGATGATTTCCATTCTATGAGTCAGTTGCAGCAGACTTGGACTTCAGAGAGAGTTGGACTTCAGACCCCAAACCCTGCGGCTTGACATTTTCGCTGGGATTTGGGGGAAAAGTGATACATGCCTTTTTGTCCAATGTTTTGCAGTTTAATTGTTGTGGCAGAGTCACTGCAAAGGCCAGGTTGGTTCCCCAAAACATAGACTCTAACATTCAGCTTATCGTACTATCCTGCTTGCAGGCTATGATTATCGAAAATACAGGACCAGTCCCTGGCAAGGGGGAAAAACAACCCCAAAAGAGTCATACTGGACACTGGTATCATCAGACTGGAGACTAACCTCAATTAGTTGTCTTAGAATGCCTTTTGTGGGTTGCTAGTATTGATACGACACTTCTTAGCAAATATTTTTTCCTGAAACAGCCTACATATCATGCAATTTTATCCAGAATATTTTAAATTTGTTGTTTATCATCTTGCATTTCAGTTTAACATGTATTTTAAAAAGTCTGAGTTATATATTCTAAGCTGGGAAGATTTGCTAAACTAATTCAAGTTATGGACCATGTTCGGGTCTTGGAACTGGCAATCTGTTGATGACAATTCCAGCTTCTTAATTGCAGTGCTACATTCAGCAAAAAGAGAGCTTATGGAAATCAGAACTGGAGCTCATTTAGCCTACATGAGCCCACTAGGAATAGGACACAGAAATCAAGGCAGGAGACTGATAGCTCCCCTTAGCTGAGGTTTTTTACTTCATGGAAGTAATCATGTCACTTGGTGTATCTTTGTGACTTCAATGTCATTTTAAGGCCAACCTTTAATAATGAAATATTTGTATGAACTAGACATGTGCCATTAATATGAATCAGTTAGCATTTCAATCAGCCAGGGCCATTGGTTAGCATTTGTTAGCTTTGTTTTGACCTGAAGCCTGTGATTTAAGAGCAGATTGACAACATTGATCTTATGTCTTCACTTTTCATCCCAAATTTCTGAGAAGAAAGGATATGAAAGCCAATGCTGAGTAAGGAGACACCATTCCTTATCACAGAAGCGAAGCGGAACTTATAATTGAAGTTATGAGTTAAAGTGTGGAGCCACTGTCAAATGCCATTATTTACTGGTTGGCTGGGGTGATGCCTTAAAGAATTAGCTCAGTAGGCGCTGTGATAAATCTATACCTTGTGAGATGTCAGTTGTACAATGGAAGATTTAGGTTTAGGAATATTGATTGCTTAAGAAAAATTAAGAATAATTTTGAAATTCTATGTTATGCCAAATATGGCCAAAAAAATCTTCACAAAGTGTCACTGGCAGAAAGTGTGCAGAGTGAGGCTGCTGGTGAGGTGCATTTTCATATGTGCACACAACACGTGATGTGATTTTAAGCAGGACCACTCCAGGTAAGTTACAGACTGCAGGGGGGGCTCTAAATGCCCCACTGGCACCCTCCACGGACTCCTGCGGTCCCCTTTCAATATGGCGCCGTGTCAAAAGCTGCAAAAACTCATTAAACCGCATCTTGAACTTCACCGGGCATCAGCTGTGAGTTTCTGACAATAAACAAGTTCGCAGACTCTGATAAAAATGGGATCTGGCCAGGGCATGAGACGCTGAGCCTGAACGCATGAGCCTTTATGCTAATAAAAACCACGGAGTGGAAAGAATCCAGGACTCCCTCCAGCCATTTACATATTCCCCCACCACTCCCTGCATTACCTCCTTTGTCCTTCCTGCCAGTGGGGGAGGAGATCTGATATGGGAATAACTCCTGCGGCAGTCATCCTATGGCAGTCATCCTATGGAGGTCATCCTATGGCAGTCACCCTATGGAGGTTATCCTATGGCAGTCACCCTATGGCAGTCATCCTATGGCAGTCATCATTTGGCAGTCATCCTATGGCAGTCACCCTATGGAGGTCATCCTATGGCAGTCACCCTATGGCAGTCATCCTATGGCAGTCATCAATTGGCTGTCACCCTATGGCAGTCACCCTATGGCAGTCACCCTATGGTAGTCATCCTATGGCAGTCACCCTATGGCAGTCACCCTATGGCGGTCATCCTATGGCAGTCACCCTATGGCAGTCACCCTATGAAGGTTATCCTATGGCAATCACCCTATGGCAGTCATCAATTGGCAGTCACCCTTTGGCGGTCATCCTATGGCAGTCACCCAGTGGCAGTCATCCTATGGCAGTCACCCAATGGCAGTCATCCTATGGCAGTCATCCTATGGCAGTCATCCTGAGCTGACTGGTACCCCTCAAAAAGGAACAGCGTGCTGGCTTCTCCGCCATAACCACGGGGCACAAAGGAAACCGTGGCAACAACAGAAACAATAACACGAGAACTAGCTGCAGAAAAAGAGAATACGAATGAGAGGGAATAAATTGGAGAAGAGAACCAGCTCCTATTGGGGGGGGGCTCATCACCATGACAACCCTGGCTAAAGAAGGTAAGAGTGAGCATACCAGAAGGATGGAAAAACCTGTTAAGCAAAATGGAAGGAAGAGGGGAGGAGAGAGACAGGAGGGAAAGCAGAGCTAAGAATGTTACAGTGGTATTTCGGGGGTCCAGCTTTGGTGCTCAACGCCGACCCTCAGGCACCACCTCTAGGTACCCAGTGGACGAGACAAAGGTGGGCCGTCCACTAGCCCTCGGCACCAAGATTACGGCAAGTCACGGAACAGTCACACTTCATTCTGATGAAAAGGATGCACTGAGGATCACCCACCATTTTTTAACCTTAACATTTTGTCTCGGTCTTCCTCTCTGCCACATCTAACCATGCACCCCCACTCCTTGGGAACAGTGGGGGCAAAACAGACAGCCCGCTGCCTCCTGGCATTTAGCTCCTCACAGGGCTGTTGGAAGGGGATCGGTGACTTGGGTAACAGATGCTCTCGCAGACTGGCTGCAGCTCAGGGCAGCTTTGCCATGCAAGTCCAGTGCTTTTCAAGTGGTCAGTATCATCACAAAGGTGACAGGTTCGTAAGGACCAGAGAACCTCTGAGGGTATAACAGAGCGCTATGTAGAGACATTTCACCAATAATCTCAAATTTGTGGCTTAGAGAGATTAAAAAATAAAAGAACAGAAAACACCATATTCCCCCCCCCCGCCCCCGACCACCCCCCCCCCCCCCCCCCCACTCGACCCAACCAGCGCAGCCCCCGCCCCCGCCCCCCCCCAGTCCCCCCCCCCCCCCCCCCCCCCCACAAGTCAGCGAAATGAAAGCAGACGTGGCCAATCATGTGGGGGGGGCGGGTGTTCACCTGCTCCCTGTTGCCCGCACTCATACGTGACCCTGAGCACAGTCTAAAGGGTGCTAATCATGCCTCCCATCTGGTCTCTGCCGCGGGATCCCATGTGGGAGGTGATGCCAATCTCCAGCCCCCCACACACACACACACACACCATTTCTCCACTCCATCCTGATCCACCTTCTCTGACAAAAGTGACCATGGCATGATTCCACCGGCTTCATCATTGACTCACGTTCAACTCTGATATTTTTGAGGAGGAGTCCATGTTAGTCAGATGGGGGTGAAAACCAGCTCCATGAAGTACTGCGACAGTGTGAGAGGTGGCCGAATGCGGGACTGCCCCAGTGGGTGGGAGGAACTCCCCCAGAGTGACAGCCACCAGTATAAAAACCAACACCCCTTTCGTTCAGGCAAATTGGACCAGGTTGTGGTCAAAAGGAAATGCAAGGGCGCTGAGAAGCTTGCAGTAAGATCTAGCCTGTGGGTGCTTATGGCATTATATGATAATTTGAGATACCCGATGACGTAACAGTCACTTGGGCTTACGTGAAAGGTCACGTCTCATGGTAAATTGTTCTTTCGACCCTTCTTTAGAACCCCAGGGTCTCACCCAGAAGTGCCTGGACTCTGACATTGAAGGAAAAGTGTGATTGTACATATAGGTGTATATTTGTGTAATATTTTTGTGAATAGAATACTACCTAACGGCCAGTGTTAAAACTTTACGATACAAAACCGGAGAATGTACCATGGGCCTTCCATCTAATAGGATCATTTGCACATCTTCAGCCAGCCGTGGGTGAGTCTTGACAAGCCATTCCAAAGCCTGCCCAGATCCAGACCAGCCCCAACTCGCCCTGCAACAGAGACAACCCCCAAATGTCCTGCTTTCACTGATCAGCCTATATTAATCACTCCAAAGATTTCGTTCCACATTTTCCTTCCTTTCTCCGTATTATTGATATTTCGTCACGCAAGCATTTCAAAGTAACTGGATCTACGTGGACACAAATCTACTTTTATCATTCCAAAGTCCTGCTCCAGCTCTCCTGCCCTCGCTGTGGCTGTGGGGACCTGAGCAGGATCATCTCATAGGGGTTTCTCTGTTATACTAAACCAATGGAACAAGACTACTGTGTAACAAAGTATTTGTGGAGCTAGGTGTTATGCATCATTAACTTAAAGACCTAGCAAGATCTGAGGTACAGGTGTAACAATATATGTATTTTTGGGTGGGTGGGACTGGGAAGGTTTGTTCTTAAAACAAAGAAACAATAAATAATAATTTAAAATGTTCCAATAAAGCGTTTGTACCATTTGTACCATCTGTGTTTTGGGATCAAATAAAATTGGATCAGTGGTGGAATGGTGTGGGTGGAGTGCCCATCGTAAGTTATTGTTTACATGCACTTGAAGCATTTGAAGCAGGCTGGGGCTGCTATGCCTCTCTAACTCTTCTGAGGTGGCTTCCAAACAAAGCATGGTATGAGGACATTGCGAGGGTATGTCCCTGGCAAGGGTGAGATCAAAGCACAATTGCGGAAACACCTGGATGTACAGTATCTCTGATAATGAATAGTAAGCAGACAAATGTTGGGTCCTAACCAATGGGGAAACAGGAAAGGCATAGACATGATAATCATGTGATCGCGTGTGAATCCCTCTCTCCAGGGCTATTTCCCAATATGCATACCTGACCGTACTTGAGTTCTTGTGTTCCAGTTCCAGTACTTAAGAACATAAGTACAGAGGAGGGTAAAAATCCCCGGATGCTGTTCTTTCCAGCCCCAAATATCAAGGATACACAAGTTGCATCCTCACCGAACACGACCAATCTCATGATCCATTGCGTCCCAAGTTCATTCTTGGAAGGCAAGTTAGCAAGACTGGTCTTGCCAAGACCACAAGTACGATCTTTACATTCTTGGTACTGAGAAACACCCAAGTTCTTCAGCCCCCCTGCTCCTCTAAAGCTGCTTGGAGGCGGGTGTACATGGAGAAAGATGTTGTTGTGATAGTAGCTGGGTAGAGACCCATCTCCAGCTGACCTGAACATGCAGTTTTGTGCATCAGCGAGCAGCTGGAACAAGAGTGGAGGGAAAAGTGATTCATGTGAAACGGGTTCCAGGGAGGGTCAGGGCCCGTTGCGGGCCTCCAGGTCGACATCGTCTGCTGGCGCCGTGGCCTTTGCTACTAGGGGCTTTCAGGAGAGGCTTAAATTCCTGCTGGAGCTTCTCGCCCCCTCGTAATACTCTTGTAAAACAGCCCTTCTCCTGCCAGTGATTTATACGGAGATCCCACACCACGTTAATAATTCAAAGCCGTCGTGATGTGATCCTGTGATTACAAAGAGAGACCGGCCTCATAAATTATGAAGCGAGATGTGTCTCGGTGTGAGGTCAAATGGACCAGAGCCTCCGAGTTTCCCGCTCCGCACCCGAAGAGGCCGTACCGAAGCAGCTCTGGTAAGGTTCTGGAAGGGAATGGTCTGCTGCTCTCCATCTGACAGCGACGGGCGTATTATACGTGTGTTAGGATGTTGGGAAATGTAAGTATAGACATCCTGTAACTGCAGAGAAAGAAAGATTATTTCTGAGTCAATAGATTTCAGCTATTCAGCTTATTAAAAGTTGCACTAATTGAAAGCCTGGCTTGAATTAGCCCACAGCCATCCATCTCTTTGTGAATCGAGGGATAACAGCGCCGACACAAAGCCACTTCAGCGAGCGATTTCCTGGGCCTTTATCCCAAGCGGCGTCAGCGTGGACGTCTGCGCGGGGGCTGAGTGGCGCTCCTATCATTCTATGCCACAAATGCAGTGTGCGCGTAGATGGAACATCGCTTGCTCATCACACTCTGTTTCCTCTTTGTTCTGTGCGGGAGAAGACAATGAGTTTCCATTACATTTATATTACATTTACATTTATTTATTTAGCAGGTACTTTTGTTCAAAGTGATGTACAAGTGAAGGAGACAATATCCCACGCTAATTAGTTTCCCACATTAATTAGGTGGAATGTTCCACTTAGATTGCCAGAACTGCTTTCCGATTGTAAAAACCCTGAATCGTCATTAAAAGTGTTCCTTCTGCCCTCTTGTGTATATACGGCTTGCTGTGTACTATGTATATGTTTAGACACATCTCACAGATAGGCTGATTCCAATTTTGTTAGAAACTTAGATAAACTTCCCGTTACGGGCCGAATTAAAAATTCATTGTTTATTTTATATGTACTTTTTAATTTGGAGGTGGAATGAGAATCTTATCATTTAATTACCATCTATGGTGGGATAACCTTTGTTTTCTTAAATATCTGATTGCATAATTTCTTTTTTGCTGCAGCAATCGTGTCTTTGTCACCCAGTATCTTATTAAAGTCTCGATGTCCATTTCCAGCCCATACCGGTCTGACTCATAGCCTCCGAAGGCTCATCCGTACCCCATGCCGCCTCTCGGTGAGGGCCGGTACACTCAGATCATCAGCTGCCTTTTCTCTCTCTCTCTCTCTCTGTCGATGCTGGACTTCAGTCCCCACTCTTCATTATTTGCAAACGAAACAACACGGACGAATACGATGCACGAGCAGAAGGCTGGTGCTCGTCACCTCATCGTGCCAAACCCGCTGTCTCACCAGAGAGCTGCTCGTTCACTGGCCCGATCCAGCCAAAGATTAAAAAAATAAAAAAACTGCCAAAAAAGAGACAATGTCCATGGCATCCCCTGATTGGACAAGCTGTCCCGCCACCTGCACTTGTCTGGCTGCAGAACTTGGGAGATGTGGCCTGTGGTTTTGGCCATTCTCTGCCATTGTGCATTGTGAGACACATGTGGCATATCTCCTGTCACCAAACACATTCCAGGGTAAATGCCACCCATTGTTTGTCAGACAAAACTGGTCTTTGTTCGGGACACAATGCTAGATGTTTGGGGACAGACTCGGAGCATGCCAGTCACTCAAAAGAGCAGAGACGTAGACCTCCCTAATGCAGGCTGGGACACGCGATTGCTATCCTGTTTTGAACTGAGATTCAAATCGTTCCTCAGATTGTCCAAGAGCCCCCCTGCAAGTTTACATTCGAGTGTTTTTCAGTGGCGTAAACCTACCCGGCTCGTGAGCTCAAAGGATAACGAGCTTTGATGTGAGGGTCGGACTCAGTTCAGCATACTATTGGTTTCCCTGGCATAACATTCCAGTTTGCAAACCGAGCGTATCCATCACCGCCATCTGAACACAACCGGGGCTGTTAAGAGGCATAGTGCAGTGAAATTCTAAACGAAATAATCTAGGCTGGCATTTCCCTACCAGTCACAGTGAGAGAAATTCATTTGTGTCCCTAATTTGCCTCAGCAGATTTGATTTGTTTGCTTGTTTATTTAATTTTCAATTGGGTGACGAGTCCGTGCACACATTCCAATGGCTAAAGAAGGCAGGGTGGGCTGGACAGAAGCCCAGGCTGCAAAGAGAGGCGGATTTGCATACCAATGAAACTCCAGGCTTTTGGAAATGAATGCCCCCCCACTGGCCTTTTTCTAACACCCCCACCCCCCCGGCTTTCATGCATTCCATTTCTTTACCATTATATAAAGAGATGTGCCTGCTAATTAACTAATTAAATCCCTAATTATTCTTTTTTTAACAAAGACCGCACAGGGAGAGCACGCACCGCAGAATGGTCCCCTGGAGAGCTGGCTGGCAAAATCAGCTATTCTGGTAGCCATGTACCGGAGGTACTTCAGAGGAGCTCTGAGCCCCAGCGTGCCGCTGGGCGCTGATGTCAGTCACGTTTCCTGCCGCGTGCAGACAGCGGCTTGCAGCCGGAGCCGCGGGATGACACTGCCAGTCACCGCGCGCACGCATATACCAATGTGAGAATATTAGTGACCATGTATATATGACAGCCTGTACATATCAGTGTGGGAATGTTAGTAACAGTGTGTATGTGTAAGTGATGGTGTGTCTGTATCAGTGTAAGTACGTATGCGTCAGCAGGTATATATATACGTGTGTGTTAGTGTGTATATATCGGTATATGTTTGAGCTTTTCTATATATGAGTGTGAAAATATAAATCACCAGTGTTCGTGTATGTTGGTTCGTGAATATAACACTATGTAACAAAATTATAATTTTTTTTTTGTTCCTGGGTAAAGAGTGTGTTTTCCTAAATTGTTATGGCTA
>JAODKM010000088.1:11647935-11670584 GCA_026780845.1 Petrocephalus sullivani | reverse complement strand
CTGGAAGACTCTAGGAGGGAGCATGGGCGAAAGGACGAGAATAAGAGGGAAATGGGGCCTGGCAGAGAATGAGGCGGAGGGGAGGAATGAGCGCCTGTATTGTACTGGGCTGCATTTCTCGGATCTCGCAGACTTATCAGGTTTCCAGGGAGGAATAAGAAAGAGGCTGCAGGCAGACGCCGGCGCGTCCCGGCCAACACGACAGTCCAAAAGAGAATTCTTTCCCCCAGGAAATGTGCTCAGATGCGATGCCCAAACAGAGGACCACACCCCAGCGAGAGCCAGACGGGAGGCACAGACACCCACACATCTGACCTGCTTCCACAGGGAACCGGGTTAATTTAGCTTTATGTGTGCGATGATCACCATGGAGATGAAGCGCTCCAAAATCCCCGGTGGCTCGGGGACTCCGACGGCTGTGCGGAGAGCAGGAAGTGTCAGGTTCAGACGCAGTCCCAATCAATCGCGCGCCATTAATTGTTTAAAACTACAGATGTGACCCATCTCACCTCCTCCTCAGACTCCAGTAATATAAAACAAAGACAGTGGGGGCCCTGCCTTGCTGATGTATTCATGTGCCTCTTTTTTTCTCCTTTAACATATTTTTCTGCCTTCCGCTCATCGATCCCACCTGTGCATGCATACTTGTGCAAACAGGGAGCAAAAAAAAAAAAATGTCCATTATGGCTGCACATTGAAATTACTTTCCTCCAAATATTCAAACCACCGGATTCGCAGAGAATTCTGAAAGCAGCTCCTTTGATGATGTTTCGAAACCCTCTCTTAATGAGGAAAACACACAGTACCCTGGGGGTGTGGGTAAGGGGGGAGTGACTAAATTTAGCCCGCACTTCAGTGCAACGCTACCTGATGAACTTTGGATCATTTCATGAATTGTTCAGTGTGAAAGAGTGACGTAAATGGCAGGGATTGCAGAGACACACTTTTCTGTAAGACCTTCTATTCCAGCAGCTAGCTAACAGTAAATGTTTTGTTAAAGCGTACAACAGAATATCCCTACTTTACAACTGTAACTTACTCATCACAAGTGCAATTACATTCAATTCATTGGCCGATATATGTATACTTGTATATTTTACACCAGCTGGATATCCTCACTAGAGCAATTCAGGTTATGCACCTTACTTGAACCGGGTCCCTTCCAAGAGACAAACCAACAACATCTAGAACATGAAACTCTAACCATAAACACCAGGCTACTTGCTTTGATTTACTAGGCAAAATACACTCCAATCAAACCTGGATAAATCTTGCAGGTCGGCCATTAATCTCTAAGCATACTGGACTGTTCCCACTGGCCTAATGTTCTTCTGGCAAGACAGAACACAGCTGCGATTCAGGTAGCCACCATGGAATGGTGGAGCCATCTCAGATACTGGAGGGCTTGAGGCCAGCTCTGTCTACAGCCCTTGGAAGAGCTGGAGGAGCTAGTAGGGTGTAGAATGACAGGAGGAGCAAGGGTTGAATCAGCACAGCTAGAGCACTAATTGGGTAGTAATCAAGTTAAAACAAGAGCTTAATATACAGAGGTCTGCTAGGAGAAGAGGAGCCACACAGCACCATGTTACAGCCCCACATTTACCCCAAACACCTGCATACAGCAGCAGCATGGATCCACATCAGCCCTCCCCATGAGCTATGCTCCCAAGGGGTACTCAACCCACTTCTCGTCATTCTTTAATGTTACATTTCTGTCATGCACCCCGTATTAATGACAGATGCTATTGCATCTTTGCTCTTCTTTCCCCTTTGCTTGAGGTCACTTGAAACGGAGACCGTATCTTTATGAAAACCCCATGGCGATTCCAAGACACAACACTTCCAACGTTGGCCAGTGTCACCTGCCAGCCACACAACCTTGTTGACCTAATAACCTATAAAGCTGAAGGACTCCTAACTCCTGCGCCCTGCAAGGTTACACAGCACACAGGAAATACTCCATTCTGGTGTGTCCTGCGTTCCCTATTAGCAGCTGCATGAAGAAGGAAATCAAGAGCCTACTGGTGTAAAAACAGCGAAACTCTAAACTATTGAGCACAATACACCAAAATGATAACATTGTAGGATATAGAACTATATTGGTATTATATTCCGTTTAAGAAAACAGTAAATCTGCATTATAACTGGTAATCTGTACAAAAATATAGACAGTAATAGACGTTAATATAAACCTGCCCTTACATGCATGAATGTTTCCTGCAATTAAAATCAATTGGTAGCTGTTCTACAGCACGCATCTCATGTAGCGAGTCTCATGCAGGGCACTATATCAACCACGCGCTATGTGTAAAACATATTGAACACAGATGTTCCGTCCTACTATACAACGGAATGTCTTATTTTTACGTCTTCCCGTCCAAAACAAGTGACAAATGTTGTCTGAGCTGATGACGAAAGCAGTGCTTTTACTCCGAGTATTTAAAAAAGGAAAACTGCATATAGTACACTAAAAGAAAGCGGGCCCTGAAATTTAATTATAGAAGTTCCAATATAAAGCATATCGATCAACCACTTAACTTCATTGCGTTGGGATGCAAGAAAAAGCACGTTGTCGTCAGTTCTGCTCTGGGCATTAAAACCACTCAGTTCATTTGAATAAATTGACTTGGATTTATCATCGTTAATTGTGCCATACAATTAGCGAGGTGTTTATGTTTTGTTCGATGTCTGTTTTTAAAGGGTAATCATGGGGGAAGAACCGTTGAGAAACAGTCGACTCAAAGCAGATCCAGTAAAACTCGGTGGAAGAGCCAGTATACGCGATGCCAACGCATCAAGTGCAGAGCAGCTTCAGGAGTCAGATTCTGCTGATCCCACATGCATGTGCCATAATACGGTCTCATCAAAATGATCCGAGGCTGGCTTCAACTGGAAACCAGAAAGGGAGCTCCATGTCGTGTATAAACCCACTTTTAAGCACACTTTCTTAACTCCATGCCTGGAAAATGTGGGTTTGATGATTGCATAGGAAACCTTCAGTGACTATAATTCAGGTAACCAAACAAGGTGTATGTCCTACCTTTCCAGGTGTGCGCATTGGGGCTGTGCCTATTCGACTTCCAAACTGAAGTGACAGGATTGAGTTTTGGAATAAAAGGATATGGGTTGCAGACGAATTTCAGACACCAGCTCCGCGGCCGAGTGGTTTGCTTCAGGTAGAAAAACACCACGGGTGCCAAAGATGGATAGGGTAAAGCCTCCCCGCCGCTGGCAGACGCCTCCTCTGCTCCGGCTCCGCTCTCCTTCGTCCCGGCTCCAACTGTCTCAACCTCGCTGCGCTCCCCGCTGCCGGACAGGTCGTTGAGTCGAATAAAGGTCCTGGGGAGGGAAGACCTGCCCTCAGCCTCCCTCACCATACGGTCCTCAGACGGATTTCCTCCATCTTCGGCCATCATTCACCTCCTGAAAAGCGCAAGGATTAAATTTAGGAAACAACAGGCTGACATCTGACTTTTCCCTTTTAATTACTACGCATGCATCTGATCCAGATCTGTACGGGGGCGGTAAAGGTCTGTCCTGATATGAAAGTATTATGCAATGCTTGTCTTCGTTAATTTGAACGCGCGCTAATCATTTGCGCTCGTCTTCGGGAATGTTAAAACGGAACTAAATTAGTAGGTGACTAAACACCAGGTAAAATGGGCGCACAGGTTATATAATCATTGTTACCGTCTATTTTCATACAGGCCGGGTAAATAATGCATTTTATTTATTGCCCTTTAAAGCGATTTGCATTTTAAGTTAACGATGGCGTGAAGATAACTATACCCCTTTGCTGATATGGTTTCATTTTTCTTAGAACATAAACTATAGCCTATAAAGTATATCTATTACACATTAGTACTTACATTGTCATATTAATAATATATAATAAATAGTTTTAGTGACAAAAACAAATGGTGCACATGCACATGTAGTCATTTGATTCTGCTTATCTGCTGTCCTCTGATGCGAATTAACGTGAATGTTTAAAAGAAGAGCGCCTCTAGATATATCGATTATTTTCTATTATAAACCACAACCAAATTTAAAACAATTCCCATTAATCTATCTCACAATGGAACTTTATCAAGATATTTCGCATTTTGCAACTCGGGGCTTTAACGGTTTAAAAAAACGCATTATAATGCCGACAAAAAGCGAGGAGAAGGCGTGCAGACGCTTTGTTCGTTAGCCTACCTGTTATTGTCACCGCAGATATTCCCCGATCGAGCTCAGTCATCGCATGATCGATACTGGAGACAAAGTGCGGCTCGGAATGAGTGGGGGATAATACGGAAAGTCGGGCACGCGGGGTGAGTTTCCAGGTGCGGCTTAAATCAGAAGCGGCTCTATGGGCATCGCTCTTCACGCAGGTTTCGAGCCCGGTTGTCACGGATTGTTCATTCCCATGATTTAAGTATCTGAATCTCTGCGATCGGTACACATCCGAAGAATTCTCTTGTTGCTGAATCCCCGACAAAAGCGTTACGTTAAATCCTCTTCGCTTGTGCTTAAAATAGCGGCAGCAAGACGAGCAGATCGGCTTAAATATAAATAAATATTTTAAATAATGAATCACAATTAGTTTTTGTCATTCGACTCGCCCAGCCAGCTTTCTTAACTGCATTTAAAGCCAGTATGAAATTTCCGATACTTTTTTATAAATTAGAGGAAACATTTTAATAGCAAGTATTGTGTAGGCACCAGTCAGATATCCAGGTTTCAGCCTTTTTTGCGACCATAAACCACGCTCTGGTGTATAGCCAAAGATGTGAACGAATGCTCAGGTAATGTGTCTAGGTAGAGTTAGTTTTTGCCGATTAAAATGGGAAAAACAAAAGTCTCTCCAGATCCCGTTAGTCGGCGAAGCTGACTGTGGCACCGATCCCCTCATCCAAGCAGCTTCACAGCTGGATTCAGAATCAACTTCATATCTCCGCCTCCTTACCCGCCTCTCTACCAACCAGAAGCCGGGCAAGCGCCACGTTACACTCCCATTGGCTGCAGCTGAGGTCAATTAACGCTCAGGAAAAGGGGGGCGAACAGCTGGAATCTTATTGTCAACTGTTACCCAATAAAAAGCTGGGAAAGACCGAGCCTATCAGACGATTGGGCCAATTATTTATTATAAGTTTTTTTTAGACAGGAATGAGAGGGAAAAACAACTCAACAAGTAGCCTACACGTGAATCCTGTTTGATCAGAGGCTCCGCGGTAGTCATCGAGGCTGTTCCTAGTGGTGTCTGCCGGTTTGTGTCTTTTGTAAAGAAGAAAATAAACTGCACAAAAACCTTTTCAGCGGCCATAACGCTCTGTTTCTAAGTTGGCATTTAGACAATTTAGCAGAGTCTATCAGAGCTGATAAAAACATGACAGTGTAACCTACGAATTACCGGTCAAGGTCCCAAGAGGGTCTGCTATTGCATGCTTTAATAACAAAAATCTAGCCGGAACACTTCTGGTAAGACGTTTAGGTCTTGGTATAGATTGGAAATGAATATTGATGTATTCGAATATCATGCATTTTAATTTGACTATATCATTGCTTAGTTTCTTGTCAAATGATCGTAAACATTGAAAAATCGGCCAATTTAATGCACTCAAGTTGACATAGACATCTTTGTTTCCACTACCATCATCACCACATTCGGTTTTCTTTTACAAAAGCACATCAGTTTATTAAATTCTGTTTTCGCTGTTATTTTCCAGATACACGCCATTTGACAACCGTGGGTTTATTTCATTCCAAGTTCTTTATTCAAACGCCGGAGACAGACGGACAGATCGAGATTAAAGGGTGCGCTAACCAAGATGATTTCTTGTATTGAAAAAATTCAAGCAACCATATCTATGGATAAATCTGACGGAAAACATTATATAGGCGCCACTATAAACCCAGACATATCAGATGCAATTTTATCTTATAATAATCATCACACAGGAACAGTACGTGAAGGGTATCACTTATGGCACCCATCTGTTCTGTAACTAAAATAAAATGAAAAAAATACAATAATATTCAGCAATCAATCTGACAAAATGTTCGCGATGAGATATGGAATTAAAACTGTATATTCATTAATGAAGTTAAAATAAGTTAAATTATTAAAAACAATGGCTAAAAGACACTGATCATGACCCATCGAGATGCCCTTAATGTCTTTGACAGTGCAGGATGGACGGGGAGCATTTCTAAGACGCCGCACATGGTTTTACAGACAGTGGAGTTGAATGCTCCATGGTGACTGCAAACGTGGCCACTAGGGGAGGTTGTTTCTCTCTGAAGGCGTCTGCTAAGTGAACCCGCTTCTTCCGTTAGCTGCTCCCTGCTTGGGAATCTAATGGCCCCCAGTTAACCCAATTAAAGAAAGTTAAGAATGCGACAACCTTGAACATACTCAATAACACTTTTAAGGCATGCAGACTTTCTTCGCATAATGCAAGTTATTCCAGCAACACTGGTGTTGAACGATAGCTGCACTTAAAACCAAGTGGACAAAATAATTCAGCATATTTTAGCTCTCCAAAATTCTTTGTTTGCCGTTTCCTTCTCAGTAGTGAAGGACTCCAGAGCATTCATTATGCAGTTTCAACACATGTTTGCTTCTCTACCCCTCTATAAATTATAAATCAAAATAGCATTAAATTTAAATTTTCACAGAACTATTTTGATAGACTCCATGATTCTGTCGTGGACAAGCCCTGGGAAGATGGATCAATGGACAGAAAAATATTAATCATATATTTTTAAATGTTTACTTATTCCTCATACTGTTTCACCCACGAATTACAAAACACAAATAGATGGCCTTATGTAAGGTATTAACACTTTTATTGTTATTCAAATCCGTGGGGATAAACAGCATGATAACACAAAGCGAGCCAGGATGAATCAGAGATGTTTGTGGAGACATGCACATGCAGACATTAACTACAATCGAGTCAAATTACAGGTTGAAGATAGGAGCCTGCAGGCAATGTTTTGATGGATATTGTGAGATCAGAAAATTACAGAGACATTGCATAAAGTATAAGAATAAAAGAATATGTAGTATTGTGCATGAAGTAAGCTTCCAAAAACCTACCATAGTGTTGTCCACTCAGCTGTGTATGTGTGGGATGTATGTTCTCACCATGTTTCAATGTGTTTTTTTTCCTCCTAACAAAATACAATTTAGGGGTGGCTAGCAGAGATGCCTCACACCTTTGAGACCAGGGTTTGAGTCTCTGCCATGGCGCCATGTGTGGAGTTTGCAAGTTGCTATCATGGGGGGGGGGGGGTACTTTAGGTTTCCCCCCCACAGTCCAAAAACAACTGTTAATTGGTGCTGCCAAATTGCCCATAAGCGTGAATGTGCCCTGTGACTGGTTGTTCCCTGCCCGGTGCCTGTGATAGGCTCCTGTGACCCTAAATAGGAAAAGTGGCTACAGAAAATGGATGGACTGATGGGAAAAAGTAGCTTAGGTGAACTGGTAGCTTTATATATCATGTAATAAGCTGCAGTGTGTGATATGTGGCATACGCTCTGTATCAGAATGAGTGTTATTGAAGATGGATATGTGTATGCATGGATATAAATGCATGGCTGGATTATCAACCAGGCCAGTGCCTCGGGCCGGAGGGGGTCTCAGCGCTCTAGTGGCCTCGAGTCGCTACCTTTATAGTACAAGCTAAACACCTACCCGGGCCCTCTGCATATATAGTGATAGATGACCATCAGGGTCCCAGGGCCCATTAACATATACAACACAAGTTAACGACATACAGGTACAGTGAGAGCTGACTACATCCCATCCAGACCCTTTATGCGATAAACGGACTATACCTCGATGAGGAACTTTGTAGCAACAGAACAAAAGTCACATAATCCTGCTGAAGAAGCTACAGCTCAAGGTGGCTAGGCTAAATTCTATTCACAGTTTTGATACATTAGCACATGGCACCTAGCTGTCTGTGGCACAAATACTCTCTGCCTCACCGCTTCCCATCACACGCGAGGGATGTTACACGCACTCACATCTGAGAGACAGCTGGAATCGACTTAAATAGGGCAAAAACCAGGAAAAGGCACACGGCAGCTATTTACCTTTAACTTGGGTACAGCCTGCTATCTCTCAGGACTCTCATGGGCTGAGAAAAGACTGTTTTCCTCTGTTATTCTCCTGTTTGTCTCCACCTATTGATCTGGCTTATCTCCGCATAACAGAATATAAAATATACTATTCACACAGTGTCAGTCCTCACTCTTACATATATCTCACCACACATACATAACACATACCTGAAGGGAATACTGGTTTTAAGGATTTTTAAAAGAATCTTTTCATGAACTTAAAAAAAATCAATATATCCTTTTCTCTCTCGAAAGAGAGGATGCTGCGTAAGACAATCTTCGTTAATAGAGAGTCATCCCATTTGTCCAGTTTAGTTAGACTCTTCCTCTCAGCGAATGTGCCAGGAAGGAGCACCAGTCAAAAGTGACATGACAAAAACACATTAATAATGTTATCCCGTTTGCTGCCTTAAACTAACTCAAATATTTAAGTTCCAAGATGGTTCTGACTTACACAAATAATAGAGATGATCAAAACAGAGCCTAACTCTAATATTGTAACCGGTGAATGAGGGTGGTGTAGCAAGCACTGGCCTCAGAGTCATCGTGAATCAGCAGTGTAGACAGCTAAGTAACTGCCCTAACAACGTGTATAATTAAAACAGGGATTGTGAAAGCAATAGAAAAGTTTATTTGCCATTGTAGTGCATAGGATGTCTGGGTGCCCAGGAAAAAAAAAACAAATAAACAGACAATCCTAGGCTTTTCCACAGAGCGCAAGTAGAAGATACTCCAGAAGTCTTGATAAAAACTGGGGATGCATGAGATGATGTATCAGAATGAATATAGCAGCTCCATGCACATTCTTACACACTGTACCTGGACCGCTTGTCCTAGCACCTGGCTCCAAATCTTAGCTGGGGTGGAATGGTTCAGGTGCTTGTCATCATCACTCCATAAAATTCCTACCTGCTGCCTTTTCTTGACATCTGATAGACACGTCATTCAATAGACATAAAAGAAGACACTGCCTATTCACCTACAAGAGTACATTAGAACATCAATATGCATATTTAAATTATTAAAAACAATCACTGGTCAGCAGTTAGGAAGCTCTAGAAAACATAAACAGAGTACTATTTTGTCAATAGATTTTGGTTCAACAATTACATTGCAATTACAGCAAATCCTCAACAAACACGCCCATTTTGAACCGGTTGATTCCGTCTGTTAACAGCCGGATCATGGCTAATTAAATGACAGGTTGGCTTGTGGTGATAACAAGAACCAGCATACACAGCTTATCAGAGATACAGACATTACAGAAGTAACGTGTGATTCTTCAGTTTTATGTTATTCTTTGTGGTATTAAATAAACATGATTAGAAAATTATTAAGTAACATATTGTAGATCAATTTTTCATATTGCTCACAGAGACCCACTGATGTATTAAACTGTGTTATTCTCGCTTTGCAGACAGACCTCACAGTTACGTGACTCATAAGCTAGCTACTCTCAGTTAGCAACTGCTAACAGCAGACTAACCAATGGTACAATTAATGTGATTTGTTCTTATTTATTCATCCTGCAATGTCCAAGGCAGCAAGCTGCCTTGTTTATAGAACTTGCAAGAAGGTTAGAAATTATCTGGTGGTGAGAACATGTAAATATTTTCTATCTGACGTTCACGGCATGTTACTGCTCAAAACAACTTCACTGAATTATAATGCGGTATGAATTAAACTCAAACACTGATAACTTGTTTATGGTGTTTATATAGGAATAGTTTCTAGAATGGAAGATGTTGAGAGCTGGCAGAGTTAGTACAGATTTGGTTTGCGTTCCCCACTCATGCACTGACCATTTCTAGACATTATGCATATAAGAACAAACCATCCCATGATAAACAAAAAGACCTAAGTGTGTATGTGCGTGTTTACATTAATGTAGTTTATGGTGAAGTTGATAAAAATTACTGAAATTACATTCCAGTAGCATGCACTGGCAACCGTTTTGTGTCGTCGGTTATGAATAATTCCGTTTATGGGGTAAAGATGTTAGATGACAGCACCATCATGGCAGAAGTCCAAGTGCTGGGTCGACTTACCGAGTGCACTAACAATAATCAAGAGGTCATTACTGCACAACACTTTCAGTGTGGAAACATGCTTCTAACAGCATTCACTGATCTACCAGCGGCTTGAAGCTAGTGAAGACAAACATTGTATCTAGAATAAAATATTCCCACTTTGCTCTGGAATGTTCACTGTTTGAATTAGGAATCTATTTAAAGCACCACTATCTGTTTAAAAGGAAAGCAAACAATTCAGAGGAACAATTAAACATCCCAGAAACACTGGTCTCTCTCCAGGATGGTTTTCATTCTGTCCTGGTTTGCCTGCAGACAAGGGCAACATGCGGCATACACCACATTGTGGCCACGTCCACTTTTCCCAGGGAAAAAAAACCCCAGCAGTTAATAATGCACATAGAGAAACCAGTATTTTCTTCATCAACAGTCACATTATAGCTACATAGTTAATTACATAATGGATGGTCAGTGTTCCCTCGGGGAGGCTAACAACAATGTAAAATCGTCACCCCTTGAAAGCACTGCTTTAATCATGACTAATAGCTAACTTATCAAATATGCAATAGAGCTTATAGTATTTTGTTCTGTTTCAGTTAATAGCATGAGTGAAATGGCCCTTTATAGCAACCCTAAAGTGATTTATTGAATTCTGCCATGGAGGAACTTATATATGGATTTATCTGTCTACAGATGGCAGTTAGTGCAACTCTTTCTCCTAATAATTAAAAAAAATGACCCCAGATGATCTCTGTGCAGTCATCAGCTGTTATCACCAATCCCATCTCCTGTTCATCCTTTGTTGTTACACCTTCCTGTAATAACCAGGTTTAAAGCGCTGTTAAACTCATTTCTCATTTTCATCTTGAACGGTTGCTTTGGGGACCTTTGCCTTCCTTTGCGTAGCGTCTGCAGTTTCTTGTGCGTTCTCAGTTCTGCTCTCTTACTGGCCGGATGCCTCTTGCCTGCGGCGAATGGAGCCGAGGCAGGTCGGACTCACTTTAACAAATGATTGGTAGGAGTGATAACAACTTCTACACCTTCACTAAAACATTGTATAGAGATGAGGGTTTCTAAGTAACGTGAACAAAGAGTGACTACCTTATTTTCAATATTAAGTACCCACACCCACAGAAAAAAATAACAGAAATTTACATTGGACTTGATTTACACATTTCCTCTGCATTGTGCTCCTTAATTAAAAATAATTGCCCACAGAAAGAGTTAAAATGTCATAGAAGCTTTGTAGCCTCTCAGCATTTTCTTTCATTTTTTGCGCGGTATCTCCCCCAGCCCTGGTAATCCGTTAGTGACAGCTTCCAAATTCCATTGGGATACAAGGCTGCATTATGTAGGCAGCCACTCCGTGATGAGTTTTATGTTTGCACATGTAAGGCAGTCAAACGCAATGGGGGTATTTTAGAGGAAGAGCTACGCTGTGAGGCTCTTTAGACTCGTCTTTTCTTTGATTTCCACTGCATGGCACCAAACTCTTCTAGTCTGCAGTTCCATGTGTACTTCATTGACCCTAGTCTTGAAGAGAAACACATCCGTGTCTTTTCATAAATGAAAAATTCTTGTAATGCTCGAACTTTAAAAAAAATCAAGAAATTGCAATTGCATCTAGGTAAATTATATGCTGCATTTACATTTAAATTTATTTTTATATACTGCACTTT
Organism: Petrocephalus sullivani; assembly: GCA_026780845.1. Taxonomy (NCBI): domain Eukaryota; kingdom Metazoa; phylum Chordata; class Actinopteri; order Osteoglossiformes; family Mormyridae; genus Petrocephalus; species Petrocephalus sullivani. The sequence continues at coordinate 11,658,759 of JAODKM010000088.1, read as the reverse complement.
TTCTTTATTTCTTTAAATAGTTTATTTCTTTATTAGTTTGGAATGGCCACTATACTGATGATAGGTCTCCCGCTCAACACATGTCAAGTTGGGAGGGGTAAGGACCAGAACACACCCATTGCAGTGTGCCACTTCACTCTATAGGTGCTACTGAGCACGGTTTGTTGAATATTACAGGAAGAAGAGCATGTTTGCTCAAAACCACCCGCAGTCCTATAGGTGCCCAGCCAACAGCATAGCAAGGACACAGACAAACTCATGGCAAACTGTGTTTTTGGAGTCACCTTGTCACAGATGGCTAATGCGATACAGCGGGGTGCAAACCTAGATTCCCTCTGTTAGGTGCACCTTGCTTTGACTATTTGGAGGGCCTCTTCTGCGCATGGTTGTCCCAGTGCGCTTAACGCAAAGCTGTAAAACAAAGTGATGTTAGTAATTACTAATATTATTTAATCTCATTCCATGCTTCTTAAATGCTGTTACACTTATTCATTCTCACATTTCTAACATTCCTACAGAGATCTTGCCACCAGGGATTAGATTAACATTCATGCTCTCCACTGTTTCTGTAAAATATTTCACTGAATTTAGTGGCTTTTCTTTGTCAGGGCACTGTCCCTGCTGTTCAGTACTACACTATAGCTACAGGACAAACCGACTCACTTTTCCATCGTTCATATTTGGTGGAAAAATAGCTCTAACTCAGCATGAATATGAAACATCTCTCTTAAAAAACAAGAATGTACTTTGCTTGAGGTGCCCGCCAATTGATTAGCTATCCTAGTAAGTAAGACTAACTCATCAATAAGGAATATTAAATTATGCATGTGACAGCCGTGGGGTGGTGTCAGTCAGCATTCAGTGTATGTGCTCGAATCAAACAATTGCGTGAGTTAACTATATCCATCCCACCATCCATCCATCAACCAGCCGACTATCCAGCACATGGACACATGGGGCACAAAGCAGGGGTACTATACAAGATTTCTTTCTGCAGGGTACTTGACCCAGAATGCTTAGCCCCACAAAATGGCAAGATTATGTTTTAATAAAAGATGCTCCAAATACATAATTGCCCTTGCGTCTAGAAATTCATTATATGTATTATGCCAGTACTTAATAAACACGAAAGACTGAGGAGACAATTTGGAATGAAAAATCACTGACAAAAAATCAGCGCCTGAAAGCCGCCAGCCGCTGGATGCCCCCCCCCCCCACCCGCCCCCCCCCCCGCCCGCCAAAAAAAAAGCCAACCCCCCCCCCCCCCCACAACACTTGGACTTTGATGTACAGACTTTAATAAACGCAAACGTTATTCAAAATATGCAAATAGAGACCTGAGTTCATGTAGAGCAGGGAGCTGACTGCTGCGGACCGTCTCTCTGAAAGATTCATAAATGTGGAATCCTGCTTCTAACACTATAGGAGTTTAGTAGGAAACACCAAATGATTCATTAAATCGAATTAAAGATAAATTCCACGTGAACGGCATATATGCATTCATAGTACTTCCCTCTCAGTGTCTTCTCCTTAATCCACCATAAATAAGACTCACTTAAACTCTCTAAAACACAGGCCGGAATCTCTGCTCGTTTCCCTGACAACACCACAATCTCCCAAGTCACGGCGGCGGTCACATGCCCGTGTGGTTCACATGGCGGCCAGTGTCACGGGATCACAAGAGGCCCGTGGCCTTTTATTAGTGGCTAAACTTCAGACGGCCGACTTAAATACATCATTACACATCAGTGAGGGGCGGGGCCAGCCTGGGACGCGGCCTCGACAGCGTAGTCATTAGATGAGGGAGTTTCCCGAAAAAAAATAAAAATATAACCATGAGGTAATAATAACGCCGAGCCAAAATTAAACCAGACAAGTCAAATCTGTCATCATTACAGGCCTTATTGATAACACGTGTCACAGGTATCATTAATGTCTTTCTCAAATTACACGCTGCGTACGTCATGCTGTGATGTGCTTTCAAAAGGTACTGCTCTGCGTGAGAAGGTTATCCTTCTCTTAAGAGGAAACTCACCTCCTGGAATCATCCTCGGTTTTTAAAAAGACATCACACGTCATGTCACCAGGCCTGAGTGCGGAGAGAGGCTTTGAGTGGCCTCACCGACAAGCCACACGTGTTTCCCGGCAACGTGAGCATTCCTGTAAATCATGAGGAATGAGGTTTCCTCTGACGTGGTTTTAACAGAAAGACCGTTTAATCCATGATTCAGATCCTGGTTCAGTCCAGGCACTCAGAAATTGGCCTGTTTGAAAAATGCATTCGGATGCTGGAACATTTAATTACAGATGTTCCTGCATAAAGCCTGAGTTTGCAAATATATAACTCCCATAATTACTTATCACCGAGTCCCTTTTAAATTTGAGTTGGCAAAAAAAATTTGTTTTTATGGATGTAGATCAATGTTATGGAACTAAATGATGGTGTACTGCTGAAAAAGTATATATTTTTAACAAAAACAGTTTAAATAACACGTTGACAGTGTTAAAGTTTTGCATGATGGGCATTCACTGGATGCTCAGCCTAGCTACACTTATACCTAGTCAACTCTGTTACAGGTGAATGTTTGTTATGTGCTGTGCGTTATTTGCTGTGTCTTATTTGCTGTGTGTTATGTGCTGTGTGTTATTTGCTTCACATTGTTTTTTGACAAAAGTATGTGCTGAACATGTAAAATTTTTGAACATTAAAAGTCTTGGATTGTTATTTGATGTATTTCTTTATTATTTTTACTTCCTAGAAAATTAAAACCACAAGTCTACCCCGTGAGACTGGGAAAGGATATCTCAGAGTTTTGCGTGAAATCATCAGTGATCTCTCCGATCACCATAAATAAGGCTTTAAAAACTGATGAAAATAAGCAAACAGTCTAAAACTAAATTAATAAATATCAACTTGTCTCTTCCCGTTCAGGGTTAAAATGCACTCAACAACACAGCATCTCCAGCAGGCCTTTGGAGACAGAGGAAGCTGTGAGTCAGACACCAAATCTTAGCGAGATATTAAACATGTGGATATCGCTGCTCACAGATGACTGAACACGCTTCCTAATGCATCTACTTGAAAGCATGCGTTTCATTTTTTGTGTGATTTTTAAATGTGTACATTGAACTAAATTTTAATCTTACATATACTCCCTGCAACTTTTGGGCAAATTAGTGCAATGCCCATTACAGTGAAAGTAAGAAAAATGCCAAACACTAGTGAAATGTGTGACAGGTGAACTTTATATGACATTGTTCATGGTCTGTGCCATTTCTGCTCTGGCATTAAAGCTCTGAGCCTCTGATTACTGCCACTGTGTAGCGTTTTTGGATGGATTTAGCTGCAGAAATACTGCTTTCCCTGAGAATAAAACAGCTGGTCTTAAAACTGAAAACCTTGTTAAAAAAATCCAACTACATTTTTCAGGGTATCCCATTGAAATTAATGAATTATTTATGCAAACCATTTAATGCCAGCATACCCGTATAAACTATAAAATACTATGTGTAAGTCATAGAGCATACTTTGAATGCCTGGGAGAGCGTCTATAGTCTTTTACTTAGCAGGGAAATCTACAAACAAAAAAAAAATTTAGTTAAAGTGCATAATGCGATTCATAATTTAACAATCGTTTAATAATGGAAAAAAAGAAAGGAAGACGTCCGGTGAAGGATTCCAGTATGGTGGCTGGCCGGCCGAGGGATGGGGACAGGAGAGAGAGCCCGGGGTGTGGGGGGCACAGGGCTCGTATGGGGCTCTGCTTCATACGGCACAAACCCCGCCTCCTCCAGCGGATATTTGGTTTAATGCTTGCTTTTACTTTAACGCTCATACCGGTAGCTTGCTCTGGTTTACGGACACATAACACAGCTGCACATGTTTGGACCTCAAATACTACTTTACTTGTATAACGCATTTGTACTGTATAGGGGGCAATGTACTAAATTTACAATACGATACATTTCCGGGCACATCCAAATATAGACCAGATTAGAGAATCTGTTTGAATGATTATAAAGTTATTTTTGGTATATCCCTAAATTTGCAGGCTTCGTGGACACTGGCCAGTTTCGCACATTTATACCGATGTCTATATTTGCTGGAATAAGTATGATTAAGTACTTCGAGCAATCTAGGGTACAATGACTCTTCTAGAACTCTCCATTCTTAGCCGCAACGCCACCTATTGTCTGTTAACTTTTTGGCAGTATTATTTTGTAGTATCTGCTAGTTTTAAGTGCAAATTTCCAGCAGAGCTATGCTATCCAGCTACGATCATTTCCGATGACGTGAGAGTGTCTAACGTTTGACCGGCAGCATTAGCACATACGTGTCCCCCATGAGAGACAGGCCTGCCGGACTCACTTACACAGCCTCTGTCCTCCTGCCTCTGGTCAGCCTCTCTTAAGTGGCCGGGATGGAGTGCGGTCCATAGCTTCTTCACCCTTGTCCTCCAAATGCAGCAAATGTGTCGTCAGAGGCCTGCTAACCGCAGTGGGCTATAATTTACAGGGGCTGCTTGGTACTGGACACACACACACACACACACTCAGGCGCTCCCACGCATTTGAGTTTCTGAACTACCAAGGATTTGGCAGGAACATTTAACTGCCACATCCTATGTCGTAAAAAGACTCTGGTCCACGGGTCAGTTCAAGGAGAAGAGTACAATGACCTCATGGGCTTTTATTATAGATTTTCAGACGTGTATAAATTTACGGCGGTTTCAGCGCCTGGAGGACCGGCAGTATATATTCTGTGGAATACAGACGCGGCGCTGGGCGGCGTGATAATCACGGTTTATCGTTCAGTCTTCCGGGCTGCTGTGGCGTCACACTGCTGTGGCGTCTCCATGGAAACCGGTCATTACCTCCACCTGTCCTTGGAGTCCCTCCCAGTCCAGCTCAGCGGTGGAGAGACACGTGGTGGGTTAGGGGGCGCCGTGCGGCAGGCTGATTACCAGCGGAGAGTGGCGCATCTCCCCTAACGATGCCCCACGGCGTGGCCCGAGCTGGCGTGCCTGCACCGGGCTCCGCGGGACGCAGGGCCTAGACGGGATTCCGGCAATGATTGATGTGCCACAAGAAGCAAGCCTACATGCCGCAGGCTAACGGCACAGCGCAGGGGGGTTCACGGCTCCGACACCCCCGCCGTGCTGTGTGTCCTGCTTCCCGAACCGCCAAGCTAAGGAATCACCCCTAGCAACAGTGGAGGCTGCAGGCACACCTAAGCCTCAGCAACACTCTACACCTGGGACAACTGTGACCAATCAGGGCATAGCTGACTGGGTCTCCAGGACAGCGATGGCCAATCAAGTCACTGGATTTACAACAGCTGGCCGCCACCATTTGCTGGTGTGGATCATTATACCTTTTCTTTGTTTTTGGTGTTAGTGTACCTTCTCTATGTTTTATTCATTTAATAATGTAGTTCCTCTCTGCTTACATTAAGCAGTGGCAGATTCTGGCAAGGGCAAGATGGTCAATTTCCCAAGGTGGAATCTTCTGAGAAGTTCGCAAGTCACAGGTGCCAAACCCCCCCCCCACACACACCTCAAAGCTCGCATAGAGAGCCACATGGGTTTTGACCACCACTGATATTAAGACAGTCAAAGATAACTGTTTTGAGGATTCCGAGTAGCAGCACACCAGGAATTGATTTGCACGGTTCAGCGATTCACCAACCAAAATGAATTGGCATAAGTACATTAATTTTCCAGTATTTAGTTGATGTATTTCTCTTAGTCACACATGCTGGTCCATGAGGATGTGTCATTTGGAGGGTTACCCAGAATCCCCAGCTTCTCTATGTGCTCAGGGTGCCATGGGAGTTTCAGACCAGAGACGTTCACTGCGGGACGAATGTGGAAAATTAACCTTCTCACCGCAATGCAGCTATGCTAAGGTCCTCCGACAGTGGGCCGTTAGCTAGGCTTTGTGACGTATGTGCTTTCATACATGTGGGGTCGAGACATGCCCGCCCCCGCCCTCCGGCCTCCCCCCTCCACGCCACTCCACTTGGCGAGATGGCCAGCGAATGTGCCAAACCCTCACTCTGCATGCTGGGTCCAGGTCACGCTTTAATCCATCTTCTACCCATGATTTAAGCATCATTTTGGGGCCAATTATGGGCTTCGGAACTGACAATAGGTCATAGTTCGCCTCCTGCCTAAAGTATATCTGAGCTTAGGGCTATATCTAGAGCCTGGGCTGTTGGAGTGATTCTGCAGGCTTTGGCTGCACTGATGTCCTGAGCAGGAAAGCCACCCCGCAGGCTCTTATGCTTTGCCATTGTAGGCGTCTATTAAGAGATTAAGGGCTTGAGCCAAACAAAAGGCTCTCATCTTATTTTAACATTTAAAAGGGTGCTTCAGAGAGCCCTGAGGAAAATTTATCTTACACTCCATTTTCATCATAACTTTTCATGTTTGTACTATAAAAAAAAAAAAAGGCCTGAGCTTGGATGTCATCCCAAATGTCACCATGCCCTAATATAGACGTGAAGATTATTTCGACGGGCATGACACCCTCTTCTCCTGCAGTATCAAACCCCCCCAGCTATGCCCCCCAGCGTATCACAGGTCTCTGAAGAGCCTGAGTCTTTTAGAATTCCCGTGCTTAGACATTTCAAAACTGAGTGCTGATTGCTTTTTTATCTGTTCCATAAAGCACAGAAAAGGCATATGTTCAGTAGTATAAACAGACCCTTAGGGAGTCAAACTAAACATATTTTTTAAACATAAAAGTGTGCTGCTGTGCGATAGAGCATAGATCCATTTTCAATAGCCACTTATCCAGCTTATCACAGCCAGCGCAGTTCAGATTACGGGATGCCAGACAATTCACAGGAGCCACATAATAGCAGACTGCATGGGAAATCCCAGAGTACAGCCAGAGAAACTGCCAACTCTGCAAACACAGCAGCGGAGGGAGGGGGTGCCCACTGAGCCACGCTCTAATCAAATTTACATGTAATTATCAGTCTGACCTGCACTACCTCACAATACTTTCTTGGCACGGCATAATACACTTTTTTGCTTTTGTGCTATGAATGCTTATGTCCAGCAATTTCTAAAGTACATCCATAATACTTGCCAAAGCACAGATTCTCAATTTGGTAATGTGTTTTCTTTTTTTGTTTTTAGTAGAGGTGGAAAGTTCAGGTTTCCACTCTGACTGTGGCTCTTTATACTATTTTGTCGAAACAAAATCCTGGGAGCTTTTTGTTTTCTGGCTGTGTTTTATTTCACCTTTAAATGAAATGATGAACTGACTTTACATTACAACGCGTTGCACTGGTGCTTCTCCACACCAGGCATCACTGGGCAGGTGACCAGCCATCGCCTTGTCCAGTCCCACTCAGCATAAGGCCACCGCGGATTCCTTTTACACTGTGTGATCATCTCTGGACTTTAAAGCCAGTCGTTTTCTAGACCACTTCAACTTGGGGGCAGACAGGGGCCAGTTGTTCTGTTAGGGGGCCAAGGTGCATTTTACCTTAATCTCCTCCAAGTATTAGTTACACTAGATTGTCAGCCTTTTAGATAAACCAAAAACGAAAGGATCACAGGGATTAAAATGGGGAGACCAAGTAACGGGGGGAGGCCCAGGCAGGATGGACACTATGACTATAATGACTGGGGAACATAGGACTGGAAGGCATTTATAAGAAATATAACAAGAGGCAGCTGGGGTGAGTTAACATGAGGGCCAGAATGAGAGGTAGGACTAACACAGAACAGGTGTAGCTCGTTAGAGCCACACTGGGGAGAGAACGGGAGGGGCAGGAAGGCAGGGCGTGACATTTATGCAAGGCTTTGTAGTCACATTTTACTGTTTAAGCATCCGTCAAGAAAATGTGCTTAAGTCTGTGTTTCCCCTACACACAAAATGTTAGCCCACATAAATAAACGGGAATTTTAATAGCAGCAGTAATAATAATATATTTATTTCAGACCCAAGTAACATAGGTATTTAGGAGGGCCACGGGGGGGCATGCATGTTGTCACAGGAGCACTGAACCCCCCCCTTCCTGCAGAACCACCCCTGTTTAATGCAGTTATCAGCACTGCGAGCTTTTACACTTTCAGCAAAAATAAACAGGTCTGTTTTGCCATCTGTAATGTTAATGTGAGTCATTTTGTCTTAAGAGGTTTCAGCCTGCAGACGTTCCTGCTAGAAGTAGGTTCCTTCACAAAGGCAGGGTTATTCAGAAAAAAAAAATTACAGGAAAAAAAAGTATATTATACGTAGAAAAAGGCAATTTTAGAAAAGTAGATGTGAGCCCCTCAAAAGGTTGCTGGAAGTTTATCTTGTCGACATCTCCACGACGCTCAAGGGCAGCTTTTCTGGTGAGGAGCTGCTTTGCCCTGAGCAAACCCTGCACTGGCAAGTAGCAAAGCCCACACTTGCTCGGGAAAAGCAGTGACCCGCCAAACGTGTGCAGGAAGGTTTGCTGCAGCCTGTCCGTGCGCGCTGCAACCTCACCTCCAGCTCAGCCTGCTGCAGTATTTCATGCGAGACATGTCTAATATATCTTCTTTGGACTCCCATTTCTGAGCCCGGATCCCAAGTATTACAAAATGTACAGGGGAAAAGATCTTTAATTGCCCATTAATCCTTATTAGACACACACAAGCAGGCATGTTGTTAGAAAGATGTCTAAAACGCGAGTTCAGTGTTCAGTTCAGACACACACTGTCCCGGCACAGACAAATGGACGGCAGAAGGACTCGGCAAAGAGAGGATCTGAGCACATCTGTGTTTTGCTCCTGCCCCTGATAATTGGCTACGCTTATGTCACCTGAGAGTAGGGGTGGGGGGGGAGCAATCTTCACCTTCTCCAATAGTACGGATCTGGGGGTGTTGGAAAATTCTTGAACCGCTCATCCAGTTGTCCGTCACCTCTCCGACTTGTGCATGCCGGGCCGGGCCGGGCTGGGCTGGCCCACACGGGCTATTTCGAGATCTTCATGCGGGTATATTTATGGCTTCGCTCCTGTGAATGGGGGGATTGAGTTTCTGCGAGCGACGGCGACGTGGCCAGGTTACACATAAGGCTCCCAGTTTGCTAAAATGTAATGAGTCAAAATGCCCAGTATCGTAAATTTGCACTAAGCACATTTACCCGACAGCACATGGTAACAGTGTGGTCAGGATAGAACAGAGGTGCTTGAGAAGACCGGGCAATTTTCACTTACGCCTGTAGCGTTGGGGTTCAGGGCCCTACTCAAAGGCCCGACAGTAATACAATTACTCTGCCAGCTTTAACATTTAAACCCACAACCTTCCAGGCCTGGGCACAGATCCCAAACCCTTTGAGGTACTCACTAGTCCACGTTAACCTCCTTATGCAGGTCTTAACATATTCCAGAATATGGGTTTTGCAATAAAGCCCAAAATGATGCATATCCATTGGCATATTATCAGCTATACTTATTTATTGGTTTTAAGCACTCAAACAAAGTCTATGAATTTCTGTTAAATTTAACAAAAGCTCTGACTTTTAGTGAGAGAGAAAGGATGCAAAGGGGAATGCAGAGCCACTACTTTCTGGAAAAAAGATCCAGAAACTTCTCCAGCATTTTATACAATATGCAAATCCTAGCATTACCAGTTCTATTTTAGCACTTTAATATTGTAAAATATCATGCAAATATATCGCACCCACAGCTGAGTTGACTGGCTTGCTTACAAAGGCTTTTTGTTCCAAGTTAAAAAAAAAATCTGTTTGGATTTGAGGTGTTCTGCTTTAAGTTTAGCTTCTGCGAGATCCTGGCCAAGAACAGTTGCAGTCTAACGGCAGATAAATCCACCTAGGCACCTTGGAAGACATCCAGTCGAGTTTCCCTTCCGGCACGAGCGGCTACGCATTCCAGTCTGAAGGCTGGATTCTCTAAGCAGACAAGAACAATCAAGCACTGCCCATTGTCAGACACCCCGGGAGGATTCTAAGAGGATTCTGGGAAAGACAATTTCGGAGGAGGTGTAAGCGAAACATTATATCGGAAAGAAATGACCTTCATGTGGGAGTGGTAATAAATCGTATCATCGATACAGGGGATCTTCGCCAGTTCATCTAGGGGCTTTGAGTGATCTGTCTGGTATGGCTTTAAAGAGCAGGAGGAACGGTGACCGGGGCCTGCTGGGTCACCGCGTCATCAGAGTTTCCAGCAGTGCAAACGGGAAAGATCGCTTGTATATTAGAGGGTACCATTTCCCCGATGTAGCCCCCCCCCCCGCAGGTCAGCAGTGTCGCTAAGTGATAGCGGTGTGTGTGTGACGCTGGCATGTTCTCCCAGTGTTTATGTTCATGTCCTGTGGATTCTAGAGGTCTAAACTATTCAAGGTATTAGCCACAGAAATGTCTGTATTCAACAAAATGTATAAATAAGGGTGCTTGAATACTGTATCCGCTACATTTTATTGTTAACAGACAAACTAGTAGGCTAGTCATGGGAGTTTGTGACTGTCATTGTAGAACATTGCCTTTGCTTACCTCAGATTTGATCATGAAAGTCAACTAGTAAAACTTAATTTTGTTTGAAACAAAAATATAAATCTGTGCATCAGATTACATGCTGCACCTGTGTTTCGGCATTTCAGTATATTGAACCGCTGACCCGTAGCACACAGGCAAATCAGTCAATAGGCGAATACCTCACAGCACATTTACACTGATACTGTTGTATGGTGTCAGCACTGCTGCCGTAAACCTGTAGGCCTGAGGCAGCGCTGCTGCTTTAAACCTGTAGGCCTGAGGCAGCGCTGCTGCTTTAAACCTGTAGGCCTGAGGCAGCGCTGCTGCTTTAAACCTGTAGG
>JAODKM010000088.1:11615766-11634441 GCA_026780845.1 Petrocephalus sullivani | reverse complement strand
ACATTCTGCACACATTACAAAGTCCTGGCTGCGGAGGAAGAGGGTACGGTACTTAACTGGCCTGCCTGCAGTCCCAACCTGTCTCCAATAGAGAATGTGTGGTGCATTACGAAGCGCAAAATGCGACAACGAAGACCCCGTACTGCTGCCCACCTTAAGACTTGTTTGCAGGAAAAATGGGACAAAATTATACCCGAAATAATTCATCACTTGGTGTCTTCAGTCCCTAAATGTGTTGTGAAAAGGAATGGCAACATTACAAAGTGGTAAATGCTTTACTGTCCCCACGTTTTTTTAAATGTATTGCAAGAACCAAAATTGGAATACGTTTTTATTTTGTAAAAAGCAATAAAATTCATGAGGAACACATTAAATAGAGTGCTGTTGTATTGTTTTCAATGTAATACAAGTCAAAGTAAATTTAGAAACCACTGCTTTTTTTATTTGCGTTTTCCATACTGTCCCAACTTTTTCTGATTTGGGGTTGTACAAATGGAGGAAATTCAAGACTGTGGTTACCCTACCCAGAAGTGGTCGACCATCAAATATAACTCAACTTCAAGGCGTGTAATAGTCCGAGAGGTTACAAAGGACCCCAGGGTAATTTCTAAGCAACTGAAGGCCTGTCTCAAATTGGCGAATGTTGATGTTCATGAGTCCACCATCAGGAGAAGAGGTGAAAGGTGCGAAATGTGCCCCTGCATTTCACACACATTGTGACACAGCAGGGGGCCGCTACTTGAGCGTCCAGGGACCAATGCTTGGGGACAGCACCTTGCTCAGGGTACCGCAGCAGTACTGCGGGTTGGGGACTCTAACAAGCTTTCAATTACATGGCCCCTAACTACTACCCCACCTGCCTGCCCCAACACTGAACAGCAATGGTATTTATGGCAGGGTAGCAAGGAGAAAGCCACTGTTCTCCCCCAAAAATTTTGCTGACCATCTACAGTTTGCTAAAGGTCATGTGGGCAAACCAGAAGGACACTGGAAGATGTTTTGTGGACAGATGAAGCCAAAATAGAACTATTTGGCTTAAATGAGGAGTGTTACATTTGGAGGGGGAAATACACTGCGTTCCAGCATAAGTACCTTATCCCATCTGTGAAATATGGTGGTGGGAGAGTTCTGGTTTGGGCCTGTTTGGGCCTGGACGGCTTGCCATCATTGATGGAACAATGAATTCTGAACTATACCAGAGAATTCTAAAGAAAAATGACAAGGCATCTGTCTGTGAACTGAATCTCAGGAGACAGTGGGTCATGTAGCAGGACAACGATCCTAACCACACAGGTCGTTCTACCATAGAATGGTTAAAGAAGAATAAAGTGAATGTTCTGAATGGCCAAGCCAAAGTCCTGACCTTAATTCAATTGAAATGTTGTGAAAAGACTTAAAGTGAGCAGTTCATGTGAGGAAACCCACCAACATCCAAGAGTTGAAGCTGTTCTGTATGGAGGAATGGGCTAAAACTGATCCTCCATGTTGATGTACAGGACTGATCAACAGTTACCGCAAACGTTTAGCTGCAGTTTTTGCTGCACAAGGGGGTCACACCAAATATCACTTACTATTGCCACACAAAGATATGTTATTGGATCATTATTTTTGTCAATAAATACATGACCAAATATAATCATATTTGTTTCATTTGTTCAACTAGGTTTTCTTCATTTAGGACTTGTTTAAAAATCAGATGATGTTTTTTGGTCACTATCATATAAAAATATAGAAAACTTTCAAGCAGCACTGTATATTTGACTAATGATTGATATGATCACAACCACAATCTACTGCCCAATAGCTGGATATTATATAGCAGCTGTTGCTTAATGGTGACATTTGTGCATCAACAGTTTTTTTTTACATTTTTTGATCAATTAAACAAATTTTCTTGTTTACATGTGTGCAGAAATGTCAACAAATGTCAGGGAAATGTCAAGGGCCTGTGCTGCCTACCCACATTCGCTCCCTCAGTGAGACCCCAACTCCTTGCTATGTTATCTCCTCGATAGACAACACGGCCAGGCCCCACAGACCTGGTCAGACCAGAACATGTTGGCCTCAATATCCACATTCATGACCATATGTTATAATGATTTCCATTGTCCAATTAACGCTACCGTAAAACTAATGAGACAAACTGACAATCTGAAAGATTTTAATATTACAAGCAAAATCCGACAGCAGTATTATATTTAAAAGGCTTCCAAGCACTGCATATGGCTATAGCAGCAATAAATAACTAGTTCACAATATTTCTTGAAATACATTGCATAATATGAGCTATTCCTTTTTAATTAGCATAATGAATTTGCTGTGTAATTATTAACAAGATAGAAATGCAAGCATTATATTACTGATATGACATAATAGTTAGGCGGTGCAGCGAGTTGTCCTGTTCCGTCAGAGCTCCAGGGCTGAGGGTTCGAATCCCACAATTCCTTCTGCATTTCCCCTGGCTCATGCAGGCTCTCTGCCTGTCGTGACCCAGTACTGGGCAAGCAGCTGGAGGAATAATGACGCAAGCGTTTGGTTGCCATACATGCAAATGTCGCCAGTAACTAGGAGTGAGTATTCATACCATTATTGGATCTCCTGTTCTCTGTGTGGATTTACATGAGTATGCGAAGCCGAGAAACGAGGTCATCCAGTATACATACGGCTTGTCCAGACCCACCAAGTTATTAATCCTTAATTTCCTCTAACATAAGAAGGCAGAGTCAGGAGGCATTTGTAATGATGCAAGACTTGCTTGTGACTTAGGACTGACCTCAGAAGACTCCATTCTCTTTTTCAAATAACTAGGCTAACATGATGGACTAGGGCTTCCATTTTACAGTATCCCCCATCCTTCTAATACCAATCTAGTATGCAAAAACTTGCTAGCAACACATAATATATCCTGAGCAGAAAGAGATACAGGGTACAGCTCTGCTTCCGCGCCCATATTAATTCTTTTGCTTGGTTTCTTTGCTTTTTTCTCCTTACCTGGAGCTCCATCCTTCTCCAGCGCAGCCTTAGTAATGCAGCTTTATGCTACAGAGACAAAGATGACGTCTTTCAGTCAAGAGCATCTGCTTAATCGTTACCCGGTCATTTGATTTCATGCATGATATAAAACAAACATAAACATAGCCCCATATGCAGCACAATGCACTGTCATGACAGATTACACCCATACCGCTCATTAAAATTATCTGCGATTTGGGTTACTGTCGTCCTTCTGCTGCTACATGCCACATGGGACAGCCTTCATTCACAAGACAGGCCAACACCCTGTCACGTATAGTGGTTTTGCTCTTCCTGCCGGTAGGCAAATCACCGCAGCCGACTGTGGGGATCCCACAAGTCTTGCCGTTTTGGAGATGCTCTGACCCGGGCGTCTAGCCATACCATTAGGTCCATATTGAAGTCACTCAGATCTCTAGCCCTGCTCATGTCAGCATTCAATATCGTCAGTACGAGTACCAAATGTTAGCCTACCATTTAATATACCCTTGACATGTGCTGCTTGCGCAAGACTGTGGATATCATGTTCTTCATATGAGAATAATCATAATGTTTTGGCTCTTTGGTGTATAATATATATATATATATGTATGTATGTTAAGGACATTTCCAGTCCAAATCCCTGCTGCCCTTCTCCACATCCGAGGGGTTACTCATTGCCCATCATCTTCTGGTTTTCATATCAGTGCTTAAGATGACACCACCCAGATGTCTCTGGACTAATCTGTCTGCCTGGCTGTCACCTCCTGACTGCCTGACTGCACATTAGCTTGCAAGCGTGACAGGAAGCATCTCCCACTTAAATCCTGGACAGACGAGGAAATATCTGAAAATGATCTACCTGACAAATGTCGTCTCCCTCACCTTTGAGAAGGAACAGGATATCTACTCATGTGTATGTCTTTGCCTGCTATTACCTTCATTTGTTATGTTCCTCCTTCTTACTCATTAACATCCTTTCCCAGCTGGATACCCTGGCCTTGGAGCTGTGTTTCTTGTAATTAAATTGTTTCTAAAGACTAGGCTACTTCACCTGACACTGAAGACTTGCGGCATTCAGTTCTTTATGTATATAGTGCCACACTGCTGCAGCTGCAGACGTGCATGTTGCTCCAGCAATAACTTGTCCTTACATGGTAGCTTCAAACTTATTTTGCCATTATCCATTTAAAATGCATTCCAGACACTGAAGAATCTTGCAATCTAGGCCCTATTCCTCCTTTAATGTTACTGAAGCCTGCCTCCCCTCCCTTCTGAAATATCTAAATAATAAACCACTTACACATTTCCTACAGATGAGCTTCATATAATTTTTTTTGCACAATTTATGGTGTATAATCTATGAAGCAGTGATTTATTTATATCTGAAATGAATATTGCAATGGATCTGACTAGTATACTGAACTGCGCATAAACCAAACGGTAGTTATTCAGTTCAAGTAGGCTTTGGGTTTTTTTGGGATTCAAAACGTCCCCAAACCTATTTCCCAGTGCTGGGCTTGAAATCCCACAGTCCCAAATATTATATAACGCCGACAAATGGGGAGGTTTCCGTTCCTCCGCTGCTGTCTTTGTCCGCCTTTATCTTCCAGCCCCTGCTTTGTTAGGGCTTCCTGGAACTGAATTACGGAGCAATTTGAGTGATCTGGCGCTGTCAGGTTCATTCTGTCAGACGAAGAGCGCCCCTCCCCTGCCACCACTACATTACAGCCTACAAAGATGTACTCAGCACCCAGTATTTTCCAGTGCTCAAGGAATCTGCTAGGATCCCAGTGACCCTCCATATTGAAAACAAAAGATTTAATCAGTAGTGACTGGGCATATAAAAATAAATAAAACATAATATTCAAGCAAGCGTGATTTTATTCTTTCACTGTAATGTTTACATATGAAAGTGAGGTAGTGAGGCAGACAGGCGGTGATACTAAGAAGATCCATGGATTTATGCATGTCCTGTGAGAAGGGCTTGTCCAGGAGAGCTCAGCCAATGAGTATGAGACACCGGTGTTGACGGAGTCCCTCGCACTCCATAAGTTGTCTCACATTTAGAGGCAAAATGAGTTGCCCCATTCCAGCACCACACTCAGCGAAATGTCATATCTACAGTGGCACGGCAGCACGGTGAAGTGAATTTACTGTTGCTGCGCTCTGCTTCCGTGACCTTCTGCGGTGATGAATATGTATGGACATATTCCTATTATATCCAGCCAGGCTCACACAGTGGGGAATAACAAAATCCAGATCAATCACCCTTCGAGTTAAAGCCACAGCTGTGAGAGCCACATACATGTCACACTTTCTATCTACGAACAATCATGGAAGTTCACCAGCTCAAGATCTACAGCTGGATGTACTGAAATGTTTGAAATGGCTGCAGACAGTATATGACCAATATATGGCTTTGGCCCATTTCATTACACTGGACATCAAAATTCTAATTACTGAGCAAACTAAAATAGCACATACAGTATATATGGAAATGCTAATCTAAATGTTAAATGCTAATTTAAACCTCATCCATAGTAGTGGACTACAGCACCCTTTAAGCCTCTCGGTACAAGAAGTGATACTGAGGAAAAGTCAAGGTTCTCTGTCAGCTTCTGCATGCAGGTGATCGATGGAGCACGATCTATAATCACCCTGCCGTGAGTGTCGGCCCTCGCTGTGCCTCATAGGGCAGGCAGTCCACCAGTCATCTGCCAATCAGCTGTAAGGTGAAGCAGATCAATGTCTCCAGTCATGAACTTCCACAAATCTACAAATGATGCAGCCTAATAATGGTCCTGGCCAAAAGGGTTGTAAAAACCCATACTTCAAAGTGAAGTTCAGCTAACCATTTACAGCATTTCTGTTATCTCTGCAGAAGACTCCCAAAAAAGAAGGCAACCCCCCAAAAAAGTTATCAGGTCATTAATATCAACGTTTTAAATATTCTATATATTGTCCATTTTAATTAACAATCTTCACAAGAGCACAATCTTCAGTAAGAGCACCCTCAATCATACCTTAGGCCAGCTTTCCTTTATGGGTGTATTTCGAACACGTGTTTCTATCCCAATCCTCATTTGTCATGATGTTCTTCCCTCATTTTGAATCCTTCCCATTCTCTGATTTGTCTCTTTTCTACCCTCACCGAGCCCCATCTTCCTACGATCTCTCTCCTCGAGTGCACCCGCTGCTTCCTGACACATCCCCCCCTCTTGGCTCTGGCATTGCCCTGGGTAACGTGAGCCCCCTGTGGTCTCATTAGCAGGCTGGCAAAATGGGGGGACAGGGTCCACCATGCACACGCCCAGACACAGAAACTCTCTACAGTAACAATCTCCCTGGGGCACATTTGCCCCATAGTCCTTCTGCCCACACATCTGAGAGGCAAAGATACTGGTTGCATCTGCAGAGAAAGACAGAGCCAGGACCATGAGTATTACATCGACCTGCTTAAGTCTGTTTATAGCTGCTCATCAGTCAGGTTGTGAGCGCAGTAGCTTGGCCTCTGCACTGATATAGCCTGGAACAAACCAAACGTACCTCCACAGACCCACGGGCCGATAAGCCTTAGGGGCAACATGGACACAACATTCACTCAAATGCAGGATTGAAAAACTGTTTCACCAGATGGCTGCAGAAACACAGTCCATCATCTCTGCCCATTTTAACAGAAGTGAACATGCTCCCTTGGGTTTTATAGAATTTAAGTACAAGTTCCCACTAGAACGCAATAGTCAGAGACACCGGGTACAGTTTTCACAGTCTGACAGAGAGTATTACTGCGAAGAGATACCCCCACTATCACACTTCCTGTAGGGGAACAACATACAAACCTTCATTATTCTTATTAACTAAATAAAAAGAATACTGTCCCCTTGCTGAAGAAACAAAGTAAAGCCTGGTACTTATTAGCTAGTAAGCAAGCAGAAAGAGTCAAAATGCTACGTCTGTTTCTGTATCAAGAGACACGATGTGCCTTCCTGATGGCTGAGATGTGGCTGCTTTTATATTATATATATATATTATATTATATATATATACTCTTTCGTCACTCCATGCCATCCACCATTGATTAATAAGAAGGACCTTAATCTGTTTATCCCAGACTACCAACTAGGACATGCAGGCTGGCTATCGCAAGGACACTGCAACAGTAAACAGGAACATGTAAATCTGATGGTTAACTCAGGTGTTATATGGCTATATCATGACAAAGTCTTAATAATAGGAAGAATCTATGGGCGAAATTGTCTTCAATAATGCCGAGAGCACTTGTTTTTTTGACTTGGTTTGAATATAAAAGTTCTTGTGAAATGGGTCCACAGATATCTTCTGCCAGTTTGTTTTATATTGTGATTATAGTCATAAGGTCTTATGTATTATGTATTTAGTCTGCAGGCAAAAACGTGTCTAATGTCAAGTTAGTGCATTGTCCATCTACTGTTTCATCAGTGTACGCGTAGCTGATACAGCACGCTTATTTCCCGGATTAAGAAGATATTCATGTCCATGCTCACAGATTTTAATAAAGTCACAATATTACTCAGAGACACACACACACAAACACACGAAACCCTGCCCTTTGCTGCCTCTGCCTGCTTGTAGTGATTTTTCCGAATAGACAGGTCACTTTTCCGAATAGAGGGGTCACTTCTTATCCGCTCGTGTGGCTAGCAGAAGATGCGTTCAAAGAGTGAAAGTGAATAGCGGCAGGTTTGTTGGGGGGGGGGGATGGGGGGCGGTGACGAGAATGACTATACAGAATCTGACAAGTAACACGTAAAGTCAGGATGCGACAGAACTAGAACAAACCCCTTCTGTCCGCCTCAGAAAGTCCCCTCGCCAACACACTTTAACAGCGGAACATGGCCCACGGCGTATCTGCCAGGAAGGGAATTGGCAGACGAGACCTGCGTCTGAGAGCGGCAAATCCGTCTGGATGGCGTGGCTTTGTGGCTGCGTGCCGACACGCAGGCGCGCCCCCCGCCTTCCGCAGAGCCCGGGACCGCATCACAGCGGGTTCCCCGCTTCATCTTCCACGCGCCTCTCCTCTCGCCAGGAGCGGAGCTCACCGGAGGACACGAGGGAACGCGCAGCCTCCTTCAGAAAACCCCCAAGGTCCACGTCGCCCCGTGGAGTGGCGTGCCATCCGGACCGTGAAGTGGAGCAGAGTGTGGAGAAATAAAAGGGTAAAGAAATATTCGATTCTTTAGAAAAGTTTTAATACCGCTGCACTCAGATATCTGTACACTGCATCAAAGAGCATCCATGAGATGAATTAGGAGACAGAGATGGGGTTTGATGTTGATTTTGTGTATGTGTGGCACCTAGACAGCCAACCTGGGTGCGTTTCCCAAAAGCTTATTTGCTAACTATGCAACTTACATAATTGGAACCATGCAACTGAATGGGTCCAACTATGCAAGCTGCTAACAGGAGCTTTTGGGAAACGCACCCCTGTGTAGGACAGCCGTGTTTATGCAGATGGAGACTACAGTGACTGTGACAGAAGACTCACCTCTAAAGCAATCATTTTAGCCCTACGTTACTCACAACATCCTTAATATCACCCATCTTACCATTTTGGTTCGACATTACGTTTGCTCCAATGACACAGTCAATTCGCCTTTCAAGCAAAAGGCTGTGGTTTTCATCATGTTTCTGAAGCAGAGCTGTACATGTACTGTGTGACTGTTTATCATGCTGCTGGAGAGGAGAGCACCGGCAGGCAGGCAGTCCCCAGCAGGAAAGGGCCGCCCCGGGCTCTCAGCCACATCCGTAGTGACACTCATCCCTCCGCTCCATCCCACTGCTGGGCATTCAGCTTCCAGTATTTACAAAGTGATCTGCAACAGCAAAGCACCTCTGCTACAGCACAGGGAGTCAGGGGACGGTCTGCGCCCGGAAAGCACGACCGCATGACATTGAGGGGTCAGCTTTTGGAAGAGAATCCCTAATCCTATGTTACAATTCATCCACTGGGCTCCCGGAGCATCAGCGAGACTTAATGAACGCGTTCTCTCCGAGCTTATATCTATTCATGGGCTGAACTCTCCTGCTTCTGTGGCTCAGGGATCTGAAAGCAAGTAGGCTTAGCTGCTACAGAAATCTGCATGAGGCTCCAGCGTCCGGGTCATCCGTGGGGGCTGTGCGCCTCACTCCAGCAGCTGCCTCCGCAGCTCCTGAGGGCAGGTGACGGGGAGGGTGCAGGTGAAGTTCTGGCACACGTAGGCAGTTGCTCTGCCCTCCAGGGGCCTCAGGGTGGCAAGGACAGGCAGCCGCTGGTATAAGAAGCCGTCTGTGTCGCCATCTGCCAGCATCAAGACCTAAGAGGGATAAAACATGGGTGAGGGGAGAAGGTACGGGAGAAATTTGAACAGCAAGCCCTGGCAGATATTCAGCTGAGGAATAGTGAGAACAGGAGGAACAGGGGATAGCAAGCAGTCACATAAGAAACCAGACACCGAGGCTTACAGAAACTGTAATTTAGATAAATTTACGAATTTGCCAACTACATGCAAAAACCACTGCATCCTTCAAATAGCGCCTGATGCTACAATTCTCCTATAAGGTCAGTTATCTCCTGTTTGTACAACATATCAAAAACATCATTCTGAGAGAAGTGTGGGCGGCTCTATATAATTACAGTGCATTTTATACATGGTAGCTCTTTCATAAAATACAAACACTCAAACATACTAGGTCTCCAGCAGTCAATGGCAGCGACTGGCAACACAAAAGGGCTTCGATTTGGGAAAAGCCCCTGTACTCACTTATGACTGCCTTAACAATATAAAGTGTACATTGTGTATTGGAGAGAGAAGAATAGTCAATGGCCTCACAGCTCTGTGTTTACGATTTTGGTAATTTAAGGGAGACCTGGGAAATCTGATAAATTTGCCCCTTTTGCACTCTCCAATCCCTGTGTCCTGTGGATCCGATCACTGCACAGAAGATCAAAGTTTTTTACCGCAACATTAAGGAAAACTGGGAGGCAATATACCTACACTTTCTTCTTACATTTATTTATAATGGGCAGAGTACCCCGCAAAATATTCTAACAGTAAACGGTTCTGGTCAGTGAGGTCTGCGGTGTGTCTGTTTCTAACTCATGCGCCTGGGAATGAAAGTCCAGGGCCACCCTTTGCAGATTCTCTTTGCTGAAGAGATGGGCAACTTCACAAGGCTTTCTACTCCCAACAGTACAGCCACGAGGGGTTTAATCTGCATCTACAGGAAAGCTGCTCTAGGGAGAAAAGGCACTGGGATTGATGTCCAGCTGTCACCAGTACCGTCTGGGAGCCCCTCCTTAGTCAACTGGGGTGGAGCATGGGGTAATTCACACCATGGGGAGCTGTCACACTGGAGAATGGAGATTTAAATAGCAGTGTCAGAAGGGTGGGTATCTCTGCTAGAAACATGCTCAACATGGGACACCAAATCACAAAGGAAGGATCTCTGAAGCGTAACTTCAGTATAACAAGATTCTCCTTATTGGGGTTCTCTGCTACTAGAGAATTCTGCCCCATTAGTTCCCTGTTATCCCTGGGAGCTGCCTGCAGTGAAACATGCAGGAATCGCAGGGCCTGTCACCAGCTTAACTGACACGTCATGGCAGTCAACATAACGAGACGTAACATGCACAAATAAAGAAATCAGTGCCGACAAAGCCAGTCTCTTGGCCAGAAGAGGGCTTGGGAAATAGAACAGGCTTCTCCCTTGGCACGAAATGCCAACAGACAGGCAGACCCTGAAATCAGCAGCGGCTCTTCGCCGATCACAGTCGCTTCTCCCACTGACAGCCAGAAGGATGTCACGTCAACACCCTAGCCGCTTTATGGGGTCACTTAAAAATTGGGCAATGGGGGCAGTTTCCACTTCGGGGGGTAATAAGGGGAAGATGTTTAATCAGCAAAAGGCATTCCTTGGATTTAAATCAAACCTGAATTCAAACCTGTCATAGTTGGTGGCATGACACAGCTCAGATCTAAACCAAAGTCTACCTAATAGGACTGAAAATAGGGCTTTTACAGCCAAAGGACCAGGGAGCTTGACTGCATTCATAAGTGTCATCCTGAGACAAGTCTGTACATAGAATACAGGCAGACAGGTGGTGTTCCCCCAAAGTGCTGGGTGAATGCTTCCTCATGCTACATGCTTATAGCTTTCCTCTTGGGCTGTCACCTCTGTATCTGTGGGTAGAAGATTCCAGAGGCTTTCATGCTCTCCCGCTCAAGGCACTTGGCCCTCAACCCCACCAAGGCTGCTCGCCGCTGCCAGCGCGCTAGAATCACACAATCACAACACAGTCATATCAAGTTTGCTGCTGAATCCATATGTTTGCGGGACGACTCTCCCACTGATGAGTGTGCATTATCTCCACTTGTTCCTTAAATACAGGAATGTTAAGCTGTGAAATTTAAAGGACAGATGGGGAGAAAAAAAAAGTAAAATCCTTAGCTAACCAGAGCTGAAACTGCACCTCCCCTTTAAGAAAATGTGGCGCGTCTAACCAAAGGCAAAATGTGGATGGCCACAGTACGCACATAAAAGAAGCAACAGATCATTACATGTTTATCTCTCTCCCTACTCTGTTATCACGGGCATGCTCATTAAATTCTAATAGGAACCCATTATGCAACACCCCTTTATTTGTCTGGGAGAATGTACCGGAGGGAAAATGTAAAAAAAAAAAAATAAAAATTCCCCAGCTTTAGGCAAAGCTCAGGGTAACATTCAGCATCCACACCCAGGCCAAATGAGCCGAAGGCCTGCAGTCGTGGAAGTGCCTAAACATCACGTTGCAAGGTCATCATGTCCCGATTAGTCATGCCTTCTGGGACTGAAGCTGTATTAGTCCAGGGTAGGGTTTACGCACTGCTTTACCCTTTTTAGACTTTTATTTGGAATATCAGTTCAATGTTGAAGTAACAAGACTCCTATTTCAAATTAGGAGATTTCAAATTAACCTACAAAGAAATGATGCAGAAGCAGGAGCTTCTTCCTGGCACCGAACGGCTGATATTTCCATGCTGATTCTTCAGTTTGCTGAGGCATCTTTTAAAGGCTGCTTATCCTGTTCCACACCTTAGTGTGTGCGGCGCAGCCATAATTATACACAACTGTCAGTGGCACCATAAACAGATGGTATCCTGTAAATACATCGGTGACGAAATACAGAGGGAGCAACTTTCAGGAGATTAATGAAAGTGATGAACGGAGGTAACACAGTCCTTTAAGTGACAGCAGTTGATTTTAAGGAATCCTGACAAAGGGACGACACCACATGACTTTATCGCGATTTTCCTGGGAGACGTGCGATCAAGATCATGCACAGTCAAACATAACGTGGTGCAGAGTGACAAGATTCAGTCAAAACTAATAAGCTAAGATCAGAAGGAGAACAGGAGAGAGCTGTGCCAGAACATCGTCGTGGAATGTCGAGCAATTGGTACAGCAATTAGTATCATTTCAAACGTGCAAAGCTTTGTCTTACGTTGACTTTCACTTTCGAAGATGCAGTCTTATAACAGAAAGAGACCGGACACTGTCAGTCTCTTCTAATCAGCCATCACAATAGACAGACTGCAAACTTGACAAGATTTTTGACCCACAATTGCCCGAAAATTTCAAATCCCCATTGGATTTTTCTCACAGAACATTTACAGGTAATTTATTATTAAAACAGCAGGCATGTTAACGATGACAACTGGCACTGCAGTTATATAATTGCACTTATTTTCACATAAAACTATTTTTCTCCAAGATACTGTTCGGACTAAAAATCCAATTCGAAAGCCAAAAGTGTTCTTTCACAGTAGACTTTATAACTCAGTGGGTGGCTCATTTTCGTCTCATTCCTTTTTCCTCAAGTTT
Organism: Petrocephalus sullivani; assembly: GCA_026780845.1. NCBI lineage: Eukaryota > Metazoa > Chordata > Actinopteri > Osteoglossiformes > Mormyridae > Petrocephalus > Petrocephalus sullivani. Next base: position 11,621,565 of record JAODKM010000088.1, on the reverse strand, counting down.
TTCTTTGCTGTAGTTTCATACCCCCCACAAAGAATAATAAACCATTTGCTGACCTTTAGCAGATCCAAAAAACAAAATGAAAAAACATGTGCAACAATACCACTCAACAAATAGCCAAGAAGGAGAACATTAAAAAGGGTAATGTGCTCAAAGCTACCTGGTTTCTCCTTAGCTTGTGTGAATCTGTAGCTTGAACTGCCAAGAAGATAAAATTGACTGAAATCTGAAGCTCAGTTCTTATTCTTATTGCCTCACGGGAATCCAAAACATCAAAACCTTAAGCAAGCACAAAGTCCAAATTACCAGATTGCAACACAAACCTGAACTAAAAACCCCGCCGGGTAACTTATCAAAAAGGCAAATAATAGCAAGTTCACAAGCTGCTTCCTAGAATAACATTAGATATTCAGTGAAATATACGTACGTTTACATCAGAGTATGTTTATTTGCTCAAAGGACAATTTGACCTTTAATTTCCAAAGAAAAAATACCTAATCCCAAGCAGTTGAGCAGAGGGGCACGGAAATGCACTGAAAGCAAGACCTACAAACAGGTGAGGTGAACTGTTACTATGCAAGCCTTAGCTTTGTTTACTAAAATATAAGCCTTCTTAATCATACAAACTCAAGCTGGACGGCAGCAGTGTGTGAACCCATCTGCTTACCAAGACGGACAGCCAGTCTGGCATATAACACAAAAATATTACACCCTGAGAGTAAACAGAGACATTGACTATACAGACTCCCTGTGACACTGTTACGATGAAATCACTGTGTAGGTCATATGATGTGATATTAGGAATCTGGTTTATTTAGAACGTCTAAATTGTGGGAGCGTGTGACTATTTTTATTTCCCTCAAATTCACAAACATCACAAAGCACAGAACAGAAGCAGCACATTTTTGAGCACATAATTACTAACTGCCTTATATAGCCCAATAATGGGAATTTATCAAAAATAACCAGGTCTCAAGGACCGTGTAATGCAAGACGGCATCACGTTTTAATAATTAAATTAGAAGGACGTTTCCCAGAAAAGAAGGGGCCTGCTCATTTTCACAGGCCTGTCCAGCCACCTGCTAATTCCAGAAGTAAGTTCTCCATCTTCCAAACATCTCCACTTGACAGAGCATTTATGACAGTCGGGAGAGGTGCCATCTGAATGTGTTAAGTCTCGGTAAAATTTATAAATACATTTATTCTCAGCGATGGAAGCATTGCTCAAACTGCTGAATTCACTTCTATGTATTATAATAAAATGACATATATATTATGTACATATTTCAAATAAATTATGTATATATAGAAGTTCAGCACCTCACCCAGAAAGTAAACAGAAGCATGTGCCAGACTTTAAGATCAAAGCCTAGCTGCTATTTATGCAAGCCAACCACACTTCTCACTAGCTGAACTGGGGACTCTTTTCCAGGTACAAGAGACAATGTGTGGCTGATCGCGTGGTCCAAGCGAGAGCAGATGTGAGACAGACACGATCACAGTCCCAATCCCGGCTCCGTCATTATATAAGCACCATGGGAAAACATCCATGAGACTGAGACGGACAGGTGGCGGATCCAATGAGAACAATTCCAGTCGACTCACAGGAACAAAAGTTGGCGGTTGCCATTTCTACACCGTGATCTCAAGAGTTTGCATGCTCTTCCTGTGTTTGTGCGGGTTTCCTGAAGATACTGGGATTATTCCACACATAGTCTGATCCACCAGTTGCTCAATACAGTTAAGATCAGACTGACTTTTACGTGAGAGCAATGTAGAGTGAAGAGAAATGTATTCACCTGCATATAGGAGCAGTGTGGAGCATCCAGTTCAGGGTGTCCCCCACCTCAGAATTTCCTAGATTGGCTCTAGAAACACTGCGACACAGCACTATATACAATGATAGAGTGATAGTTGGATGTATAGATGGATGGATTGATGGATGGCAGGGGCAGAGTGTGGGGGAGGGGGGGGCTGAGCCAATAATTAATTAGCAAGAGCAACATTGCACATGTCCTGCACTGGCACGTGACATATTTGCATAAACGGTTTGTTGGTACCCAATAGGTAGACAATCTAACAGGTTATGTGTGCATCAGTACATAAGGTGAGCAAGATGCAGCTGATTCCCCCCCCCCCGCACACATCAATCTCTGCTAATGAAGAGATGGCCATACAGCCCAGTGGGTGCCATCGTAACTTCACACATTCCTCACTCCTTCTTCTGTTCCATATCTATGCAAATGCTTTCTTCGTGTGGGTCACCTACCATGGTATATATTTAGAGATAACTGGTATCTCTAAACGAATCAAATCATAGTTTCTGTATGTAATGTACTAAAATACCATTCATGATTGCCCCTATATCTTTCCCTGTGCCACACAGAAAAATGGATGCAACTTTGAGCTGCTTTGCTATTAACAATTTATTCATAGCAGTGTTCCCCATCCTCTATATCTGGTCCTTAGATACTGTATAATGGAAAATAACACGGAAAGTTAAGTGACTTAAGAAAAATATCATATCTGCTCAGCAAACAACCACCACTTATCGGATTTTGAAGGGTCAGTTTGTTGTGAAGTGTATTGCTGTTACACATTACAGGGAGAAGACAACCCAATTTCTTTATCTCAGCGATAAGGAAATACATAGGAACTTTAAATGAATTTATTAATAATAATAATAGTAACAGATATCCTTTTAAACAATGTCATGGGGAGTTTGTTTTTCAATGATGTTGTGCCGTATTATAAGCTTGAGAATAATTAGTCTGCCATTCTTGAAAAGTTTGTTACAGGCAAAATTTCCATAGCTTTCTACTGAAAATGTATATGTGAGTATGTTAGTGAGTATACTAAATGCATATGTGAGTATGTTAGTGAGTATACTGAATGCATATGTGAGTATGTTAGTGAGTATACTAAATGCATATGTGAGTATGTTATGCTAAATCCTGTGCCTCCGTCTGCGAGGATGCGCGTGACTCTGAAAATAAAGAAGCTCGGAATACTTCTCAAAAGCTTCTCAGCTTTTCAGAAGCAGCCTTACCTTCTGTACTTTTCACTACAAGCAGTCACTCTTTGTCACACTCATGCCAACAGACAAGAAGCAATTAAAATAAAAGTACGTACGCTTACATACATTTGAGTTGTTTTTGAATTTGTTGAGTTAAAGCTGTATAAGTGTTTGGCTCAGCTGGGTAGGATGCTGTGACTATGATGGGATGCTCACTGGTCCAAATCCTAGGGTGGACAGAGTGATGTCACCATCGAGCCTTTGAGTAAGGCTTGTGACTTCCAGTTGCTATGACTCTCGGACCCTGCTTTCACAAAAATAATGTATCGCTTTGGACGAAAGCGTCTGCCAGGTATACAGAATGAGATAGCCATGGGTTGTATTTTAATTTCAACTGTGAAGAGACGGACGTAAGCAGCATTAATGGTTGATAGCTGAGCGACTGGTTTCCTCTGCTTTGCTGACTGGCTATCTGCAGAGGGGGTTGGAATCGGAATCTACAAATCAGACCAGTCACACTTTGGACATTAATGAAGATGCCCCCATCTAAAAATAAACCTGCATTCACATCGACATTCCACCAGAAGTCAAGGTAGCATCTTCATCTTCTCTGGAGGACTAATTCTGTGCACTAGTAAACAAAACACTAACGATGACATGAAAAGTGGTACAACAGAGAGTGGCCATTAAGGACGCAGAATTCTGACGGGGGTAGGGGGTGGCTGAAGCCTCTCATCAAGCTACTTAACCTTAATATCGTCAGCTATCAACCTGTACGAAGTGCTGTAACCGGTCAGCTGTGTAAGCAGCTTTGAATAAAGGTAATTACAGCGAAAATAAAATGAAGACAATCGACCCAGTAAATGAAGCATGGAGAGAACAGGATGCGTGTGGCTGCTACTGACAGCCAGTTTGAGAGGGGCCTCTCTGCGGACCGAGCTGGGAGAAGGCCACGGCAAGGCACCCGGCCAAAGCTGCCTTAATCCGCACAATCGTCTGGGGCTTTGTTACCAGGGCTGGCTGCTCCCACCGCTCCACTTCCAACCCGCTTTTCAACGTCTGTCTTCGGTCTCCTCGGCCTTGTTAGGAAATCAGACCCATTCATCTCCACCGTAATCGGACAAAGTTCAAAACGTTCCCCTGTCAGGAAAAAAAAAAAAAAAACAACTCGAACGATCTCTCTGCCAAGTCAACCCCCGGCGAAGCTCATGTGATGTGAGCAAAGACACAGATCCAAGCTTCCATGAGACACCTATGGACCCACAGAACACACTGCTCCAAGATGCAGGTAATTAAATTTCTCTTCACTCAGGACTGCTCTCACATAAAAGCCAGCCTGATCTTAATTTTGTACTGAATGACAGTCGCGTTAGTTGAACGTCGGCCTTGTCGAATGTGCCTTGTGTTAATCTGTGGACATTACCTACAGAACGTCACGCACTGGTCAACTGGTTGCAACCACAGGCACATACTGGCCGGATCCAGGTCACCCTCCAGTCTTCTGTACTTCACGTAATCAGAGCAATCAGAGCCATGATGCGAATCGCAGCATTGAAGTTGCACCATAAAACCATTTCATCATAGAGGCTGCATTGAGCGACACGTTAGAAAGAGAAGATCACATCACATTAACGACGCAAGGTACAACAGCCGACAATTAACAATCCAAAAATCTCAATCAAAGTCTTGCTTTTGGATCAGTTTCAAATGTCCATTGATTTGGGAGAAATAAGTTATGTGATATGGTTGAGAACATGAAAAGACATGAAATTAATAAAAATATAAAAACAAAAAAGGCCATATATAGCTCATTCCTAGCAATTAAACCCAGCGCACCCCCAAACAAAGGAACAAACGACATGGTAATGAGATTTAAATTGGACTGTCGAAAAGCCTAGCAGGGCACAGAGAACACAGCGACTTCCGTCTCCACCCTCCGCCTCCCCTCCTACATGCACACACTCCCAGGGACGATCTCCCTTTCCGCCAAGCTCCTATACCTTAAAAGCCTCCACTGATGTCTACAGGCACTCCTAAATCCTTACTTGTTTGAAGACATTTCTGATGTTTTTTTCTGGCTGTTCATGTTAGACATGAAAAAAAGAAACTTCTTTTGAAGATCACTTTTTAATATACTATATATATATACAGTATATATATATAATCTATGTTTTGTATATTTGTGCTCACAGAATGTCTTTGGATGCTTGCTACACTCTTAAAAAAACGTAACAAATTTAATGGTTTTATAAAAATCATGACTTTCGTTTACAAAAATATATATCACATTAGAAACAACCAGAAGTAAAGGAAAACGTTAATTTTAAGTAGTAATAAATTGAATCCCAAATTATAGTTCTAAAAGAGCTGTTTCCGTGTTATTTTCAAGGTTCATTGACAAGCATCATTGGGTTCTTTTTATTAGTGACACTTTTGCGGCGACATAAAACACCAAACGTGTGCTCAGTATCCCTTTGGCAGCCAATGACTATAACTGCAATTAACTGCAAAATGGCAACAACTGAAGTCCAGAAAATTACGACACTTAATAAAAAGAAAATTTCCGTGTGGAAGATATGTACAGATACATAAAACAATGTGAATGAACTTTTGTTATGAAACCATACAGAATGCCGTCCCAAGGCTTATTGCGTGCACTGTCTAAAAATACATACACAAATATACAAAATATTTATATGTGTGTATATATTTATATATACACTCACCTAAAGGATTATTAGGAACACCTGTTCAATTTCTCATTAATGCAATTATCTAATCAACCA
>JAODKM010000088.1:11595727-11607521 GCA_026780845.1 Petrocephalus sullivani | reverse complement strand
AAGGCGTGTCTGTCCTGGCAGCGAATGAGTCACATGACCTCATGAATCAGGTGCACGGTGGGGAAGAGGGAACAAAGGAGTTTATTTACAGGAAGCGATATCACAATATTTCATAAGAAAACCAGAAAAAGATCTACCCATCTATTCATACATTTGTCTTTTAACTGCTTGTCCTAGTCAGGGTTGCTGGGGACCAAAAGATAGGACATTTACTATTTCTGTGGCCAGGATATAATTTTTATTCTATGTTAATAGAATAACGTGTCTTGTTTTTATGAAGAGATAAAATGAATTTCCACTAGGGGCCGAATGATTATCGGCTTGGCCGATTATTGGGGCCGATATTAGGCATTTTGCCGATTATCGTATCGCCGTTTTATTTTAACATTCACCGATATTAAGTAATTACAAGGTGCGCTACTGCGGCTCCGCTGCCGTCTCTTCCTCTGTGCTCTTTATCCTCATCCCGCTGGTTCATTTAATATCCCTCCCACAACAATCTCTGATTGGCTATGTCACACGAGTAATAGCCAATCAACACTGAAGCCTTGCTGCCACTCACACCACACTCACACACGAGCGCAGGATTAGAGAAAGAAGGAAGAGAAGAAGAGAGGAGTTTCAGCTGAGCGTGAACTGCTGCTGAGATTGGAAAGTAAAGCAGCTGATGTTTCCCCAAATTAAAACATTACAGTCCTACAGACTGAAGTTACAAAACACCACAGAGCTAATGTGAGATATTTCCATAAAGAAAAGCCTGCCCGCTTTCGCAGTTACACCGCTAAAAATGTCTGAATCATGAACCTTGTTGAGGTGATGCTTACGGAAGCGCCATGCATTCGCTAAAGAGATAACATCCAAGCATGTTTTTATGTAAAGTGTATCTCGTTAATTCAGAAAAACAGACGTGGTACGCTGCCATATGAGCCAGCAATGTTACCTGTAATGACAGAGTGTTAATAGCGTTATGCAGCAGCGACAGCTAATGCTGCAACAGGCGCTTGTTTGAGCTTCTTATCTTACTTTACATTACAGTTCTTACATTACTCATCTCTATGCGATTCTCACATGTGACAACGGGGAGTCTCTTACTGCTACTTTAATTGCGTTACCAAACTCTGTTGTTACTAAGCAAAAGGTATTAATGGTATTAAAGCATCTATTAATGTGATTTGTCCAGCTCAGGCATATATGTTTCATTAGATGCTTCATTTTTAATGTCTCATTCTTGCCGTAACTGTTAGGAATACTTAAGAATCTGTAAAAAGTATATACATTTTTTTATATTTTATATTGTATAATGAATCATTTGCCATTAAGTTAACAAGTAACATTTACTTTAAATAGAGCAGCTTTACTCTAATAGCAGACTTTATATCACTAAATTATCAGTTTCAAAATATCGGTTATCAGCCCCATTAACTAGTAATAATCAGTATTGATATTGGCCCTGAAGAACCAATATGGGTCGACCACTAGTTTCCACATAGGAAAAACACTTTTTCAATACAAAAGTTGCATGTTGATGTCAAACAATACAGTGCAAAAGTCTTAGGCAGTCACATAAATTATGTTTAAATGATCTTCATGTTGGTGTAATAATATGATATTATGGCTATGTTACAGCCATTTCCAAACCACTCCTAAAGTCACCCCAGTATTCGCAGTAACCATCCAGTACACACACACATATATTTTAACTCAAAGAGCGGTTTCGGAACCAAAGTGTGCTCATTGAGCCATCCAGTAAGATATGTGACGTTTTGGAGAACAGAAGAAATTCCTCTCATTACAATTTTAACATTCAAAGGTAGTAGGACTGCTTCATCCTGAGTTACATGCACTAACTTCAGCACTACATTCCTTACGCTTAGCAAGAAAGAAAGAAAGAAAGAAAAAGAAAGAAAGTAGGAAAGAAAGAAAAAGAAAGAAAGAATGGAGGCTGTACAGTGGGAGGTCAGATGATGAGAGTTTCTCATGTGTCCTTATTTAGAATGGCTTGGGGGAAGAGGCTGTTAAGGTGATGGCCTGTCCTTGAGCTCAGGGCTCTTATTTTCTGCTTTCGCTGGGATGGAAGATACTGGGAAAGGGAGTCAGACACCATTTTGTTGGCTTTGTTCTTCATCCTAGATGAGTACAGGGCTTCAAGCAGGGGGAGCTGACAGCCAATGATCTTCTCTGCGCATCTCACTATACGCTGTATTCTCCTCTTGGAGCGAGATGTTGCAGAGCCAAACCAGACAAAAAACGAGTCTTAAAGCTGTTTTACTGCATAATGGCAACATCTTGCCTTCAATGCCAGTTGGCCATGTATTCCACATGAAAGAGACATATGAAGACATTAAACTACTACTAAATAGCATAAACTATGATCAACATCAATGGCGGCTCTGTGGCGACCTGAAGGTTGTTGCCCAGCTATAAGGTATGCAGGTGGGATACACAAAGTACTGCTTGTTTCTTGTGTGAATGGGATAGCAGGGCAAGAGATCTGCATTACAGTAAGAAAGACTGGCCACTTAGACAGTCGCTGGAGCCTGGCACAAAAAGTGTTCGGCATCCTCCAAGATTTTGCTTTCACCATTGCATATCAAACTTGGTTTGATGAAAAGCTTGGTCAAAGTTCTGGACAAAAAAAAAGTATCTAAGTGAAAAGTTCCCCAGCTTAAGTGAAGCTAAGATAAAGGAAGATGTCTTTGTTGGTCCCCTGATTCGTGAACTTTTCAGAGAGGATACATTTGACAGTGCATTGCGCGGCAAAGAGCAAACAGCATGGAGATCCTTCAAGTCAGAGGCAAGACATTTCCTTTGGAAAAACAAAGCAGACAACTATATTGAGCTGGTATAGAAGCTTCTCAGAGCATATGAAAGACTTGGATGCAACATGTTACTAAAGGTTCACTCCAGCAGCCATCTTGATTTTTTCCCCAACAGTGGGGAAGTGAATGATGAGCAGGGTGAGCAATTTCACCAAGATATTGCGGCCATGGAGAAAAGATATCAAGGCAAATGGAGTCAGTCACTGCCTGCTGACTATTGCTGTCCAGTGACACGAGACGCTCCATTTAATGAATACAAGGGGCGAGCTAAGAAGTGGCGGTTAGACACTGAATAACGATTGACACCGACACTGCATAAGTAACTACTGTGACTGATTAATAATAATTACGTAGTAATACAGGATGGCGTTTGCTTTTTGAATCATAACAGATGCTAATAATGAGCCAGCTGTTGTAAAAAAAAAAGTTAAAGGTCTGTGGTTAAATGAATATGAGCCACTATATGATAGACGTATAGTGTATTTGACAACGTATATGATCACATAACTGAAAAGGTTAAATATCTTTTGAACGGTAGCCAATCAGCCTGTTTTATTGTCATATTTGAAATCAGCACACCAAAATGCACCAGAATTGGCTAATTTTATTTCCGAAGCAAACAACTTCCAAAAATTTGTAGACAAATGTAATCAGAATAAAGGACAGTCTGTAAATGATGCTCAAACAACCAGCCGCTTTTCATAAATCCTACACCTAATATTTGCCCCTTCCTAACCCTTTACCATCACAGCGCCTTGGTCTTTCTGAACCTCCAGTAAAACCCACACGTCATCTATAACCGAACTGTCTTTTGTGACTCATAAGATTGTGACTCAGTTAAGTGGCAGAATCCCGTTTGCAGCACTGGTCTGGTCCCGATGTTGCCCAATTCAAAAATCTGCATGGTGCCTTCCTGGCAGCTCTCCCAGCAAGCAGAAGGCGGGGGAACACCCTGGATGGGATGCCAGGGTACTGCAGGCTGGATGCGCGCACACACGTTTGTATTCATATCTTTGTGGGGACTGAAAAAATGGTACCCCCTCATGTCAAAAACACGGGTTTTCATCACAGTATGGAAACAACTGATCCCCACAATGTAATATGTACATAAACCGCACACAAATATATGCATGCACCATATTTCAGGCATTCCTGTCATTGTGGGGAGTCATTTCTATGGGAGAAACATACCTTCTCTGATAACCCTAACCCAGACCCAGCCCTAACCTAAGTAACCAAACAAAATTACAAGACTTAAAGAGTAGAAAAAGCTTAAAAAAGTTTTACCACTTTTTGGGGACATTTGGTCCCCTCAGTACAGTAAATACAAACCCGAATATGCACACACGCACAGACACACTATGAGCAATTCTTAGACACTTAGCCCAAAGGTTCTGGGAATGGGAATCGCACCTGCAGCTATGGCGGCTATGCCCTTCAATAACGGTAACTATTACACGTATTATCATCATTGTCCATATCAGCATCATTATAAGTGATAATAACACGCAGAAATGTACACTCATAATGGCATGCGCTCCTCCTTCCTAAGCACTGCTTCCCCGGATTGGCAGACTAACCCCGCACACCTTACAGCGCTAGCTGCAGCGTCTGCGCGCCCCCCTCCAAAGCCTCAATAATCTCACTCGGCGTGACGCCATCCTCGCCTTCTTCAGTAACGCTGCCAGGTCAGACTGGATTACTCTCTCTCAGTCTCGCCCGTGCCCAAAACGCTGCCAAACAGCCACGGTGCCAGGTGAGAGCCACACCTCACCACGTCTTAGACGGGAGTTCCACCCCAAAAAGACATCAACTTCGTACCGCCTTGCATTTCATACCGCTGCATTGAATGGGGAATATTCGATACTTAACACGTGTCTAATAAGAGGTAGGGACTATAGTGCCAGGGCAAGATACGGATAAAGATGTTTTGTTTGTTTTTGGTCTGGTCTGTTTGCACAGCATTATTGGGAGTGTGACTGGATGGCGGCTGAATCATAAATGTTACATTTCTGAGAGGGAGCAGAGGCTGGAAGAGAGGCCCGGTGCTGCAGGAACTGGGCAGAGCAGACACGCAATCAGCAGAAAACAGCAGACTTTCCTATAAATTAATCATCTTCAATCTGGCAATGTTCTGGCGCCGCGGAATTATTAAATTCTGAAGAGGAAATCCTCCTGCGGCAGATGGGAGCAAATTAAAAGCGCTCTGACACATTTCGGCTCTCCGAGCGCACGGCCGACGGTGAGCCGGCTTCCGATTCTTTTTTTTTACATATATGAAAAGAATAAAAATGCTGCGAGGGCAAACTTCTCCTTTGTTCTCGCGGAGAGCGAGGTATGACAGAAATGCACACAGACTTTCTGCAGCCTCGCTTTCCAGCAGCCGGCTGTGGCGTCTGCAAAGAGCAGACAGGCTGGCTTTGCCGCGTCATGTACAAATGTGTGGTGAAGTTCTATATGTGTGCCCTGTGCGTGCGCATTGTGTTGAAAATCCCACAAATAAATCATACAAAAAGAAAAACGTGTAGTAGTGCTGCACACGCTGGCCATCAGGCGCGGCGACAGCTTACATAAGGGGTGTCCTCCACCACAGACCGTCCTCTGCGCCCCTCTGACTGACGCACCGCGCCCCAAGCGAATGCTAGCACCTCGACACAAGCTTCCGGGCCTCCGCAGAAGTTCTGATGAGTTCCGCTAACAAAGCAGCCAAGTGTAGAAAGGAGGCCATCCAGGGGCACTCACATTTGCTCCACCTCCATCCCGTCACCACGGTAACACGCATGGAGAATCCGGCCTTCGGCCTCGTCCCACAGGTGGTTCCTCAGGAAATGGGCAGCTCGCACCGCCCGCTCCACCTGCGCTTTGTCCCCCAGGGCGGCGCCAACGCGCGCAAACCCCGACAGCATCAGCCCTACAAAGAGAACAGGTCAGGAATGCCAATATTTCCAGCAGAAGAGAATTCACTTGAGATATGGTCCTACTAATTACGTTATTTATTTATATATCCGATGCTTTTATCCAGTGTGACGTACATTTTTGAGACGGTCACAGAGTCTCTGGAGCAACTGAGGGCCTTGCTCAGGGGAAAAAAAGGTAAAATGACCCTGTCAATCATGAGATTAACTATCTAATATTAATTGTGGCAGATTTTTGTGCACCTCATACCTTGCTGTTGGCTCCTACATAGCAATAATTAAGCAGATAAATCACATAGCAAAAACCCATTTGCTCATTCTAAATCTTGTGACTGAGATACTTTCACCCAAAGACAATCTTATTTAAAAAAACCAAACAAAGAAATTATATCCTGATGCTTTTACCAGAAGAATATGAGGAATGATGTCAATATGTTTGCAGTAACAGAGCGCCAACGCATACCACATCAGGGTTACATGGTAATTTCACAGTTTCCCATAATGCCTTCCTCATTATGCCCATACATGGTAAGAAAACCAGAAGGGACTCCTTTAAGACTCCAGAGAAGCTGCAGCACTGAGAGAGCTCAATGGTAGCAACGGAACTCTCACCTTGAATGAATGAGTGCATTGAGTCATGATACGGAAACGTAGCATGGTGAAAGCTTCAATTGAAGTGAATTAGAAAAGTAATGGGGCTTGTCGATGTAAGGAAAACTTCAATTAAGCCATGGCTCGGCCTACTCTTAATTAAGCAATCAGTTCATTAATAACATTCCTAGAGTGCATTACTCTGGGATAAGACCTGGACTTCCTGGAACCCCGGAAGGGAGGGGAAAACTGAAAATCTGTAAAGCCCCCTAGAACAGAACATGAAAGTCATGGAGTTATTAAAATGAGAAAAGGAGCCCTGAGCATCATATAGTACCAGTCCAAAGTGTGGACACACCGGCCTTCAATGCATTTCTCTGTTTTAGCTACGGCGTTTACCTTGTAGTAAAAGGCCTCGAGGCAATAAGGTAATGAACATCAAATATCGCGATGACCAAGAGAAGTGTTCGGCATCTTATAATGTTCTCAAATTTGAGGCTCTTCAACCAACTGCCGCACCCCCTCACCGTTCCAGGAGGAGAGCATCTTAGTGTCCAGGTGAGGCGGAGGCCGGGTCTTCCGCACCTTCGCCAGCCTCTCCCTGCCGTCCGCCAACACCTCTTCCATCTCCTCCACACTCAGGCCAAAGCGGGCGGCCGTCAGTTCCAGAGAATAGCGCACGATAAGCACGTTCTTCCCCGACAGCTCACCATGAGGGTCCTAACAGGAAGGCAGGAAGGAATAAAGTGGGGTTACTAAATGTAGCCGCAGAGAAGTGAAGGTGTCCCAACAATCCATGTTCCTAACAAAAAGCAGTTCCTCTATAAGCAAGGCTACCACATATACTGACATAATACTGACATTTGATTTCTGTGCCCTATTTTCTCTTCCTCCAGAGTAACTTCCTAAGCAAAACAGCTCGACCAATGCAAAGAACCCTACACAGCAGCACTAAAACCTTTCTGCATGGCTGCAGTTTCTTTTGGCTAAATTGCTGCCTCCTCCTTTCATCCCCAGCGCACACTCACAGAGGGCCGGTGTGTACCTGGCTAGGATCCACGTTGCCCTGCTCCTTGACACCATAGTGGTGCATGAAGACCTCAGCCCGCGTGGCTCCCCCAGTGGCGCCCTCTACAGGTTCCGGTAGCAGCTCCCTAATCTCCCCAGCTGTCCATACACAGAAGGCCCCCTCCCTCTTCTCACCAGCCCCAGCTGTGGGGAAAGAGTCTGCATCCTCTGCGCTATAGAAGCCTCCGGACTGCAGGGAAAGACGCAGCGGTAATCCCCCTGATACTCTTCACAAGGCCGGGATGGCATGCAAAATATGCTGTCGAATATCATGTGTGAATTACAGACATTTGTGTGAAATACATAAGTGATTATTTATTCAGCCCAGTTATTTCACATGTATAATAATATTGGACAAAGCATGTATGAAAATATATAAAAAAAAAACTTTAATCAATATGATGGTAACCTTAATTAAGCCAGCCGTTGGTCTACTAGAAAACCACAATATAACCAACAGGCAAGGCGACGAGCTGACCTCACTGACCCAATTTCGGAAATTCTGTGCCACTGGCGTCTGCCAGCTGTGGCGTCAGCAGAGCACGTGCGGCCAGGTGCCGCGGCGAGACGGGCCGCGGAGATCCGAGATCGCTCACCTTGTCACTCAGATCTCTGGAGACGTAGCGCAACACGTCCCGAGCCACATCTGCGAAGAGCTGCTCCCCGGACACCTGTCCCGGCAGAAACGCAGAGGGTCGCTGGTGCGCACCGCCCCGAAAACCACTGAGCCGGCACAATAATGACAAGCGCGCGTTCCGCTGGCCGCCGCTCCTTTAGAAAACAGGTTACCCCATATTAAGCGGGATAACACCGGGGAAAAGCAAGCCGCCCCGTTTACACAGACAAATGAAAAGAAAAATCACACCAGCAAGTGGCAGACAAAAAATATATATATTCTGCGGAGAAGCAGGCAAAAACGTTGACAAAAGTGAAGACAGGGAACAATTTGGGATACAAAGAACATGCAATAGGATGTGTCCAAGAAGTGTGACCGGCCACGGGGGCTGATGCGTGCAATATGCTAATCATCTATGTCACAAATAAAACTTCAAACTTAAACTTGAAACCCCCGCCGGAAAACCCAGTGAATAACTGTTCAGGGGGCAAAGTGAACCAGGAGCACCTGGTTAAAGAGAACAACTTCAGGTCCCCCATATAATGGGAGCATGCAGCCCCCCGGTCCAGGTCCCACGGTTGGCGGAGTGATGTCATAGTTGGGCCCTTATCGCAATTTGCCCCAGAGACTGACTGACCCCGCCACCTCAATTCTACGTCACTTTGGATAAAATAAACCATTAAACAACCTCACATCTGCATAGCACTGGATGTCTTGCCTTCATCACTAAACATTCAATATCTTTACTGGTGGTTCCCAAGTGGATGACCGTAGGCCTCTTTCTGTTATGGGGTATGATGTACCGACAATGTGCTTCGTCAGTGACTTATCATCTACGCTCCAGGGACACAGTGATACTTTCCCGCTGGGAGCGGTGTCCTTCAGAACAACGAGGCTCCGAACCACGGGACATACAGCTTCACTGGGCACTTGCTGTCGCAGAAAAGCTAATGTGCCTAAACAGAAAACCTCCCAATTAGTAGACATCAGTCTTCAAGGGCCTTTTTGCAAATAGTAAAGCATTTGAGAAGAACAGCTCTGAAATCTAACCCGTGTCGTCAAGACAAGACAGTGGACAGCTGGATTCTGTTCCATTACTGGACTCACATCATTGACCTATTACATCTGTTAATGGGGATTAGTATGCAAGCTCAATATGATCCAGTTGCAAATTACTACAGGACTTGAAAACATGTTCATTCATAACAAATGAGGGGAAGCGATGCTAGGGTTCACACTAATCCCTCTCTCAATCCTGACAGAAAGGCTGAAAAGAATTGGAAAAACGGAGGCGGCGCATGCAGAGTGTCCCAGGAGGCCCTCGCACAAACACAGGTGCCCCCCCAACCTGATGGGCGGTGATGTAGGCCACCGCCAACTGGGCCTGGTCGTACAGCATCTTCTCGAAGTGAGGCACGTGCCAGGAAGAGTCCGTGGAGTAACGGTGGAAACCCTGAGGGAGAAGCCGGGGCACAAACAAAGGAGGGTGAAGGGGGGGGGACGGGGAGCGGATGGAAAAATCAGGCCGAGAGCAAAAAATAAAGCAAAAAGACGGAAGAGGAAGAAAAGAAAGCAGCAGAACGGAAGAGACGCCAGAGAGGAATGTAATGAGTAATTAAAAGAATGTAGACTCCATAGAATAACAGCGTTTTCTTAAGGAATATGGGATGCCTTGCATTCCTAATGGAGCAGTCGGCTGACATCATGTGGTCGGGACACTAGCCTGTAGACATACCGATCATGGCAGGAAGGATGAAAAAAGCACACTTCAACCCAAGCCCCTTCCTTTCATTTAACCCAGCAAAAATGCTACTTTCAATAAGGGGACAGGGTTATTGAAATTAGCTGAATTTCAAGGTAAGATGCACCAGATGCAGAAGCGTGGCCCACACATGCTGGTGAGGTTAAGCCGCAGTACCTGTGCCACATGGTCGCGAATGCCGCCTAGGGCCATCATCCGCATTGTGTGGAGAGCCATCTGCAGTGCCTCCACCCCCTCTGATGTGGAGCGCTTCATCACCCAGAACGACATGAGGAACATCAGGTTCACTGTGGAGGCAGTGTGGAGTCACTCTAGAGAAACTGGATTGCAGAAACCAACGCATGTTAAAAGAAAAAAATCAATACCTCTCTATGTACTGACAGCAATTAGATTGAGATAATCTCCCCAGAAACAGCTGGGTAGCCGTTCTGAACCTGAGGTCCATAACATCCCAACAGATAAGATTAAGGTCTATTGAAGGATACAAGACCCAGATTCATGGAACAAACCACATATCTGGTTTCCACAGAACGTGACGAGTTAATTCTGGGGAAATGTGTAACATATTGCAGTGAGATCAGGCAGCACAGTTCTGTTGCTCCAGGTCAAGAAAATAGAAGGGCCAGATTTAATGACTGTCCAGACATATAGTCTGACAGTATGGGTATAAACAGTCGGCCCCGAGATGATTTGATTACAATTATTTATACATTGCAATTCTTTCATTTCTATCACGATTGATATTGATTAATTGATTACTAAATTTTTTTGATTACCTAAATTCAAACCTTGTTTTTTTTTAGCTTCACTGATTAAAAAAAAAAAAAGACAAATATTATCATGGGAACATAATTATACACTATTAACGGAGTACAAAGAAAGCAGAATCTCACAACATTAATAATTAATAATAATTATTATTATTATTATTATTATTATTAAACAGAGAAACACACCAGTGTAAAATTGTCAAAAGGCCAACCACTGAACCGTACAAGAAAAAAAATCAAACACTTTGATAAAGGGCTACCTGCCTGGGGGTGAGGGGGATGTTTCCGGCAGTAAAAGTTGCCGGGCCTCCAGGAGCAGATTAGCACTGACGCTTTTGAAAATTATAATATTTAAATATTGGTTGGCAGTACTGGCAAGACAGACACATCAGACCAATGTCAATATCTTAATTTGTAATGCGCATTGGCCAATACCAATGTTAAAAGATATATCGTGCATCTCTAAGGCTAGTTAGCTACCTCAGGGTCTCAAGGTCTTGACCACCAGGGTCTTTACCGCAGCTTGCCAAAAGCACCTGAGTGCAAAGATTATCTTAACTGTTGGAGAGAGTGTTCTGTGCTACCAAACAGCGGTGAGTTTCCAAAATGTTTCCTTTGTTTATGAATATTAATGCACCTCCCCCTGCCACCCTATATTTCAAAATTTTACGTGCTGGCACTGCTATTCTGTGCGTCTACCTGCGTCTATGAATGCCAGAGCTAGTAGACCTGAAGCAGAAATATCATTTGGAGGGTACAGATCGGTGCACTGTAGTGCCACACTAATCACAGGTTCATTGTGATGCATCGATGCATCTTTGCACCCCTATGTGACAGTGTCACAGAGTCCTGCTAACCTGGGGTGGGGAACTTGGGTGCCTCCCTAAATCCCCCGTACTCCTCTTCATATGACTGTGCCAGCTGGTGGAAGCATCTCTGGGCCACTTCGAGGGCATGTGGAGGGGCTCGCCCCGGCAGGGTGCCAATAGCAGTAGCTTTTTTCAGGGCCTCAATGACTCGCTTCCCACTGGACTCAAGAGCCTCCCGGTTACTCTGCCACTGAGATTAAATAGTGGGTAAGGAGAGATACTGAGCTATCTATGAAGGAGTATTAAAGCAAGGAGTATTGTTACTACTAGTATTATTATTATTTTAATTAGTCATAATCATCATTATTATTATTAATTACAATAATAATAATAATAATAATAATAATAATAATTCTGTCATTTACACAGCTGTATTTTTCTCTG
>JAODKM010000088.1:11584358-11595627 GCA_026780845.1 Petrocephalus sullivani | reverse complement strand
TATTATTAATTACAATAATAATAATAATAATAATAATAATAATAATTCTGTCATTTACACAGCTGTATTTTTCTCTGAAGCAATTTAGCTTTGAGACCTACTGAATGCTCAGGGCTCCTCCTGAGACTGAACAAATTTAGGTTACAAAACTGTAACCTTAAGCACTACCTCTTATTCTGGGGTATGTGCCAAGGAAAACCCTACCTGCTCTATAATTCGCAACAATACAGTTTTAAAACCAGGTCTGCGTCCACTATCTCCAGGTGGGAAGTATGTACCACCAAAAAAGGGCCGAAGCTCAGGGGTAAGCCACACGCTCATCGGCCATCCTCCACCTCCACAGGTAGCCTGAAAAGAGATAGAAGTAAAAGCTATAGAAATGCTTCTAATTTATGCAAACTTACTTATTACTATTTACCAATGTCTTTGATAGTGGTGAACACTGCTCAGTCAAAAAAAAAGATCCGATCTTTTTTTGACAAGGCCTATATTGAAAGACTAATTTCAGTTAGTTCCATTTCCCCCAAAATAACCCAGGTCACTGTTACTTGAGCTAGTCAACGATTTCGCTGACTGATATTTGAATGTAATCATAGGTAATCATAGCTTTTGATACGTATCAAGGAACATCAAAAACACATACATTTACAGTGAGAAATACAACCTACTGAATTCTCTTATAGCAACATAGGGAATGTCTGCTTTGAAAAGAAATAACGGACTTGCAGCCTTGTCTGGGTAGCTTTCTGCAAAGATCACAGCTCCTCAGCCCTGGTCTGAAGACTTTCATTCAAGCCACACAAAAGGACCACCTGATTCCTAATTTCTGTTTTGACTGAACCAGTTTAATTCCTCGACTGTTTAAAAATTCTCATGGTAGCTTCACAGAGAGCTGCCATCATCCAAAACCAAAGCAGAATAGCTTCTGTCATACAAAATTTGCCCCATGATTTGAATTCCAAAAAGGGCATATGATTACTTTAATAAGACAAGAAATTACTATTTTGAATGAATTTCAGCAATATATCAGATCCAACATGTGACGTTGCATATGAAAATAAGAAATATGATATTGTCTTTCACAAATTCGGACCTGGACAAATGTCATATAGAGTTTGTCGACATCAGGGCGTTCCTCCCGATCTACTTTGATGCAAACAAAGTTGTTGCTGAGGATCTTGCCAATTTCCACATCCTCAAAAGACTCCCTCTCCATCACATGACACCAGTGACAGGTGGAGTACCCCACTATGGGATGGAGAACATAAGACATACTCAGTATCAGCCAAAATGTAAGGACAATAACATACATGCAGATACTTAAATCATGTACCTGACAGGAATATAGGCTTATCCTCTTTCTTTGCCTTGTCAAATGCATCCTGTCCCCATGGAAACCTAAGGGTCAGCATTTTTACATTTATTTATTTAGTAACCACTTATATTCATAATGACATTCAGCTGAGATATCGGGGTCAGGCAGTCCCTGGAGAAGTTGGGGTTAAGAGCCTCGTTCAAAGACCCAACAGGAAATCAGCCTGTAGACTACAGGATTTGAACCAGTGTGCTTCTAACCAAAGTGCAGAGCACCGAACCGCTGACCCACAAACCATTAGGGAATAATAGTTTAGGAATGGTTCGCGCTGCATCCCTGCGGTTCTCACCAGTCCACAGGGTTATGAGCATGTTGTAGCAGATATGGTGATCTCTCTTTGCTCAAGCGATTTATGCATCTTCCTGGGGATCCAGGTATCCCGTTCTGCACATCACCCCCTGATGCCATGCAGAGCCCGGCTATACAAACGGTCCTGTAAAAGAAAAGAACCTCATATTAGGAGGGGGAAAACACCGTCAAAAATCAATTACTAAAACGTACACCGAGGCAAATAGTAAATCGCAAGCCCATTCAAACATATGAAAGCGGAGAAAGAACGTGTCACGCAAATGTGGGAAATTAACGACACAGCCAGCGATCACAGGGGGTGCCGCACATCTGCCGGACACACGGCGCGTGACGCGCCTCGTGACGGAGGCGAACATCTGGCTGCAGGCAGCGCGGCACGTGGGACGTGGCGTAGTGACGTGGCGGAGTGACGTGGGCGGGACACCGGAAGCGGGACCCCGCGCCGTCCTTAGCCGGCTAATAACGTTAGCTGCACTGTCTACGGCTACGTCCCACCTCAAAGCCCAGCTTCCGTCCCACTTACCCACGCATTCCGCCACACGGCGGAGGGTGAAAAACATATAAAAAATTGTAATTAACTGTCAGACCTAAGGTAATTTAACCAAGGTAAGCCAACACGGGGGGGACATGACTGCATTGCTGCATTGCTGGCAAATAATACGCTACTGTCTTATTAGATAGGAGATACAGTGAATTATCCAGCTTATCCATACAACAGCCAACGGGACACTCAAATTAAATATATAAATGTCACGGGACAGCTGACAACTTTAAAATTATAAGCGACTGGCCGTGCTATAGCTATGACTTGGAGACGCCATTCCCTGCATCCCATAATATTATACTACATACCCCTGTAGTAGTATCAGATAAAAATTGTGTTGGATGCGCACGTATTATACGCATCAGAGCAGGAATACTTTAAATTGCCAACTGCTTATGCGGCATGGTCTGTACTGTACTGAGGCCATCCCCTGCTGTCCTCATTCTGAACATGTAGCCGTCATTGATCTGTCCAGGCTTAGATGCTGCATGATCTATTGCATATAAGTTTACCTGGAGCAGTGCTGGGGAGTCCTTATGTTCCCCGGGGAGGGGCACGTTTTTCTGGTTGGGAGAGGGAAGCCGCCGGCGCCTCTGCTCCACTCTGCGGCTGGAGTCTTCTCCAGTCTCGAGAATATCTTGCTGAAGCTTAGTGTTGCGATACGACTGTTAATGTGTAGCGACAGTGCCCAGGCCCGTCTTGACATCGTACAGAGGAAAACCGTGCAGTCAGCTAGCCGGAGCTTTAACGCAGCCGAACTGTAACGAGAAAGTACGGTCAGTGCGTAGGTTCATCTCAGCAAGCGGCAGTACGCTGTTTGGCCACACGGTGGCGCTGTGGAACAGATTTAACCTAGGACGACCATTATGGCAAGCCAAAATGTATTTTATAGGCTTACTCGTCATAACTTAATTCTTACTAGTAAAAATGCAGTTCTTACTAGGAAGAATGATCAAGGTGTGTTTTTTACTTGACATTTTAGGATATTGACATATGCTAAATTCAATTTTCACTAGTAAAAAGTCATATTGTACAGCTCTATAATTCAATTCTTGCTAGTAAGAACTCTTATTGTAGATATCTGTAAATACATTTTGACTCGTAAAAATTCCAGGCCCACATATTCATATTTGACAGTTTACCAGTAATAAATTAATTACATACCTCTCCAATTACGTTGTAGCGATCTGAAAGTGCACATATCCAAAATGTGAATGTCAGATCCTCAGCACATCTGTGGGCCCTTGAGAACAGCCCATAACCCAGCTCCCTCCGTGTCACACTGCCTTTCATGGCCAAGCTAATGGAGCAACTTTAGTAAGCAGAGAATTTGGCTATGGGGATCAATAAAGTATCAATTATTATTTTTTTATTACAATTACATTGTAGAGATCTGTAATTAAATTTTTTACTGGTAAAAACTCCATTATGGGTATGTGGACCTGGAATTCTTACTAGTGAAAATGTGATTCTTACAAGTCATAATAATATTACTAATATGTTTGGGTTACTGACAGTAAAAATGTACCTGAAGCTCTACAGTTGTATTTCTTACTAGTAAGGCCTGAATTGTAGACCTCTGGGTTTAGTATGAAAATTGCAATTCATGCTTATGCATGTAATTCATTAGCCAAACTGGCATGAGGTGGGAAAAGTTAACTCAAGATGGATGAGGGCGCGGAGCAGCATACAGCTGCAGAACAAGAAGGCCCAGTATTAGCTTTCGTTCGGGTTCGTAATGCAGTCGCTAGTATCCGAATAGTTTCAGAAACTAGTAACACGTCCATTACTGCTCCAGGTAGAAACAGCAGGGAGCACAGAAGGGTGGAAGTGGCGTCATGTGAAACGAAGTAGGGCAATAGCACTTGTACTGATCAAATAAAGCTGCGATACTAATACATATGCATACTTATGAATCAAAGACATATGGTTTTAACATACTGGCTTAATTGCAAATTAGCTATCAGTCAATAAGGAAGTAACATTGATTGACTTCCCCCATTGGACTGTGAGAAAGGAGGCATGTTTATGGCAAGCCAAACAGTTTTTTATTTGTAAAAGCTTACTCGTCTAAACTTAATTCTTACTAGTAAGAATATGAGTTCAATATATCTATAATGCAATTCTTACTAGTAAGAACTATAATTTTTACTAGTAAGAAATGTATTTTTACTAGTACAAATTCATATTACAGAGCTCTATAATTAAATTTTAGGTATCAACAAATACTTTTATAGTAGTGGAAAATAATACTATTGATCTCATTTAAGCATGTGGGCATGCGGGAGGCCTGGTACACGCAGGAGGGTGGGCAGATAGGAAGGACGTCACAGGTAGTAGGGCCGTCACAGGCAGCAGGACATGCGGGAGGGCTGGTACAGGCACTGTTCTCTCTGGGTCTAACTTACAAATTCTATAATTAAATATCTTCAAACTCTGGATTTAGTAAGTGAATACAATTCTTACTAGTAAAACTTATCATTCTAACTAGTAAGACTTGCATTTTTACTCAAATGTTTTTCTTACTAAGAAGAATTATACACATAAAAGTGTTGGGGTGCAGTTTCAACTGCCTGAGTTCTGACAAGTGAGAATTACATTGCAGATATCTTAAATAGAAATTATATCTAGTAAAAAAGCTAATTTGACGAGTCAGACATATTTTTTTACTAGTGAGAAGTTCATACATGAGAATATTATTTTTCAGTAGTAAAAGTATTTGTTGATATCTAAAATTAAATTATAAAGCTATTATATGAATTCTTACGTGTAAAAGAAAATTCTTACTAGTAAGAATGATTAAAAGGTTTTCAAGGTTTTACAAGTTTTCAAAAATGCTGGTTTCTGTAAGGGTTCTTACCTGACAGCGTAGATACCATTACAGCTCTGGATATTGTTCTGAGCAGTTTGTCTGGCCTCTCATTCTTTTACTCTTCTCATTTTCACCTTGCTGGATTTCATAATATATCAGAAACCTGGTAATTCACAGCAGATTTACAAGACAGGTTTATCTAAATGGGCAAAAATATGAAATCTACATATTAGTATATGAATTTGTCAACAAATATTATTATTAAATATGCATTATTTTTAATTATTACATATACTTTATAATTATTACAACATGTATAATTACTGTGTTTTCGTGTTCTTACAGTAATGCAATGATGGTTGGCAGCCCTGTTCCAAGGTAATGGAATGAAATTCTTCACCATGATTTTTATTTGCTGTGCAATTGTTGAGTAAATAACTTGGTAGTTCTCCTCCACCCAGCATTGTGCTAAAATTTTCACAGGTCACTGAAGTTGTTTTAAGTAAGAGTTGCTCTTAGCAGGAATCCTGTCACCCAATGACATAAAGGGAATTTAGATTTTACTTTAGCATGAGCCAGAGTTACTCAACAAAATGGCTGAGAGGAACAAAACTGAAAGACCCATTTCAGCCTTGTCAAAAGGTTGAAAAAAAAGAATGTAAAGTGCTACATTAGGGTTCAGTCTCAGGCACAGGGCCTGGAGATCCAACAGAAGGATACTTCCGTTGCTGATAATGATGCACATGTTAATTAAAGGGCATTTTATCTGACTTTTGCCTGCCCAGGAATGTTTACGGCACCATCTGCTTTCTTACAGTCTTTCTAATAAAGTAATCAGTATTTAAAAATGATCTTATGTCATGTCCAGTTTGTGTGCCTGACCATTTTGATCGCAATTGATTTCCCCACTGACTAACAAATAATAAAACAGCTTATTCATCCTCAGTTATTTTGAGGTGGCTGTGTACTTCCCTAGGAAATTATGTGTGAAGTTAACCTACAAGCTTTTTGCATCTCTTGTGCTTATCTATCAGAAACACAAGTACAGAAACAATTGTCCCACCTGGTCAGAGCACGGTGTCATCTGGCCAAGATCTCAAATAGCTCAAGACCCGCCCACCCCGGCAAGGCCACAAGCTTATTCCAAGCATAGAATTCTTGAATTCTTGGTCAATTTAGCGATATCCCACCAAAAGAAGGGGATTCCAGGGAATATCCTGGCGAACTGATTGCCCCTCTGATCTGGGCACCTTGCTGGGCCCTAAGATGAAGAGATCCTGTTCGTCTTGCTCATCTAACAGCCAGCCCATTGCCTCAGAGATGATCAGGCAGAAATACAATACCTGGATAAGATTTAACTAAGACTTTTCAATAAATAACAGAAAGTTACTGTAAAATGTCGCAGTTGTAAAATAAGCATAACAAAGTAATGCCTGAACACTTTATTCCGATTTCTTTACTCTGTACCAACGCACATCCCAAAAAACCTCCTGTGTACCCACTCTTTTTCTATCATACCCCTTTGAGCCTCGAGCGCCCCCTCCTAGACCCAAAATAAAACACTGCCAACTTAGAACAATAAAAAAACAAACATTACAGTTACATAAATGAAAAACGGAATAGCATTGTTAAAATAAAGCAGCACAATCGCAGTAGCAGCACACAGAAGGGGCAGTTAGGTCAGCCAATGAGGTAGAGAGTTCATTAGGGGAAGAAGCTGGCTTTAGGCTTTGATGTTCTGGCTTTAATGCTTCACAGCCTTCTGCCTGAGGGGGGGGGAGCAGAGCAGCCCATATGCTGGGTGGGTGGGGTCCTTCATGATGGAGGGCGCCCTGCTTCTGCATCTGCTGATGTAAAGGTCCTCAATAGATGGAAGACTAATGTGAATGATGAACCTTGAAGACCTCCAGGAACCGTCAGGGGGGGGGGAGCCGCAGGGTCCCGCACGGGGGAGCCCACCTCACCTCCTGATATTTCCAAGGAGCCACCTCGCCTCCTGCAGGCATCCAGTCGACCCGCCTCGTCTCCTGAGGACTTGCTGGCATCCATCGCATCACCAGCCATCGCTCGACTCCCCTATGGCTGCCACTTTGTGACTTCCTGCTTCTAACCAGCAACTGCAAAAGAAGCTGACCATAAACCTCGGCGCATTTGGCGGTGCAGGCTGGGGCCTAGAAGAGTGGCTAGTTGGCTCTCCATTTCCAAGAGGGGGAGATTGGGAAGCACCAAGTCTGCCCGGAGATGTCCACTCAAGCAACCCATTGCGGTAGGGTGCAGGGTGGCCATAACTCCCACCTGTTCCTGTTTCTGTCTCTCATCCAGTCTTGCAGGTCCTTCTCCGTTCTCGTACCCTAGCTCTGCAGTGTCCTCATCATCCTCCTGTTCTAGGCCTGCAATCCCCTCATTACCCTTCTTTTCTGGAGTCCCCTCATCACCCTACAGCACTACTGAACTCCCACAGCCCTCCAATTCTGTGGGCTGGGTGGGGGAGGGTGCTGTCTTGTCCTGCTCGTCATATCTGACCCACCCCCTGGTGCTAATGTATTACTGAATTTTTCACATTCTGTTATTTGTAAAGCTTTGCAAGTGTACAACAGACTTGAAATCCTCAATTGAGGTAACCTCAAAATAAGTAAGATCAAAAGGAATGACAATGCATTCTCTTGCATAATACACAGGGGTTGACATAAGTGGTACGCAAGTACACATTCACTGTATAAATGGTAAAATGCGCGGTAGTTTCTTGTTATAATAGTACAAACGCGTACTATTTACGCAGCCATGACAAGAAATCAGTGTAATTGGTCAAGTTTATAATGATCAGTAATTTCATCATAACAGCGCAAATGTGTTTACATGCCTATGTGCATTTGCACTGTTATAACAAGAAACTACTGTGCATTTTACCGTTTATACGGCGAATGTGTACTTGCGTACCACTTATTTCAACCCCTGATAATATGGTTCTCGTTGATGTTTTTGACTTAAAATGATCCTCAATTAATTTCACCAAATCATGCTGAAAAAATCATTGGCTCAGAACTTTTATTTCATATTTACCAGCAGCTTTTCAATGATGGTGAGCACGGGTTGTCTTTCATTGGTCAGGTTGTGCAGATCCACACCAATGAATTGGGAGCTGCACACCTGGATGTCCTAAACACCGCAACAACATTGTTTTAAGATAATGTGACACGATTGGAGGACACCTCAGGACCGGCCATACATGGTGGCCGGAGCTTTCAAAGAACTCACCTTCTCTGAGTCAGAGAAGTTTTCTTTGTCCATGGTCTCCGTGCCACACAGTTTGTAGATGAGACATTTGAAAATCCAAAATAACGCGATGCAATGCAAAGCGTTGGATGTAAAGTGGTGTAAAGCACACTGCCACTGGACTCTAGAGCAGTGGAGACAAGTCTTCTGGACTGTCGAATCGTGATTCTCTGTCTGGCAATTAGGGGTACTCACACGGTGGCCTTGCTGATGTCTTTCGCCATTTCAGCAACATCCACTGAGGCCGGACTGCGGACAATGTTGGGGCCGATGACAATGGCCAGGGTATGCGTGGACATGTGGTTCTGGACTTCCTCCCTGGCCACCCTGGGAAAGATGAGACTGTCAGTGCTCAAGGATGGGAGAGGTAGAGCCTAGCTTTACAATTCTGGGTGATGGGGTCCAGTGCTTTCCCAAAGATAGCTGGAAGGGGAGCAAAGGATGCCATCTCACCTGACCATGTGGGAGATGAGTCTCTCCAGGGCGTTGATGTTGGCCAAGGGGAGCATGTCCAGCACCTCATAAATGTGTCTTATTTGTTCAGACACATCTGGCAGTTCTGGGGGGGGAGAGATGTTTCATTTCCTTATTCAATATTGGATAAGAAATCTGACCTCCTTGCCTCTATTCAGAAGCAGGCTGGCCTTACCCATAGTGTTCAGGAAGGCGTGGTAGTGAAGGAAAGTGACTAGGGGTCCGGGCAGCTCCCAGAGCCACTGTTTGACTAGACCAGTGATAGTGTGGATCGAATAGTCATCTAGGGACACTGCCAGGGGGTCTGGGCAGAGTATGCAAATGGAATTGTTATGGATACAGAAATGAGAAGCCCAGTTCTGAGAGGGCCTACCCAGAAGGAGGACCAGTGCCAGTTGGCTCACCCGTCTCCAGCTGCTGGCGAAGCTCTGTCATGTCGCTGGCAGCGCCGGACATCCTGTAAATCCCCTCTGTATTAAGGCCGTGCGTTTCCACGTGCTCCAACAGCTTCTCAATGATGATGGGCACGGGTTGCGTCTCGTTGTCATGCAGATCCACACCAAACATCTGGGAGCTGGCCAGACCTTTCGAAGGGCTCACCTTCCCCACATCAGTGGTTGAGCAGTGCTTCAGACACTTTTTGTGACACACTATTCTGCAGGCTGCAAAAAATCAGAATGAAGAGTCAGAGAGCCAAGTGGTCAGGGATACAGGTGCAAATCCTTTGGTATGGCACTGCCAGGCGACACTCACAGGTGCACGTAGGCCTTTCCCCAGATATAGGTGGTGCACTGGTCACATTTTTGTCTGAAGTGCACTCCTCAGGTGCTGAGCACGTGTTCGGTCCGCAGAGCAACAACAGTCCTTCACCTGCTTAAGCACTCGCGCCTTTCTACATGGGCACTTCTTCTGAATGTTCCGGAAGCAGCCAAACTCTAACTCTATTTTTCTGCACTAAGAATGCAAGAGGTATGCAACCTGGAACCTTTATTTGACAATAAGTAAAAACCAGTAATGATAACAGTTGAGTGTCACATAAGATTCTTGAACGTATAAGTTCCCAAATCCTAACTGGCTTTTCATTGGTTGTATTGAATCCTTGTCAAAAGGACACTTGCCAATTGGTCAAAAAGAAAATTATGTCAGACCGCGGCCGATTAATACCTCTGTAATGAAAATGTTGGAATTACTGCGGTGTAAGGTGATTTTTTTCTTTCGCAGCTGTAAACTGGTAGCAGGATACTTTGAGCAATTGCACGCGTTCATTTGAATAAGAAGCTACATTTCCAAATGGAATGCAGAGGTCATATTCATCTTGAGCCAGGCAAATATTAACTGCGTAGGACACAAGAGGCACACCACTGTAAGAACACACTGAAATGAGCCTGGCCCATATCGGTTATATCAGTTAGCGTCTTGTCTGAAATAGATGCCATCTAGCTGTGGTGATGCAGTGATCCATAGCCATGCCCACTTATCCAATCCAGTTAGCATATATTTGCATATTGTGAACTTGAAAATGAAAACACAAAGTAGGAAATGAAGGTTGGAAAATGAAAAGACTAAACGAGTTTTTAATTTTTTCTTTTAATTTTTCACAAATGACTCATGCACGAGTGGAAAGTTAAAATGCAAATTGTGTTGTTTAATTTTACTTTTCATTTTGGCAGGATTTTTGTTCATGGACTTTAAAACTGAACTGCATAATGGGGATTGTATTTTCATTTTATCGTTAGCATTTTAATTTTCTTTTTTGCAGAAAATACCTCCCGTAACAAATTCCCATTGGTGTTTGATTTGGTGGTTTCTGTGTTTAATGCGGTTGTTGTACTTTGTTGTTTAATTGGAACCTAAGCAATAGAAAGTGCTGTTTATTTTATGGTGCTTCAATCTCACCCAGTGATAGCTCACTTGTGTGCTCAAGCAGTTTAGAAATCTGGGGTGAAGTGGGTCTGTCAATGTGTGTAACTTTGAAAATGAACTTTACAGATAAAGTGATTGATTTGGAGTCTCCGGATGGTTCAGGGTTATCCTTGGTTTCGCCATTAATAAAATGAAAGGGGAAAAAGAAACAGAAGTCCACAAAACATCTAATGAATCAATAATTTTTATTTTATTCATAATCATTTCATAAGGTAGTACATACATTGGTTTACACTGGTTTATATTACAGATCACATATCGACACGATTAAACAGAATTAGCCAAACCCACCATGTTATTGATTCTGTCAAAGATAGAGTAGTACTCTCTGATGAAAACATCACCCAGGATCCAGAGATTGGAATCGCCACCACTAAAACCAGTGCGGCAACCATAATATTGTGACTGGAAAACAGAAAAAAACAGTTAAACAAATGAAACTTTTCCCATTGTTTTGCTTTCTGAACTTCTTTTTAATACATGTCACTTTTTTAAACAATCTTGGCTTTGTATTTTACAATATTGCCCTGCCATTTTCTTGTAAAGGTATACTCTTCAC
>JAODKM010000088.1:11559046-11575889 GCA_026780845.1 Petrocephalus sullivani | reverse complement strand
ATTTAGACTCACGTCAGCATCATTGGTCAGGGGCTCACTGGCAACAGCAAGGCGTGGAGCAAACTTGGCAAAAGGGTTGTAGGGGTGACTTAGTCTGTATTCCTCCCAAAGGCCCAACTCCTCTAGGCGCTGCCTGGCACTTTTACCCTTAATCAGGGGGATCCTGAGACAAAGAGAATATGGCTAATGGTTAAATACCAACAAATGAGTACTAAAAAATTTGTTGACATTAAACAACAATCTATAGACCTGCAGCTGCACTGTTGCCGGCTAAGTTTGTAACTAAAATACGGCTACTTTAAATTTAAATGATATCTGAGGTCATTCTAAAGTTTGTATTGCAGACCACATTCATGTAACTGAATTAGCTAAAATTTCTTTTTTATACTGCTAATGAAAAAAGAAACAGACTTACTTATGCAGGCACTCAGAGAGTGCTACCAGAGCACAGAGAACAACAGCCCACTTCATCATAACTGCTCAGCTCTTAAAGGCTTCTCACCAGACTTTGAAGTGAAGTATACAGTTGTAGAACGACAGGCTCCTTTTATATAGATCGACCACCGACTATCACATTCTCATTATAGCAGCAATTCTGGAATGTATGCATATATATTCTTATATATTTCAAGATATGGCCTGATAAGATATAAACTGTATAACTAACTATCAAGGGTGTGATATGGGAAAATATTTTAAGGGCTTCTGCGGTCATGGTCAAAATATTAGTATAGCTGGAGTATAAATCTTATCCACTCTTACATAGGAATGTAAGAAACTTTAACTAAATAACTGTTGTGCATATTAGATTGAACTCGATTCAATACTACTGTCATATCACAAAATATGAATACTCAGATACCAAAATGCAGTTTGGCATCTAATCTGAAAGGGCAAAATAGCACAAAATACTACAAACAACTATAATATATATATATTTAAATATGTGGTAAATAAATACCTACATCTATGCAGTACTATAAATATTGAGTTCATACAGCATCTGTGATTTCAGTAAAAGATGAATGACATATACATACATGCCTCTATGCATGCCGTTTTTTTTATCTACTATGCTTGTCCATTAATGTGTCAATGCATGTTCTAACCATCCATCCTTCCAGCCTTCCCTAATGTCCGGATGGAGCCTGGGATGGGTCCAGCTTCTGTCCCATGGAGGAGTAGCATCGTGGATGTGACTTCAATCTGCCACCCTACATAGGCCAACATGGAGAACACACTCAATGATGGACTTTGGCTTTGACCTTGATCATCGCTTACACCTTGCTTTTAGCAAGCAAGTCCACTCTTTCGGTTTTCAATAATGTTAGCATGTCCATGGGAGGTAGGGTAGCCAGCTGACCTTGGTCTCCAGAGGTTTTTTTTCTCCCAGTTTGGGAGTTTTTGGTTCCTCTCCTCCATTGTTATCTGGCTTTCCTTTTCCCTGATGATTGCCAATGATGTACTGGGCAGTTTTCACCGCCAGTTGCAGGGTCTTCCAGTTGATGACAGGGCACCACCATGACACAGCTGGTCAAAATGCTCTTAGTGGTGCACCAGTAGAAATTTGTCAGGATTTGGGGTGATAGACTGTCTCCTCAGGAAGTAAAGACACTGCTGTGCTTTTCTGACCATGGTGTCTGAAGAATGTAGAATGTATTGCTCAATCGAGAAATCTACAGTATGGTGTGACTCCTTTTGCGTACATTAACATGGCATCGAAAGAAACTCCTCCCCTGCTTGATTTGTTTGTATTGATACTTTATTGAGGAAAAGCTGAACTGAAAAATTCCCCAGCTTTACTTACATGTATTTTGCTCAATACGGAAGTATCTTAAAGCTTTAGAGAGCATAATGTATAAATGATTAAAGGTATATGGTGATCTGTGGCCCTGCGGGTTAGGACTCCCATGACTTGAACGTCACTATTTCAAATCCCTTGGCAGGAAGAGTAATGTAAGCATTGGGCCCCTGCATAAAGAACTTATCCCCAGTGCTCCAGAGTTGCTGGATAATGCTCCCTACTTGTACATCACTTTGGACAAAAGCATCTACTAAATACATAAATGTAAATATGTCAACTGCCATCTCACCTAGTGTGTTTATCTGCCATGGGTTTTTTAATTCTTGGGATGTTTGAAAATGTAAGGAGTAATTTAGCATTAATAATTAAATTTTTGAAATTTTTAATAAAGCGTTCTATGTTCCATGTTTATGTTTGGGTGAAATTAAACATATTCTGAGCAGCCAATTAAGATATTTGTCATGAAGTGTTCTTTGGGTGGCAGTATACTACATTTTTCATTCTGTAATTCTGAGACATCTTGCTTATTTTTCATTTTATTTTTTTCACATGCCATAAAATCCTCTGCTGTCAATGTAGTCATATAGCACATTAGCAAATACATGAGCGTTTCTTTCCAGTCTCCACCTGTCCTTATCACATGTTGTGCACGTGTTCCATTACGTCCTGCTCCCCGTAGCACTGACTAATTTGTTTTCCTACCTGTATTATTTAAATAGTACAGGAAGGACAGTATGTGTGATTCCAATTCACCTTGGGGATATCAAATGGCATATATGTGAACAAATAATTCAGCATAAGAATGTTTTCACTGCATCATTTCACCTTTCCTCATAATTGAGGTGAAACTGCTTTTGAATCTATACCCGTCGTTAAACTAAATTATTACTAAGAAAATTATCCAAATTATTAATCAGGTCATCAGAGCAGGTTTTTAATAAAAGATACAATACACCACACATTCACTGTTAAACAGTCACTGTTTTTATGTGCTTGTCATCAGGAATTAGATGACCTTGCAATTTACTAGACATTTCAAAAGATGGTGTCTTCTTTATTATAGTTAAAAAGAATTCAGTGTATTAATCCATAATGTAAGTAATTAACTTAATGGATTTTGTTTTTATGCCTTTGGATAAAAAAGATTTAATAACCGTTAGATTGTTTTGTAACCACATTACGGTGATGTTTGAGCATTCAGACATCGCAAGCATTCCCTTTACATATACTACTAAAACAGTCTTTTGCATCTGTTACTAACAGTCATCATGGAGGTTATTCCAGTACGTTTCATCTGTCCACATTTCAGGTCCCTCTGGCTGCCAAGCTCTTCTCTTCACTGGGACTTGGTCACAGACAAACCTCCTCTTTCCCTCCTCGCTTTTGGGTCGGGCTTGGAGGCTGTTCCCCGGGGCCTGGATGACCAGTGGGGGCCTTTGACCAATGTCAGCTGAATGGGCGGTGCCAGAATGCCAGGCACGGCGCCCCGGAAGCAGTCTGACCCCAGAATCCGTGCCGGAAACCCGGCGTGTCGGTATGCTGCCATCTGTAGGTGCGGCATTCAGTACGCTGTATGGGTGTGGTGGCTGCCAAGGTTGAGCTGGACTGGAGAAAGCAGGAGGTGAGTGAGGGGAGGCCAGCGCAGGGGCAGTGGATGGTGGGGGGTGAGGAATGTGAAGAAGAGAGGGAGGCTGGGGAACCACTTGCGGAATCGGTGGTAAAGCCAATCCCCTTCCTGGGCTTCTCCTCAAGTTGTCCCGTTGCTGCCGTTTCTGAGATATCCTGGTCCAAGCCCTCAGTAGCTTCTGCTCTATCGCATGTAGGTCATCAGTTACCTGGTTGACCCGCTCAAACCGTGTCAGGAGGCTGTTGGCAGCTGGGAGCAGTCGATCTAGGTAGCACTGGACGTCGTAGCTTTCTGACATGATGGAGTCCTCAGAGACCAGGGATAAAGCTGAAGGCATGCGGGACCCGGCAGTGCTTTGGACTTCAAGACCAGAAAACTGGGATCCCTGGGAAGATCTGGAGGGTGGAGAAACCATCCCCTCAAACTTCACTTTGTGTCTGAACTGAAAGAGAGAAAGGAAGTAGGTCAAACTTCGCTACACACTTTTTCCTACAGTGATCTCTCACTATTACCATGCACTGAGAGCTTTAGATACTAACATGAAAGATGTGCATTTGGAGAGTGACGTACCTCTTTAGACTTACTGAGACCCATCCATAGCTTGAGCCTCTTGATGAAGAACTCTACCATTTCGTAATCCTGGGGCCCGAAGGCGGGCCGGTACAATTCTGCCTTCACGATCCTGTAGGAACGCAGTAGCAAGACGCCGCAGAGGCGGCCCAGAGCCCACAGGCTTGTGCCCAGTAGAGCCAGGCAGTAGAGGGGCCCCAGCACTGGGTGCTGCTCACACAGCCTCCTGGCGACAGCACGTCCACGCAGTGCTGACAGCAGGGTGAGGATCGACTGCCCCGCTGTCCCGAAGCCCTCTACTGAGTGGGAGAACAGCTGAGGCAAACAGAGCCTTGTGTCATGCATATATCAACTAACACAACTTCCAAGTGTCGACTTCAGCAGTAGATCTATAAAGCTTGAATTCAAAACAGGATTATTTAATGTTAAACACCAAAACCCCCAAAAAATGCAGTTTTTTTATATACATCCACCATGGGTTAAAATTAAGTTAGATACAATTTTTAATTAAGTTCAAATTAGAGTAAAGCCAGGCTAGAGTAAAAGCTTAACACTTGGCACAAAGGCTGGCTGATATCCATTCTGGCCTGAATCGCATTCT
Organism: Petrocephalus sullivani; assembly: GCA_026780845.1. Taxonomy (NCBI): domain Eukaryota; kingdom Metazoa; phylum Chordata; class Actinopteri; order Osteoglossiformes; family Mormyridae; genus Petrocephalus; species Petrocephalus sullivani. The sequence continues at coordinate 11,571,287 of JAODKM010000088.1, read as the reverse complement.
GCGCTGCCTCTCACCATGCAGCCGACGTGAGTGAGCAACAGCAGCAGGAGGGCGTAGAGGAAGGCCGCCCCACAGAGCTCTCTGCAGGCCTGCTGCAGCACCTTGCTGAACACCACCCAGCGTCTTACAAAGCGCAGCGGGCCAACCATCTGAAACCATGACCAGCGCTTTTATTAAAGATGTGACGGACATTGAAATTCAACAGCTGCACTTGTGAATGGACCAACCGTCTGGTTAAGCGGTATAGATGATGGATGGATGGATGGATGGATGGACTGAAAGCTCAAAGATGCTTCTTTATACTTCACAATCTGTTCTGTCTTAGCAGGCCATAAAACCTGTAAGCCAAACCACTTCAATTCCTTCTCTAATATTATTCGGGAATAATACTAAGTATGAACATACATAATACTGAGCAAGAACACATTTTTCCCTTGCGTTACATAACTGATGCTCTGTGTTACCTTTAACACCAGTATTGTGAGCAGCAGGGCAGAGAGCTGACAGCTGAAATGGGCCAGCTGAGCTGCATCATGGAGGCTGACAAAGGCCCGGGGCTTCTCGCGAAGATGGCAGAGGCGGGATGCCGCCACGTGGAGGAAGGAGAACCGCAGTGCGGCACTGCCCAGGGAGAGCAGGGACACGAGGAGCTGGAGGCAACGCCTGAAATCCCAAAGGTACTGGTTCCTCTCCCTGACCATTGCCCAGAGCTCACTGGCCAGGAAGGACAGGGCGAACAGCAGGAGGAGAACCTGATGGCAGGGAGCAGTCTTAGCCCAAACCTTGCTGGGGTGTCGACCAGCCTGTTCGCGTTCGTCGCTATCCTCAGAATGTCTCGCTCGTTCTTACCGTGGTAGCAATGTGCAAGTCAGGGCCCAAAGAAGACAGTGGCAGGTGAAAAGGCTGTATTGAGATAGAGACAAGAGTGGACTCTGTTTGTGGCCTCCGGAGCATTACGGTCACAGAGACAAAGAGCGAAGTTTCCCTGTGGTGCTGTGTGAACTTCACAGACATCGACTGGGTCCTGCGAAACAACAAAATGTTATTACTACAATATGCATTATTATGCATGTATAAGAACATAAGAACTATACAAACGCGAGGAGGCCATTCGGCCCATCAAGCTCGCTTGGGGAGAACTTAACTAATAGCTCAGAGTTGTTAAAATCTTATCTAGCTCTGATTTAAAGGAACCTAGGGATGCAGCTAGCTGTGATGGAATCCATTAAGTCACAGATTTTAAAATTATATGCGTAGTCTAAGTCAATGTCAGTCAAAATATTTTTATATAAAAAATAAACGACTTAAAATGGCACCAAGAACTTCTCATAAACATACAGTAAATGCAATTTTTAAAGTTGCTTTAATTATTAGTTTTTCTATTAATCACTGTAATCCCACCAGGCGAATTTTTGAAACTAAACAGTTACTTACGCAGGGTTGATGAAGCCTGCACCCCGCAGGTTGGACAGGAGCTGACGTGTGGGCCCAGTGCTGCTTCCCAAATCCACGCCCTCTTCCTGTCCACTCCCCACATCACTGCCCCACGGTGGCTGCAGCCTGTATGAGGGAGCCAGGATTCTAACTCTGGTTGTATGATAGCTTTCCAGTAGTGCAGTGATTAAGAACAAAAAATGTCATTACGAGAATTACAGGCATCGATATATGCCATAGCGTCGATGCACTTTATCTAAATGAATTCAGTTAAATAAATGTGAGCTGATGTTCCTGTTGTAGAAGGTAAGAAGCAGGGTTATATGTCCATTTTCTTTCTACAGGCTGAACACAAACCATAAATCCCATTAGCACACATAAATATCCATTAATTATCTTATGCAGAGTATTGAGTCACAGAAGATCTCAGTGTGGCGTCATACCAGGAAAAAAGGTGTTTAGAAGAGCTATTGTTGGCTGGAGCTCTGAGATCCGTAGATGGTTCTCCGTAAGACCTGACCTTAGTGCAACAGACTAGGAAGAAAGAAACAGCAGGCGGTAAGTTAGAGAAGATTGTGAAATCAATCCTATTATGTTCTTTACAAAACACTCCTAAAAAAGTTTAAACTCATAATTGGATTTTGAGGAGAACCAAAGGGCTTACTTTCCCGGACTTGCACTCTCTGTAGTCGTGGTAACCCCACTAATGAAAGTGATGGATTTTCGTGGATGTATGTAATGAGACTCCTGTCCATCCACTGCCAGACTTCAGCCCACCTACACACATCAACGGGGATTGGTCAAAGTTAGGAGTCTAAATCAAATTAAGTCACTTTATCACTTGACTTGACACATGGTCAGGTGAATGAAACACTTGTGCATGAGTTCACAGCAGCAGCAATGAAGTAATGCAAATAAAAACATTAGTGCAGTTGGAAGTATACTTTTATAATAAATAGTACATACATTATAACAGATAAAAAAAACGAACCACCATATGAATGTGAAATGTGGATGTGGTGGATACTGATGACACTTTGGGTTCATGGACCAGAATTCAGCATTCTGCAGAGGAAACTGCTCCACAAAAACTCCAGCGGAAGAAACTGCTCCAGAGTCTGCTGGTACTGGCCCGCATACTGTAATACTCTCTGCCTGATGGTAGCAGTGTGAGCAATCTTTAGCAGGGATCTCCAGCCACACCTGTTCCTGATATTTACCTGAGAACAGCTGTGGCTCATCAGAAGACAGGTAGGGTGGAAACCTACTGGACAGTAGCTCTCCAGGACCAGAGTTGGAGATCCCTGGTCTACATTATGTCCACATGTACATGCTTAGCCTCACCCTGCTAGTTTGCTGAGCTTTGGGGACCCTGGTGGAGCTGTGAGAAGCCAATTCTTCACTGCGGAATGCAGTAGTCTGACTTGTGCATCATGGATACTGCTCTGGTAATTCACCAGCAGGACAACGAAGAGGAACAGCACGTGTACCACACAGCTCTGGACAGTGGGAAGAAGAGAGAGACAAGGATGGACTTGTCAAAGAAATGGCCCCACAAGGATGTCCAAAAAACACAAGGTAAGGTAAAGCATTTGTGTATGTAATGCTGGCCAGATTCATCAGAGTGAGAACACTGGGTAGTTTTCACATAGCCCATCTCGTTCCCCCCGTGAGCAATCTATTGTGGAGAGCAAGGTTTGGGGTCAAAGTGAAGGGTCTGGCAGCCCCCAAGCCCCAGGGAAGAGCCTCCAGACCCGACCCAAAAGCGAGGAGGTCTTTCTGAAGGACCCAGTGGTGGCCTCAGCCACAGGATTTGAAGATGATTAGCTTGCTGCATTCACGCCCTCCAAGCTGGCTTTACCTTCATCATTGACCGCAGGGCCCTCACTTTTCGGGCCTCCTCCTTGGCATGCAGGAGGCCATATCCACAAGGGGGCCGCACCTTGCCCCCCTGGGTCGCACACACCTTCTGCACTATGGCCTCCTGTGCCAAACGTTCTTCCACCTCTGGGTCCACTGGCCTCACCACAATTGCCATGAAGAGAGCCTGAACAAACACCTAAGAAGACAACGCTGTTGGAGTTAATTTGGTTCCCTGGCAGATGCTTTCATACAAAGTGTATCTCCAATCTGACACTTTTTCTGTTTTATACGGTTGTCACTGTAGTAAGCCATTTTAAGTATCTTCCTCAACCATACAGTACAACCGCAAGACCCCATGGTGTGTGATCCAGTGAATTTTGGCCAAAAGTCCAGCTCCTTCACAGCTGTACAAACTGGCTGTCGTTTACATTTATTTTGCAGACACATTTGTCCATTTTGGCACACAACTGAGAAAGCAGGGTCAGCCAATACCAGGAGCAAATTGATCAAACATCCAACAGTGAAATCACTCTGCCAGCCACAGAATTGAACTGGTAACCTTCAGCTCAGGGGCACAGAGGCTTAACCCACAGAGCCACACGCTACCCCACAGTATTACAGTATTCATATTACATGACAATATTAGTGAGAAATGTAGCTCTACATCCAAGCTATAACTACCAGTTGTCTGTTAAGCGTGTTCTAGCATTAACTACCGATATGTACCTTAAGGGGCTCCAACAGCAGGACGGACGTCAGGAATGCAGAGGTGGCTGAAATGAGCCACATCAGCAGGACTGATCCGGAGAAGCTACTGCCGTAGAGCACCACCACCACCAGGCTGAGGCCCAGTACCAGTCCAGTTAGGAGGTAAATTACTCTCAGCATCCAGGAGGGGAAACACCAGCTGGGGGCACTACGAGCAACACCTGTAGTAGTACAAAGCCAATGAGCATTTCCGTGAAACATAATAATAATAACAATAATAATGTTTTGTGTGTGCTGCAGTATCAGGGCACAAGGGCTACCAGGCAGAGGTGGGTAATTCAGGTCCAAAGAGTAAAAATCCAGATCAGGGTTTTGTTTCAACCAACTAGTTGAGTATTAAGAGTTGAGTCACAGAGTGCTCAACTAGTTGGTTGAAACAAAGTCCTGGTCTGAATTTTTACTCTTTGGACCTGGATTATCCATCTCTGCTACCAGGATTATAGAGTTTTGTCTGCGAATGAAGAGCATTGCTGGGTCACTGCTCACCTATGCGTGTGGCAGAAGCGGTGCCCAGGGAATCTGGAGATGGGCTGGGCAGGAAGGTGCTGGCTAGGCTGAACACCGACAGGGAGGAGGTTGACTTGTAGAGCCCAGCTCCAAACGAGTCGTTTGCCTGGCTCGCTTGTGACCAGGTACCACAGAAGCTCTCACGTCTGCGAGACGCAAAAGCGGCATCCCTTATCGTACGCTAGTTATGTAGCGAGACTTTTACCAAAGCACTTCAGGTTACCTGTCTTGCACAATGATATGACAGCAGGATCCCAACGGAGACGAAAACAGTTCCTTAACATCCCCATTTGAGATATATAGAGTATTATTTATAACGTATAACCAGAGGTTGACATAAGTGGTACGCATGTACGCATGGGCGGGATCAATAAATGTACGTCAGTTTTCAGTCTTCACGGCTTTATTTTATTTATTTATTTTTATTTTTAATGCATGAAGTTACTCAAATTAGGTACACTTTTGCGCCGTGAAGACTGAAAATTGCTGCGCAGTTTACTATTGATCCCGCCCATGCGAGCAAAACTGCTGCACATTTTACTATTGTTTCCGCCCAAGCGTACTCGCGTACCACTTATGTCAACCCCTGCGTATAACCTGATTTATATATTAACATGCATTCTGTATAGTACTTACTACTGATAAGTTACATAAACAAGGTGCTATTGTGTAAACTCACAGTATACCTGGGGCATGGCCATGGGTGTGCCAGGATGTGCATATGCCACCCAAAATGTCAGCTTGGACACCCCCCCCCCCACCCCCATGGACATTTTATGATTGCAGCATCTCCCTTTTTCTTTATTTATCCGTGTGCACTCACGTGTCAGACAGCACCGTCTTGCAGGGTGTACCGGGGCCACCATCAGTCGTCACTCTTCCTGACGACGAGCCACTGAGTTCGGAGTCTGCAGATGAAGACTTGATAAGATCCTGCTCTGTGGGCCAAGAAGAAAAAGAAATAAACAAAATTTCAGAGGCCATTGCCATTTTTAGCTACTGCCAACACATAGTTACACTTTTAGAACTTGCTACAGATTTGTATACTGGGATTGTTTTTTTATATATATTTCAGCTGCTTCAAATGAATAATCAAGCAACAGATCACCACAGTGGGGGGGGCACTTGATTTATTGGGGGGTGCCTCACCAGACTGCATGAGGAGATCGTGTGGAGGAGTGGTGGGGAGGGATTGGCAGGTTAGGGAGGGGGATGTGACCCGCTGCTCAGACCCAGCAGGGGACCCCAGGCGCAGCTGTAGCAGACCCTTCCGCCTTTTTAGCAAACGGGCCGGGCTCAGCACCGGCTGCTCCAGGACCTCCGGCAAGTCGAAGATGCTGCATCTGGAAGCCCATTGCTCCTCTGTGCTGGAAGCAGACGGTTTTCGAGAGGGACACTAATGCGCGACAGTGTACTGAGGCAGTAAGTGATGTTCTCAGTACAATTTGGAATCTGTTTTGGACAGCAATGTGCCACAGTCTAATCCTTGACAAGAAAACAATGCCAAATATTAATATTAGGTACATCTGAATCACTGGGACACGATCATTAAAAAAAGACTAAAGTAAATTATGCTAGAGGGGCTTGTAATACAGTGAACAAGGTACACATGGAACCAGATTACATTTCATTGCTTATCTTGGAGGCATTCCAGAAGTCTGATTCTATCTTCTTGCTTCCAAGAGATTCCTTGGAGAGATGAAATAAAAGTGCTGTATTCTGGCACAGAACAAAAGCTGACACAATACACAGTCAGACACTATGTGAACAGAATGTGCTTCAGAGTAGGAAAGGATTACTTATATACTAAAGAAGTAAAAAAGACAGTTATCTTTCAGCTTGACCCGGTCTTCTCTGACACAGAGGGGTAAGGTGAACTGAAGATGTGGACAGAGCTCTTACTTCATCCGATCCTCTATACGTGATGGAGTCAAGTCCCCGGGGCAGGGACAGAAAGGAAGAGCCGGTGATCTTTGATTGGTCCAGGTAAACATCCATTTCCACGGTCTGAGAAGCGGGGGTTGGCGGTGCTGTTTCCTCGAGCGTCACCTGGGAAACAGTCACAACAAACCCATTCACTTTCCAGCATTCCCAGAAAAGCACTTAAAAGCATTACGTGGTATATTATCACAGAGATATAGCACCAAATAATCAGAAAACCCACAGATGCACAAGTAATTGCACTGATAATACTGTGTGAATAAGGTTAAGGTTAGTCAGTTCAAAACAAGAGCTGCTGAAATACCTTGCTGCACGTGTTTCGGAACAGGAAACAGAAGAGCAGTTGAAGGGGAAACACAAGGACGGCCACTGTCATCCCCATTGCCAACGTCTCAGCAGTGACCGGCACGTCGTCAGAGACAGGAGTGCTGGCCGACACAATTCAAACACGCTCTTCAAACACGGTCCCCTTGTGAAGGTCTCACATCCAGCTTTGATAGAGCTAATTTTCCCTGCCCTAGTAACGGCCAAAGGAGCCGTTATCTGGAAGGTGCCCGGAGCTCACCGCGTCTCTCTCCAGCCGGCAGCCCCATACCAGGCGGCCGCTGCGGCCAGGTACAGGTGGAGGAGGAGGGCACAGCAAGTCACCCTCTGAGCGCGGGTAAAATTGCTGTGCGCAGGGCGCTCCCACACCGAAGCCCAGATGTGCCTCTCCATCATGCCGTGTGTCAGCTGGGCTCGCAGGACCCGCCAGAACCGCCGCAGTTCCTGCGGGCCTGCCGTGAGCAGGGTGATTATAACGGACATACAAACGCACATACCATTACTGTGTACGTGTTTTGTTTCTTCTGTAGTGTATTGTTTGCCAGTGGCGGGAAATATATCACAAGGCCCACAAGGTGAGTATATTGTGGAAAATTAATGTTGATCAAATGTCGGGTGACCTTCTGAGATGGTGCTTACAAGATGCCAGCACTTCCTTTTCCACCATTCCCCCATTCTTCTCGTTCTCCACAGAGAGCCAGTCCTCCACCAGGAAGAAGAATATGTTGTCCGTTTGTCGGTCCCAGACAATCACATGCTGCAGGTACCAAGACGGGTCTAATCCTGTAATACACATACAATTAAAGAAGTCATTTCATACGAAACAGGTGCTTCTTTTCCGTTATGTCTCTTTCTGTTTAGCATAATATTTTTAAATCAAGACAGATAAAAGCAAAACCAACAAACAAAAAAAAACACATTTTCTCAATGAATCTTGTTGGCCATCAACAAGGGAGTGCAGTTTCATTAAATATTTATATTCTCTCCGTCTTCGCACTTGACGTGATTCTAAAGACCTGCAGGGCTGCTTGTGATTTATACGACCTCGTTGACTGATTTTTAATATGAATTTGTTTACAGCTGGGCTCTTTAGTGGAGCCTTTTAAACATTCACATAACAGCCCATTGCTCTCTGATACTACGGCTCAAAACAAAACAAGTGAGTCACTGGGGAAGAATTTTTGAAGCTCTGGTCCTCTGAAAATAAATCTGGCAGCTTGAAGAAACTTTAATATTGCAATGTAATTTATTTTCATGTATGTCATAAAATTAAAATGGCGGTCAGCCACGCGCCCGCAAAAGAACACCTGTATTGTCATGCCAAATGCGTATCTTCCAGATCTCGCCCAGGTTGGCCTCAGTCTCCAGCTGAAAATCATCCAGCGTGTTCCTCTGAAAAGCGCCCTCTCGCTGCAGGTGTCGTGACCCACTTTTGTTCAGCCCGTACAGGCTGATCCCCACGTGAGCCGTCGTGCCTGCAGATCAGGAGAGTGACGATTCAGATACAGACTCTGGCCAGCATCATTACATTTACACAGTTTATTTGCATTGCCAGTTTCACCACCTGGATACAGACTCCGGAAAATGACCTTGTTCAACAGCGCAACAGAATTTTCACCCTTCTGATATCTGAATTTGCAACTCCTTTGTGCTTTCTGCCCAAATTACATGCTTCATCCCACAGCCCCCTTGCAGAAACATCAATGAAAATTCTTATTGTAGGGCCCAGCGGTGGTGATTAAAGTAAAAAATGTGCATTTTCTGGAGAATAGCATCAAAAAATCTTCAAATGGCATTCACATTAAAAATAAATATGTATTATAACATTCAGACATGATGAGGCCTGACAGTCTGAATTTAGGCTTACGAATGATTCAAAGGTGACATTATGAGATCAGCAACATGTTTTAGCATTGGTCAGTATAACGTTTTATACATGGCACTGTAACAGTCATTAAGATCAAAGGCAGACTGACACATTCCATCTATCCATTTCCCTACAGTATCTCCAGCTCTCACAGTGAGTGACGCACAACAGTGTGCACCCTGGATGGGATGCCAGTCCAATACAGGGCACACACACAACCACATACTGAAGACAACAGAGAAATCACGTCCCTGCACTGTAAGAGGAAACCGAGAAGAGCAGGCATACAGAAATAAGACAGAAATCAAACCCACAGCAGGGGAAATGTGACCACAGGGTTAACAACCATGGTATTCTCTACACAACTTCAGTGACTTCTGGGCTCACAATGTATTGCGGTTTCAACTACCCATGACCCATAACAATTCAATAACCATGTTTTCAAAGATTTCTCACCAGATTCTCTAGCCCAGCCAGTCTTAACTAGGACTCGATACTGGTACCGGCCCGGCTGTCCACAGAGTGGGACGGAGCTCAGACGTGTGCTATCCAGGTGGTCCAGTTTGTGTGCAATCAGGCCAAGGAGCAGGTGCAGCAGCAGCAGGACTCCGCACACGATTCCCACTACAACATTTCTCACCGGCCTTTCTGGCTGCCAGGGATGAATAGAGAACGAGAGAAAATTACAGGACAAATCATTTCCATCTATCAGAGAGCTTCCTAGCATCTAAACAGTACAATGAATAAATTATATTAAATATTAAATGTTTCATTTGTATTTCATATTTTTTACTTTAACACTGTTACATGTAGTTATATTTAGGAAAACTACTCAGTATTAATAATAATATTATTCTTTGGCTAATAAGAGGAAAAAATTTAAGTTCTTTATCTTCCCTTAAATACTTTTTCTCCTGCTGTCAACAGAATAAAATCACCACAGTGATATCAGTGGTGAAAAGAATCTTTTGTGCGGCCGGGTTAACTGTAGGTCACAATGGCCGTGGACTAGGCTACTGTACTGTACTACTTGGAGGACTAAGGTTGACACGCACCGGAGGTAGCAGCACGACAGCTTCGGGGTGAACAAACATGCTAGCCCCAAACACAGTGAGATGCTGGGTGAGGCAATGTGCTACGCGGGGACTGCTGCCACCCAGTGGCTGGAGACCCTCACTGCTCCAGCGCCGCTGCTCAGTGCTGAAGTACTGGCACAGGGAGCTGAACACACACACTGAGGCTAGCGTGGTGGCCCCATTCAGAGAGCTGCTCAGGCTCACATAGAGCTCCTGGCCAGAGCCATTCTGCCTGTGGACACACAAATGAATGGATATCAAGAAATGCCCATATAGCACTCTGCATATTAGACCCTCGAGCAAGACTCACATTATTATTATTATTTAATTCATTTTTTTTTTAGATTTTGAGATTTGAGATACTTTATTGTTGTTGTTGTTGTTGCTGTTGTTTCTTAGCAGACAATTTTATGCCATTTCAGAACTTTATTCCATTCGTGTAGTATAATATTTGAGCATTTTTGGAGAAGCACCCTGGCAAAACATTTTTCAGGAGATTGAACTGGCACCCTCTTAGTCACAAGTACCCTGTCTGAATCACAATTCTGCCTGAAATTGAGTGATGCGGTATGATGTAAGATATACCTGAGAGGTCTCTCAAAGTGCACAAGTGAGGATCTTCGTAACACTGCTGGTAGCTAGTTTTTATCATTTTCATCGCTATATAGAGAGTCTTTTAGGTTTTTGGAAATCATTTGACATTCACATTGAAACAGACAAATACAAATAAACCCTAATACTATATGTTTATGTGCAGAGACTTACAGAGGACTGAGGAAAATGGTCTCCTCCAGAGCTGGAACTGCAGCACTGAGGTCGATGGACAGATTACGGATGTGCTGGGAGACAGAGTGGGTGGGCTGATTGTCCACTGCGATGGTCACCTGCCCACTACTCTGCTCACCAGTTCCTGCTCATCAACACAAAAACAAGAAGGACAATAAATATATCATTTAATGTGAGCGACTGATCTCGAATCATGATGAAATACAAGGACATTTAAAAGTTTAAGTTAAAAAAAGGCTTGTTTAAACATCCATCCATTGTCCACCCCTTATCCACTACTTCTGTTCTGTTACATTTGTTAAGCTCATGCTGCAGTGTATGTGTTTAAATGCAGTAATACCCATAAAAGAGGGACAGATTCAAATTCACATTACCTGAAAGAAGGCTAAAGTTAAAGGCAATATAGAGGCCAGCTTTGGGGTCCATGTTGGGAGGTTTCACTAAGAAGCTGAGGGACCCTTTGGGTGGAAGAGGAAAATCCCCAGCAGCGGCTTTCTCCTCCCTCATCTGTCCTTGACACCCAGCAGGGACATGGTTCTGCAGCATGACACGGATGGCCCGGTCTGGTGGAAGGTCCTGGATGATGATGGAACTGCCTTGGAGAGTCGTGAACTCCATGGCCGCCAGCTTGGTCGAGATAGGCGGCTCAGCAGCTGAGACAAGGGGCCCCCTCCCATCGAGGTCCATGACGATCTGCACAACCTCCTCCCTCTCCGCACGTAGCTGGTTACCCAGGCCGCGTGGGATGTGAAATGAGCATGACGAGGAGGGCTCGGTGCACAGGAGGTCTGCCGGGTCGCTACGCTGACCCACGGCGCTGATCCTTGGCACTTCCAGGGTCAGCGGCTCCTCGCCCCGCATTCGAGAACGCATCAAAGACTGCATCAAATCCCCCGTCTGACCAATGGCAGACGCCGCAGTGTCCGAGGCAGCCAGGGACATGGAAGCACTGGGATGTGCAGTTGTGGCAGTGGGCCCTGGCTCTGCAGCAATTGCACTGCCTGAAGCAAAACCGTACAAGAGAGTTCTGCACTCGTCCACATACTCTACAACACATATAGTCACACTGTAGCATTGCAAGGTTATTTATAAACTGAATAATTTTCATGAATTAATATGTTTCAATTCCATACCCTCAAATGAAATTCCATCCTTAAAAATAATTTTAAATGATTTATCTTACTTCAGATTTAGACAAACAACTATAATCTGTAATCCACAAAAAGGGATTTAACCAGCTTTTTATTTGTATATAATAGTTCTGCCAGTACCAAGAACATGCAGAATGCTTCGTCCGGCTTCTAGAGGTGTGACATCGCCTGGGATAATCTGTTCCCCGATCATGGTAATTATCTTCCCTGTGGCTTCCAAAACCTTCTCTTTACATCCTTCACATACCAGCTCCCTGGGATCAGCCTGTTGAACATATAATTGAGGTTGACAGAACTAACAACATTTTGTCACTACGTGGGCAAGGAACGTGTATGAGGTACAGCTTTGCAATCAGATTTGTATAGATATGGTTACAGAGTCAATTTAGGTTCTTTGCTCAAAACTAATTCCAAGCCATTAAGGACCAGTTACGCAGGCCAAATAGGTAACACTATGTAACAAATTTTTATTTTTATTTTGTTCCTGGGTACAAAGTGTGTTTTCCTAACCCGTTATGGCTAAA
>JAODKM010000088.1:11519785-11540738 GCA_026780845.1 Petrocephalus sullivani | reverse complement strand
GAACTATAGACAATGATCTGCAATATATACAGGTGTCAGTACAGAAGCCGTGTCTTTCCTGTGGGGTGGCGGTGGGACGACGGGGGCTCTGTGTCTATTTTGCGTTCGCTCCTTATTACAGCCGTACGCGGCGCAGGAGTCCGGCACCTTCGCTGGTACTGGCCGTCAAAGAAGCGCGGCTGAATTGCTTGGAACCCCGTCCCAATATGGCGGCGGGACTGACGCATGCTGAGAGGCAGAATGCGACATCTAGTGTTTATAGCTATGATGTCTCGTTAACACAGATATAGGAACTGGACCGCAGACCCGATTGCCACTAACAGACGGTGTGCTGTATATTTCAAATACAAAAGAAACATTTGGGTGTTTCTTTTTAAGTATCGTGTAAGTACCATCGGTGTGGTGAGGCATAATCTGTGTTAAAAAAAACTGATTTATTAGTGTCAAAGGAAATCTAAATACTCGCGTCTAACATATGCTTCTTAAACGCAGGTTATTCTGTAATCTACTCTGCACAAACAGTAACTTTGTGATTAATCGGTTGTTAAGTATATAGGTTTACCATGGCGGGCGGTGTGAACGACGTTGTCGATGCAGCCCGCCGTGTGTTCCGGAGTAGCTTCGGGGAACTGGATCCGGAGGTGGCCGTGTGCGCCCCCGGACGGGTCAACTTGATAGGGGAACACACCGATTACAACCAAGGATTCGTTCTGCCGATGGTAATACCGGGTTTTCTGAAATATTTTCAGTCCGCCTACCGACTAACAAGAACTTTCAAACTTTCTGTGACCCTCTTTTCGAATTCGGTAGCAATCCAAGGCCTGTCACTACTGTGCTCCTCCTGTAAGGGAAACGGAGCATGACATAGATTCTGATATAAGTCCAGCTCCAACAAACTAAGAGACTGCGGATTTAGTACTAGAAAAGCAAATACTACTTAATTTGAAAATCATCCTGCGCAGCTAGATTTGTGTGAGTGCAGTAATTATAGACAAATTAAAATAGATGCCATCATAACATCATTTCCCTTAAACTTTGCAGAGTTAACCTGAAACGAATAGGTTATATATATTATTCTTGTAGATAAAGTTCTGAATGTACAAGTGGTTATTTACTTTGTGTTTATAGGCATTGCCCCTTGTGACTGTAATGGTGGGCAGTAAAACCTCAGACCAGAGCGTTTCCATTATAACTCTGACGGAGGCTGTGGAGGAGCCATGCAGAGTGGACTTTGTTCTGCCGAAAGATGGAGCCTCTCTGTCTCCAGGGCAACCTAGCTGGGCTAATTACATAAAAGGAGTCTTGCATCACTACAGAGGTATTTCAAATCCCATTTTATTTCTGACTGAGATGTAGGAGTTTTCTAGGTGCAAGTACCTTTCTCAGGGATACATAAGGCTCTCTGATGCAAATCCGGTCCCTTATACATCGTAATCTAAAGTAAGGCTATATATTTGGGTGTCTGTATGCCTGAAGTTTTAGAGGCTCTGCCAGCTATACCGATATACCATCCATCACTTCTCTCTACAGCCAGTCCCCTGCCTGGTTTCAGGGCTGTCGTGGCCAGCAGTGTGCCACTTGGAGGTGGCCTGTCTAGCTCAGCCTCCCTCGAAGTAGCAGTGTACACTTTCCTGCAGCAGCTGTGTCCCGGTGAGAATCGGGCTTATGTTTTCCTGACTCTATCATGCAGAAAGAGATAAAAAAAATTGGGTACTTATCAATACCAAGAACACAAAGAATGTACTTTTGTTCTTGGCAAGAGCGTTCTTGCTAACTTGCTTTCCAAGAACGAACTTAGGATGCAATGAATCACACGATTATCATTGCAACTGGGGCGGTGCAAGAACGGCAGCCTGGGATTTTTACCATCCTCCACACTCCTGTTCTTTGGAACTATTGGAACTGTACTTCCGCAATGGAAGGTGACGTCAAATGGGCGCGTGGGAACACAGGAACGATAAACATGCTTATTGACAAACGCCCAAATTCTCCCCGTCACCCACAGATGATGGAGACATGGTATCAAAGGCGGTGGCTTGTCAGCAGGCAGAACATACCCATGCTGGGGTCCCGTGTGGAATTATGGACCAGTTTGTGTCTGTAATGGCAAAGGAGGGTCACGCCCTCCTCATCGACTGCAGGTGTGGTTCTTTTCAGATCAATGGCATCATCTCCCCTTTCAATCTCACTGCACTTTTCAAGTGTTGCATCCCAGTACTGATGCACATATCCTGTTCCTGTTGCTCGTATAGAACCTTAGAGGGCACACTTGTGCCACTGAAGGACCCCAAGTTGGTGATCCTCATTACCAACTCAAACGTGAGGCACTCGCTCACGGGCAGCGAATATCCGACTCGGCGGAGGCAATGTGAAAGGGCAGCAGCTATTCTGGGGAAGGGGAGCCTGAGAGAGGCCACGCTGCAGGATCTGGAAGGTGAAGCAGTGGGAGATAACCAGTGGCGAGCTTGGGTAGTGCAGCACTGGGAGCGGCAACTGACTTGACGAGAGGAAGAAAACCCTGTAGGCGTCTGCAAGGTGTGCCTCTTGTAAGAAGAAAGTGATAATTCATATTTTTCATTCTAATGGTGATTTGTCTCTTGGTGGCAGGTGCCAAGGAGCAGCTGGATAGTGTGACTTTCCAGCGAGCGCATCATGTAATTAAAGAGATTGAGCGCACTGCCCGAGCAGCAGAAGCTCTGAAGCATGGGGCCTACCGAGGGTTTGGCAGACTTATGGTTGAGAGCCATAACTCACTCAGGTGAGAGTTAAACCCAGTATAGTGCAAGACCATTTCTAATGCCACATGGTAATTCAGATGTAAGGCCAATTTATCATCTCTTTTCATACATCTTATACTGTTGTAGCCTGATGTACAGTTGAAGTTTGTATATCATTTTTAAGATCAAGGGCGTAGGTTTGGTTTCAGTACTTGAAGTTACCAAATCAGCCTGGGACCCCACCCTCTGAAACACACATGGTACTGTTGGTAGGGACATGTGCATACCCAAATGTACACCCTCGTGCAGGATCCTTACAAATTAGTAAAAGATTATATAATATATATATATATAAACGTATAATAATAAAAGTCCAGCCGACATAAAATACTAAACATTTATGAAACAAGTATTCTGCAATGGTCAGTACACTGCTTCATACACATGCATGATATTTAAATTAGGTGTGAGGTAAGTTCTCTCAGCAGACTCTGAAACTGAGTATTAGGAGGCCATTTAACGGCACGTGGGGTATATTTGCATGTTTATGGCCTTCTGGGGGCCTGTAATTTGACCTTTTCTAGGGACCTGTATGAAGTCAGTTGCAAAGAACTAGACGAACTAGTTTCAGCAGCCTTGGAAGTGGAGGGGGTGTATGGAAGTCGCATGACTGGGGGGGGATTCGGTGGCTGCACTGTCACCCTGCTGGAAGCTGATGCTGTAAACAAGACCATAGAGCATATCAAAGTGAGTGTGAGTTATACAGTCATGCGGTCTAATTCACTGTTTCTCTTCATATGGGATGGAATAACTGAAGAGTGACCTGAATTTGTTTTCCCTAAACAGGAGCAATATAGTGGAACACCAACCTTTTACATCACTACCCCATCAGAAGGAGCACGGGTCCTTCAATTTTGAAATGCCAATGCGTATCTAACAATTATCTGAAAAATTACCTGCTGTATATACATCCCATACATTTCTGGATCTTTAATATGTCTAGACTCATCCTATACATGACACTTACCTTTTACAATCATGGTACGTTTAATTAAAATCTAATTAATTACAATTCAGTTGATTTGCAGTTTTGTTTCACTATTAAAAATGTGTGTACTTGCAATCTGTGGTGTTTGTTCAAGAAGAAAAACTCAGAAGCTATTAAGTATATTCGCCTACAGCCAAGTGTCTTGTGCACACGCGACCAACGTAGGCCTAGTGGTTCATGGATAAAACTTGTATATGTAGAGCAATTTGCAATAAAACGTATCGTTTTGTAGATTGCAAAATACAGTGGTAAAACTTTGCGCATGTCAACAAATACACGTAATAGTGTACTGATGGGATTATACGGGGCAGCGTGATAGTGACACGGGGGACTGCCCAGCTGGGTAACTCCGGGTAATAAATCCGGGTGCTGTACGCCGCACCGGCGGGCCCGCGAACTGAAACTGAAGCTTATGAATGAGCCGCGCGGCGACCCTCCACGGGTAAACAGAGAGGGGAGGGAAGGCGAATCCCGGAAGCGGACCGGGGGGAGGAGCCGAGGGAGGCGAGTCAAGCCGAGAGCTGGGACCGGAACCGGGCGAGGGGCAGCAGGAAACACCGAGGCTGAGCGAGAGGGACCATCGGGCTGTCGAGGGGCTGCGAGTTCCCCCCCCTCCCTGGAGAGACCCGTCGGCCCGACCCGAGGGTGTTTTTTTTTATTTATGTAACGCCGGTGGGGGGAAGGGAGAAAGGCGGGGAGAAGGAGGTGGAAGCGAGCGAGCCGAACGCGCCTGGGAGCGGAGCGGGCAGCAGGTGAGTGCGGTGGCGGGCCCGCCGAGGGGACGCGGCGCCTCTACAGGTGAATCGCTGATTTCGGGGGGGGGAGCTGGGTACGTGTCCGAAGGATGGGCGGTAGGGGGAGCGAACGCGGGGCTGCGGACCGGGCTACGGGGGGGAGCGGAGTAGCTTGGTACTGGCGCTAGGTCAGCGCGACGCCCCCCCCGAAAGCCCCTTCGTCCGCGCCGACACCCCGGGGTGTCTCCGTGCCCGGCCGTCGAGGGCGTCTTCAGCCGCTCCCGCTGTTTTTGCCACTTTTCCGTCCGAAAGCGGCGAAGTTGCCGTCGGTCTCGGCGGCGGGTTGGTTTAAACACGACCGACAATTTAACTTGGTTCCGGCGGCCGCGCTTAATACGCACCCGGGGAGGCTGCAGTGCCCCCGGTCTTCCGCGATCCGGCCGGCCGGCCCACGGACGGGAACGGACCGCGCAGAACCTGACCGGGGAGGAGGAAACCGAAACTACCGCAAGTGAGGCGTGTCCCCCCCCGGATCCGGCAGTGCTGGCGGGCGGCGTGCCGGTGCCAGCAGGTGATTATCGGGGGGGGGGGTAAGCGAACGCGCCCCGTCCCCTCGGGTTTGACCGGTTCCCGGTCCGCTCCGGGTGCATTAGGTCTGGCCGATCGGTCGCGGGGTATGCGAACCCGCCCCGCACCGGCCGCCTGCTCCATGGGATCCGCACCCTGTTTGGGGAGCGTGGCCTCACTGCGGCTTATGTGCTTTTATATTCGGCTTTATATTCGACTTTATATTCGGCTTTGTATTCGACTTTATTTTCCACTTTTCCGGCCCTGGTTAGTGTGAAGCGTCACGTCGGGGCGATTGCGTTACATCCCGGCGGGGAGACGCTCCTCCGGACCGGCCTTAGCCGCCGATAATTACTGAGGTGTGCGCCTGTGTCCCAATGCACGGCAGCGCCCTGCCGCCTCATGACTTTCTGTCGCCTAATTGTTTTAAGGTATGCCTTTGCGTCATAGTAACAGCGATTCGGTGGGACCCCTCCGGGCAGACGCTGACCCCGGAAATCAGCCCCCCAAAGCGGCCTTTAAAATGCCAGTCGCCGCGGTGCCGGCGGTGCGCTTGTCATTTGTAGCGCTTATTCTTTTGTGGGATTGCAGGAAGGCGTTAGTTTGCCGAACCGCACCCAGGGCGTTAGGATCACGTTCATTCGGCGTTTCTCACGCTGTCGGGCTGTCAGTGAGGGCGACGCGGACCCATCCCGGCCGGTTCTGTTACTGACGGACGCTCGCTAGCCCGGAGCCCAGGTGGGTCACGTCGCCCCTGTCGGTAGCGGCGTTTTGGGGAGGCGATCAGCTTTGGACCTCCCGAAATCCCACTTCCCATGCAAACTACGGGATGAAAACGAAGTTTTGCAATAACCACACTAAGAACTACTATATATATATATATGTATCATTAAATCTGGCAAGTTGTCAGCACCGACTAGTGCTCTGGCCACACCTAGCTAGTTTGTATTTGCCGTGGTTACAATAAAACTGCAGTGCGCGTCTAAAATTGATCCGAACCCAAACAAGGAGGGTGATTGTCTTCCTAGTTTGTCAGCAAACTTTTTTTTTTGGGTACTTGTATTTTGAATAGCAGTTTGACTGTTTTTTTTTTCTTTGTGTTTTTTGAGAATTGCTTTTTTACCCCCGTGGCTATAGTCGTTTTGAGATGTCTGCAAGAAACTACAGGGAGGGCTTCCCTTTTTTACCACAGTGTCCCTCGCATATGACTGGAGCTCATAGTTGAAATGTTTTAAATGCTGTACAATTCTGGCATATCTTAGCGAAACACGTTGTCGTTGGCAGCGGTTCTTCCCGGTTTCCTATTTTAGTAAGGGTCTGCTTTCTGCATTAAGCAATGCTGAGAATGTGATGACCGGTCTTTACGATGCTGGAAGCTCAGTCAGGCAACTTTGCGTACAGTCTTTGGAAAACTTAGGACTATGACCATTGGGGGCTGGACTGTAATCCTGGACTAGTGTGTACGCAGGTTGCGGAATATATAACGTACATCTAAACTGTTAATGTTGCTGTCTTTATCTGACACATTTGATTATGGTTTACATGAACTGAATGTCCTTCCCTGGACTGAAGACAGGCATGCAGGTTGACTGTTTGAACAACTGATATGCAGTGTGCTAACAGCCATGACTAAGTGCTAATGTTTTGTTTTGTGGGGTTTTGAGGTGCTAATTTATATATTGGACAACACTCATGGTCCTAGCTTTACATCAAGGATGTGTCTTTTGAGGACTAGGGTTGAAGGATGGGAGAAACTCAATCTTCTGTTTGTGTTCATATTTAGTATTCCTCAAGTATTTTATTTCAGAATTTCTGAAGTCTGGAATGAAGCAGGAAAATTTGTTAGATGACGTTTTTGAATGAAATGTGTCTCATGCTAAAAGTAGTTCTCATTAGGAGTCAGATGTGGGACTATTTTGCCATTGTGATACTTGGTGTTATTGAGAGGAAGTTATTTAAATTATTTATATGGACTGTTTTATGGCCTGAAATTGGTTCTGCAAATTATGCTGGATCAATATAAGCACAATTAATTTCAGTTGAAATTCTGGGAAAATTGCTTTATTCAAAATATTTTTAAATTGTAAGGCTTCCTATTCACACATTGTTTAAAGATGTGTTTCTGTGTTAGTTTTTCGCATTCCTGTTATTTCCTGTAGCAGTAGTATTATGCATTGTTTCTAACAATAAAGAGGCATTTGCACTCACATTACATTATCATTTGCCATATAATAAAGTGTTATTGATAATGCTTCTCGTTTGTTTTTAGATAATGGCAATCACATTACTTAATTGACCTGTTGTCTGGATGATTAGCATGAGTAGGTAGTGAAGTTTCTAGCACAGTGGAAGTTCTGCAGCAGGGTATTAGAATTTCACAATTTTGTGGAAATTTTAACTCTCAAATTGACTCCTCTTTCAGTGCAGTAATGCCCAGCGATGGGTATCAGAGCAGTCAATGGTTCTAGGCACTTGATTCTTCACATATCTCTTTGTTAAAATTGGGTGTAATGTATTTAAACTCAGGCCATACTGGCATAAAATGATAACTGAAGCAGCTAAGTTTGAGCATACAACACACAACCAGTGTTTTTTGTGAACTATGTCCTGTAGCCTGAGCTGATTGGCAGGAAGCAGCTGTATGCCATAGGTCTGTGTTCAGTAATTAATGTTGATTGTAAAGAAGATACTGCAATGCATATTATACCATCAGTCCGGATATGATCATAGGGCATAAGTGGTCCTGTATATGTGAAGGTCGACCGATATGGGTTTTTCTATAGCTGATGCCGATATTTAGAAGTCAGGGTCGGCCAATGGCCGATATATGCTGCCGATTTTTTATTTTTTTTTTGGCCAATACTCATCCAGCTGTTTCACATTAACATTAGTGTCACATGTATGATTATAGGAGGCTGACCAATCGGCAAACGGCAAGAACGCAGCGCTTAAGTGAAATCCAGGTCTGTTTAATTGAAATGGTAGTTTACAAATCCTGTCCTAGCTCAAAGTTTCTGGGATGACATGGATTATCTGGTCACCCTACATATAAACAAACGATATACACTTAAATGAAGAAAACTTCTGTCAACAATGGCTTTAATACCCATCCTTAACGTTATCCGTAAACTACACTGTAGGAAAAGTCTGTAAAAAAAATATAGATCAGTGTACATTGTTAATATGAAGGAATTTTCCGTATACATTTTCACAGGTGTTTTAAGCATGTTTTGTGCAACTGAATTGATTTTAAGGAAATCTTAACTTAAGGTGTTTTGTGCAACCAGCCCCAGAATTTAAGCTGTTCTGTTTTCTCCCAGGACTCTTATGAAAGTTCTGGCTGGGGTCCTGCACAGGTGGCAGCATGGGTCACGTGTTCCACAGCAACTGGGCTGCCCGCAGACGTGTCTGTCCGTAAATCGGCGTGCTACATTCGGATACCGGCTGATGCCGACACTTTATAAAAAAAAAGCCAAATATCGGCCCGATATATCAGCCAACCTCTAGTGTAAACTGTAACTACACTTTATTTAGCTAGTGATGTTTTTATACTGGGTGTTTCCCCTTCTGAGTAGTGCACGAAGGGTTGGGGAAAAATGTGTCAGTCTGTGATCAAGCACTCGTGCATCCATTTACTATACTCAGGTGATCAGTTAAGTAATAATAGAAATGTATGAATATCTAGCCATTACTAATGGATTGGGAAAACCTTGCATACTCTGAGTCACACCAGACAGTTGGTTGAGTCAGATAAGTGTCATAGTCTCCGATATATACAGACCTATTCGAGTAGATATTGTGTTTAGATATGATTGCAGCATCTCACAGAATTCTGAGATTCCCATCCTCATGTGACTGTGGCTTTGGGTACAAACTTCAAAGGCTTTCCTTATTTACATGGCTATCAAATGTAACTGCTTTATTATTTTCAAAATCTACTGTGGTAATGGTGCATATTTTCAAATTTGCTGCTTCTACAGTTGTAGCGGGGACTTTTCCAGTGAGGGACAATCAGATAATCTTGCTTCCATGCAGGGCCATGTGGTGACGGCACACACAAGTCACGCCTTCCCATTCCCACAGCATTGGGAAATCAGTGCCACGGCCTTGAATTGCATCGCCAAAGCGGAGCGATGCTTGAGTTTCTGTTTGGTTCTGCTCAGACATGGTCTTGTTTCCCAAGAAATGAATACCTGACTCTGGTATTCACGCTTGGACTGATGTAATGACACATTTCTCAAATCCTAAGCAGTTTGTGTAATATACATGCTTTGTGCAAAATGACTGTTTAGGTTTTTTCTTCCTCAATTACTAAATCAAACTGATATCCAACAATATTGATTAGGCCTAAGATTATGGCTCGCAAATGGGAATGGGTATTCAGTAGTCCCTTTTTAGTCTTCCCCCTGTTAATCAAAAGTGAACACATTGTCTGTGTTTATAAAAATATGATCATAACACTTTTTGCTTTGCTGCTATAGGTTGTATATTGATAGATGTATACTGAAAAATGCACTTGGGCATTTATGATGTTAACTTTCATTTTTGAACCTCTTTTCTTGTTGACTGTAGTTGTATCTCAGAATAGCTGGCTTAATGAAAAATCTGAGAATACAATTGAAGGTCTCACAATCTTAGTCTAATATTGGTTGCAACAGGTGTAGGAATAATTCAGGGAGGGTTTTTTGTCTCGTTTGGCAGCTTAAATTTTGAGAAGTAAATGAAGGTGTATTGGTACCATAATTTGGATCTGTAAGTACTGGAAATGCATGAATACTGTAAATATTTACTTTTTTTTAATGTGAAGGGAGAGTGATGAAACGGTCCAACCTAGCTGTATACTCTATATATTCCCCCATGTGGAAGCTGAAATAAGAATGTCACCAGTATATTGTAGTCATAAATTGACTTCCCTGCCCCCCACCCCCCATACTTATGTTCCAATCTCATGATGGTGACAGTGACAGACATTCTCACCATAGATTTTGCATGCTTTCCCTGGGAAAGTCCTGAAAAGCTGACAGGGTTTGACCCTTTTGTGTTTAAGGCTTTATGTCGGGATGAATTCCATGTGTAACTGGGCTGATCGCTGTCAACCCTGATACCCGACCCACCTCCTGACCCTGTTGCCGTGAAGGGTTTGCTTTATGCAACAGGTGTTTATCAGCTGCTGTTTGTGCAGGAGGTGGGGAGTGGGGGGTGGGCTTGGCTTGGTGTGCTGCAGCCACCGAACAATGGACGCTTCATTTGGGCCTCTCTTCTGACCTCTTCACTCTAATTTCGACCAGCCATCTCGGGGAGGTGGGGAGATGTGAGTGCAGGCTCGTAGCCACGGAAATGCTTTGTATAGCTGCAGACTAAAGGGTTTTTTTTTTGGCTAATTATTTCTTAATCTTACCCTCCTGTTTGAGAATCGGCTCACATTGGGCGGTACATACTATGGCTTCCTTTATCTCATGAGTGGCTGGACATTGACAAAAGATGCTAAATTTGAGTCCTTTATTTCCTGCCTCCTTTCTCCCTCCATTATTCTTCTTTCCTCTCAGGAAGTGCAGTGTGAGGACGCAGCAGGGGCAGACTTCGGCGCGAGACGATGAGAAGGTTCCGGCGACACGGGCAGGAGTCGCACCGGGACAAGCTGAAGCAGGAACTCTACCAGTTCAACAAGGTGACAGGCTGGGCTCGCGCCTTGCTGGCAGCGCTGAGCTACACCGCTGAGTAGCTTCCCGTCCTCCTTTCCTGTGCTCGAGGTATTAGGGGGAATATCGCGTTATGTACTCTCCACTTACCCCATCCGCCACCTTTGTCTTTGTTGGCAGACTGTGGAGCATGGCTTTCCCCACCAACCAAGCGCTCTGGGGTACAGCTCGAGCCTGCAGCTTCTGGCTATTGGTACTCGCTCTGGCGCCATTAAGCTGTATCCTTTGCTCAGTTAATCCGCATCCACGGCCGCCATATGGGTTAGCTAGGTTCATCACATATGACGAATGTTTGTATGTTTGTGTTACGCTGTTGCATTTAGTAACTGAACTCACAATTGTAAGCTTGTCTGTTTTGGAAAGTTTTGTTGGGGAACACCACTCCCACTATCCAGTTTTCTTGGAATTGAATGTGTATGGATGTCTTTGGATCTGCACGCCTCACTTTGTGTCTGTGTACATTCTTTCCCATGGTGTAGTACAATTCAGCCCTGTCATGGTGGAATTGGCTTGAGGGTTTCCCATAATGCCAGTTGCTCAAAATGTAGCTGAACCTGTCTGGATACCTGCACAGCTAAAACACAGGTGCTCTGTTAGTTCTTGCCTTTTGGGCAAGGAGACTCTGTCTCTGTCTGCGTAAATGGTTCTTACAGATAGTCTTGTAAATCTACACCAACCCGCATTGTGCATTACCTTTTATAACATGCATTATGGCAGTTTTTCTTTACTTAGAAGTACTGGATTAAAATAAACGGAGGGGTGTCAGCAGTGTTTGAGTGGTCTCTCTTTGGTTGAGCAACCAAAGCCACTTACCGCATGTTTGGCCATCCTAATTCTTTTTTTGTGTGTGTGTGTGTTAGTGTTTTTGTGTACACAAAGCTGTTGTCAGTAAATACTCCACCGGCGTGACATACAGATACCCTCTCCCTTCTGTTCCGATGTTGTTGGTTGGCATGTGTTGGGAATTTTTTTTTCCCTCAATGTAGTGTTAGATATGGAGCTCCAGGAGTTGAGTTCATGGGGCTCCATGATGAGAACGCTGCTGTCACTCAGGTGCACTTTCTCCCAAACCTGGTGAGTCTGCTTCCTTGTTCCCTGATACAGTAGCTGTCTGTTTATAAAACTGTAACCAGTAATATCCGGTTTGGACTGGTGTAAATGCTATGGTTCTGAGCGTAAAAGTGTTAAATTTAACAAATGTCTTTAAACCACCCAATGGCCAACTTGCATCCCTTGATATTTGTTCTTTTTCAGCATTTCTGTGTAGCTGAGCTTTTCCTTGAATTTTTCCACACCCACTTCCTCTTGTTTATCCTTTTTTTTTTAATGTGTGCCCCCCCCCCCCCTCTGGTTTCCTCCGCCTGGCAGGTTGAACTGGTGACTCTGCTTGACGACAATAGTCTGCATATGTGGACCCTTCGAGCGCACCATGGTGTCTCGGAGCTGCTGGAGATCGGCCGCTTTGTACTGACTGGGCCACCAGGGTGTGTCCCTGAACACCCCCCCCCCCCATTCCCATTCTTTATCAACGTACACACACGTCCAGTCTCACAAGCAAATATTTGGTCTGCGAAGTAGCATAGTAGTTGAGGAACTTAAAACCTGTGAGCAAAACCTCTTTGCCTCATATCTTGATCAACAGCTACGTAAACCAGTTTTACTACGTTTCTCATTAAACTGACTTACTACTGATAAATGTAGCTGTGGCTATCATTGGCTTACTATGCTCAGTAATGGGTACATCAAAGCGCACTGTTTTCTGTCAGACCTTCAGCCTCTCTGCTCCCACACAGTACGCAAACACAATGCTAATCATACAGTGGCAATGGCGTGTTAGCTGACCCAGCACCTTTGCTCCCTTCCCTTAGAGCCCCCCCTAGTGTGACACGGGTGACCGCAGTGCTGGCGCACTCCTCCGGGGAGCTCCTTCTCCTGGGGACCGAGAGCGGACACGTGTTTGTTGTGGAGGTGCCTGGCTTCCGGGAAATGGAGGACAATTACATCAGCCTGGAGTCCGTACAAAGCCGGTGCGTGTCCTGGCCGAGGGTCAAAAACGGTCCATTGCTAGGGTGACCGTAGTGCTGTCGGCTTTGTGTTGCAATGCCAACCTACATTGTCCTGTCAGGCCAAGCCAGAGCTCCTTAATGCCTTAAATTGGCTTGAATGTGGGTCATTATCAGGATTAGTCTGCTTCAAACACTGCACATTCATGAAGTTGCCTACTGACTAATGATTTTATGGGAGACTGTTTATATGAATATTAGTACTACTGCTGAACTGTGACGGATTAATTTTAAATCCATGTATAAAGGTCAAAGGAGAAAGTGAAAGTAAGCTGCAGAGGTTGTTTCCCTTGCATGTTATGAAATATGTTCTATTTTTTTAAGACATAAAGGTCAGGGTAACTGCCCCCCCCCAGGTGACCCTGACCTGTCAGCACTGGGGAGTAAGGAACTTGGTCGATTGTCTTGTGGCAGCTTCCACCACCAGATATCTATAGAATAGGAAGAGCTTCCTGCAGCAGCCAGTTCACTCCTCCTCTCTCCTCTCAGAATTCCAGATAATTATGTAGGTCGCCGAAACCTGCAGTGCGTGGAGGCTCTTCAGGAGAACCCCCTGAACTGCCGGCAGGTCCTGGTGGGCTATGGCCGTGGCCTCATCGTATTATGGGATCTGGATGCAAAACGTGCTGTCCAGCTGTTCTTGGGCACGCAGGTATGTGGCTGACTTGCCACACTTTCATCTTGTTTGTTTGCTTCTTGGTAAATAGTAGTGAGAAGTAGTGACTTTGTGACTGCGCTGTTCGTGCACTCATGCCATTTCATATGTGACGTTCTGTAGCAGTTGGAGAGCATGTGGTGGGTGTCGGATGGAGGGTGTGTACTCAGTTGTCATAGTGATGGCAGCTACAGTCAGTGGAAATTGGGCGAGGAGAAGGCTCAGCACGCTCCGCACAGGACAGAAACGCCTTATGGTGAGCCTCTCGTCTTTTCTGACACAGGAAGTTCATCAGTCTTTTTCATTTTTGCTGTTGACCGCCTCAATCTGTTTTTTTTTAGGTTCCTTCCCGTGCAAAGCAATTTCCAAAATTATACAGATGCCAACAGCAAAAGGGTACGTGTGCTTTTTTAGTTGTGGCACTTATGTCTTTTTAAATGGTAAAAAAGTTAGCATGATGTCTTTGGGTTTCATCCAGGAAGTGACTAGAATGACTATATAAATATGTGCAAAAGATGTGTGGCCTTTTCTCCTCATCCTGATTTTGCTCTTCCTCATTTCTCACTCATTCCATTATCGCCAGAATTTTTTGTTTCCTTTTAGCTGTGTTTCACAGATGGGGAGAAACATTTTGCAGTACCTCCATCTCCCTCTGCTTTAATTTTTGCTAGTTATTTTTACTTTGTCAGTGTTTTGTTATGCAGCTTGCAGTGCTCAGTCCTAATAAGTAGCTGGACTGCAATCATAACAAAAGAAGTACTGACCTTGCCCAAGCACTACTCATTCTCTCCCTGGCCCACGCTAGGCCTCCATTCTTAATCTTCAGTGGCGGCATGCCCCGGGCCAGCTACGGTGACCGTCACTGCATATCCGTCATCAGCGGCAAGACCCACGTGGCACTGGACTTCACGTCACGCATCATTGACTTCTTCGTCATTCAGGACTGGGACCGGCACAAAGGTGAGGGGACTTGGAGCTTAAGTTCTACTTGTTTCGAGCAGCAGAAGGAGTCTCACCAGACCTCGCCTTTCAGTGGCAGGTTTCCTCCTGCAGTCTAAAGACATGCAGGCTGGCTCATTGGCATCTGAATTGCCTGTAGTGTGTGTGTGTGCCAACCGAATTTCTTAGATACTATCGAGTATCAAAAATGCCATGTCATTTAGTACCAAATTTTGATACCTAAGGAGTATGGGGGTTTTTCCATCACAGCAAGTACCGTACTTCTGGTATTTCCGGGACCTCTGTAAAGTACCAAAAGTTCGGTATTTCTTTTGTGCTGGTTTTCCACTGCCGTAAGAACTGGTACCGGCGCTGACTTAAAGGATAACGTGAGGCGGGGCTTTTTGTACTGAATTCGAACAATGGCTGTAGTATGCAGCGGGACGATGCTGTATATTAAATCTAACATCGCATGTTATGCACATGCAGTTCTTCCGTCGCTAGCGAGTTACGTTTAAGATCTGACTTTTTCTTTCTTTCGGTTTTATATGGACATTATGGAGGGCGCTGGGGGTTAATGTTTTGCTAAAACATTTTTACTTTGCCATAGAGAAAAAGCTTAGCTAACTCTGCAATTTTAATGATTATTCCCTGTATATTTGATATTTATATTCAATATATGTTTTTGAAATCAGTTTAAAGTTTACCTCCGCAGCTTTTGCTTGGGCGCTGCATGCGTTCTCCGAGACTATCATAATCATTCTCACCCTTGCTATTTAAATCACTCCTAGACAGGTTTGTGAGAAATTTAACTAATTTTAAAATTTTATGTTAACTAACTTATAAATACCCCAATATTTATTACAAAAAAATCACATCGCTGTATCTGGAGACTCTCCAGTACCATGCTGCAGTAGTAATATATTAAATAAAATCCGACCAGATCGCAGCAGTTTTTTTATTTTTATTTTATTTTTTGACTTCATTTATTGCTGTTTGAGTGCGTAAAGTTTTGTCAAGATGGCGATCGCATTGTTTTAGAATCAGGCTATTTGCATATTCAATTGACAGCAAAAGCATTGCAAGTTACCGCCCGAAGTACCCCAACTGGTTTGACACTTTCTGTACTTGAATTTTTGGTACTGGTACTCGACCAGAAGTCAATGGAAAAGTGAAAGTACTGTACCAAAAGTACTGAACTTTGTGCGGTGAAGTGTCTAAGTGTCATCATACAGCCAAAAATGCGCTGATATTAAAGACTAATCTTCCTGAAAATCTTCAGTGAAATTTGCTACCAATTACAAAGAGAATAATTTGGCAAACTGTGATTAAGCTATCCTAATATATGCATTATGTCAGTCACTTGTAGATATTTTGTAGGCTATTTATGACCAGGTTATCTGTAATGGGCTCATAGGTTTCTCAGCCTTTCAGGTGAAATCAAACCACATGCTGAACTGTATGCAGTGGTTCTACTTCTCATGGCATTTCAATAAGATGAACCTTTAAGTACTTTAGTACCAGTCAGGTTGAACACATATTATATTAGCCTTCATTTCAATATAGATTAAAATTCACTTTTTGCAGACTTACAGGAGATCTTTGTTCTTAAAGTATATACTCTTTGACCATGTTAATGCTACTGCTTTCCCATTATTTTTGCAATTTTGTGCTTTAGTACTTATGCAGGTAATGTGAGGCGATTGGTGAAATGCTGACCATAGGGGAAAAAAGCACTCTGGGGTTTTTTTTTTTAAATAGGATATTCAACACGTATAACTTGTAATTAAATGAAAGGTGATTTATTTGTCAATGTTGACATGGCACACAGCGCACAACAGAATGTATCCTCTGCATTTAACCCATGTGACGTTGTGACACAGCTAATTCTGCACCCAGGGAACAGTGCTTAGGTACCTTGCTCAGGGTACCTCAATGGTACTTGCGGGTGGGGAACTCACACCTTTTGATGACACAGTCGTTTCCGTAACCATGACGCCACCACTGCCCCAGACCTCATTGCATTTGTGACTGTCTAGTGTGGGTGAAGGACCTACAATTTAATAAGTTATTAATACATTTATTCATTAGAATTGATGTTTCTGCTCAACTCCTTTGCGTGCTCGTTTGTGCTGCTACTTAATTTTTAATTTTACCCTGCTAGCACCAGTGCTAGCCTAGTGGACTATCATATGCATTCACAATTTGTATTCCAAATGTATCAAAAACTGAGTGATACCTAGCCCTGGTCATGGGAAATAATGTACAAATGGCCCAGGGAAGGAATAAGGTGGTAAATTAACAGTGTGCAGTCAGTAAAACACGGCTTCTGGTGTAATACAAAGCTAATGTAATGTACTGATTGCAGCTGGCATGAACAGATGCAAAGTCAGCGTCTCTAAACTGTGTCTTGTGAAGAAACTGGAACATCCCACTCCTGCATTGTTTCTGACTGTTAGGTATCAAACTGCACTTCCTGTATCTTCCAGTTAAATTTGAGAACAGTGATGACACATTGACCATGTGGACAGTATGATGAGCTTGTCTGGTCTAATTATGGAAGTTTTCCTCTCAGCTTTGTTGTTCCTCTTAGAGCTTAATAAAGTGAACAACTCGTGAACAGGGAGAACTTGAAAAG
This sequence comes from Petrocephalus sullivani, assembly GCA_026780845.1. Classification (NCBI taxonomy): domain Eukaryota; kingdom Metazoa; phylum Chordata; class Actinopteri; order Osteoglossiformes; family Mormyridae; genus Petrocephalus; species Petrocephalus sullivani. The sequence continues at coordinate 11,523,678 of JAODKM010000088.1, read as the reverse complement.
TGGTTGCATCAGCCTTCACATTGAGCCATAGGTAAAAGAGTAAAGCAGAGTAAACACATTCGCCTCATCTCTTTCGGGCTTGCATGCAGCTTTACTCTTCTGTCTTAAATAATTCACTGTGTTCTCCCCTTTGTGCACTGGTGTCTTGTTCAGTGTGTATCTCTGCCTTGTGTTCTATGTAGGCTCCAACCGAATCCCCCATGATGGGTGGTTGGATAAATGCAGTCAGTAGGCTCCAACCGAATCCCCCATGATGGGTGGTTGGATAAATGCAGTCAAAGTGGCTTAATTTGGTGTACAGTTTTGTCTGTCTGTATACTTGGGCATTAAGTTAAATAAATGTGATTGAGTGCCTGGCTCAAGGGTATATCAGCTGGGCCATTTCTTGGAGGTGAAGCTGATTGACTGCCATGCTACTTACTGTCATAGACTGTCTCTGTAGCCCAACTATCTCTGCTAAAGCCATTTGCTGAAACGGTTCCTTATTTTAAAGAGAATCGTTCGTCAACTACTTGACAGAAACAGCTGCTTAATTTATTTTTAATTAAATTTTTAATTTGTTGTACATTAATTTTTTTCCCCCCATGCCCTTGAGCACTTAGTGTAAGACTGTGAACAGACGTGGCACAATTACCTTTTAGAAGTACATTAAACATTTGGTAAAAACCAATTAACTTTGAAAAGCTCCCTAGGTGGACCCTATAGCAGCCGTTACACTTTCTTGCTGCAGATACTCTGTGCATTCAGGAGTTTTCTGTGAGTAGCCAGATGGACCTCTGGTCCTGTTTTAGGCCGTTCAGCCAGCGGTGGTCATTCCGTGGTCATATTCCATTTACTGTCTCGGGGGGGGGGGGCACAGCAGACAACCTAACAGGTTTCTTTCAGCAATATGCTAAAATATGTTTCGGTATTCATTAGCAGGGGACTCTACTTATTATGAACAAAAATGTAATCATTAATTTGATTTGGTACTGTTGAGAGAACGTGCATCAGTGCTGCAAGACACTGTACTTGATTCATTGGTGGTAGGGCTGAATGATTTTAAGAAAATATCGAGTTGCGAATTATCTGACAGATATTGTGATTTTGATTTGCGTTTTTTCTTTTTAGAAACTCAGTATTCACTGTGTATGAAAACTGTAATTGAGCACAACCGTACATTGAAATCTGAACTGTGCTATACATTAATCCAAAGATAAGAATGGAAATGTGTTAATTGAATCCAAAATGTATTTATTCTAACAAATGATATAACATATACACCTACACCTAATAAACCAGAGAACAATTCTCTAGCAACTGGAACGTGGTAAAGTGATTGTATTTTTACACGCACATTTTAAGTACCGCATTCGCAAACGGCGCTCAGCCACTTTTTTACCCTTAGTAACGTGCTTCCCGAAAGTCCCATGTACACAAGGGTCAAATTAGCAGAGAACAATGATGCATAAAACTACCATCACAAAGGCTGTGACCGTGAAACAATTGCAGTAATAAGAACATTAGGGGTCTTGTGGCTAACGCTGCTTGGACCCCTAATAATAGGACCTTTCTGTGAACAATCTCTGACCATTAAATAGGTAGGTAATTCGCTTACGGCTCAGCTGCGGAATCAGGTTTTTTTTTGCACTGCGAATGTAACTTTTTTTCCTAGGGTTTCCTGTCTGTTCTGGGTGTATACGCAGTCACTTTGGGCCACTTCTGATTGGTGAGCATGATTGGCACGTGTGGAGCGCGGCACTTCTGATTACTGAGACTGACTGTCACACAAGGAGGATGGAATGGATTTGCAAAACTATTCTCAGGACAGGTTAAAACCTTGCGTCAGACGTGCTGTATAATGCATATTCTAAATCGCAGCCTTTGCGATTTGCTGATTTGCATTGTTTAAATTTCAAGATTTCGATTGGAATCAATAAATCATTCAGCCCTAAGTGGTGGTAATGAAGTCAGGACTCACTGGGGCTCTGAATGACTGTTCTGTCCAGGCATTGATTGCCGCCACATTTGCAAACGGTCAAATAACTGGTAGTTAATATCAAGTGAGTTTGTTAGCATAAGGTGGTAGTTGTTCTTCAGGAGAGTCAATCGTTGTAAGAGGGGTCGCTGATTAGACGCACTTGGTGTGCTCCCTGTGAAATAAAATGCAGCTTATAGCCTGTCATGTAGTTCTGTCTCTATAGAAAGGGACAAGTAGGGGAATTGAGCCACTGACTAAGAGTACTTACTCAAGCACTTAATCCAGTGTTTCTCAAACTGGCCCTCTGGGATGCCCAGACGGTCCTCGTTTCTGCTTTCTTCCAAATCCCTGGGAGTTAGGGGGGAGAAAAAACATGGGCTGTCTGGGGGTTAACGAGAACTGGTTTGAGAAACAGACATCAACCTGACCGGAAATCAAACGTTTATTACAATTAAAATAATTTGGCCGTACTTTCTAGTTCTGCCTGAAAGTCACTGCCATGTAGTGTAATTCCTCTGCAATGTCTGGATACATGCACCTGTGTGTTGTTTACACCCCTGACGCACTCTCTTCCCCACCCAGGCGACCCAAGTGCTTTGGTGGTCTTGGCGGAGGAGGAGCTGGTGGTGGTGGACCTATTGTCCCCTGGCTGGCCGGTGATGCAGGCACCCTACCTGGCCCCGCTACACTGCTCAGCCATCACTTGCTCGCACCACGTCTCCAGCATCCCCCTGAAGCTGTGGGAGCGCGTGCGGGCCGCGGGTCAGCTGCAGAACACGCAGTACTCACGCCGGGTATGTGGGGAACGGGGCTGGGCCGAGGGTTTGAAGTGTGGATCTGGAGAGACACGTGATGTTGGGTCCCTTACCAAGAAGGCCTTCGTCCTAGATGTCTTTTTTGCTGGGCATCTTTCTGTGTCACCCTGATGGATGGATGGATGGATGGATGGATGGAAGGAAGGATAAACAGATGGTTGGATTTCTCTTGGTTAATATATCAATAGCCTCTCATCGGGTTTAATAGCTGGGGTGCCTAACCTGAAAATGGACCTGTCCAGATCGTGGCGTGTTTCTGGGTCGATGGCGAGATGAATAATGGATGATGCTTTATTTTATGGGGTCAGTTGTGATCGAAAAAATATACCGTGATGATTCATTAGCTCACCAGAGTATCTTCAGTTGTGATCTTTATAATCCTTTGACCTCCAATGTCTTGGTCGCAACACTGCTTGTAACAATTTTTCAAATGGTAAGTGATTGTAAATGTGACTAAGCAGACAACTTTAGAAGTGAAAAGCTGTAAACATCTTTCTACTCTTCAGCCATGGCCTTTGAATGGAGGCCAGAACCTGGCTCCGGATCCCCCCCAGCGGGACCTGCTGCTCACAGGGTATGGGTACCTTTCATCAGCCTTGTGATCTCTTGGCTGTTTCATGCAGCTAGTTAAGACCTCTGTGAATCTGTTTGTGTTTGGTCACTTTGTTTCCCACAAACCAAATTCTTCTCCCACAGTCATGAAGATGGTACAGTCCGCTTCTGGGACGCCTCTGGGGTTTGCTTGTACCCCATGTACAAACTGAGCACCTCTAGTGTCTTTCACACTGACACTGACCCCAACGACAACATGAATCAAGGAAGCGAGGGAGATTGGCCACCCTTCCGTAAGGTAGGGTCCCCCGGAAAGGCCTGCAGACACAATTGCCAGAGAGGCATTTACACTGTTTGCGTAATTATTAGGCTATGGTGTGGATTTTATTTGTATTTTCAATTTTCAGTCCAGATGAATCTCTAAGAATGAGCTGTTTAGAAACAGCATATTGGGCTTGTATCCTTTCTGTCTGGACAAAAACAGGACTGAACTAGGGCTGCCCCCAAATAGTCGACTAAACGTTAGTCGATATGAAGAGGGCTTGGTCGAATACATTTTCATTAGT
>JAODKM010000088.1:11481876-11519685 GCA_026780845.1 Petrocephalus sullivani | reverse complement strand
AATGAACGATTATTCGACTAATCGCTAAAATGCAGGAGTGTTAGTCGACTAGGAATATCTTTAGTCGGGGGCAGCCCAAGACTGAACGGATGCTTTCCTGTGCATAATTATTTAGCAAATTATCATTACTATTAAAATGGTCTAAAAAAGTATGGGGAAGAAGCATGTAGAGAGAAGACACAAATTAACTGACAATTATTTGTGTCAAATTTAAAGGTGAGACCTCCAGAAATCCTTTTAGAATCAAGTACCAGCATTTTTCAAAATGGCAATCTGAACGGAATCTCCATAAGTAATAGGTGCGTTATACTGTGTGACATTGCTAAGGGCACAAAGACGGGAAACATGGCCGCCACTCAATAAGGCACACAAGCTGAAGCATTAAGAATGGGCACTGAATGGCTAAACCTGATTTTTTTAATTATTATTATTTCTATTGATAGTGAAGAGAGGGAAAAATGCCTTTAGTTTCTGATTCCGTAATTGTGTGCATTAATATTCAGGTATTTTTATTTTTGTTTGTGAAAGTCTACTGCAACATTTTCTCTCTAAATTTACTTGGAGCGAAAGAAAACGTCTGAATTCATCTGCCCGACATTTCCTAAAAATTATCTCCGGGAATAATACTTGTCTAAATTTTGCACACTGTATGCGCCTGTGACACTGGGGGCTTTGGGGGGATGGCTGTAAAATCTGTTGTTTTCCTGTCATTGTCCTGCAAAATGATCCAACAGGCAAACTTGGACCCCGAATTCCTGTCAGTATGTCCTGTTCAGAACTCGCTGTCCATTTGCTCGTGACTGTATGCGTTACCCTCTGTGCTCCTCCAGGTGGGCTGTTTCGATCCCTATAGCGATGACCCCAGGCTAGGCATTCAGAAGATACACTTGTGCAAATACAGCGGATATCTGGCCGTCGCGGGCACTGCGGGACAAGTGAGCACTGACAACCTTGGGCGCGCGCGCTTGTGTGTGTGTGTGTGTGTGTGTGGGTTTGCATAGATCACATTTGGGGTTGGTCTGTTTGTTAGGGGGTTTCTGCATGCTAAAAGTTACTTATGTACCTTCCTATTCTCTGTGCTGACTGTAGCAAAGCATGACCAAAAAAAAGAAAAATATTAAACCTCTTGTTATTCATCATTGCACAAATGTAAAGGGATACTGCAATATTATTCTTAATTTATAATTAATACAGTAGTACCTTCTGCTAGTTCTCCCTTTTTTCTGATAAGATCTTTGTGCCCGTCCCTGTGGCAAATTCATGTACCCTTCAGTTTGGGGCCTATACCGCATGACAAGGCAAATTTAATGCTGGTGTTGGCTGCCTACAAGCACTGCTGGCTTAGGAGAGCCCTTGGGGAGTGCACAGGCTGTACACTTTCTGGTCTTGATGCTCCCTCTCCCAGATTCTGGTACTGGAGCTGAATGACGAGGCGCTGGACCAGACTGTGGAGGTGAGCCTGGTGGACCTGCTGCTGGGCCAGGAGGGCTTCCGCTGGAAGGGCCACACCCGACTGGAGGAGAGGGAGGAGCCGGTGAATTTCCCTCCGGGCTTCCAGCCCTTCTCCCTGGTGCAGTGCCAACCGCCTGCCGTGGTCACAGCCCTCAACCTACATTCCGAGTGGAAGCTGGTGGCCTTTGGGACGAGCCATGGATTCGGCCTCTATGACTATCAGCAGAGGAATGTTGTCCTGATCAGGTAGTGGCCTGTAAACCGCAGGGGGCAGATGCTCTTATGTAGCTGAGCCAGGTCTCTCTATATATACTACATTTTATAATAAATTTTAGAAATCTGAAACTGAAAATCATGACGCTCCTGAGACATAAAGTAGAAGCTGGTCTCTGTCGTTCAGAGGCGGTTCTTTGCGTGCAGCTGTCTGTGTGAAGTGTAAGCTATTTTTGAATGTTCAGAAGGAGGGGGTGCGAGCGGCCTCTGACTCGCCCGCTATCTGCAGGTGCACACTGAGCCCCAGTGACCAGCTCGCCATGGAGGGCCCCCTGTCTCGTGTAAAGTCCATTAAGAAATCCCTGCGTCAGTCCTTCCGCCGCATTCGCCGTAGCCGGGTCTCCGTACGCAAGCAGCACACCAACAACCCCGCGAAGGTAAGCCGGCCGCCATATTTGTTTTTAGATGATTCTGGGATGCATCTTAATCCTCGTTTAATACTTCTCAGTTTCACAGTTATGCTCCTGTCAATTTCCCCATTTCCGTGTAACGCGTCCGTATTCCTCTTTATGTATTTCCTCCCCTCTCCTGTTCTGCCCAATCCCAGCTACAGGAGATAAATGCTCGCATGGAGGCAGAAGCTCTCCAAGAGATGGAGCTGGCCCCCGTGCAGCGGAAGATCGAGGCGCGCTCATCTGACGACTCCTTCACTGGCCTGGTCCGCACCCTGTACTTCGCAGACACATTCCTCAGCGACAGTGAGTACTCTTCTAACAGAAGCCTCATTGCGTGTGTGAGGATCTAGCGCCGCCCCGGTGGTCACACCTGACACCACCCATTATGCAGTGACGCGCTGTCACTATGCTGTTTAGCCTGGAGGATTTGTGCTGCTAATCTAAGTCCACAGAAGTCTGTTAAAGAACCATGATCTCAACCAATCCACCACATGACGGATTGTCATTAAAGTAATGACATGATTCTTAGTCATCAGTGCCCTTTGCCACCCCAGTATGTATTCATTTATTTAGGTCATTAAGCTGCTTGACAAAGTTTTTCCTCTTGCCTAACTCAAAGGTCCTTTACAATCCAGTGGGGTTGCATTCCTTCGGTGCTTTTTGTAATTAATTAATTGGCTGTCAAACTCTGAAAGTCTTCTGCCTGTAGGCAAATCAGCTGCCTGCTTTCTGGTTTCTACATTTTCGTTTTGTTAATGATTGATTTTATGAAAAAATGGATTCAGGGTAACTAGCCTGGAGGTTGTTGTGCACTGTGGTTTCAGGAAGCCTGTTCAAAGTTCATTGAAGCTGTGTATACAGCCGCTCCCGAGGATACGATAGGTTTATAACAACTTAGCCCCATCGTAAGGCAAAAACATCGTAAGGTGAAAATGTATTTTAATACAGTACACCTAACTTAACAAACAGCCTACATTAGACAAGTTTAGAACATTTAAAGTAGCCTACAGTTGGGAAAAATCATTAGTACAAAGCCTATTTTATAATAGTTGAATATGTAATGTATTGAATAAATATACAATGGGAGTACCCATCGTAAAGTAAAAATATCGTAACACGGGCCATCATATCCAGGGGAGCGGCTGTATTTAGCTAGTGTGCCGTTACCCTTTTGACACAATTCATCCTTCCCTGTCTATCCTGTGAACCCCCAGGTACCCATAGCACGCCATCGCTGTGGGCGGGTACCAATGGTGGCTCTGTCTTCGCCTACGCCCTACGCCTACCCCCCATCGAGCGCCGAAATGAAGACGTCGTAACCGCTTACCCTGGTGAGCCAGTTTGAGAGTGACATTGCTCATAAAAAACAATTTAATGTCTGGTCATACTACTATAACTTTATTTACTTGGCTGTAAGTGTCTGTGGAATGTGTTGGTCGAGTGGTATTTGGCGAGTTCCAGTTTTTGTGGTGCGTGATATCTTCCTCTTTTGCTACTCCTACACACGCACATGAATGCCAGCAAACCTGGCATTCAGTTCTTTCTTACCAAGTTCTTTTTTTTTTTTACATCTCCCATCATTCCCCCCCCCCTCCCCGTAGCCAAGGAGATACAGCTGATGCACCGTGCCCCTGTGGTGGGCCTGGTGGTGCTGGACGGCCGTGGGGCCCCACTCCCTGAGCCCCTCGAGGTGGCCCACGACCTGGCCCGTAGCCCAGAGATGCAGGGCTCACACCACCTGCTGGTGATTTCTGAAGAGCAGTTCAAGGTGAGTTAGCAGTTGCCAGTAGCCCCCTTCCTCCATCAACACAGGGAATCTGTAAAAGGACTGAAAAGCCAATTTTCTGTTCTGCTCCATCCTTACGGACCGTCTGTTGACTGACTGTAGTGTTTCACTTGGCGCTCTGTTAAATGCACCGCCTGAATGTGTGTATGACTCACTGGCGTTGCTTTGGACAAGAGTTTGTTGAAGATGTATCTTGAAATACTAAATTCATTGCTAAGTACTTATAATATTAATTAAGGAAGAAATCAGTTAAGGAAAAATGTAACTATTCCATTTTAGTATGTTTAAAATACACTCTAAGGGTCTCATCATATATTTCTTTTCTCTAATCATATGTATGTATTTTCATCTGTCAGATGAAACCAACGATGTTCACTTTGAATTTTTGCTGTTGCTGGAATACACCCATTCCTTTCTACTGATTTAGCATTTGGCATGTTATCAGCAAATGAAGATGGATTACTTCATAAAACATTTAACCAGTATTTGTTTGTACTAGTTCACGTTTGTGTTCATGATAATCCTTTATACCGATTACTTTTATATCGTTAATTTTAGCAACTTCACATTGATAGTTGGCTTGTCATTGTTAATTGTGAATAGGAAGCAAAATTAGTCTGTATCTTGTTGGCACTGACACATTTGCCTTGTTGATGACAATCACAATAAATCCATTTAAAACATGAAACCTATTAAAATAGGTTTTTTGTTGTAGTGCTAAGCGTGTCACATTTAAGTTGTATGTTTATTTTTTAAAGTAGTTTCTGAAAAAATGCACTTTTTTCCAAATTCTTAAATAATGGAATTATGTAAAGGTTCCGAGTTACTATGCATTTTGTTTTAATCCTTGTGACAATGGAGTTATCAGTGCTCTTATAAATGGATAAAACCCCTTTTCTCTAGTTGTTCACACTACCAAAAGTGAGCTCCAAGACTAAGCTGAAGCTGACAGCAGTGGAGGGCTCCCGGGTCCGTCGAGTGGGCTTGGCCTGGTTTGGCAGCAGCCGGACGGAGGAATATGGCGAAAGTGGGCTGGTGGTGCTGACCAACCTGGGGGAACTGCACGTGCTCTCGCTGCCCCACATCAAGATGCAGGTGCACTATTCCTGCATTCGCCGGGAGGACATTAGCGGAATTGCCTCCTGCGTCTTCACAAAGCACGGCCAAGGTACGGGACCTAGGCCTGCTCACTGACGCCTATGTCTGTGAGCCATTCGTATTCATATACATTCATACATGACTCCTTGCTCTTTCACTTGACGATCTAACGCCAACTTGTATTTATCTATAACGTGCACATATATTTATTCCACATTCTTGTACTAAAATGCCTTGGGAACTTGGGGGGGAAAAGCCATGATGGCCTCTTCAGGCCGTCATGGAAGGCTTGAGGTATTGCAGCTCTGCATATTTCTCAGATTGTACAGAAGAATGGATTCCCAGAATTATGTTAATTCCAAAAATTTAACCATTTGTCTCTCCACACAGATATTGCCATCTTCATGGTGTTTACTCCAGAAAATAGGTGGCTTAAATGAGGTCTCTTTGCACCTTCTTCCATGCAGGGTTCTACCTGATCTCTCCCTCTGAGTTTGAGCGGTTCTCCATGTCTGCCCGCTGGGTTGTGGAACCCAAGTGCCTGGTGGAGGTGCCCCTCCCTCCTTCCACCTCTTCGGCCTCTCCCACTGCACACAGGACACAGCCTGATGGGATGGCCATCAAGCACCGGTAACGCAGAGCCAGCAAATCTTTCTCAAAAAGCATCCATTATGCCCTCTTAAAGCTTGCTGTCCTAGCCTAATGATTTGACACGCACATAAACAGTGAACTGAAATGCATCGTGTGTGTCCGCGCTGTGTGTTGAAATATATTCTTTATGTTTCAGAAAAGATAATGAAGAATCTGGTAAGTTTTTGATTTGTGGTGTCTTCCTCCATCTACTAAAAACAATCGCATGTCTCATCACTCCACTTGAAATAAGATTTTGTGCATTTGATGTCCTTGAATAAAACTGCAAGTCACGATTCTCGTCCAGCAAGATTAAATTAATAAGCAGAGTCATTTGGAATTACGAGTAATTTTTTGTAAGGCTTGGCAAATGGCATATCTGACATCTCCCTGTTGCATCAACGGCATCTTAAATGACACACATAACGCTTTCTCTGCCATAGTAAAGTGAATGGAGAACCTGCATGTATGTCAAATGTACCCAGCAGGGAACTGAACGAGATCTTTCAGTGTTGCCTCTTTCAGTGGCATGCTCCCTCAAGCATAATCCCTCTCAGAGCTTCTGTTCTGTGTGCTTGCTGATCCGCCTGAGCTGTCTGTCTGTTCCAGAAAGCTCCGGCAAATGCGTCATGGAGCATGCCTTGCTGAATGATGAGAGTGAGTATGCCTGTGAACATCTAACCTCGTAACCCCTGTCCTTCATACTGAGGGAAGGACCCCCTTGGTTGTACTGTGTGAAGCCGACAGCCTGTACAAACGTGTGAGCGCTTCGTCTTCAGCTGCTATTGCAACCAGCTGTTCCTCTGTGAACTGTCCCCAGACCACCAAAATTAAAATAAAAGGAGAAAGAAAGACTGTCCAGTGTTGTTGACGTTTCCCAGGATAAAAGAAATACCAAAGGGCAACATGTGAGGAAACCTTGAATTGGTCTGGTAGCAGTTTGGTTTGCTATGGAAACCGATGGCAGTTTATGGTGTTCGTAAAATTTACAATTTTTCGAGATCCGAAATTAAGTGGAAACCTCATGCAGGAAATTAACGGAATGATAAATGCCGAAGTTGGCTGCTATATGCACGGCCTCAATGACTTTGGCAATATTAATCCATGTCAAATTACTGGCCGTGATTTTAGCGGCGTAATAATTACGAAGATGGTCACCACACTTTATTTCCAACAGCTGTGCTCCAGCAGATCCAGAAGGCATTAGAAGGAGATCAGACGTGAGTGTTCGTCAAGTCTGACAGGGTCTAAAAATTAGTGGTCAGGTTAAATCTTGACGAGTTACTACTGACGTCGATGTCTGTTGCAGGTCACATGTTGAAAACAACCTGAAGATGAAGCCTAGAAGAGGCAATATGATGAGCAATGGAGGTAAGTTTCCCCGAAAAAAGCCAAACTGGCAAGAATATTATGGACTTGAATTACTCCGCTAAGTATGGTAATAGGATTCCCCAAGAACAAAGAGTTTTATGTTTCCCTTACTCTTTTCTTACATGCATGTATCTTTTTTTTATCCCTTTTTAAAGACTGAGCCCCTCGTTGCTGTGTCTGAAATACCTTGGAGTCCACCAGCACCGCTCCTGACAGCGATGACACTACTACTGCTACCATGACCACTACTGAACCCTATCCCCCAGCCCAGGAGGGGCACCACTGACGCACTGCTACTCAGTAGGAAGGAGGGCCAGAAGGATCTGCCGCATGTGCCTCAGCCATCCACTCGCTCCGTCAGCCTTCCTTCCCTATGCGCCCAGCTGTCCACTCCCCCGTGAACCTTGCTCCTTGGCCCCTGACACCATGACCCCAACCAGCAAAAACCCCAAACCTAGCACCTTGCCTTACCCTTGACAGTAAGCGGGGAATGTTTTTAGCGTGATGGAGGAGTGCCGGGCCGAAGAGCCTCTTTTTAAATATTTTTTTATATTTAATTAGACTTTGGTTTTTCTATTTAAGGTAAATCGTTGACTCTGAACCACTTACTCATACCTGTTAAAGGGAAAACTAAACAGTAACACTATTTTAGGAGGGCTTGTATAAGGCACTAATTAAGTGCTACTAATCAGTTCTTTATTGGCATCTAATAAGGGCATGTTGGGAACCTATTTTTTATGCATTGTTTGCTAACTCGTAAGCATTTTAACGATGTGCTGTTTTATGCTTTTTTTGCAAGATATCCGTTACTGTTTGGACAATACTTGCCGAGTGGGCGAGTCCAGTGTGTGTGTGTGTGTGTGTGTGTGTGTGTGAGAGAGGTGTTTTTTATTCCGCCCCGCCCCCCCCCCAATCCATATTTTTTGGAGGACTGACAACTAACTCCAGTATTTCTCACTGAAACCATGTAAAAATGGTTTCAGTTATATATTTATCCCCTCATACTGATATTTAAATATACTTAGTTGCCCTGGAAAGAGTTTATGAGCAAGCAGAGTTTATGTTCACTTCAGCTGGGCTTCAAAATGTGCAGCGCAGGAGACGTTTGTCTAAGACATGAGTGTCTTAGGAAAATGGGCTAAATGCTTGAGACCAATATAAAACCAGAAAAATGGAATTAAGTGTGGAGCTATTGGTTAATCGAGCTGCTAACAGAGAGCTAGTTCTTTTAAAATACCAACGCTCTGTTCTGCTGCAGAAGGGCGTGTCTTGATTTACATACAAAATTAGCTTATGCTTTGCATAATGTATCCCTATACATATGTGCCCATTTATGGAGTAGTGAATGAGTTTAAGTATCCCAACAGCCGCTTATCTGCCAATGTACAATTCAGTCGCCATCCAGCACCAAATTAGTCCATTATACTTTGCCACTTAAAAGGGTGTCGCCAAAGTAGAAGAACTGCAGTTTTTATTGAAGTCTAACACTTGCATTGAAAGCAATGTTACTGGAATGTGCAGACCTACCTGTAGAGCACAGACCTAATTGACCTGCGCGGTGAAGGTGATGTGGTTTAAAGGAAATGAGATTGCTTTTGAGCTGCATTTGTACACATCCCTGACAGTGTCAGTCGCAGTGCTGTCACTGTGTTGGCACAGGTGGTTCAAGGGTACATTTTACTGATGTTAATTATTAGGTACTTTTTCACTGCTGTGTAGCACATTTTGTACTTTTTGAGATGAACAGCTTTTTACAGGGTCTTTTAATTTTTGTATGTAAACAATGACAAATGTAATTTAGGAATGTAATTTTAAAATATTGTAGTCAAATGTTTAATATATATGTATAATGAAAATCCATACTTGTTTTTATAGAGGTTTGAGGGGAGGGGGGTTGGCTGCTATATCTTGCAAGGAAATATTTTGGTACCAACTCCCAAATGCTGGGTATTTTTTAGATTAGTTTATATTTTTGTAGTGATTCAATGAGTATGAGAACTCTAATATGACATGTAACTTCACACTACAGTATGTCCTGCTGCAAGAGTAAATCATTTTTCACAAGAAAATTCTGTGTGTTCTTTGCTTTTACTTGAACATTGTGGCCTATATTTGAAGTGGCGGTTTTACATACAAAAAAAAGTATTCTTTGGTCACCTGTCCTTTAAGGATTTTTGCATTGTCTACGGATTTGTAAATGGTGTAACTAGTGCCTTTGATTTCATGTCCAAGTAATTCTTGCAGGGGTGGTGGGGCATTTTTAACCTTATGGGTTAGTGTTAACCCCCTTTTCTGACAAAAATCCAATTTGCTGCTTTTTCTTTTTTGTTTTTTCCATCTGTGACTCCTGAAGTATGACACTCGGCTTAAGTTTTATTTTCCAATCTGCTAAACCAAACCCTTGCCATTGTTTTTTTCTGAGTTTATTAAATATCTAAATATGGAGCCATCCTAGTTAGTAGTTTATACCCTGGATTGGTTAAAGGTTAAATTTCATCTTTCATTACATTAATTAGTTGTATGTGTGGAGTTTTCTTGCTCTCCCTATGTGTAATCTGGTTTCTTCTCTGTCTGAAGACCTGCAGTTAGCCTAACTGCCTTTTGTAAATTGACCCACGTTCATGCTAAGTTCTCTGGGCCAGCTCTCGCTATAAGCAGAACAGGCAGTTGCCTCGGGCCTGCAAATTACCTGCATTGCAGTGGAAGTGAAATGGTTTTCTTGGTAGGGTGGCCTCCCCCCCCCAACCCTGCTCAGAATAATAATTTGGATGGATGGATACATTTAAATTGATCCATTAAAAATGCATTTGCCTTAAAAGGTGTTTATATATGATTGTTGGATGGGGTTTCTTTAATAACGAATGCACACGTGTGCCAGTTTGCAGTGAATAAATATGGGGTCGGTCATCCATGTGTAGTCAAGAGTTTTGTTATTCGTTATTGAGAATCGTCTTGCTTGCTGATTAGGCAGGCATCATCATCATCCTGTTGAAATATCTTTTGATGAACCTCCCCTGAAAGGTACTAGCTTAAGGTGTGGGTCACACATTCACTGAGCTGGAAACCGCACACCTTGTCTGCTCTAATGGAACCATGCCAGTTCCTAAGTGTCTTAATTCCACTACAGTGTGTTACGTTACCATGTTGCTTAGCAAACCCTTCTATCTTAAGTAACACAGGATCTCCATTTCTTCTCGTTTTGTACTTGTTTTTCTGAAGATATTTATCTTAAGTATCGTATTTAAGGATATAAAACAACAGCATCCTCCAGAGGCTTGGTCAATTAACATTTTGGATAAGTCCTTGGTTTCGTATTTTTGCCTAAATTAACATTTAAAACATTTATAGGGTTTGGAATGGTCTTTATGAAAATACTGCAATACTTTGAATTATATGTCCATCTTCCAAATCCTTCTCTTGGTCAAGGTTGTGGGGCCTTGGTGCCTATTTGAGGGAGCAGAGCACACCTGGCATAGGTCCATCCTGGACAAGATGATGGTCCATCACACAACAGGCAATTTAGAGACCCTAACTACAACCTATAACTATATGTCTCGACTGCAGGAGGAAACAAGCCGCCCAGGGATAACCTGTAAACTGCCCACATGTGGAGCTGCTGTGAAATTCAAAGAGGCAAACCCACAGATGAGAGGCGAGAGGGCTACTCACGAGCCACCATGCTGCCCGCTCCCTATGGCTTGTTTCATATAATAGCATGTCATTTCGTAAACCTTATTCTGCTTATTTCTAAAGCATCCGGAAAAATAAATAAACAATACCAATCATAATGACCTTGCTTTTGACATGCACCTTAAGATTTTTTCACTATTACATTTCAGGATTGATGACAAAGATCTTTCAACTAACTTCCAAAATAAAAACTACAGCTGTACAATAATTATCCTGATATGTACCATAAGTGGTAACTGACAATGCGCTGCTGGCAAATAAGTCCTGGGATTTCTGGGACTGCATTTTATGGCAAACTGGGCAAAGAAGGTACCATATTCTCCTAGTCATCTCACTGTGTTCATCCTATTCCCTCCAACCTCTTAGTACTTCTCTCTCTCACTTTGTGTTTCTATACCCCTTTCCCTACCTACCCCACTCTATCATATGTCATCACCTATTGTCAATCTTTCAGTGTGGCTTCTCACCTTCCCTGGCCCTGTTCACCAGCTGTTCACCAAGAACGGCTACAGAAATTATGGCCCATTGAGCAGGACTGAATAATTCACAGGCCAGCACGGGGGTGTTCGGCTGCGTGATTCTTTGCATTCTTACGCATGCCCGTGTCCCATGCGTATCTCTGTTGGGGACTGCAAGTGTTGTTTATTTCTGTGTGATGGCAACTGTTTGGGATAGATAGGGATGTAGCACCCTCCTGAAACCCTGTTAACCTGCCACTTACACTGAGAAGCCAGGTAAGTACACACTTACTATGGGATGCATGAATGCGTGCTGGAAACAATATTTCTTCTCAACAGAAATAACTGATTTTTTGTGAAATTTCATCAATATTAATATGTGTTCTATATCAGTTTTGAGGCCGAGGTCTTATACTTAAATCATAATGATATATTAAAGTCATTGCAATCCAGCTCTGCTATTTGTGCACCATCTACAGCAGCTTTAACACTGGCCTATGTATATGCCATAATATCTGCAGCTGTTGCTGCATACAGTGCTGCAGTTCCTTTTTTCGTTGTATAATGGTTAACTTTTTGAGGTGAATATGATATTTCTATTTTGAGGAAGTTACGTAAAAAAATCAAACTATATCTAAGTAATTCCGTATATAATTATACATATATAATCTTAAATTTGTGCTACATTACTTTTTACTAGCACTTAATCAAATAATTGTAAAAACAAATGTTGAAGTATACATAATTTTCAAGTAGTAATTATCATCATGAGTTTTTCAGTTTTTTAGCATGTAACTATATAAATGTCCATATCGATGTACTAACTTTTTGTTTACATGTTTACATAGAAATACCCTTATTATAGTTTTAAAATCTTATTTTGTTTGAGTTACAATCAGCACAGTTCCTTTAAAATATTTTGCACACAACATATTTTACATATTCATTCATCATAAGTCTTAAGTAAGTACTTGTGCAAATTAGCTGTCTCTTCTGGTATTGCTATGATTAAAATAATCCACTTTTCAGGCTAACAGGGAACCATTATTGCCCTGCTCACTGACACAGGGAAAGAACGCCGTATAACTGGTGTGCGAGTATACTGAAGCTATGGCTCCTGGCAAGTCATGCAAGAATAGCAGTGAAGGACAGAAGATGGATGGAGGGAAAAAGCAGAAAAAAGAAGCCAAGGGGAAAAAATGTAAGGACGGAGACAGTCCTCAAGAGGCTGGAAAGGCTGCAGATTCTAAACATGGGGGCAGGAGTGAAACCAAAAAAACTGAAAAGAATGTCAAAGCTGGCAAACCCAGATTCTTCACAATGGGCAAGGGGGGGAAAGAGAAGACGCAGGAGAGTGCCGACACGAAAGCCGAAAAGGAACAAAAAGTCACGGCAAAGACACACCAAAAATCCGCGGCCTCAAAAGAAACCAGTAAAAGACCAGTGGCCAATGAGAGCAGGAGCAAAGCTAATAAATCCAAAGCTATTTCTAAGGACACTCAAATAAAAGCGGTTAAATTGGCCAAACCTGCCACAAAGAATCCAAGAAAGAAAGGTAGCAAGGTTGTGGAGTCGGAAGAGGAGGAATCGGAGAGTGAGGAGGAGAGCACGGAGGAGGAGAGTGAGGAAACTGGGAGTAGCGAGGAGGGAAAAAGTGTTGCAGAATGTAAAGAGAAATCCACTGGATCTGAAGATGAACTTAGCTGTGAAGGAGAGGCACGGGACACAGAAAATGAGGTTGAGAAGGAGGAAGAACATGAACCCTCAGTTGTTTTCACTAGCAAAGGAGAGCCAGAAGAAGAGCCTGTAACTAGTGAGGATGAAAGTAACTCAGAGATAGAGCGTAGTGACACAGTGGAGGACCACCCGGGCCCTAGCAACAGTGTAATTTCATTAAAACAGACTGGACCACTCCAACTGTCTACCCAATTACTGGGACAAGGAGCAAAGATTAAATCTAAAATGCTCATGAAAAAAGAACCTCTTGTAGTTGAGAAACCAAAAAAAGAACCTGTGACAACCAAAGCATTCCCAGTGAAAGGGTTACTTTTTAACAAAAATGCAGCAACAAAAGGGAAGAGTCAAATTCTTCAGATAGCTAAGACAGTAAAAACGAAAGATAAGAAGCAAAACTTGAATGAAGATACAAAGGCACCTCCATCCACATCCTCTCCACATACTCTTCTGGCTGGTAAATCTTATTTGATGCTGAACATGAAATTGAAAAAGAAAGAGGATAAGAACAATCTGATCCTAAGAGATGGACTTGGTGAAGAAAAACAAAATGAAGATATTATAAAAGAGCAGCAAAGTATTGATCAGTCAAAAAATCTTGAATTAGCACTTGCAAAAGTAAAAATGGCTTCCATGAGGTATCAGACCAGGAAGAATCAAAGAAAGTTAGATGAACTTGCATTGGTAGAAGAACCTGTAGAAGCAACATCTTCTAAATTGACCAAATCCCTAGCTGCTCAACGGAAGAGCATCAATACACTGCGAAGTGTCTCTGGATGGATACAAAGAAAGATTCCTAAGAGTAGCAGCCTACGGACTAAGTTTGCTACAGTTTCCAGAGCTATTGGCATCACAAGATGGCTCTCTGCTCAGACAGTAAAGCGCCAGAGAGGTAACAAAAGTTCTAAGCAGAATGTCTTCCACCGGAAGATGATCAAGGGTATTTCAAGTACTGCTACACTAGCCAGAAGGAAAGCTCAGCTGCCAGTTAAAGGAGCAAAAGGCTTTGAGGGGGAGATGACAACTCAAAGAGAGGAGCAAAGAGTTGTGATGGAAGAAACACAAGAAGACTCTTCTGATGACCATTGCTCATCACCCCAAGCTAATGAGAGTCAAAGCGAACCAGAAGAAAAGGCAAATTCCATAGACCCCAAATATGCTATTGTCTTCCCAAGGATGCACAAGATTGGCAAGGGCAAAGGAGCTTCAGCTTCTTCTACTAGTGCAAGCCCTGCAAGCACTATCACAGAACCTAAGCGTGTTCCTCCAAAACCTGGTGCTCGCCTTGTTCTCCCGGTACAGCCTGATCTCACCCTCCTTAAGCCTGTCAAAAATAGCTCTCAAAAGGCAGATCAAGCTAAGAGGAAAACAATAGATGCAAATGTAGAGGAGAAAGGATTAGAGAAACTGGACACTGCACAGTCACTTTTTGTTGGGAAAGGACAAAGCGCAATACATTCAGCTAGAGGAAAACTATGCATAAAGCCGGGGGTATCTGAACTAAATTCTAAGAATTTATCTGGAAAAGAATTAAAGTTGAGAGAGGGTTTAAGTAAAAATAAATGCAAAAATGAGTCAGTTAATAAACCAATAGAGGCACAAGAAGAACGGACAGTTATACTGCCTTCCTTCTATGAGGAGGAAGCTGACCGAGAAGTGGCAGAGTTGATGGGTCAAGATATGTTCTCCACTTCAGTGGAAGTGCACTGGGCTCAGGACCACCCGTTCCGGAGTGATCCTCAGGACTGGCTGAAAGCAGAGACCCTGCTTCCACATGAAACTGTTGAGAAGCTCAGCAAATGGTCCATGTACCAGGAGACCGAACAGTCTCATACTATTCCAATCCAAAATGGTAAGGGACCATGGGAAGCAGAGGACGTTGTTCAGAATATGCTGGAAAGCCGACTCACCAACACACAGGTATACTAAGCCAAGGTTCTGTGTGAGATTAATATGAAAATCATCATAGCACTACATAGCACCATTGTAGCACAACAATACAGAGTAAGCTTCAGAGAATAAATTTTGATTTAGTTAAAAAAGTATATATCCTACAGTTTACTATACTGGTGTTTTCCTGCTATACTTGTTTAAAGGGCCCTATTATGTTCATTTTCACTGTTCACTGTACTAGAATAGATTTATATGCTTTATTGTTCCAAAAACACATTTTTCTTGTACTGTACATCTCTACTCACTCTTGCTATAACTCTGCCTGAAACACTGCTTTAAGCCCCATCCCTGATGAGCCCAGTGTGCTCTGATTGGTCAGTTTGCCCAGTTGGTCAACCTGCCCTACACATTCTGCCTGTATTACAGTCTACAGACAGATCATTGCAGGTAGGCAGCCACAAGGTGACGTCAACATGTCACGGAAGTAAGGGCTGGAATTCCAATGAGGCGTTTCAGGCAGATTAGAGAAGAGTAGTTTCTGTGGGGAGAATCACTCCATTGGCATGTACTGGCCTTAAAACTTTGCAGACCGTTTGCATGCACATAAAGCTATATAACACACTAAAGGTAATGGAAAACTGGAAAAATATAATAGGGCCCTATTAATATGTGCACACATGGAGTAGGGGCAGGAGATGGAATGCAAGGTGCTTTTGATTAGCTCAGGGATCTTGCATAGTGATTTTTTTTGCTCGATGCCCCAGGTATATATGAAGGACAGCAAGAAAATCTTGGAAGTGGATGAAGTGGATGATTTGTCACGTCTTGAGTGAGTTGCATTTATATTTATATTTATAGCATTTGGCAGATTAGCCAGAGTGACTTACACAAGTGCTTAAAGACTCCATTAGTGAAGACTTTGTTGGGGACATTTTAAAGAGTATAATACCAGAAGTGTTAATTCAAGTACTTCTGAAAGAGGTACGTCTTTAGGCATTGTTTGAAGTCACATAATGACTCAGTTGTCCGGACATCTAGGGGGAGTTCATTCTACCACATAGGTGCCAAAACAGAGAAGAGCCTAGATGCATGTCTTCCTTGCGCCTTGAGAGATGGTGGGACCAGTCGAGCAGTGCTAGAGGAACAGAAGGATTATGGTGCAGTGCGGGGTGTGATAAGGTTTTTTATATATGAAAGGGGCTGGACCATTTTTGGCTTTGTAGGCTAGCATTAGTGTTTTGAGCATCAGTGTTTTGGCTATAGGAAGCCAGTGGAGGGAACGTAACAATGGAGTGGTATGGGAGAACTTGGGAAGGTTGAAACGAGTTCAGGAGCTGCATTCTGAATCAATTGCAGAGGACGAATGGCACTCAGTGGTAGACCCACTAGGATTGAGTTCCAGGAGTTGAGGCATGAGATGACGACGGATTGAATATGTATCTGAATGGCCTGTGTGGAAAGAAATGGACAAATCTTTCTGACATTGAAGAGGAGAAATTGACTTGATGGGGAAATAGCAATTATGGGGATTAGCAATATGTGAGGAAAAAGACAGGTGATTGTCCATGATAACCCCAAGGTTGAGAGATCAGTGAATTGGCCAGAGAAATCGCAATATCCTGGTGTGGGGATTAATCAGTTAAGATGTAAAACAGTTCAGTTTTGCTAGGGTTCAGTTTTAGCTGACAAGCTGTCATCCAAGATGAGATGTCTGCCTCACATGCAGAGATCCTAGTGGAGACTGGAGTGTCTGAGGGAGGGAAGGAGAGGGTAAGTTGAGTGTCGCCTGCATAGCGGTGAGGATATGACCTCACCAAGCATTCTAGCACAGAGGGAGAACAAGAGAGAACCAAGAACTGAGTCCTGAGGGACGCCAGTAGAGTGGAGTGGGGCAGATGTGGATCCCTTCCACGACACTTTTCTCATGAAGCTACCTATTTTGTGAAGTGCACCAGTCCCTCCTGCAGCAAAACCTGCCCCACAACATTAGAGCTGAAGATCTTTGCCCGAACCTGACGGGACCCGATGGGTTCGGTCGGGTTCAGGATTAATTTCTATCATTTTACATGGGCTCTGGCTTGCACTCCGGCATGCGTGGTAAATGAGCGGTCAGGTGATACATTTCGATTATTGCGAGAAACGTGCGAAAATGGATGCCGATGAGGTGAGATGGAGGCTAGCCTCTGGAGATTACGGTTTGGTTGCACCGGCAATGAAAGCAAAGGCTGAGGTGTGGAAAAGTTTTGACCATGTGCATAGTGAGAAAAATGGTTATATGAAATAGAGCTAAAGATCTTTGCAGGAACTAGGGCTGAACGATCTATAGATCTCACATCGAAATCGCGATTTGAAACAATGCAATTAGCAAGTCGCAAAGGCTACGATTTACGATATGTATTATACAGCACGTCTGACCCAGGGTTTAAAACAGTCGTGAGAATAATTTTGCAAATTCATTCTGTCCTCCTTGTGTGACAGATGGTGCTGTGCTCCACGTGTGCCAGTCATGCTCACCAATCAGAGGTGGCCCAAAGTGACTGTGTATACGCCTACAAACAGACACATGAAACCCAAGGAAAATGTTACATTCGCAGTGCAGAAACATATTGGTTCCGCTGCTGAGCCATAAGTGAATTACCTACTTATTTAATGGTCTGAGATTGTCCACAGAAAGGTCCTATTATTAGGGGTCCAAGCAGCGTTAGCTGCAAGATCCCTGCTGCAGTTGTTTGATTTTCATTACTTTATTTTACTTTACACATTCGTGGCTTTTGTGATAGTACTGTAGTTTTATGCGTCATTGATCTCTGCTAATTTGACCCTTGTGTACATGGGACATTCCGGAAGCTCTTTACTAAGGGTAAAAAAGTGATGGAGCGCCGTTTGCAAATGCGGTACTTAAAATGTGCATGTAGAAATACAGTCACTTTACCATGTTCGGGTGGTAGAGAACTGTTCTATGGTTTATTAGGTGTAAGCTTTTTGTTAGAATAAATACATTTTGGATTCAATTAATATATTTCCAGTCTTATCTATGGTGTTGCTGAGGCCTGCACATTTCCCTCTTTTTCCTCCAAATATATTGTCGATCATTATGGCCAAACAGTTAAAATTTAGCTTAATCATACCACAGGACATGTCTCCAGAAATTAAGATATTTGTCCCCATGTGCAGTTGCAAACTGTAGTCTGGCTTTTTTATGGTGGTTTTGAAACAATGGCTTTCTCCTGGCTGAGTGGCCTTTCAGCTCATATCAGTACAGGACTTATTTTACTGTTTACACCAAAACGCATTCATCTTTGGGACTCAGAATCCATCTCCTTCCTGAACGGTATGATGGCTGTATACTCCCATGGTGTTTATACTGTTCATATGTATTATTGTTTGAACGGACGAACTTGGGACCTTCAAGCATCTGAAAATCGTGTCTCAGGTGTGCCTTAAAATACATCCACAGGTGTGTCACCAATTAACTCAAATGGTGTCAGTTAACCCTTCAGAAGCTTCTAAAGCTCACAGTGGAATCATCTGGAAGTTTCTATATTGTTTAAAGACATAATAAATTTAGTGTATGTAAACTTCTGACTTTGCGAAAGTAATAAAAATAAAAAATAAAATTCTCTCTCTTTATTCTGACTTTTAACAAAAAAAATTGGTGATCCTAACTGACCTAAAACAGAAAAAGATTACTCCCATTTAATGTTAGTTAAAAAAATAGTTTTGTGTCTTTTTCTGAAGTGTATGTAAACTTCTGGTTTCAACTATATATATATGCCTTTATGCAGATGTGAACATTTCAGGTCCAGAAAGTAAGAACTTTAAAAGTCTTTGTTTCAGCCGACCAGTTGAATACTCTGTCACTGGGACTCTTCATACGTACTCAACTGGTTAGTCGAAATAGAAATGACTGCCTCTACTTTTGTCAAAACTGCACATTATCTGCCAATACCATGAAATGTTACCATTTTACAATAACTGTGAAGACTGCTTTGTTTTTTTCAGAGAAGTGTGTGAGAGTTCTGTGCTGCTCAACCTGAAGAAAAGATTTCATCGAGACTTGATTTATGTATGTGTTGCCCTGCATCAACACATAGGTTCACATCTGCTTTATGCTATCGAGTATGTTTTCTAGAGACATGTTCCAGAAGGGGCTAGTTGGCAGTTAGCATAGCTGGCTTTTCTCCCCACGTCACACCAGTTTGCTGCCACGGTCTGAAAACATGTAGTTAATGTGGTGTCTGGTGTCTCTCTATTGTGATTGCGTGCATGTCTGTGCCCTGCAAAGAACTGGCATGCCTTGCTGCATGTACCTGCCTAGGATAGGCTTCCGGTATCCCTGCACCCCTAACCACGATAAGGACTTAGAACATGGATGGATATTTTCAGTGTTCCTTCAATTCTGTGAAATAGCCTTTATAAGTATATTTATTTATGCAATTCCAAAATGGCATAATTTTATAGCCAAGCATAGCTTTACGCTAATTTGTTTTGTCAGCTTGCCTAATTACTCTGTGCTATTAGACGTACATCGGGAACATGCTGCTGTCAGTGAACCCCTTCAAGCCCCTTGGTATCTACACAGAGGAGGTGGGCCTGCAGTATCAAGGCAAGCAGCTGCAGCAGAATTCACCGTGAGTAACCGTCTTTGCAGGCAACCATTATGGAATCTGCCAGGAATAATATTCCTGATATAGAATGTAAAAAAGATTAAGTTTATGTGCATATTTATATGTACTGTGTACCGTTGCCATATTATGTTCTGGGTAAGCATTTGGAAGATGGAGGGATCTTAAGCAGTTATAATTCTGCTGTAGTCATTTCTAGTGGATAGTCAATAAATTCAGAATTCAGTTCAAGATTCAATAAATAGGCATTTCATAGAATATGGCGGGGTGGCATTGTGGCCTTTCACCACTGGGACCAGGGTTTGAGTCTTTGCCATGGCTCCATGTGTGGAGTTTGCATGTTCTCCCCGTGCCGTTGTGGGGTTTCCTCCAGGTCCTCTGGTTTCCCACCACAATCCAAAGACATGTTGAGGTTAACTGGAGTTATCAAATTGCCCATAGGTGTGCACATAGGAGTGATGGGTTGGTGCTCTATCCTGGTTTGTTCCCTGCCTTGTACTCGTAGCCACTGGGATAGGCTCCGGAGCCCCTGCAACCCTGAATTGGACAAGCAGTTATAGAAATTGATGGATTTATACTATTGGCTTACCCAATAGTAAAATCACATTTATTATATTAAAGTGATGCAAGCTAGCAGTTCTGACTTGACTGTTAAACATCACTGACACCATATGTTTGTTATGGAAAGTTTGTGTGTAATTGGGAGCTGCTCTTTATAGAGTGTGTGTAATCTCTCTGCAGTCATGTTTATGCCATAGCAGAGGAGGCCTTCTGCCAATCGCAGAGTTCAGCCCAAGAGCAGTCCATCGTCATCAGGTCAGTTCACACCATACCATATTCCTTTCATTACCTTCTCAACATGTGTAAAACTGCAAATACCTTATTTCATATTCTGTGTGATGAAACGGGAGAGCAGACCTATTCTTTCCCCTCCACAGTGGGCAGAGCGGTTCTGGGAAGACGGAAGCGACCAAGCGTATCGTACAGTACCTGAGCTGCGTCTACCGAGGGAGGGTAGACAGTGTGAGGCAGGTCAGTAGACGATGTGTGTCCCTGTTTTTTTTTTGTCAGTCGGAGGGTTCATTTCAGTACAAGCCAAATACAGAAAATTTAGATGCTCACATTATCTAAATTCAGTTTTGTCTTAATTTTGCACCCATGCACCTGTCAGCCCCTGGATGTCTTGCCCATTCTGGAGAGTTTTGGCAATGCCAAGACCATCCTTAACAGCAATTCAAGTCGCTTTGGCAAGTACCTGCACATCCACATTCGGCAGTGAGTCTTCATTTTTATTCATTATGCTGATTCATATTACAGTTATACAGTTATTGCAATGAACCAGTCCTAACCATAATATGAAATATGCAAATGGTACAGAGCCTATGAAATAATGTACAAACCATTGACTCCATAGCAAATGCTCCAGACAATACAAGATAATGTCTCTGTGATGCCATAAGCCTCTGTTACCTGAGTTTGTGCACCTGAACCCTGGAACCCGCCCCTCGCTTTTTCCTGTTCACCGCTAGTGGTGTTGTGGTGGGGACCTCTCTGTCACACTACCTCCTTGAGAAATCACGGGTTGTGTTTCAGGTGAGACCCTTCTTTTCCGGAATCCTTATAGAATGTAATGGTCTGTGCATCCAAGCACGACTTGCCTTTAGCTGATTAGCTGCTGCAATGCATGCCTGCAGCATTCAGTTGTGATGTCCCTCAGGCCCAAGGGGAGAGAAACTACCACGTGTTCTATGAGATGCTGGCTGGGCTGAATGACTGGGACAAACAGGAGCTATACTTACAGGGCGCAGAGACATACTTCTACCTTAATCAGGTGAGACCCCTGGGTTCTGCAGTTTGCTGCTGTATCTGGACATTAGCAATTACAGGCCATTAAAAATTAACACACAACCCCTTTCAGGCTGTGAGGCAAAGCATGAAGAGAATTCCCATTATTCCTTTCTCGTTATTAACAAAGGAATAAAATAAATATTATAGTAGAAATGTAGTATATTGTGTGCTAGTAAGAAGTAATAAGTCCTTTTGCTTAGCCCCCTACATCTTGACGTGTACTATGGGTCTTCTGTAGGTTTATGTCAAACCCCTTGCTGTGTGCTGTCTTGTGATTTTAACTCCAGTCCATTTACACATGACCTCTTCTCGTCTGTGTGTTGCACTGTGGACCTCGGGTAATGCTATCCCATGAAACGGTACACCTCTCTATAAACGGTATGACCATGAAGCCCCACTTCACTTGACTTCACTCTCCTGTGCCTCCAGCTTATCTTGTGGCAGACTTCTGCTCCAAACAGTACTTACACTGCAACACTTAAAATTTATTATACAATAGTAATAACGTATTTGTTTTAAGCCTATCTATTTTAAATGACCGTGGACCATTTATTTATCCCAGAAGAAATTTTGACCAATTGGAGGATGTAGGCAGTGAGCACTCTACCATTTGAGCTAATCCCCCATCAGCAATTATGGCAAAACATGACAAAAACATCACTGTATTTCTCCAATCTGTCGGATTTTATAAGAATCTACTAAAAAAATAGTTTAGCAAGCTGAAGCAAGTTTAGCAAATTAAGGGCATAAAATAGATGCCCTCCAAAATGTGTATTTTGAGTCTTCTGTTTTTCAGTTTTAAAGTAATACTGACCATTTTTCAGAAGGTCCCGGAAGAAAGTAGCTCTGGATGTGATAAATATGCCTTTTTCTGACTGTTTCTTCTTACAAGAATACTTTTTTTAAACTGATGTTGGAATGTGGCTTTTCCATTTCCCCGCTGTAATGCCTGTGTATGCACAGGGTGGCACTTGTGAGCTGGAGGGCAAGTGGGACAGGGAAGACTTTCTGACACTAGTCCGCTGCTTGGAGACCATCAATCTGCACGCAGATCAGCTGTCCACCGTGTGGGCCATTCTCTCCTCTATCCTGCAACTGGGCAACATCTGCTTCAGCTCCTATGAGGTGAGCTTTCCTGCATTCCTGATTCATCTGTGTACTCAGGGATTCACTCCATAGCAACATCAAGGTTAAAGTTCAAGGGTTTTTTTTTTACTGTTATGTGTATTTAGTTTAGTGAAATTGTAGCATGAACTTCCTGTGTGCTGTAACACCACATAAATACTAGATAATAAGCCCAGAAGCTAGTAATAAATAATACATAACAAATAACAAAAGGTAATACCACTGTAAACAAAGACTTATGCAAAAGAGATACTGGAAGTAGATCCTAGGGATTTTATCTGACTCTTTTATCCAAAGCAACTTACTGTAGGAGAGGGTTACAATTTATGTGTGTGCTCTGGGATTTGAGCCCATGATATTTACATCATGAGCACACCGCTATACTTAATAAGTTGGACATGCAGTTAGTGTCTTATTTTTACTGTTGGTACTTGTCGGTTGCGACGGCTGTATATCGCACTTATGCGGGTGCGTGCTGCGCACAGCGCGACTCGCTGGAGGCGGCGCGCATCTTCAGCGAGGCCGAGGCGAGACGCGTGGGCAGCCTGCTGCAGGTGTCTGCAGAGGCCCTCCAGACCGTCATTACACACCGTGTCACGGTAAGCACCCCCAGAGCATCGACATGAAATCCGTTCACCTGGAGCGTTTTGCTTGTGATGTGCGTCACTTGCTGTCTGTTGCTCGTCAGGAAACAACTTATGATAGAATCTACTGCCCCCTATCAGTGGAAGGTGCCATAGAGTGCAGGTATAGATACCATGTTACTGCTGTCATTGAGGTACTAAATATAGTGTGGCATTGTAATTATGAGGCCAAGCCACTGTTTTCAGAATTGAAGTGGCTGGAACTGCGTATTCCTTATATATTATCTCTTCCAGGGACGCGATAGCCAAGGCTCTATACTCAGTGCTGTTTAACTGGCTGCTGGAGTGTATCAACGAGTGGCTGATTCCTACAGAGATGGACAGCACCGTTGGAATCTTGGACATATACGGGTTTGAGGTACTCTTTCTTTGCACGTAAAAATAACAGGATAACGTAAAGTGTTATTGGTTAATTGAACTGCTTTGAAAATACTCATCAGTCTGATGGATGAAGTTTTTATATAATTACTTTAATAAAAGACATTACGAAAGACTTAGCACCACTTATTCGAGTACCTGTACAAGTAAAAAGTAACATAAATATCTGTCCTGTCGCACACTGTCTGTGTTATTAAGCAGATGTACATTTAAAACAACGTATTGGATTTAAGTCAATGTCTTTCAGGACCTGGGGGTGAACAGCTTTGAGCAACTATGCATTAATTTTGCCAATGAACAGCTGCAACACTTCATTAATAAGGCAGTGGTATCGCAGGAGCAGGTGAGTCTTCTAGGAGTCTGCACACTGACTTCATTTATACCCTTTGCTAATGCTTTTCTAATGTTACCCCTGATCAGATTAACGTGCTAATGTTCGCTCCCATACACACTTTTGCAGGAAGAGTATAATGCAGAGCAGATCAAATGGTACCCCGTGACCCTCCAGAACAATGACTCCTGCCTGGAACTCATCTCAGCCCGGCCCTATGGCATCCTTCGCATACTGGACGACCAAACCTGCCTCCCCCAGGCACAAATATGCATGCTTTTCCATATGAGTACCTTTTGTTGACCTTTCATGTAGTATCTTCTCATTGGTTTGTTAGCACAACGTGCGATCTGCTAAAAAAGCTTCCTCTTTGTTTCTGCCGGTCTTCCTGTGTCCAGCTTATTGGCTTATTTCCTTATAATTCTCCCTCAGGCTACAGACCATACCTTCCTGCAGAAATGCCATTATCACCACGGAGGAAACCCATATTACACCAAACCAAAGATTCCTCTGCCCACCTTTACAATATACCACTATGCAGGGGCTGTTACCTACCAGGTAGGCCAGCCATTTGTTTGCATTTGAGCATATTCTGTAGGTCCTAGGTATACAGTATCAAAACATTCAAATGGATTGGCTGCCTGCTTTTCAAGGTACACAATTTCCTGAACAAGAATCAAGATCACTTTCGTCCCGAGGTTCTTGAGCTCTTCGCACGGAGTCGACTGAAGGTTTGCTAGTATCAAAATATGAATTATAACTAAATATACTAAATATATATTTAGGTGTAAATGTATGAAGATATTGTAGTCCATATACGTACAATTTTACTTTTCACTATTTCTGTGGGTACTCTAGTTTTCCCCTACAGTCCAAAAACATGCTAATTGGAGATGCCAAACTGCCCATAGGTATGCCTGTGTGGGTGTACCCCTTGATGGACTGGAGACTCATCCTGGTTTGTTCCCAGAATGGATGGGTGGATGGATGTTCTTTAGCAATGGTATAAATAAAGGGCGTTGAGAATGACAAAGATACAGTCTTGCATAACAGTTATTGCACCATAGTAAAACTTAAAATGAACGCTATAATGTGTGTGTGTGTGTGTGTTTTTTCCCCCCAGATGGTGTCCAGTCTGTTTCGCAAAGTGCAGGAGGGCTACCTGCAGCAGAAGCAGTTGGGTCTGCGTGGCCGGGGCCACCGACAGCAGCTCCCCACTGTGTCTGCTCACTTCCAGCAGTCACTTTCAGAGCTCACCAAACGACTTGAAAGGTCTGGCCCATGCTGCCATTTCCCTTAGCTTTGCTTTGACTTTCTAATCATCTGTGCTGGCTCTTCTATGGATGTATGCATGCACATGTATTACTTCTGCATCCATCCATATTCTCTAAGCTCCTGTCTAGTACAGGGTTGTGTGAGCCTGGAGCCTATCCCAGGAAGTACAGGGTGTCAGACAGGGGGACACCCTGATCGAGGTGCCAGTTATATACTTGTTTGTATTTTTTCCACATTTTTTTCCACATGCAGGTGTAAAACTACATTTGTACGCTGCTTCAAGCCCAATTACATGAAGGTAAGACGAGAACTGTCATCTTAGACAGACTGGGAGGTTTCCCCAGGCAATAAACTAATAAATTAGTTCTTTATATAGTTGGTCTTTTTTGGTTAATATAGAAACAATTAAACGTATATATACATAAATATACGCACACATATATATATATATATATATATGTGTGTGTGTGTGTGTGTAGCAATTGTATGTTACTGAAAGTTTGTTAAAAATCCTTCTTTCATGCAATGCAGTTACCGGGCATATTTGATGTAGACTATGTGACACAGCAGCTACGGCATGCTGGGATACTGGAGGCTATTCACATCAGGAAAGAGGGATATCCCATTCGGATTCTTTTCTCCTACTTCATTGACAGGTACTAAAATAACATTTAACAGGGTACCTAAATGGACTGGGAACCTGTATTCTGCGGGCAGCTAAATCTAATGAAACATAATATCTTCCTTTTACCATATTCATATATGTGCAGTCTTACTTCTGCCTGTCTGTCTTTGCCTTTTTTGCTCATTGTTTCCCTATAAGGTATGGGGTCCTCATGCCACAGCCCACAGTAGACCTACCTGAGAGAGACCACGTTGTAGCACTGATAGCCTCCATTCCAGATACAGAGGTGGAGCAGTATCAGCTGGGTCTCACCAAGGTCAGTTCCAGCTGGCTATCTTTGTCTGTACTGTCACTTTCCTGTCCTTAATACTCTCAATAATTTCTTTCGTGTTTGGCAAAAAATATGTGGTCTCCAGCTTGTCCAACAGCTCATGGGAGTTTTACTTACACAAAAAATGTTCTGAGCTCAGAATGAAAAAATTATTGGTTCAGAGATATAACCAATCAGATCTTGTGTTAGATGTTAGACCAACCAATCAGATATCCTCCTCTACTCTGATTGGTTATCTCATTGTTCATTCTGCCCTCAGAACATTTTTGTGTAAGTAAAACTCAGACGAGCTTCCCAACATCTCATTCTGAAACCTAGGGCATTATTATGAAGTTGGTTGCCTCATTGTTGCTATAATAGCCTCTAATCTTCTGGAAAGGCCTTCCATTAAATGGTAAAACATTGCTGGTGAGAAGTTGGGTGTTGATGTTGGGTTATCAGGTCCCTAAAGAAAACATTTGTATGTGTTCTTCTCTCAATGTGGAACATGACGGAATATGAGACAATCAAAAAATATTGCAGATATAAAATTACGTAGAGTTGGATTCCCGTTGCCTCCTGCAGGAGTAACTTAATCTTGGGCCCTGCTGCATTGCTGTAGGTGTTCCTGAAGGAGATGCTGTACCAGAAGATGGAGGAGCGATGGAAGAGCACGCAGACCTGGGCTGCTATCACGTTACAGCGGAATATTCGTGGCTTTATCTGCCGTCGTAATTACCGCTACTTCCGGCAGAAGGCCATCGTCCTCCAGTCACATATCCGGGGTCACCAGGCCAGGTGGGCCAGCAAAGCCTTTCATCATGTAAAGAAGGACAAATGAATGGAGAGAATAATGCTGTAAACATTATATAATAAAGGACAAACTTAAGGAAGTACATCTGATGGCTACCTGTTGGTCCTTAAGCATATAGACTGGGCAGGGCAAGTGCAATGGTGTAGGAGAGAATTTGATATGGGAGGCTCAACTTAATAAGTTAAAAGCAAAGGTCTGTCTTTTGGGGTAAGCTCCCCCCAATCCCTGTCCCCCATGGTTCCTATGCAAGTCAATAGAGATTTGAGATACTGTATAATAACTGTAGCAGTGGATAGATGGGGATAGAAAAGATAGTGTGCTCTAGTTTTGCTCCATTTTTCTTTAGGAGTGTGTCTCTTAACAAACACCATCACCTTCTGTGTGAGGCAGGAAGCACTACAAGAAAATGAAGCAGTCCTTCACCCAGTTTTGGGCAGCCATGATGATCGCCAGAAACACCTTAAAGAGGCAGCGGTGGCGAGTAAGAACACGGGGGCAACACTGCACTGGGGGTTGCCTGAAGAGACGTGTTCAAACATAAGCTACAAGCCTACATATGCTATAGGAATCCTCGCACTTATCAGACTGATCAGATCCCTTCATCGTCATATGCAGCTTATCTAAACTACATGCCACATAAAAACGATGTAGCGTTTACTTAGCTCCTATCATGAATCTTATCTCTACATTAATATAGTAAATTCTTTCTTTGTTACATCTTATCCTATTACGTGTCTCCGTGTTTGCATGGGTGTGTCTTGTCACTGTTTAGCTTCACAGTACTTATCCTTCTCTTGAGAATCTAAGCCTTGCTTTTAATGCTGCTTTGCTGTAGCACTTTTCTAGGGAACTGAAGAGTATGATTAGAGTATGAAAGAAAAGATTTATTTAAAAGAAACACTGGTCTGCTCGAGCTATTGAACTACAGAGTCAAATGATTTGGATCCCCACAAAAAAACATTCTTCCACTCAATAGAAACTGTTAATAAGCAAAGTAAACTCTCCTCAGACTTATCTAGTCCTCCTAGAACAGGACCACAAGATCCAAACCTGTCATCACATATTAAAATTTCATATTCTCATGAATATAATGCTGTTTTTAGTGTGTTCTCACTTCGTATTACTTCTACTCAACAGTAGCGTGAGTAGAAAATGTAGTAGTAACGATCCTCAAATTCTAACTCTAAGAATGTCTGCATCAAAAATGTCAGTGAAGAATATAATGTCCTTTCCTCGTTTTTTAGCCAGCTGTGGACGTCATGCCAGTTATTTATTGAGCATGTGCTCTGGTAAATATTTCAGCTGAGAGTTTCATTTTGACCAAACATCTTCCCCACCCATCTCCTTCCGTCTTGGACTTCAACCTCTTGTCATACGCGTTACACCTCTCCCCTTACCTACCCAGAATACTCAGTTTACCGGGACAGCTGGATTTCTGTATTGTGTTTTGACAGGTAGGTCTTCTTTTTCCCCTAATATGAAACGTAGGCATGTGGGAGAGGGTGAGAAATCGGGGGTTTGTGGACAAGGGGGTGCGACCAGGTGTGGGCTTGAATTGCAGAAGAATCCCAGGCTCTGGTCCATGTATTATCCTCAAGTAAATGTCAGTTCAGGTTTTGTCTCGGTCAAAGCGTTCACTTGGCAAACATTTCCTTTTACATTGCCCAAGTTTCGGCTGTGCATTGTTATGTCTTTTGCCTGTCATTTTTGGGTAAGGTTTGGACTCTGGCCTATTTAATGGCCTTCAAAAGAGCAGGATGAGCACACATGTGCAAAAATGAAATGTAAGTGCTGTAATGCATGTGACCATAATACAAAAGGGAATTACTTACTACCCACTAATTTGTTGCACTAATTAATGTGTTATTTTAATAAAATGTTGAACACCTGTATTTTTATTTCAACAATGGGAAAATACTACTATCTTAGCAGATACTTTAAGAAGGACAGGGATGTGGATTTTGAGCTGTTTCTTCTACTCAGCTATTTTATTAATATCTATACATTATAATTTGATAGATTTCATCAAGTTAGAATATGATGTGTAATTAGCAAATTAGTTTTAGACAAGTGGATGGGTGTTGTGCCTACTGTACTACAGAAACAATAAAGAATATAATTTCAAAAAATGAATAAAAATATAAAACTTATTAAAATATTGCTGTCAGGCCATATGTGGTGTTTTTGCACACTGTTTTCTAGATTCTGCCCAAGAGCAGCAGCCTATTATAATTTGCTAGTGCCATGCTGTTACGTAAGACACCTGTACAGAGAACAGCCACTGCCTCTGTCACCACTGTCACAACATAGTACTTATTATGGGAAATCTGAGTACATTGAAAAGGGTCATAATCTCATAGTGCAGAACTTCCGTGTCTCCTCATGCACGCTAGCCGTGCTCGCGTCAGTCACATGAACGAGGCCCGGTCCGCAGTAAAACCTGATGTCAGCTTGATTTCTGCCCTCTGATTGGGTCTGTGCTGTTTGAGGTGGAGCAAAGGAACATTTTATTGTCCCTGCCATATAAAAGAAAGTGGTGCCTAGAATAGAACTATAGAAAGATCCTTTGGATTTGGTCGCTTGCTCTTCATCCTTGGATGGAATGATGGCAATAATGGGGTAAGAGAAACACTGATGTTAGACCCCCAAAAAATGGAAAACAATCGAGTCACAATGTAGACATCAGAATAATAGTAGTCTATACCCAGCACAGGTAGGGACCATGCATAGGTGAGACAATTCTAGTTAAAGAGTAACGGATGTCATTGCTTTGTTTTCCTTATAAATTCCACATGTTGGCATTTTCTTTGCATTTGTGGTTCTTGTAAGGGAAAGGTTTCAGGCAGCTGTACTCGGAACTATGCTTACAGACTTAAATGCTATCAAAGACTTCTTGTTTCCGCAATACAAACAAAAAAAGAATTTCTCATCTCTAGAGCCTGAAATTCATCTATTATTAATTTCACATTCTGATAGCCTCCCACAGTCTCTCTTACACTGTTTGTATCCCTTTTTATTGTCCACCTGTTTCAATACAAACCCTTTCATACTTTTTTCATGTCCCTGTATTGACCTTAATGGTGCAGCGCAAATACCAGATGCCTTAGTAAAATAACAGATTGTCCTTTTCCCTCCATAACAAGGTGGTTTTTTGCTAGTCAGGGCATGTGACAAGGTGTATATGTTTTAGCAGGAGCGCAAAGAGAAGAAGAGATTGAGTGCTGAGACAGTGACGGGGAAAACCCAGTCTGATTCTGCTGGAATGGTGAGTGAGCATGCGCCCAGTCCCGTACCGCCGAAACGTCCCAGTTTTCTGCTCCGTGCATTAGCCCAGCCCCATCTTAATGCGTTTGCTTTTGGTTTAAGGATGTGGGAATGTTAGAGATCCCGGTGGAGCTCTCTGCCAGACTGCGTGGAGCGACTGGTGAGTTCACGTGTGATATTGTGGCACGGTACAGTTCAGGCTGCACCCACCGGCAAGAGATTTATTGTGGTGGACTTTAATCAGTCTGTTCTGGTGGTGCAGGCAGGCAGCCTGTTGGATCAGTGGATAACACTATTGCCTCACACTGCCGGGTTGTGGCCTTACTTCCCGGGTTTCTTCCTACCTACTCAACCAGAACTGTCGTTTCACCTGTTGGTCTTGCTGGCGTTTTTCATATAGAGGCTCTCTCAACCTGCAGGGCGCCATCCTGGTTCTGGGGTCACGGAGGTGGCCCCTCCGCAGGTCAAAGCGGAGCACAACCTCGCACTGCCCCAAGATATTAACAACTTTCCCTTCTCCCGATATGCCAACACTGAGCTGAAGGTAAAACTGCTCAAGCTGGTCATGTTAGATTCACATCTGTGTTCTGTGCAGGAAAGCAGAAAATAGACATGTTTGAAAATAAAGCATAAGACAAACTCTGTGACGTTCCTTCTTTGCCCCTGGCTCAGGATGGATGGTGCCAGGCCCAAGGCTACCCTCTTCAGTGGCCTTTGACTTCCCTGGACCATGAGGATGCCCACACAGCCCTAGAGATTAATAAATTGGTCAGCAATGCAGATAAGATCACACCATGACAACTGTATTGAACTGAATTGAATTCCTTTGTTGTCACTGTACACAGTACACTGAGATTCAATATGGAACTAATATGAAATAATACAGTATGAAGACATATACAGTGGTGGCCAAAATTATTAGAACACTTAGCATATTTAAAAGGTTTCAGTTGTTTTTGCTGAATTGGCCATTAAAATACCCATAAAACAAATGAAATATCTACAAAGTGATCATTATGCTCTATAAATGATAGAATAGAGCCTTCATAAGGGGAATCACTGTGCTAAGTCTGGACCTCAGTTGGAAAATAAACTGGACAGATCTATCGTACATTTAAAAGAACGCCTTTGGCTTGAGGTGCAGAAGGCATGAGATACCATTAGTGCTGAAGTTCTCAGGAAACATCTGACACTATGCCGGAGAGATGTGCTGCTGTAATTGCTGCAAACGGTGGACATACCAAATATTAAAGTTAAACGTGGATAAAAATAGTACGTCTCACTTCATCTGATGTTTGTTGTGCGCAACCATCTGCATATTTTATGAACTTTATGAAATGAAATCGTGTTTTGGAGGCAAAAAAGTCAAGATTATCATTTTGGCCACCACTGTATACAATGTACATATACATATATTGCAAATGGTTAGACAGATAGATAGATAGATAGATAGATAGATAGACAGATAGATAGGTTGATTGATTGATTGATTAGTTTGTTGGCTCAGGTTGCTTTTGTCTCAGCCTGATAAGTAAAACTAGCCTCTTTTTTTGGTTTTCTTTTTTCCTCAGATTCTGCGCTTTTCTGGGGACTCTGAACTTACAGGATGGCAGGAGCAGATGCTGGGGAACTACATAATCGAGAAGGGGCAGGCGAAGCCCTCGCTGAGGGATGAGATCCTGGCCCAGCTGGTTTATCACACTTGGGGCCTGGAGGGGGGGGGGACAGGCCTGCGGGCCTGGCTGCTGATGGCCTGCTGCCTGAGTACATTTAGCCCCTCGCCAACCTTGGATAAGCCCCTGCTGAAGTATGCTTTGCTCGGACTATTTCTGACATATTTTCCTTTATGAAAATGTCGCAGTGCTCTTAGTTACTTGCCTTGGCGCCACTTGTTCCGTTCAGGTACGTGTCAGACCAGGGTCCAGGAAAATACCGGTCGCTATGCCAACATAAGCTGCTTACCTCCCAGCAGCAACCAGCCCCAGCCTGCAGAGTCTATCCTGCTACACAGCTGGAGTGGACAGCCAATCAGAGGACAGGAAAAATGGTTCTGGATGTCAACACCTTCAATGGTATGTAGCATCACATATAGCAATACCTAGATAACGATGATTATCTGCCTGGAAAATATGTGTAGTTATTTTCATGAAAAGATAGATGTGATCCTTGGCCTTTTTGTGCATTTTTTATTTAAGCATTATAATTCAGCTGTTTTTTTGTGACAGAGGAAAAGCTAACGGCAGAGGTGGAGTCCTGGACTACTGGAGAGCAGCTTGCTGCATGGCTGCTCAGATTCAGGTTTGCTTATGATCAGCTTCATATTAAAACCACTATCAGGAAATTGCAGTGTTTGCTATACAAAACGTAGCAATAAAATTGCAATTGTTAATTAGGGAAGAATGGATGATTTATTTGCATGTGATGCTAAATGTGTTTGTAGTGCAAACAAAAATTATGACATTGGAGTCATGTAAAGTATTTATCCATTTGTGCATCTTCTAACTGACGGACAGGGTCGTAAGGTGTCTGGAAACTATCCCAGACAGCAGAGGGCACAAGGCTGGGGTACGCCTTTGAGGTGGTGCCGTTCCATTGCAGGACACATATATATAATTGAGAGGCACCAAAGCCTGCCTGTATTTCTACGGACTGCGGGACAAAACTCAAAGAAACCTGTAGGAACCTTGTACAAGACAGGGAGAAAATGTAGATATCACACACACAGAGTGGCGGAGGGAGTAAAACTCCCAACCCGGGAGATGTGAGGCAACACTGAGGGCGCATCTGAAATGGCATACTTATTTGCTATGTAGTAGGTGAAATATAGTACGTGAGGTAAGCAGTATCCAAATCATTAGTGTGGATGAGTCAGTAGGGTAACAGCACCTGATTGACACGCTTCATTTTGAGACATTCCAAAGTATGCAAACAAAGGATGCCATGGTACTGGACATTCTGAGAGATGTTTGTCAAAATGGTACAACTTTAAGCATAAAACATACAAGTTGATCCGACGCTGCATTTCTGTAGTTTTTAACTTTCACGGCAGTCAAGATACATCGTTGGTAAATCTCCCGGTCAGGTAATGTACGAGATGGCACCAACAGAAATTCCGAGCACACTCATACTGTTCCTATGCGTACACAAAGTATGTGCTACATTAACAGTCAAGTAGTAGGCTTCTAACAAAATTCAGTACATACGGTGTAAGTATGCAATTTCAGACACACCCTGAGTCACCATGGCCCCCACTCACAGTATTTAATATACTGGGCTAATTCTACAAGTGGATGCAATATATACATTCCCCAGTACTTACATATTATTATATATTTTTAAATATTATCTGGTGTAATACATCTTTATATAAGGCAAGAAGTATGGATAAGAGAACATTCCAAAAATGAATGTGCAAATAAAGAAATGAATGAAGATAAATAGAAGGCGACTTCCGTACCTGCAGGACTGAAGAGTGTGCCTGCATGTGTTGGATTATGTGCTGTTTCACAGGGGTTTGATGGAAGCTCCTCGGGGCTGGTCTGTGTCGCTCCTGGCTGGGGAGGGCTGGACAGACCTGTCTGGCAGTGACTTTGTCATGGACCTTCTGGCTGAGGTTGAGGCGGACGTCCCACAGGCTGAGCTACTGCCACCACCACCTCTACCAGCCAGTGAATACCTCTTCAGCTCTCAGGGGAACATGTGAGTGCCGAGCCTCCTGAGATACAGAACGCCACGGCAGGGAAATCCGCTGCTGTGTATTCTGAAGGGCTGTGTTCATATCAGTGCATTACTTGGAAAAGATTTACAAGTGCACCTTCATAATGCATTTATAATGCATTCATGGAACATTAATAAGCAACATGTAACATACAGGCTACATGCCATCATTGTGACTACTCACTGCATTTGTTTTGAAGGAAATGCAACTGAACTTGACCAGTATTGCTCATTAAAGATATTTTAAATGCTTTATGAAGCTTTAATCTAAATTAACATGCAATTTATGAATGCATTATGAGGGTACATAATGGTCATGGCATACCATACATACATGCACGACATAGACTTAAAATACTTTTAGAACTTATGTATTGCTTATGCATACAATTACAATGATTCTTATTAATGTGTATTAAAGCTGTCATGTCTTTTTCACTGAAAGTGTTATTAATGTTATGCTTTAAGTCCAGTTGCAGGATACTAACTTGTTGCTTATTAATTTTTTATGAATGCATTATAAAAGCATTATGAAGGTGCACGTAATGTAAGTCATTACCTATTATATTGATATTTGCTATTTTTAATGATAAGACATTGTTATAAATGTACAGCTGCAATGTGAATAATTAACTACAAATTGGCCTAATCAAATCTGAGGTATCTTCAGATAGAAGACACATATCAGGGAGCTCCACAAATAACTGAATGGAATGATTTTTATTTTATTTTAGGAACCTGAACCTACATGATGATGAGATGATGATTCCTCCTGCTCCGTCCATGCAGGCCCCACGACTGCCCTTCTCTGAGGCTTCCTGGAGCAGTAATGATTACCCCTCTGTGGAAGGTGAGGGATGAGAAATTGCAGGTGTGGAGTCCTGGGCACATATCAAGGACACGAAAACAGCCATGAGCTGTGCAACCATTTACTAATATCTTCTTAATTAAATTATATTCTAAGCCCTGTTGTTTGATATTTCTAAAATATCGGAAAAATGGAGTGATAGAAAATACCAACAGGCTCGATTATGCCTCCTTTCTTCAGGTTCCAGAGGTCGGCAGTTTGACACTTTCGTGGATGACCTTTTTGACCCTGTGTGGGACCAAGCTGTGCCTGTCAGTAAAACACGTACTATAAAGTAGCTCTGTGTAAATGCTGGGACTCTCTTGTATGCCTTTTACTAATAAACAGTGAGCTTTCGATTACGCGCTGCATGCAGGTATCTCTGGTCCCCCCATTTGTTCAATCTCCCTTTTAGAGGTGGAGTTTATGCTTTTAATGTAGTGGTGTCTGTGCTTTAAGGACTCGGAGAGAATGGCTATGCTGAACCGACGTTTGAGGGGAGGAGGCGGTATAGGACCCATGCATCCTGGAGTGTATCCTACCACAGGTATGCAGGCCATGTCACTGATACCTTCTTTGGAGATCTAGGTGTTCCTTGTTATATAAAGATGAAAATGAGCTTCCCCCATTCTTGCAGGTGTTTCAATGCCAATGCCAATGGGAGTTTATTCCATGGGTAAGAAAGAACTTGTTGACTGATGTTCATTCTACACATATTATACACTTCACAGATCCTCCTGTGTAGAGTCATGTAAATGACCAGAACAAAAAATGATATGCTTTTCAATCATCAACAGCTGACACAGACACAGGAATATTAATCATCATCTTATTAGATAGCTTGTGTCTGCTTACATACATTTCCTTATTACTGTGTTTCAATATTTAAATATTTGTCAGAGTGTCTGATGCAAATGTTGTAAAAGCCAAATTCTTCCGAATAGGCTGCTGATCTAACGCTCTGGTGTAGTGTGTTTTGCCCTTAAATATGCTAACATTCTCATGTCTAATCACAGGAGTGCCTCCAATGCCCAGCTATCCAGCTGTGCCCACCATGCCCCCTGTAGCCCCAATGATTCCAAACATGCCCAGTAAGGAACTGGACCACACTGGTCCTGAGATGATTTTGGCCTGTATTTTGCTAAAATGTATTTTTGCTAAAAAGTACAAGTCTTTCACTGAACATAGTCATTTTTTTGTCATGTCTTTTATTTTGTGTCCCTTATTGTGATTTTTGCTGCTGTCCTTCTCACCTCACTTTAATGCTTCCCTTTGTCTCCTCTGAAAAGCTATGATGATGCAATCTGCCATGCCCCAGCCTGCACCTGCACCACTACCGGATCCCCAGCAGATGGCAGCGCAGCAACAGGCCTTCATCAACCAGCAGGCTTTACTCATGGAAAGTAATAGGAAATACAATACAATGTTTTCTTTTTTTTTTGCATAGAGAGAGAAATATTTGATGCTATTAGTGAATGTGGATATTTCTATAATATATTTGTTTTTATTATAGGCTCAACAGATGACCCTACAGGCCATAAGTCTTTCACAGCAACAGCAGCAGGAGGAGCAGCTACAAAGGCATAGGCAGCAGCGTTTGGAGCGGCCGGCTTCACCGCGACAGGCAGTGCCAAGGGCAGCACCCGTACCTGCACCGAAACCATCTCCCAAGGCTGCTCACCGCTGGCACACCTCAGAGTCTCGGCCGGAGCCCAGTACCCCAGAGGTCCACGCCTTACTAACCCTCGCGGTTAATTTGTACTTCTCCGTAGAATCTATGTGGTCGGTAACTGCATACGCTGCGCCATATCCTGCCAACCCGGTCCCACGACTTTTCGTGCAGCCATCACGACATAAAAAATCTATTCAAACGTGCTGCGATCACGCTTTAGGTATTTTTTACGTGCTAGCACAACGCTTCACTACCCTATGTGTTTTAATACGCAGTGCGTAACACCGCCACTATGAGCGCTAACTGGTGACTGAGGGACGCGATCTGATGACGCGGCGACAATGTGCAATACAGCGCCTGGTTTTTACTTCTGTTGCATGAATGACTGAATCTATGCAAGCTTGTGAAAATATACTACACATTTCCCACTAAAAGTTAAGTAATAATGTGTTGATTCCTTATCGTTTTTGTTTGCAAAGCGGTTGAACGCGGCTGAAAGGTAGTGAGACGGGGGAAAAGCATACAACCCCCAGAATGCTATGGTGTTCTTTCGTGATCTCATAACTCTGCGACGACGTGCGATGCGACCGTGCAAAACAGTGCCTGGTTTTTACTTCTGTTGCATGAATGGCTGAATCTATGCAATCTTGTAAAATATACAACACATTTCCGATTAAAAACGAAATAATAATGTGTTGATTCTAGGGCTGGGCGATATGGACCGAAAATCATATCTCGATATTTTTTTATAGATTTTTATGTCGTGATGGCTGCACGAAAAGTCGTGAGACCGGGTTGAACCTGCTCCGTGTAGTTCCATTTCTGGGGAGGTGTGCCCAGGTGTGAATTAGACCTTCATGTGCTAAGTTAAGCTGCTAGTGTCTCAGCTCATGTGTCACTTTCTTTAAGGCCTTTGGAATACAAATATATTTACAGCCAATTTCATATATGTATTGGCAGCCAGAGGAGACTGTGGACACTTTGAGGGCCGAAGAGCCAGAATCCTTTAAAGAGAAGAGAGACTTTTTCCAGAGAATCGGTAAGGACTATTAAACAGGGCCATGGCTGCCTTACTCCTGTAACTTTCATATGTTTGACCTCGATGCGTTGGACTCATTCTGCATCAATACAGCTGAATCTGGTTTTCTGTGAACGACCTCTTTCTACTAGTAATAGAAACATATATCAGTTCAAAATAAACAGAAATAAAAAGGAGCCGGGAAGAGCAGTCTATTTGTTATAGTTAAATAGTTTAGTTGGACAAAGGTCACATGATTGAATCAGTTTCAGGCATGGCATTATTTTATGTGATTACACAGATTATTTTGTATTTAGTTGTAATTGACAGCGAATCACACACACATGAGTTGTACCATTTTTCATTAATTATAAACATCAATACACATTTCTTTACTCCGATCTAAAGAAAACACCTTAGAAAGTATGACCTTTTTAAATATCCACACAGTAATATTATATATATATATATATATATATATATATTAGGGCTGTCAAAATTGACGCGTTAACGCGGATTAATCCAGCGTTGTGATT
>JAODKM010000088.1:11451006-11471754 GCA_026780845.1 Petrocephalus sullivani | reverse complement strand
AGTGGATTAATATCAATTGAAGCATTGCTAGTATTAATGTAAAGTGATTTTGCATTTTGCAGCATATTAAAAAAACACGCATTCCGTGGACGGAGTTGGGGTGGGGGGGTTGGTGGAATCATAGGTCCACACCAATGTCCAGAGCAAATCTATGCGCTTGTGTATGACTGATACTGAAGATCCAGCTACTGCTCACTGATCAAAAGCAGCTGCCGTTATGCTTTCATGTTCATAAATGAACAATGGGAAACCACCCAATATTGCTGGTGACTTTGCAAATTTCTTTAATTACCTAGTAAAACATTTCACTTAACTTTTATATGCATATTAAAAACTCTATATCCAGTTTTTAAATTGAAAATGAACTAGTAATAACCTGTAAAATTACAAAGAATTTCCAGACTGAATATTACTTTGCATATTGAAATGTTATACAGTCGTCAATTGCAAAAATGATAACGCACGTCTATGAGATTCCTTTTGCAGTATTTTCACGTTTCATTTTTCTTCCTCTTTCCTGTCTAATGATTTCTTTGACGGTAGTTTGTAAATTAAAGTGTACACGTCATATTTTTGCCGAAGCAACAGTTTTAAGATTGTAGTTCTCTTTTAGTAATGGTGGGAATGTTTAGGTACGGTCCCCTTTTAGAGAAATATTATCACACAATTTTATTTTTATTTATTGACTTTGAGTCTATGATTGTGAAATTTCATGAGGTTGAGAACCAAAGGCCTCAGTGAAATACATTAGAAAATATTATCAATAAAATGTCTCAATAATTGCTTTTTTTTTTTTATTCATTGTTTTAAATGCTTCATATGTGATAAAACTGGAAAACCTTTGTGAAAGGTGAAGACACAATAAAACTGTACTGTGATAAAGATGACATTCTAATTTTTATTGACCTAATATGACCGTTCTATGACAGGCTTACCTAACCTCCATGCTTCTAGGAATGGCCTCTAATCAGATTCAGGAAATTCCGATCACATGTATATAATGATGGAAATGCCAGGAAATTCCTTTTTTTATTGAGCGAGCCAATCAGATAAGGATATAATGTATCCTCAAAAAACCCCAAAGCCATGAAGAAAGAGGAGGGTAATGTGGGTTATAGAGATCATATAAACAGGATCAGTCAATCTTGTAGGTAACAGCGGCTGCCTAGGGCAGCGTTTCCCAACCTAGTCCTCGGGGAACACCG
The DNA here is from genome assembly GCA_026780845.1 of Petrocephalus sullivani. Classification (NCBI taxonomy): domain Eukaryota; kingdom Metazoa; phylum Chordata; class Actinopteri; order Osteoglossiformes; family Mormyridae; genus Petrocephalus; species Petrocephalus sullivani. The sequence continues at coordinate 11,470,549 of JAODKM010000088.1, read as the reverse complement.
GACAGTCTACGTTTTTGCTTCCTCTCAGCCTCCAGCGTGCCTGTACCAGGTATTTGGTGTTCCTGATTGTCTAGGTGTTGGGAGGGGGCAAAAATGTGGACTGAGTTGGGAAACACTGGCCTAGGGCTCCAACTTCAGAGGGGGCGCAGACTTGCCAGTCCATTTCGGTTTGCTTTCGACGGGGAGCACCTAGCACATTAGCTAGGACTGGTACTGCATATAAAATATAACAGTATGATCATTTTATGGTGTTAGAGAGTGTGCCAGCATCCCAGAGTTGCCTGTTCACTGGTGACGGTGAGACTGGTCTTTTGTGGGTATTATAAAATGCAGCTGCCAGCTGTTACCCAAATTACACACTCTAATGTTTCTATCCTCTTGCTCAGGTGTGCACTGGGGCCTCCCTCTCCTCTTTCTATTGTGGTTAGAGCCAGCTTGTGCTGCTCTGTGAAGGGAGTAGTACACGGCATTGTACAAGATCATCAGTTTCCTGGCAATTTCTCGCAAGGAAAAGCTTTTATTTCTCAGAACAGGACGAGACTGAAGAGTTTGAGAAGAAAATTGCTGTTGCCAGTTGTGGTTTTCAGGTGGACCACAGGGGCAGTACTGGGTCAACGCAAGTCAAGTCAAGTACCGGTAAGTCAACGCAAGGCTGTAGTTTCGTTCGTCAGCGAGATCGCCACCTGCTGGTGAAATCTGGAACAGACGGCAAACCATTAAACTCAGGCAAAGTCGCAAAGTCTTTATTATTTTACCATTACAGCAAAGCAAAGCAATATAATGATGCGAGAGAATATCAGCGAGTGATCGCAACGGCTAATTTCGCAACGATTATTAATCTAAGGCTTTGTATTCTTTGCACATGCTAGCCGGTGGGTGTTTTAGGCCGATGTGTGAACAAATATATATTTCTCGAAACACTGAAGTACGGGCAGGACCTGTTTATTATACGCTATCCCAAAATAGAAAATAAGACTCTTTCGCACTGCTCGAGCACGCGAGCGGTTTGGGAGAGTCCGCGCGCTTATTATCTAAATTAACAGGTTTTGTATGAAGAGGAGCGTCCGCGTGGGCGGCAGGTGTCACGGTGCTCTGGCGATGGGACGTGTCGCTGGAGGGGTGGGGATGGGTCTTTGGGCTAAGCGGAGCAAAGCCGCGGTGAGGCCCCGGCGCCCCACCGCTGTCAGCACGCCCCCCTCCGCCACACCACGCCCCCATCCGCCACGCCACGCCCTCGCTGCGCACAGCCACTTACTAACATGGCCGACAGGCGAGCGCGTCGTCCGGGACCGGGGGCACCGAAGCGCGCTCGCTAGACGCCGCCGCCACCGCCGCTCCGTGAGTCCCGCAAGCGGCGCGCGTCGTACCGGCGCACCTAGCCGACCTTAGCCCGCCATCCTCCGGGCCAGATGCTGCACGGTCGCCGGCGCCCCGTAACGCTGCACGGTAACCCGCGCTGCCGCCGCCGCCGCCCCGGGACCGCGGGGCGCTGGTTTCCGCTTCGCGCAGCTCGGCTCCGCGCCGCGCCCGCCTCCGCCTTCCCCCGGCCCCGCTCGGGGTGTCCGCCTTGACGTGGCGCCGCACGCCCCGCGCTCTCGGACCGCGTTAGCCGGCGCCTTAGCGCCGGGGGTCGCCGGCATGGAAGGCGGGGAAAAGGCGCACCAGACGCAGCCATTCCCGTATTTTGTTTAGCGGACCTCCCCGGGAAAGTGTCAGCAACGCGGGGCCGAGATGGGGGGCTGCCGGGCGGGTTCCGAACCAGACACCTGTTTTCAAGGTGACGGGTGGCACTGGTGCTCCGGCGGTGTAGCTGTTTGGCTGGTGCGCTGCTTATGTGAGACGCTAATTCACTGGCTGTGGTAACTCAGACGTCTCCCGCAAACCCGCAGCCCAAGTGCGCGCTCATAACTGAAAATTCAGTCGAATTATCTGCGCTCAAATTGCACTTGCGCGAAATTACCGTGCAGTGCGGTACTCGTCGCCGGAGGAGTTAGGGATGGGGGGTATTTTTGCTTACACTGAATTTGCCGCGGTCTGCGCCGCGTTGAACTGTTTATGTTCTGCGTAATATGCAGTTATAAGACTGGAATTAACAAGCATGCGTTTTATATAGTAATCGGCAGTATTAAAATGTCATATATAAGATAAAAACACGTTTCACTCAATAGGATTCTAGGACTGGTAGAAACTGAAAAGTATGCGCAGTACGAAGTGTGGTCCGTAAAATTTGACTCTTCAAGAAACATGTTATAGCTGTTCTTGTTACAGAACCGACTCAAATGGTTTTTGGAAAATGGTATGAGTTTTCGTAGAGGAACTGGTTAAATTATCACTACCCCTTCCTCACCCAGCGCAGAGTACCGTGCTATACAATGTATTTGTGCACGGGAATTTTATGCTCGGTCGTAGATTTACTTTCGCCCAGGTCGGAGGGCCAGCATCGTCAAGCGGAAAATTTAAGATCGGTGGCAGAGTAGGTGAACTTTTTCATTAACCAAACGCTGAACATTGCGAAGATCTTATTGCTACGGAGAAATAAGTGAGTTTAGTGAGTTGGGGTGTTGTCACGCTCAGTTTTTATTGCATGATTTCCCGGGATGAAGCTTGCATGTCTAAACTTTAACCCGCTTCATGCACCGCTATGTGAGACCTGAGATGGGTTGTCATAGCAAATAACCAACTGCAGATTAAGCAGTTTCCTTCTGAATAATAGAAGTGTTGTCAATATGAATCTGATATATAAAAGTACAGAAAATGCACAAAAGTATACTAGTGAGTCTATGGGAAGGTCATTATTTTTTAACTCAACATCGGGTATGTTACGAAATCTAATTATAAAAATATAATTAATTTAATAATGCTGTTTCATAGTCCCGTTTGTTCTTTGCTGGATCCCTATGGCCTATGGATGTAAAAGTATCTGAGTGAGAGGTGAAATGTAGTCTTATTTTAACATACTCTGGACATCTTCACCTCTGATTTCTAACACGTGACAACAAGGACTGAACCCAGATCACAAGTTCCTTAATTCCATTTAAAAAATGTTTTGAACAGTGGGTGAGCTTTTATGATGTAGGAAGTGAAAGGGTGCATCAACCGTCATGTTTCAATAGAATTCCTGTTGTTGGGAGACATATCATTAGGAATAGCAGTTTAGTTTCTCCTTCGATACGACTCTGTTAGTATCTCTCTGTTAACAGTTCTCTCCACATTCCTCATAATGTTTGAAGTTAGGTGTGTTCAGATCCCAAAATAATCTTAGCGTGATTTTGCTGGAAGAATGTTCACTTTTGAATTGTTTGGCTGGTTGCATTTGCACTATGTGCTTCGATATTCACTATCTGACTTGTGACGCACACATTTAATCTCCTACAATTATTGTTTGTGTGCAAGAGCCCCGTCTTTGCTGTGCGTGCAGAAATTCGGTGTTTGAGGGTTTTGTTGACGCAATGGAGGGGCTGCGAGGAAGGCTACCAGGTGAACACTTTAGATACAATTTGGAAGTGCGATTTTAGGACGGGATGGTCAGCTATCTATTCGTTGCTTAGACCTGGCTCTGGGTGATGGAAGTTTAGCACCATTTGGACAGTTTGAAGGCTGAGAAGAGGTGGGTCATCTACATGGCAAAGAAAAGGAGGGGGGCGAGTAACAATAGGCAGTTTACAGATATCCCCAGAGCCTAGCAACATATGGATTAATTCTTCTTCCATACTTTATTGTGTATTATTGTTGTGCATAGTCATGCAATTGCCCAGCCATCATAGTCACAGTAGAAACTACAGTCTATTTGTATTCTTAAGAGTTAATTTGTTCAGCATTGCTTATGGTTGTGAACCGTGTCAAATTAACCCGAATAGTCACTGCCCTCTGTGTTTTTATTTATTTATTTTTTATGGATGCTTTTATTAATATTCGCTCATGAATCCAAGTAAGTTGTGATGTTTTCCGAACCCAGACGCCTGACTGCAGTGTGATGTAGGCTGGAGGCTCTGACGCCTTGTTTGGCCAAAGCCGGCTGACTTGGCGAATGCTGAGCTCTGGCTGCACTCGTCTAGCAGGTGTTATGACCTTGGGACATGCTGACAGTTTTCCTTTTTCTGAATTCATAATGTATATATGTTATACAGGGAGTCCTCGCCTTACGAGGTTCTCCACATAATACGTTTTGAGTTTATGATGCTAACTCCTATAAAAACCGTTTTGGCTTATGCCGAAAGCTCCGTGCCTACGTACTACGTGGGCAGACTAGTTTGGTTGTGCGCGGCGACATTTTTACAGTCATTCGCGGTGGACCGATTTCAGCATGTATTATTCGAAAATGAGCCGCAGAGCAATGGTGGTGAGAGGAACAGTTGTGATAAGAGATCCCACAATGCAATATTCCCTTAGAACAGGAGTCTCAAACCCCAGTCCTGGAGGGCCAGAGTTCTGTGTAGCTTAATTCTTTCCCTGTTCCATCACAAATGATTGTGCTCAAGTGCTGTATGGTAATTAGCTCAGTGAGTTGAATCAGGTGTGTTAAATGAGGGTAACCCCAAAAATGTGCAAGACTCCGGCCCTCCAGGACTGGAGTTTGAGACCCCTGCCTTAGAATATACATACCCCCGCCCCCCATTACGTTAAGCTGGGGATAGGATTCATGAGAGACGGAGTGTTGTCCTGTGTAAAGAAGTACACTCATTAAAAGAAATATACACCCCGCTTGCAGTCGGCCCTAGTCTTCTCCGTATATGCCGAAGTCGTTTTTGCATTTCAAGGTGGCAGGAATTCCACTCCATAGTTTTTATGTTCTAAATTTTGGTTTTACAACTGTATTAGGATAGGTAAGTGACTTAGGCTAGGGTGAGTTTCGACTTACACCTAAATTCGAGTTACATTACTGTCACAGGGACGGAACTGTATTGTGAAATGAGGTATTGCAGGCATGGATTGTATGTTTTAGCACCAATTTGTCACTCTCCTGTAATGTCTTATTTCTCCGTGGTTTTGTTTACAGAGCCATCCTTTATGTGATGAAGACAGCGGACACTCTCAGTAGAGGACCTCCGCAGTCTTTGTGCTTTCCGCTGAGCCTTCGGGAGTGAAGGAGCTGTGCGCGATTCCCAGTACACTGGCCTGGCACGCCAGTACCGTGGACGGGGCTGGCACAGCCGTGGGCCTCCGCTTTCGAGGGTGTTACGGGGACTGTGTTCTCGTCTTCCAGTCCCTCTGTTCCTCGGAGCATGCTTAGCGGTCGCAGTAGCGATGGAACAGGATAGGAAACCGGTAAGTAATGAGGTCCCTCTTGGTTTATCGCTCCTAATCTTAAAGATGGGGGTATTTTGGACCCCAGTATGGCCTGGTTGTTTATATCCTCAAATGAAGGTAAGTGTTTCATTTTGCTGATGGTGCCCATCTCATGTCTGCTGGCAACTTATTTAACTGCTTCTGAACTTGAGATGGAAAAGCAGTGTAGGTGGGTAGTGGGAGTATGAATGGGTGTGTTACATAGTTATGTGCCTAAAGGTACACAGTGCATCAGACGAGCAGAGCGTGTTAAACATTTCATTATACGTATCAGTATGATTTATATAGCTTCTTTTGATTGCCTTCTTAATGTTGATTACTAATACTCTTCTGAAGTATTTGACATGGGTGCTTATAGGACATGTACTCTGAAGATGAGGACATATTAAGAATCGCGAAACTTTTTTGGCATGGTGTTATTTACTTTAATAAAGACGAGTAATCGAAGAACTTTTGTGTGCTGGTTTACTCGGCAGTTTTTATACATGAATGTTTACATTTCTCGAACTTTCAGGCCTATAAATTGTGGAGAAATCTGAGCTGGTTGCTGCTTATATTTCAGTTAATTATAGAAATAGAGGTTGATAAATTTAATTGTGAGCCTGCTGGGAAGAATATCCATCGGGGTGTTTACTGTCCTTTCACTTTCACCCTCAAGACCCCTGCAGGAGAGAAACTGCCGTTATAGCAGGAATTGATACTGGCCTTGCTCCCGCTTGCTGCTTCTCCCCCGATCTGTGCTCAAAGTGCAGACTCAGGCCAAGCCTCAGCTATTGCCTTGCATTGGAAGCAGCACACACTGGAGTTGAATATCCACTGTCTGCCTCTGCATGGGGTTTATGGGTGCCCCGTGGGAGCTTTGACCGACTTTTGACCCCCTCCCAGAAAAACAAAAAACTATGACATCTCATTCTCCCAATCCTTGTCCTTGCTGTTTTCCTGGACAGCTGCATTTGGCTGGGTGTGCAGTTTTGACTAGGGTCTGGGACTGCATTGAGTTTGCATGGCTGAGTCGGGTGCCTGAGTCTGGGCAGCCGGAAGGGTGGGAGAGGAGGGTGATCCACCGACTTTCCCTCGCATTATTTTTGAAATGGTCTCATTCCTGTCGCAGGGCAGGAAAAATCATAACCGAAGAAATCAACAATTAAATAAAAAAAAAATAATAATAAATCAAGTATGACCTTGAGGGATAGAGCCATCCAAACCGGGGATGTAAGTTGGTCGTTTAGTTTTCTGCTGCCTTGGTTTTGCAGTTGGTTTTGTTCAGGGATGCCTGAGGTTTTGGCTTCGTATCGGCAAGGTGGGCGTCTCGCCCTCTATCTGCTGGCCTGCCTGCCACGGTATGTTCCTGCAGGCGAAAGCGTGTGTGATCGCCCGTCTCGGGCGTGCGCCTGATGACCGGCAGCCCCTGCAGCTTGTGTGTGTGTCCGCTGCCTGCCGGCAAGCGTGGGTGCCATTTACATTTCGTTGCTCTCAGCAGAGGTTATTTTTACCAAGGCCTGTCCCTGGTAGGCAGTACAGTGATGTCGGGCTCGCATCACTCTAATGGGAATTTTCTTTTTCCTGGGAGGGCCATAGAGCATGGGAAAAGACTGCGTTCCCATGCCGAGTGTCTGTTCGTTACGTTACTGCTGCTTCTCCGCACTCCTTCCTTTTTTGTAGTTGCTGGTTCCGTCGTTATAATTTCTCTTGCGCATCAGCTGGGTCCATTTTTCCAGTAAATTTGTGCGAGTGACACATCAGTGAAGAATGAAGAACACTAGCTTGCTTTGGAACTGAATTGGACGAACATGGCAAAAAGTTGAATTGTGGCTTCAGTGCCCTGGATTTGTGATGCCTTGTTCCTAAGGGTGTGCAGACTGTGTGCTTTTCAAGGCCATTGTAGGCTGCTAATGTTGCCTATTAGTCCCGAGGCTGTTGGCTGAGAGTTTTGCCAAATGAGATTGTACCTAATTATGGGCTGAACCTTAATATCAACATGACTGATAAAGGAATGCGTAAAAGGCTAAATGAATGAGCAGCAGAACAAGTAATTTGATAAATATCTATGTGTAACGACTGCATAAATTATATCAAGAATACTACCAGCGATACCTTTAGGCACCTGGTTATCAATCTGAATAAATCCCGACTTCAGACAAGAACAGAGCGAATTAATTCAGTGTTAAATAATTAATGGGAGAATTAACATCAAAAGGACATGCTTTTCTATTCCAAGTGTGGGGAACAGCATTTGTCAAGGTGCATCATACTGTATTGTTGTTATAAAAATCATACTTTCATGTATACATTTCCTAATAATTTACCCATTACCTTTTCTGTCCCTTTTAAATAACAATTTGCTTGTATTTACAGAGTTATGCTAGGTCAACCTTCTAACTAGTAAATTAATAAGTTTTTGTGATTGTGTTCATTTGCATGTTTCCTGTCACCTTTATCTGATGATGCTGATTTCTTCAGTGTGAATGAGGTGTGTGTGTGTGTGGTTTTTTTTGGGGGGGGGAGGGAGATTATCTATATATTAACTCGTGGGGACTAAATGTTCCCACAGTCTGACAACATATTTTGTCGATCCACACAAGGGGAAACTCAATTTTATGAAAAAAATCTGTGCATGTGATCAGAAAACTGAAAGTGCCAAAAGTCTTATTTTGTTTGGTTACTTATGGTTAAAGTTAGGGCTGGGTAGGAGTTAAGATTGTTATTGTTGAGTTGAGGGTATTTCCATAGAAATAAATGGGCTGTCCCCACTATAATATCAAAACAAATGTGCGTCTAAGGGTGACATGTTCCAAGACCTACCGTAGATGACGACGAACCATCCATGAACCCCAATTATATGACGTGATTTATCAGTTACGCATAGTAAAAGATTACCAACATTAATTACAGTGATAATAAAGTAGATGCTCTACTTGTCAACATAAAGGCATAGCTTAAAATAATATACAGTTTACTTTTGGTAATTAACCAACCCTGCTCAAATCCGCCAGCAGTCCATGGCCTGGGGGAATACTGGGCCGCTCGCCATGCGTACAGGAAGCAGACTCAGAAATCAGCGGTGCTAATTCCGTCTGGTAGTTGGGGTTTAATGGGTAATTTGGTTGAAATGGGGAAACTTTTGGCTGATGATGTGGTGCTAATTGTGGCTTCTGGTTATCTAGGAAATTTTATAAGTGTACCGGATATTTTGAAATTAGATAGTGAAGAAGCTGTAATGATGTATGAACCACACGTTTGTTAAACTAAAGGTATTTTTGTTCCTTTACAATTCAGCTAGCACTGTACCCTAAAACATTTGATTTTACAAATAGGGGACTTCACCCGTGTTATGGGTAGTATTTTGATTTGGGGTTTTTATAGAATGTACTCTGTCTGGTTGCTGTTATGCAACAGCTTTGGGTGAGAAGTGAATCTCTTCCTCTCCATTATCCTCACGGCCTGAATGTAAAGTGTGCAGTAAATACGGAGGCGTGCATCTCTAATTTTATTTCTGTGATGTGTGGCTGCTTTCTGAAGTGGAAGGCTAATGCCGGGGGAGCGTGGCGGCGATCAGACAGCGAGTGCATTAAGCGGTTATCGTTTCAGGAGGAGGAGGCGCCCCCCCTGGGGCTCTCCACGGCCCAGGCCCTCGGCATCCTGCGACGCCAGCTCTCCAGCCTGCTGGAGCAGCAGCAGCAGGTCACCAGGAGGAGGCCCGCTCTGCAGGTGCCCCCGCACGCGTTTCACCGTAATACCCGTCCCGATGTTCCCCAGCCGTCTTACCTGCGGCTATAAAGGGCTCCTTTGGGTTCTGACTGCTGCTTGTTTATGTGGGGCCAGGAGCTGTGGAGCAAGAGCTTCCTTCACCATGACAACCGTCACTCCAGCTTCCATTGGCCCGGAGCTGCCCTCACCCTTCTTGTGGTGTGCGGACTGCTCTGCTGCCACGAGAGCCAGCCGTACGGCAGGTATCTACCGCGCCTCTGAAGCCGCTCCGTGTCGCCGATGGCTGCTGGTGTGATGACTGACTTGGGCACCTCTGCCTCTGAAGCCAGGGTATCGAGCTGGTGAGCGCCTCTGCGCTCTTCCTCCTCTTATTGCTGAACCTCTTCCTCATCGGGCGCCAGGAGAGGCTGAAGAAGAGTGAGATGGTGCGCCGGCTGAAGTGCATCATCGCCCAGCTGGACAGTAAGTAACGAGAGGGGGCGTTACGGTGAGGCGAGGCGTGTGGCAGTGCCAGCGGCGAGGCGTGTGGCAGTGCCGGCAGTGCGGCGTGTGGCAGTGCGGCGTGTGGCGACTGCATTGAGTAAAATGGAGAGTACTGACGAGTGTGCTCCACAGATGCCCTGCAAGGGAGCGCGGAGGAGCCAGTGAGGTGGTCGCCCTCGCTCTACCCGGACTTGTACACGCCCTCTTCGCCCTCCTGGTCACTCCACTGGACGTACAGGGACGACCAGCTGGTCAACCTGCCGGTCAGCCTGCTGGTAGAGGGTGACATCATCGCACTGCGGCCTGGACAGGAGTCCTTTGCTTCCCTGCGGGGGATCAAGGTCAGCTTTTCAGGCGTTTGTCGGGCTGGACCGTCCCGTCCTTATTGGACGGGGATGCTCATTGTTTCTATAGGATATCGCTTTGGCAGCTGTAAATAGAGGAAATCCTTTCCGTGCTGTAGGGAGATTCTCTAATGCCTGACCCCCTTATTCCTTCCGCCTGTGCGTCTTTCCAGGATGATGAACACATCGTCCTGGAGCCTGGTGATCTCTTCCCTCCCTTCTCCCCTCCCCCGTCCCCTCGAGGGAATGAGAAGAGGGGTCCTCAGAGCCCCCAACAGTTCCGCCTCTTCCGAGTAGTGCGGACCCCGATCCTTGACAACATCCGGTAGGCGTCTTTCGCCCCGAAGGCTGGGAATGCCTGATGGTCTGGTTACGGTTATTGGATGTAATGGATGGATGATGGGTGTTTCTGCACCGCTCGTACCGTTCTGAAATCGCCAGCGGATCATTTCAGCAATGTATTTTGCTATACTAAAAGCTGTTTATTACGTTTGCTGCACATATTACATGTATGTGAATGTATATACATGTAATACAGAAAAGTACTATATTGACGGAGCTCCTTCTCGTTTCCCTTCCTGTTCCTGCAGCAATAGTCTGGAGCTGGCTCTGTCCCGGCCTGTGACGGCCCTGGATAACGAGCGCTTCACCGTGCAGTCCATCATGGCCAAGTTTGCCTGTCCTGTCGTTCTGGTACAGAATGGTCTAAATTCATATGCTAAATTCCTTCTCCGCAGGAGTCTGCCTCATGACGGCATTCCGAAACACCTTTCCCTCTGTGATGTCGCTCTCCCGCAGGTGGCGTTCTTCACGGTGAACACCGTGCGTTTCTTCCTAAATGCCCCCGGTCTCACATGTGGCTGCTTCAACTTCTTTCAGCTCCAGGTAAAAAAAAATTTAAAAAATCCCATTCGTGCCTCAGCTGGTCTCGCATGAATTGCCGGCTGTTTCAGTCTATCTGTGATAAATCTGTCACTTTGCAGTCTCCATTTCAGTCTCCCTCCCTCCATTTGTTCAGCTACTTCTCCTCGTCGTGTTTCAGGTGCATTGCAGTGCACTAGCTGGGCCCGTTGGGTTGACCGGCTCCCTTTCGTCTGGTCTTGTCACAGGTGATGGGAGTGCTCCCCATCCTTCCCCTGCTCTTCCCCGTCATGTGGGTGCTGGTGAATGCCTACGGAGAAGCCAGGGTCCTGGCCGAGTCCAGCCGCACGTCTTCGACTGGCCTGGTGAGGGCGCTCCGTCGCTTCCATTCACTCGCGCGGCATGTCGACGTCCTAGCCGGTAACTCGCCTTCTCGGGCGTCCCAGGCCGCAAGCTGTGCCTCATGTCGTTCTCTAAGCGAGGGTGGGAGACCAAAGCCGAAATCGAGTCGTGGAATCCAGGGGAGGCAGGGCCGTCTGCCTGACCCCCCACCCCCCATATGTTAATTAGCCTTCTCTCTCGCCCCAGCTTGCTAAGTTCTCTGAGGACACTCTAAGCAGCTACACAGAAGTGGTGTCTTCTCAGGTATACCTTCTGAATTCCTTGCCTCTTCCTGTTACTGTAGCCCCCCCTCCATGCCCATTGCAGCTCCCCCCACCCCACACCCCCCTGGCAGTTTTCTGTGTCCTGGTCACCTTGCAGTGCTTCTTGCCTTAGTGTGCCCCCACCCAAGAGTCAGTCTCTTGATCGTATGCCTCTGCTGTGTATTCCCATGGCTAGCGTCTGTGGTACGTTTCTTGCGGTCCAGTTTATTTTTCTTATTTTCTCTGCTGCTGAAGTCTATCTAGCCGTCATAATTTTTTTTCTTCCTTTGATTCCAAAAGAAATTAGGTTTAAGTAGTGGACCTGGTATCTTAGCGGTTACACTTTACTTAAGGGTACTCTATAATTTGTTTGCTCCAACTTTTGTCGCTGTCATAAATGCTGACATAGGGAACTCCCTGTGCTAGCATATGACGGCCACAAGCCTTCATAAATGCTTATGACAAGTTATGTCGGCTGTCATGAAGGGCTTATGTTGGTGTCATGTAGCTGTCATAGAGCACCCGTAAGTAAAGTGTTACCCTCTTAGCAGTTGTGCACGAAACGGGTCTCACTGCATGTTTTGCAAACCCATTGACGGCACCTGTTCCTGCCCCCCCACCCCAACACACACCATTCAGTTTGCACCTGCACCTCTTCAGAATCCCTTTAATGTGTGCCTGTGCCTCTTCATTTAACCTGAGCTTTGCATGATGGGACACTGGGTCATGTGACTCACAGTGCCGCGTTTGACACTGGCTGAGAATGCCCTGGATGAAGACTGCTAGCGATCTTTCTTATTTTACACCCCAATGGCCTGCATGAACTGAGAGAAGAGTTCAACCCCAATGCCTTTACGTCTTTGCTTTTGAAGTGTGATCTTAGTGTTATAACAGTGTGAATTTTGTATCTTTTTGTTGTCCTTTGACTTTGATTATTCTGGCTTTAGTAGTTTGTGTGCTCGGAGTGGTGTGGTCTGGGATTTCACAGGACTTTTTCATCTTAAGGGAATGAAACGTTTGCTCATGCTAGTTTTCCGCCCTGCCCTGCCTCCAGCTTTTCTCGCTTTTAGCTGGAACCGTCTCGGCTGCTCAGGTGTTAACGTGAAATCCCAGAGTCCACGCCTGCTCTGGTGTTTTCCTTTCATGAGCAGGACTGGCCGGCTGCGTGTGTCAGCTGGACTCAGGGTGCGGCCTCATTCTCTGCTGGATCTGCTCCTGTCCTAGAGGGCTGCTGTACAGGAGGTGCTTCTTTGCAACAACAGCATTTTCTTCATTAATTTACATGTTTACTTTATTAGCTTGATTGGTGTTGAGTTGAATAGAGAGCCTACTGCTACAGCAGCCAGGCAGGTCAGGTGGAGGAGAGTTTTTTTTAGCTAGGGCTGAACGATTTATCGATGTCAAATCGAAATCACGATTAGCAAATCAGTTGCACACAATGCGATTAACAAATTGTAAAGGCTGCGATTTAGGATATGCATTATTCAGCAGGTCTGACCCAGGATTTAAAACTATCGTGAGAGCAGTTTTGCAAATTCATTCTGTCCGCCTTGTGTGACAGTCAGTCTCACCAGTCAGAAGTGCTGTGGTCCTCGCGTGCCAATCATGCTCACCAATCAGAAGTGCTGTGGTCCTCGCGTGCTAGTCATGCTCACCAATCAGAAGTGCTGTGGTCCTCGCGTGCCAATCATGCTCACCAATCAGAAGTGGCCCAAAGTGACTGCGTATACGCCCAAGCAACGGACACGTGAAACCCAAGGAAACATTCGCAGTGTAGAAAAATATCGGTTCTGCTGTGAATTACCTGCATATATAATGGTCAGAGGTTGTTCACAGGAAGGTCCTATTATTTGGGGTCCAAGCAGCATTAGCTGCAAGATCCCTAATGTTTTTATTACTGGAATTATTTTCATTACTTTTATTTTACTTACCACAGTCGCGGCTTTTGTGATAGTAGTGTCATTGTTCTCTGCTAATTTGACCCTTGTGTACATGGGACTTTCCGGAAGCACGTTACTAAGGGTAAAAAAGCGGCCGAGCGCCATTTGCAAATGCGGTACTTAAAATGTGCGTGTAAATATACAATCACTTTACCACGTTCGGGTTGCTAGAGAATTGTTCTATGGCTTATGTGTGTTATTAATCATTTTTGTTAGAATAAATACACTTTGGATTGAATTCATATTTCCATTCTTATCTTTGGATTAATGTATAGTGCAGTTCAGATTTCAATGTACGGTTGTGCTCAATTTGTTTTTTATACACGTGTAGTGGAGAAAAAATTGCAAATGCAATCGCAATATCTGTCAGATAAATCACAATTAGATTTTTTCTTAAAATCGTTCAGCCGTAGTTTCAGCCTAAATGGGGCCAGTGTGCAGCTTGGCTGGGTGAGTTAGGATGCTGGGCCTGTGACCGGATGGTTGCCAGTTCAAATCCCAGGCTCAATAGACTGATGTCACTATTGGGTCCTTGAGCAAAGCTCTTAACCCCAAATTGCTCAATGGTCTGACTCAAAAATGTATGTTGCTTTGGGTAAATGTGTTTAATAAGTAAAATGTAAATGAATGTAATCACTAGTACATGTGCACAAGTTTGATCTTAAGGTGCGACTTCCCTGGTTGCTATAGTATCGTGGTGCCTCACTGTAGCGGTAGGCGATACACTGACAACAGAGTGTGGCCTCACTGCCTATCCTGCAGTGCCACCACACTCACTGGTCCCATCCCAGCTTTTCCCACCATGCCCTGTGGCTTCCAAGGGGGTAATGGAAGCGAACGAGTCAATGGGCTTGAAGTTGTCCTTATGTAAGTTGTGCAGTGGCCAATGAGGTGGTGCCGAGTGGCTGGCTCCTGGACCCGCCCATTATCCCTTTCTTGGAGAGATGAGAAGGATACGGGGTGGAGCGTCTGGCACTTTGCATGATAAAGCTGCTGATCTCTCCTCCGTGTCCATGCAGGAGCTGTTACGTTGCATCTGGAGACACTTGGTCAGTGTCCTGAGAGGAGAGTCCCAGACGCTGTGCTATACCTCGAGCCTGCTACACAACCTTGGCTCCGTCACCGTGAGTCTGACCCACGTCGATTGCTCCCACGCTTACATGTACCTGCTGCTCCATGGTCTGCAAACGCCCACCTGTGCTAAGGCACTCCGGTTGATTCTGTATCTGGCACCAGGTGCTGTGCTGTGTGGACAAGCAGGGGGTGCTGTCCTGGCCTAATCCCAGCCCAGAGACTGTGCTCTTCTTCAGCGGCCGCGTGGAGCCCCCCCATGACAGCCAGGACGACCTCCGGGACGACCTTTCGGTGGGCTCCTTCTGCCGGATGGAGGGGGAAGAGGACAGGGAAGAGGTCTGTAGCAGAGCAATCGGATGGTTCGGAAAACAATGGCCACTCCAGTCGATGAAATAAATCCGTTTCTTGGATGTTTTTAAGTACCCCTGCCAAGGACCTACCCATGATCTTATGCTGGTCCTTCCTGGACGAGACCTTCAGAATTGCATACTTACACAGTGCATACTGAATTTGGTTAGAAGCCTACTACTTTGTGAATACAGTATGTACTGTGTTGTATGCATGAGAGCAGTATGAATGCACTCAGACAGACTGTTACCATCTTGCTTATTACCTGACTGGATTGTCTACAGTGACGTAGCTTGACCCCTGTGATGGTTAAAAATTGTTAAAAACTATATATAAAAATATTTGAGTCAACTTATGTAATTGTGAATTATTTTCTATTAAAATTTGTATGGAGCTGACCCTCCACAATCTTGACACAAATTTCTGAGCCAGTAATTTCTTCTCTGGCTGCAGCTCCCGGGGCCTTGTGGGATAGCGTAGCGTCCATCGGTTGTACACTTTTGAATTTTGCAGGATGTAGTCATCTGGGTGCTGTTCTCCTACTGTCTCGTTCACACTGAGGATTCGGACATACTACTCACAACTCGTACTAGATTTCCTCTACTACATAACGAACTAGTATGCGATTTTGGATGCACCCTGAGAGTCTGGTGAAATTGCATCATCGGGTGAATGAAGGTGATTGGCTGCTCATGTCCACAGGGCCAGGAGGGGGAAGCCCTGCTCTCCCTTCCCATGGAGCCCCCCATCCCTCCAGCCAATGAACACGAGCCCAGTGAGACAATGTCACATGACACCGCCCGCTCCTCAGACACCATGCGCCCGCAGCGCCCTCCGCAGGCACCCCGTGCCAAACACCCATCTGGCTCCAACGTCAGCTTTAGCCATGACACCGAAGGTGGTGAGGAGGATTCGATGCAGGTAAGAGGGCTGGGATTGACTTGAAGTGAGGTTATTGTTGTTCATGTAATCATGTGGACCTTATTACTGAATATCTTGTAATGTGCCTTTTCAGGAAGCCCTTCATGCGTGTGTGTGTGTGTGTGTGTGTGCGCCCCTGCCCTGGTATGGGCTCCAGGGCCCCCTCCGAACTGGATAATCAGTTGGAAAATGGCTACTTCATTGTCCCCATTGGGTATAATTGTGTGTGGTTATTGGTACCCCTGCAGCCCTGTGGGACCGAGTTGGGCTGCTGTGAAGCCGAGGACTTTGTGTGCGACTACCACCTGGAGATGCTGAGCCTGTCGCAGGACCAGCAGAACCCGGTCAGCATTCAGTTCGACGTCTCGGGCTGGCAGGCCCACCTGCCCTCCCTGAAGCCGCTGGGTCTGAACATCCTGCTGAACCTGTGCAACGCCGGCGTGACGGAGCAGCTGTGCCGCTTCTCGGACCACCTGTCCAACCTAGCGCTGCAGGAGAGCCACGGCGCCGTGCAGCCCGTCCATGTGCCCTGGGGCCTGTGCGAGCTGTCCCGGCTCATCGGTGCGTCCCTCTGTCGCCAGCGCCTTCCAGTCCCTCTCTCCCCTCTTACCTGGAGATTTTGGGTTAGCTAGAGCCCAGGCTCTAAGGTACAACGGCATCAACCCACCTGGGGCTTGAAACTGCATCCTTTCCGTCACTTTCTGATGGTCTGGATATTTAGCCACCTGCTGTTAATGTTAAGTCTAATCCAATCAATGTTTCTATAAATTTGGGGGATGGTTGATTGCCTGCTTTTGTTTAATATGAAATACTTTCATATTATGGTATTATGGTAATATGGTAAACCTTGGAATTTTGGGGTATTTTTAGTATGTGGAAGTATTTTTGAAATCTTTGCGCTGAAATTACCATTTGGCAAAATACAGTGCTAACCGAAAGTCTTGGGGTGCTTGCTTAATTTTGTAAAAATATTACAAATGTATTGGTTTCCTAACAAAAGTCTGTCGACGAGCTATGTGTAAGACATCTGCATTTTTCTTTCTGTTGACTCATTCAGTTCTGTTCTCGCCGGTTTGCTGTTAAGTACAGTTATAGTTATTAGCTCCCACGAGACACTAAGCAAAAACGTTTGGTGTTTCTATCTTGTTGCAAAGGTGTTATTGTTGAAGAGATTCCCAACAAGACTGCTTGCCAATGACAGTTTTTTTATCTTTTAGAACTCTAATTTGGGTTTCAGTTTATTACTACAGGGAGTCCCGGCTTATGAGGTTCTCGACATGCGGTGTTTCGAGTTTATGACGCTAACTCTCATAAAAACCGTTTCAGCTTACGCCTGAAAACTTCGTAATTACGGACTAGGTGGGCAAACTAGTTTGGTTGTGCGTGGCAACTTTTTTTTTTTTTTTTTACACTCATTCGTGGTGGAACGATTTCAGCATGTACTTTTCGAAAATGAGAATGAGCTGATGCAACAGGGCAATGGTGGTGTGATGCATAGTTGTGATAAGAAATCCCACAATGCAATATTCCCTTAGAATATTCATACCCCCTCCCAGGGAGAGATTGTACATTACGTTACATTAAGGGGATAGGGGATAGGATTCATGAGAGACGGAGTGTTTCCCTGTGTAAAGAAGTACACTCATTAAAAGAAATATACACCCCGCTTGCAGTCAGCCCTGGTCTTCAGTAAGTCCCTCTCATGACAGGTGGTCATTACATTTCAGTGTGATATAGCATGATTTCTTCGTTTAATTGTGTACACCAAACCCATCTAGTAGTTTTTCTGGATGGTAGTTAAATAAGATGCAAAGCCATGGAATGATGGTTTTGCTTGTCATTATGTCACGTTCTCTTCGCGACACTCACTGAAAAGAAATGCCTGTTATACACTGCATTTCCACATGGCACGGTTTCTGCGTGCTGCGCACCGTAAAACAATACGTCGCATCGATTGCTTCTCCGTATATGCCGAAGTTTTTGCAATTCAAGGTGGCATAGTTTTTATGTTCTAAATTTAGATTTTACAACTGTGTTAGGATAGGTAAGTGACTTAGGCTATGGTGTTTCACCTTACACCAAAATTCAGGTTACATTACTGTCGCAGGGATGGAACTGTGTTGTAAAACGAGGACTCCCTGTACTTAGAACCAGTACTTAAGTAAAACATTCTTCATTCTAATGTGATATTTATTTATTTATTTATTTATTGTAAACAAAGTAATGAAATTATTTTTGTCATAAAAACCAATTAATTTTGCAAAACTCTTACTTAATTCACGAAGCATCCCAAGACTTTCTGTGAGCACTATATGCATGCCCCCACTCTTCGAATTTCATTGCCTAAATAACAAAAGCAATGCTATTCTGAAAATATATCACAGTATAAAGTCTAGATGGTATGATGGCATAAAAAGTATAGAGCCCACACAAGCCTAATATGAAATATTCAGATTTGATCGTGTGTGTTTATGAGCTTAGTAAATGAGTCCAAAGGCCCACAGATGCTACAGTCTCCTGTTCCACTTTCATTAGTCTGTGACTCACTTGCACCCGTTGACCTTCCTTTCTGGATCTCCCTGCACGCAGGCTTCACACCCGGGGCGAGGGAGCTCTTCAAGCAAGAGAACCACCTGGCCCTATACCAGCTTCCGTCCAGCGAGAAGGCCAAGGAGTCGGCTCAGCGACGCCCACACAACTTCACCAAGCGGCATCCGCCCATCAGCCACCTCATCAGCCTCTTCGTGCGCGACGGCACCACTAGTGAGTGCCGCCACCTTCTCCTCACGTCAGCTTGCCTCGTCTCTCCTCTTCTAGACAGACTGGCCAGATTGTTTTTGTTCCCCCCCAACCCACACACAGATAATGTTCAGATGCTCTCCCATGGTTCCGCCGACCTCATTCTCGAGGCCTGCACTGACTTTTGGGACGGCGCAGATATCTACCCCCTCTCCGGCTCTGACAGGTGAGGTCCTGGCCTTGTGGCTGCTGCAGAACCCCTGATGTCATACTTTTGAGGAACGTACTCTGCCTGAATTGTACATATTCATATACATACATATGTATGTACAGTCCCGATCAAAAGTTTAAGACCACTTGAAAAATGGCACAAAATCATATTTTGCATGGTTGGATCTTAACAAGGTTCCAAGTAGAGCTTCAACATGCAACAAGAAAAAATGGAAGTGAGACAAAACTATTTTTTGAGCATTCAGTTAATTGAAAATAACGATTAAACTGAAACAGGCTGTTTTACAGCTTATCAAAATTTTATCGTGCGTTCCTTTACTCTCGAAGATTGGAGCTCGGCGCGCGGAGTGACGTCACATCCGCTACATTCCATTTGCCGAACTCGGATTCAAGATGGAAGATTTCCTCTAGCTAAAGGAACGCACGATTAGGACCACATGCCTTTAAAAGGCCAAATCTGTGCAAAGATGTGGATTCATTGTCATTTTCTGTCAGGTAGTCACACGTCCTGATGGCAAAGGCAAACAAACTCTTCCTTTTTGAACGTGGTCGGGTTGTTGAACTGCATAAGCAGGGTCTCTCAGCGCGCCGTCGCTGCTGAGGTGGGACGCAGTAAGACAGTCATTTGGAATTTCTTAAATGATCCTGAGGGTTATGGAACAAAAAATTTCACCTGCACTGAGCCAGAGGATCCAATTGGCTGTCCGTCAAGACACTGGATGATCTTCGACCCAAATTAAGGCCGTTACTGGTGCTGACTGCAGCCCCATAACCATCAGACGGCATCTGAGACTGAAGGGCTTAAAAAACAAAAAACGTCTTCAAAGACCTCATCTCCTTGAACGGCACAGAACTGCTCGTTTGGACTTTGCAAGAGAGCACCAAATATGGGACATTCAAAGGTGGAAGAAAGTTTTATTCTCTGATGAGAAAAAATTTAACCTTGATGGTCCTGATGGTTTCC
>JAODKM010000088.1:11408802-11441904 GCA_026780845.1 Petrocephalus sullivani | reverse complement strand
AAGAAATAAAATTGTTTTTCCCCCCGCCAGCCCCACCCAGGCGGTACCTTTGCCCGTGGGGCCCCCCGGTGGCGCTAGCATTGAGCCGGCCCAACCTCCCCCCCCCCCCCCCCCCATTTCAGTACTGAACGCCCAGGACTGTGAGGGGAAGACGGCGCTGCACTGGGCGGTGGAGAAGAACCAGCCAGAGGTGTGTGGGACCCTGCTGGAGCTGGGGGCTGACCCCAATGTGCTAGATGCTGGCCTCATGTCCCCCCTGCACCTGGCCGTCAGTCTGCGGCACCAGCACCTCATCAATGTGAGTCCCCCCCCCCCCCCCCCCCCCCCAGCCATTTGTACCATTATGCGCATGTCATAGTCCACTCTTAGGCATCCATTGAAGAGCCAGAACCTGTGCAAAAACATTCACAGCCTTTTCCAGTTGTATTTAAACCATTTTTTTTCTGTCAGACTATCTAACACTGGAGAGGGAGCACCGTACGGACTCGCAGCATGGATTGCATGTTCAGAATACATGTGTATGTGTTATACCAAATTAATGTTTTACTAATTAGTGTGTGAACTGGGGGTGGGTGGGGATGTCAATGAGTCTCTTGAAATGGCAGTTTAATTACTTTCTAGTTGAGTCTCTTGAATATTGAAAAAGGAGGAAATATGTGTCACTGCACAGTATTCCTACCTCTGGCCTCTGACTCGAGCGGTGTATGTGGCTGTTTTAGATGCTGCAGGGTGCTTCAGAATGTATTTCTGCCCGCTTTTTTAATTCTTTTTATTCAGTTTTTTTTTTTTTATCTAGAGGTTGCTTTTAATGGCATTTGATCATAATAATCCTAATGCTCCCTAGTTTGGTCTGGACTGTGAATCCCTTTGCACTGGTAACTGGGCAGCTCACAGCCTGTCTTAAACATATTGTAACCATGTAAATGGGATCATATCATTTGATTCTGTCCTTTGATAATTCTCCATTTATTATTCTGTAAGGTTCATATTTTGCACCAGTCAAAGATTATATTTACCAGCTAATGGTTATCTTCCGAAGTAAACAGACATGTATGCCAGCAAGATGATGTTATCATGTCCTGTATCTAAGTAACATGCCTGAGTACTGCTGTTGAGTTGTGTGTTGGGCAATCTTCCACCTGTAGCCATCTCTTTAAAACAGGGTTTTCCAGTAGGAGTTACGAGGAATTTTCTTTCGCTAATAAGAATGTGAACTTCATGTGGTTCAGTGGTGCCTTCAAACAATATAGTCTAAAAATGCATTTAATGTAATTTTAGATTAAAAGGGAAAATTTTTAACGAATTCTTTCATTTTACGTTTGTCATTTTGACGTCTTTCAATACAAATTTTCGGAATTGTAACTGAACTGAAATGAAATGGAAATTTAGTCAAAAGCATAATTACTGGTCTTCCTGCTGGACTCCTACACAGTGGATCACCAGGATTAGAATTTGGAAGCCCGGTTAGTATACATAAGTCCTGTGAGCTGCAATGCTCACCTGCATCCTCAGGTAGCATTTGTCAGTTGATGTTAAAAGTGCTTTATATTGGTGTGTGTGAAGAAGCTAAAATTTAAATGTACTGCCCTTCAACACACTGGACATGCTGCAAAATAGAACTTTAGCAATTTTTACATTTATGCAATTCATAGTGCAATCCTGTGTTTTTTTTTTTTCTTTTTTTTTTCTTCTAGACCATTTTTTCCCCTCTTAATTATTTGCACGCTGACTGAAACTTAATGGCACTGTCTTGACCATTTATTTGTCTTTTGAGCATGTATTGTTTTGCTAAAAAAGCAGCGTATGTAACTTCTGGTGCATCTAAAACCACTGACAGGCACCGATCAATAGTCTCATTTCCAGAGCCTGATAAGTGGGCTGCTGCAAGACTAAGTACCTCTGCATATACAAACAACTGTACAGTATGAGAACCTGCATTGATCTGATTAGTGATGGGCTATTTTTGTCATTGTCCCTGACGGATTTATAAATGTTGTATATTTTGTATTTTTAAAGTCTTATGTAAAATTATTTTTAAATAATGTCAATTATGTTAATAAATATGGTCTTTTTTTAAATGATTGGTGTTCTTAATGTTTCCGATAGTTATGTTGAGCATCATATTCTCCTGCATTTGAATCTTAATCCCAGAATTTGCATTCTCCTACTACGTTCTAGACGTATGAATCTGCAACGTGACCTGTCATCTGGTACGCAAACGGCTCACACATAAATGCCCAAATGATGATAAGGGGCTGGGGCGCGAACCACTTTTTGGTTAATGCATGCAAGCCTCACTGACGACTGTGAAGATATAAAAGAGTAACACTAGAGTCGATCAACATTTTTCTTTTTTATGAACTCAGTTCATGCGGGTATTGGTTCAGGTCTTTCAGTATGTGAAAACAAATATGATTTCCATCTCTGGTTAGAATATTATCAAGTACACAGCGAGGACAACATGGCTATGAGCTCAGATCCGTATCATATTACTCGGCATACTTGAGCCATTAAGCCGGGGTGAATGGGGTGGACAGTCTGGTTAATTATTGCCAAAGGGCGGAAGCTGCGTGAATGTTTTGTATTATTCATACAGGTGTTCTGCCGGTTATTGGGAATCCTGAAATGAGAAGGGAACCACGTGCGGCGCAAAAATTATAAGGCTGCCATTCATTGGCTCATCGGAGCGCAAGCTGAAAGGCTTGGCGGCTTCTGTCAAATATGATTGGTCACAGAAAACAAACCGTGAACCGCGGCCGCCTATGAAAGAAGCAGCGATGGTTTATTTTTACAGCGAGCGCAGCACTTTCCAATATTATTGGCTTGCTTTAATCACGTGACCAATTATTTACCAATCGGTAAGAAACGCTTAGCCTGTTCGTTGAAAAGATATTATAGTGGGCTGCAAAGCGGTTTTAAGTCATCGTACGCCGAAGGAGTATATCGAGGGTAAGTTTGATTGTAAATGTGATTCCGCTTTATCGCTGTTTTGTTTGCGTTATATTTCGTCCTTTGACTGGAATGTCAAGGTGATTCAACGTGGGCGCCGCGTCGCTGTAATACGGTGCATGTGATATAAGTGGCGATGCCGCCGTCTCACGGAAGCCGCTCCCGTCGCATCGCTTTGGCGTACCTGTCCTCTTCCTTCCTGGTTAAGCTGTGAAACGCCATCCTGCTGCTTTACAGCAATGCATATCTCATTCAGGTGGAGCAGTCCCCCATCTCCCTCGTCCGCCTGTCCTGTAAGATGCGCCAGCTTGGTGTTTAGCTACCGAGCTAACGGCGTGATTTGGGAACGGACGTGTATCGCCAAAACTATGTTTTCCAAAGCAGCTAAAATGATGTGAATATCACCCCCCTGTTTTAATTCAGATTGGCATTTTGTGTTCGGTTGTTTCTGTTTTGCAATAACTGAGAAACGGTAGCAATCTGTAGAACATCCCCACTACTTGTAAAACTATTAATCAAGCCAGCATTAAACACGGATGTCTGCCGGTTGTTTTTCTTTTGGAAGCTTAATTCATTCATTACTCGCTATATTTATCCATCCTTATAGTGTCCCTAAAGATAAAAAGAGAGAAATTTCCATGTTCCTTAATTACTACTGTTTTATTATTATTTTCCATCGCCAGCAGTTACTCAGGCGGTGCCCACTAATTACCTGCGGTAGGTAGTAAAAGGACGTAATTTGCTGATGGTTAAAAGTAAATTCGGTGGTTATTTTTGAACTAAGTTTCTGGGGGGGCGTGTCGCTATTTTTCAGGAAACATTCACTTTTGCCCCCCTACAGTGGTATAACAGCTCCCACCTTTTCTAGCATGAGGAAGATATAGGCTGTAGGAACCGCACACATCTGTCCTGCGAAGCCACTCAGTGACCTGTTGGATAGAAACCGGTGTGATTTAAGAGGGCGCCATTGTTATTAAGCTCAGATGTATGTTCCTGCAAGCTTTACCTCTGCATGTCTGTGCTGGCCTTCCTCTCCCGGCCTCCGCTTTTGTCCTGTGTATATTGCCCATAGCATGAGTGATGCTTGCATCCCTTTCAGCATGTCCCCTGTGCCATTTTCACGCAGATATCCTCTGGGGACTTCAGTTTCCTCCCCCTGTCCAAAAATCTCAGAATTCCCCATATTATATCACTCCTCTGTGTGTGTGCCCTGCACTCGTCTGTCATGCCATCCATGGTATGTCTCCGACCTTGCGCTCTGTTTCCTGGATGATGCTCCAAGCTCACCATGGCCCGGTACTAGATCAGTTATAATGCAGAGTGTGTAAGTGGATTAAAATGTATGTAAAAGCTATGAATGGTTCAGTCAGTGAAGCGAAGTTGGCAAGCTGTGCTGTCTATCAACAGGAAAATGTGTATATTTCATCTTCTCAGGAGGTTTTTGCTGGAAAAGCTTAGTGTCTGTAATAATGAGGTAACTTGTGTGCGCAGGTACAATTTTCTTTTTGGTGCAAATTGAGCGATGCAGTCGTCTGGGGAGGGCACTTGGAGCAGCCTCAGCTCTGGGAAGAAGGTGGCCCTCGTCCTAGGCATCCCTGTTGGGGCCACGGTTGGCTATATCCTCTATCGTCATTTCACAGGTAGCAATGGTAAGTGGTACTCTTGGACCTTTTTTATAGCAGTTTTCATTCAACGCTTTTTGGAGAAGTGGTAGCAACAGGATGTATTTGTTGCATGTGTGTGCCTGTCATGCCTCTTAGGGCAAAGGGAGCGTGTAGAGCAGACCAGACTGACAGTTCCTCTGGAAGTTTACCGTTCCATCACTAGACATCAGAGCTCCTTCCTAGACTTGGTAAGTTCTTTTATAACATTTTTTTTATTTAATACAGTTTTAGTACTCTGATTCTTTAATATCCAGAGTGGCCTGTGGTATTAAATTATTTTGCACTATGTTAGGTTTTGGGTTGAATAAAATCCTTAGTACAGTGTATCCCAAACCATTCCTTGGGGCACACTGTATGGATCCACATTTTAGTTTTACCCCGGTTCCCAGCACACCTGTAAGGTATTTAGAGCTCCTGATTACTTGGGTCAGCTCTTCTCTGAACTGGGGTGCCCAGAGGACTGACTGGTTTGGGGAAACACTGCCTTAGTACACTGGGGCTGCTTCTGTAATTATAGCTGAAGGGATGCCGTGAATTAATTCTATGTTGGGTTTTTTTTTCCTCTTCCCTGATAGGTGAGCCAGCAGTCTGGTGCCCAAGTGAGGCTTCTGTCAGAGAATAAGGGTGACAGTGTCTCTTTTCAGCTCCAGGGCTCAGCTCACCAGGTGCTGATGGCCAAATGCACTCTGGACAAATTGGCCTCTGACTGTGAGGTCATAACTGAAGTTTTCGAGGTTCCCCAGACGGCCTTAGGACGAATCATAGGTAATCCAAAAAATAAATGAAATGACATACTGTTGTCCTCTACGTTGCATTGAAAGCATTTGATTCCCAGTATTAAATCCACATTTGTGTCCTGAAGGGCGCGGAGGGGAGTCCTTAAAGCTGATAAGTCGGACTTCAGGTGCTCGTGTTAGTTGTCCCAAAGATCGGGAAAGTAGTCTGGCAGAAAAGGGCAGAGTTTCCATCACGGGGATACGCCGGGAGGTGCATCACGCCAAAGTGAGCATTTTTCTTGTTTTATCCATTATTATGTTATCTCAGCTGTGGCCAAAAACAGCCTCCCATGCTATAGAGAGAATTCACCATTTTTTCCAGAATTTTTTTTTTTAAGTCTTTATGTATTTATGTGGAATAAACTGCAAAGGCAAGATTGTTTTTATTAATTCTTGGCTCATTGTCCAAGATATCCTAAATGGCTTATACAATATTATTGGCACCTTTTTGGTGTACTTTGAATTTCAAACTGGTGATTTCTGCTTTTCTTGAGGACATTGTCCATGACTAACTTGATGAAAAGGGTTAAATCATGGAAGACCCCCACTTCTGACAGAAGCCTAAGAAATCCTGGCAGAAATTGGCAAAAGTACATCTTAATTTGCCAGAACATTTCTGGGAGAATGTCTGATGGATGAAATCAGTTTAGATGTTTTTGGTAAAGTGTGTCATCTCTTGATGTACAAACAAAACAAACAAAGCTTTCAAAGAAAACTCGGAGGAGGTTTAGTGGTTTTTTTTAGGTTTCTTTGCTCTCTCTGGTTTTGTGGGCCTTACATTAATGTAAGATATGAAATCAGGAGAATATTGAAGCATTTTGGAGAATGTGCAACCCAGAGTTGGAAAGCTGAGTCTTTGTCAAAAATGTTGGTCTTCTAGCATGACCATGGCCTTAATCACACTTCAGATTCTAAGGCACAGTGATTGAAAGCAAAATACTTGACCGAAGCAGAGAGTCAGGAACTAAATTTCATTTAAAACCCATATAGAGATTTAAAATGAGCAGGTGAGAGAGTGCACTATTAGAATCTGAGAGAATCAGAGCAGTTTTGACCAAGAAAAATTGACCAGACGTCCAGTACAGAGGTCTAAGAAGCTCATTGATTGCAATACTGATGGCTTGATTGTGCTTGTTATAACCAAAGGCTGTGCTATCACACTTTAAGTCCTAATATGAAATTGCATTGGAATGTTTTTTATTTTAAAGGGCCATACTAATTTCTGGAAATCAAAGGTTTTGCATTAATATGAGACATTCCAGGGAGACTTTTTGATTTTGTTTTATTTTTACGTAAGATATTGCATGTGCATGAACACCATTATTTTTGGCTGTTTGGTCAGTCCTTGAGGGTTTCGCTGCTTCTGGTCTGAGTGCTGTCCATATTGGAATGAGTGTCCTCCTGAAATCAGAAAACAACAGTAAGATGAATTGTTGAATCTAAACTGACCATAATGTACAAATATGTGTCCTGTAATGGACTGGCATCCCATCCAGGATATCCTAATTCTTGTGCTCTGTGCTTCTTGGGTTATGGTGACTATCTTTGTACTTGACAAGTAGTTGGAAGATGAACTTGCCTTATTTGGTTGGGGTTTTAATTCAGTTATTGACTTTGACAGTTTACAGAATGGACTGTGTGTCTTTCAGGAGCTAGTCATGGAAAAGGTAACTGAGAGTGAGGAGGTGCGGCAACGTATAACGCAGTCCTCCGCCCTGCGCCAGAAAAGATGCTCCTCAGAACTGCAAGGTCAGAAGGAGGCAAGGCCAAAATCGGAGAAAAATGAGGAGCTTCATCTTGTTCAGGAAGACCCCTTAAGCCAGAATATGGGACTTCCCAATGGAACCACGGGGCCTCCAGATGCATCCAAACCTATAGCAGAGGAACAATCTATTCCCGAGAGTGGGGAAGAAGACCCCGACGTAATGTCTCCACAGAGCATTTTCAAATTTGAAAGCAAGTATCAGAGTGATTTTAAGTGCTCTAATTCTGGACCGCTCAATTCTCATTCATTATTAAACTCTCGTCTCTGCAAAAAATGTTTTACCTCCAACTTATCTTTGCATGCATTTATTCACTTTTGTGTATTTTTCTGAAGTTACATGAAGTGTTTGCAGTGATATTGAGTTTTTATCAGATCAAATTAAGAACGAAACAACACTGGGTCACTTTATGGCCTTGTGCCCATTTTTGTACATCTTAATACATTTAAATCTCAAAATGGTAAACTTATATTATGATACTCCTGTTAGTCCCTAGTCCGGATTTGAGCTTCCAGCCAGATGAACACTTGGAAGTATATGTGTCGGCAGTTGAGAATCCACAGCACTTCTGTATCCAGATTTTGGGGGTGCGATCGTTGCAGCTTGACAAGTTAACTGCTGAAATGAGCCGCTTCTACAGCGTTGGGACTGCAGTGAGTGAAACCTGATTTTCTGCTGAATTTGGTCATACTTGCAGTCTTAAAAACTCTTGGTAATCATTTTTGTTGCCCTAGGAACTGAAAGTGGAGAAAGTAGCGGTGGGGGACATTGTGGCAGCCCCTTACAGGGACCATGGTACTTGGAACAGAGCCAGAGTTCTGGGGGTGCTGGAGTCTGGCCTGGTGGACATCTACTATGTTGACTATGGTGACAATGGCGAGCTTTCACTAGAAAGCCTTAGAAGCATGAGGTCAGAGCTTATCCAGGTTCAAACACCCTTACAGAGACTAAGGGCATAGCCCGTCTTTCAGTTTGAGGTTTTAAACAAGGCTGTATTTTTACATGATTATCTTATCTCTTTAGGAGTGACTTTTTGAGCATCCCCTTCCAAGCCATTGAGTGTAGTTTAGCAGGAGTAAGTCCAGCAGGTATGTGCTTATTCTTCCATGTAACTCCTCGTCATGTCTAAGTGATTAGCATAATTTGTGCCTATATGGCAAAATTCATGCTACTTGGAGATTTTGAACTTGATGTCAAATTGGCTGCTCTTGAAACGGAAACATGACAAAAGGCAGGAAATGAAGGATACTGTGTGCAAATATGTCAGCTAGCTAACAGCATATACCATTCATGAATGCATGAAGGGAACACTCTATCCACTTCTTGTTTTTGGTACTTTACAGGGGGGTCATGGACTGAAGAAGCCCTTGATGATTTTGACCGCTTGACTTACTGTGCTCAATGGAAACCACTTCTTGCTAAATTGTGCAGTTACTCTCATTCTGGCATATCTTCCTGGCCAAGTGTTCAGCTCTATGACAACAGCAGTGGCAAGGTCAGCAACGTAATGAAGGGCTCTGGGTCATTACTTCTATGCAAGCGTGTTTGTGAGAGTGGAGAGATTCTATAAGATCCACCTGCTTATACCTGTGTGTTACTTGAGGTTTCTTATGAATCTTGTTGTTTTGCCCTATCTTCCTCTCAGCAGCTGCTGGACGTGGGTGAGGAGCTCATCCGATTGGGGCATGCCGCGCACTGCCTCGATTTGGGTGACGGAGGCCTCAAGGGTTCCAGAGATAACCCAGGTTCACTGCAGAAGATGCTGGTGAGGGACAGATTGGATTGACCTTAAATGCAGAGTGTCTGTGCAGAGATTAGAATGGTCATCATTATCCCTACATCTCCAGGATGATGTTACTGGGGTCACCTCAGAGCTCAGCCTTTCCTGCATCAGCTTGTCAGGTATGTTTTCCAGATATACATAAAGGGGTGTTCACTGTAAGGGCATTCACTTTATTCCAGTAGGCATGTTGCATGTGGGGACAGCATGAAATGGAGGATTTTTGTAACTGTGTTTCTTTTTTGCCCATGTATACAATGCATGTCTTTTTAAGGTTTTATGGATCCATATGGCAATGTGATGAAGAAACCAGGCAATTGGTTTTCATTTAATTGTATTAAGCCGCTTGAAACTGTGCGAGCTGATGCAGACCAGGGTTCATGTATCTTAATGAACTCCTTAAGCAATTTGGATTCCACGCCATCCCAGGTGGGCATGAAAATATTGTGGATAGGGATGTCTCCCATCTTGCTCCCAAGCCAGGAGTTATTCAGTCTTTAGAGTACAAAAAAATGATCCGATGGCATAGCAGGACCAACACTGTTCCTTTCCACAGCAGGTGTCCACTGACATTTTCTCAAGCTCCTCTACCACTTCTTCCCCTCGTGCTGAGGTCCTGACCTTTGTGCTCAATTCCTTGACTTTATCTGATGATGTATTCTTCTCTGGAGCCAGCGGTTCTTCTGATGATGGGCAAGATGTATTTTCCACTTCTTCTGCCCCCGAATTTCCTAGCTTGAATTCTTCAGAGAGCAATGTCAGTGAGAGCAGCAGCAGTAGTGGAATTCGCAGTGTCTGGTACTACCTGTCCTCCTCAAACGATTCCACCGTATTATCTTTAAGCACAAGCTTGTCTACTTCCGCCCATTCCCAGACAGAGGGCGAGTCCCCAGTATCAGATTTTCTCAGTGGTCCTAGTCTGGATCTTTCTGAGAGTCTTGAGAACAGTGTTGGCGAAGAGGCAGATTTATTGAGATTGGAAATGATAAGACGATGCTTGAATGAGCCACAATGCTTGAAGACAGAAGGAGACACCAGCACATGTACGCTTGGCAGCCTGGAAAAGAAGTCCGGAACTGGAGCAAGGGCCCCGCAGCCTTACAAGGACACAAGTAGCCCTCTATATAATAACCCCCCTGACACTAGTGCATCAACTCTGAATTCAGGTAAAAGAGAGGCCTTCTGGGGAATGAATATGTAGTGCATGCAAAACACAAGTTCTCAGTTGGTGTGAGCTTCTTATTTGGGGCTGTTTCGCCGCGTTTGATTTGCATTAACACTTTATTTAATCTGGTTATAGGTACGTTGTAGTCATGGTTGTGGGTGAAACTGGCGGAGGTTCGACTTAATAACTTTGCGAGAGAACTGTCTTGTTTTAACCTTTTTTCTTTTTTTTTCCTTTTTTTTAAATCCCCCCCACCCCCCACATGTTTTAGAAGTTGCCTCAATCTCAGGTAGTATGGAGGATGTCATTGGGGAGGACTTGGTCTGAAACCAAACCAAACCAAAGAAATTGGTAAGGGGGTGGGTATTTTTTTGTCTATTTTGTATTGTATATTTTGTCTATTTGCACTGCTCTCTAGTCACTATTATAGTTTCGCATTTTCCTTATAAAATTCATTTCACATATTCCAGTTACTTGAATATAGTTTGGTTACAAAATTCTGCCTTGTTCATCCACTTTTTAAGCCTTGACACAATGGCAAAGTGTGATTAACTTTCTGTAATGCAGGAACTACAGTGCCCTCCAAAAATATTCACATTCTTTGGGTTTCTTTTATCCTGCCACTACATTTGATCAAACATTAATGCATTAAACTACATGGGATTTTCTTTAACAATGAAATGCCAGTTTCTTGAGTGCAGATTTTTATATTGAACCAGTACTTTTGAAGGACCCTATGTTTAAATGTAAGCATTTATATCCTATGACTATGGGATGTCCCTTTTGCTGAAAACCCTGATATTGTAATGAATGATCAGAAGAGCATCCCAAAATGTGAATGATTTTTTTTTTTTTTTGCCCTTTCTCTCTTGCCAGTGCATCCTGCTTCGCACAACTGCCTTATTGATAAATTGCTGCTGCTGCTGCCTGGAGATGCAACCTTTGCCCTGCAGTTCTGTGAAGGACGGGGCCTTAACCAGCCCAACCCAGGCTAATGCAAAGAACACTTTAAAGATGTTGCTGCCGCTCTTCCCCTTCTTTGCACTGTGTACTAAGAACTGATAATATGCCAGAAACTAATCTAAATATCTGTGGCAGGTTTGTAGAATCTGTCAGTACTAGGCTTCCTTTGCAAGTACAGGGATGGCTACAGTTACTTGTGAATGTTTTTGTAAAACCAGTGTTCCCTTGCTAAATTTTGTGCACTAAAGTCTGTTACATTTTTGTGCATTTATTGAATTTGAAAAACTGAATGTTTGGTGTTTTTGCATTTTTGTTTTTCCTTGCAGTTTTGTTTGGTTTTATCTATATCCAGCTTTCGTTTTGTTAGTGGAATAAAACTTTACAAATGAATACTTATTCTGAAATATTTAAATATATACTGACATCCTCTGATGTAAATTGTTTCGGTTGTATGGCTGGCATGTTAAGGTTTAAGTCTGTTCTGTTCTCAAATTTTAAGTAATAAAGTGTTTACATGTTTCATAACTGCATTTATTGAGTAGGCTAGATTTTATCATGGCAATGGAATAACACCGTGCTGTTTTATATAAACCAGCGTTTAGTTTCTAACCATTCTGGCTATGAATGGCTGTAACAACTTGGTTTAATGTGTGCTTTCACATCAGTCTAAAAAGCCCAGAATTAAAGAACCAACACAATGAAGTTGTCGATTGATAAACGACTAATCAGAACTGGAAAACTTCAGGCAGCTATTTTCCACTGCTGAGTTATAAAATAAATGTTTACGATATCAAATACTATACATTGCTCAGTAAGCACGTGAGACTTGCTCTGTAGTAGCATTTATATACACAAATATAATTTATAATGAGTTCGATTCCGCAACATATTTAGTACTGATTCCAAAATGTCCTCCTTTTTAATATGTAGGTTATTTGGTCCACGTGTATTTAAAAACTCCACCACAATGTTAATAAAACTACTACACATTTCGGAAACGCATGTAGACAAAACAGTTCAAACCTGCTGAAACAAGTCGTCTGAAATGTAGATATTCAAATAAGGTCGACCTAGAAGACCAATGAATGGCCTCTTAATAATACAAAGAGTGGTACAGCCAATGAAATTCGGGATCATGTTGCGAAGATTACGATTACCTTGCTGTGGCCAATCATAGAGCGGTGGGCGTTGCGTGCGCCTGCGCAGAAACGATGATATGATAATTTTGTTGATATTTAGCTGGAGTTCATTTTTGGCTTTTGGTTTGGTTTTCTAATAATTTCCCCTTTTTGGGGCCCTAAAATTGAACAGAACGAAAATAGGGAATATTTTGCATGAGGGGCTGATGGAAGACGCAAGGGATTTGGTGAGTGCGTTGAGCAGGTTGCGCGTGAAGCCTTGGTACACTGGTAGATAGCCAGCTAGTAGCTATGCTATTACAATCCTGTTTATCCCCCCTTTGTTGTGATTGTCAGCTTGCGGCAGAAACGGCACTCAGAAGGCCCGTAGCCTCGCACGATCGGCCGGGCCCGAGTCGGGAAGGTCGGTCGCCCGCTTCGCGGCTCATGTTGACGTGCGCCGAGCGCGGCTTTTGTAGCGTAGTAGTGCGAGCGTTACGCGATAGCGCCGTAATCCCGAGGTGCTGCGGAGCGATGGGATCACGCGAAGGCCTCTCGGTGGGACTGTACGGTCACCAGGTGCCACTGGTGGGGGGCTGCCTTTACGTCTCCGGCTAATGCAGCAGTTTTTTGGTTTTTGGGTTTTTTTTTTATTAAATGTATTATTATTATTTTTTTTTTGTAACGGCTGTGAAAAGTTGGCGTGCGGGCTGCGTACGAGCGTGCTGATCCGGGCAGAGCCCGTGCCTTTCACCGCGCCGCGCTGTGTGTAGGGAGATCTGCGCTAGTGGGGAGCCTCTTACCTAGAGCCACCTGGAGAGTGAAAAAAATAAATAAATACAATATATATGCATGAGGAAATGGGAAGAGGGGGGATATGCATGGCGCACTGCGACGCGCAAGAGCCCCATTCAGGGTAAGGACTGCTCTCCTAATAACGTGCCCTTTGTAGTTTGCTTACACGGCGGGGAACGCGCGCACGGGTCCGCCTCAGCCTGCCCGCTCGCCCGCCGTCCCGCAGCCGAACGCCCCGCCAGTTTGCTCCGCTCCGCACTTCTTGCCGATCGGCCGAAGTTGGGCGACTTGTGCCGCTGGCAGGGAGCGGGGAGCAGGGCGCCGCCAGTCAGCCTGCCATTTAAATGCCTCCCTGACCCACTCCCAGGCGGAAATAGGGTTATTTTTCGGCGTCGAGTGACAAGCGCGGAAGAAATGTCAAAATCAATACGGTATATTAAATGGCTTTGCAGAGCACCACAGGTGGCTGTACAGCCGCGGGGTTTGGTATGAGCGGAGGGTTATATATATATATATATATATATATATATATATATAATGTTTCTTATACAAAGGTCGGACATTTGCTTTAGTTAAAAAGGCTAATTGTTTATTTCGGAGTGCTACTTCCTCTCTGAGGCACGAGCGTAACATACGAAGCAAGTATCGCTTTCACTGTGTAAGAGAAATTCGCCATATAGCATATAGATTTTTTTTTAGCCGATAGGTTTTTATGGGAGGCTTTTTTTTTTTTCCCTTTCGCTTTCTGCCAACAAAGATACTTCCTGACAGTATGCCTCTGTGGTCTAATGGCAAGTAAATGACTGATTCTTTGTTTAGGTTGTGGAGTTAAAATGAAGACAATGACGTTTTTAATTTTCTGAATATTGTTTAGACTTCATGAAATCTGAGACCAAAACTCTGCTGCCTCTGGACTTTCCCAAAAGGTGTAAAAAAGTGCTTTAAAAAGTAGTGCCATGGAGCAGAATGGACATAAAAGGGTATGTATTAGAATCGTTTGGCAATGTTTATCTGTTTAAAATTTGCAGTTTATTAAAATGTTAGTCACTGGGTTTTGAAATGTATTTTTAATACGCAGATGGCGTACTTTTTTACTTATTTGCTGATGCGTTTTTGAGATGTTTTGCGTATTTTAATGAGTACATTCTGTGTGAAAAATGTAAGATTTAACGCAGGTGTTTGATGTCTACCTATATTACGTATCTTGGAGCATGAGTATTAGCCTATATTATTTTTAAGAGGCTTTTTTTTTACATGTTTATTTTGTGTTTGCTGGGCTTAACAGCAAGTTGTAGGCATTAGTAAGCATTTTATCAAGTCTTGATGTGAATCGAGTAAAAGAAAAGATCTGTCACTATGCTTGTCAATGCTAAAAGGATTAATTATGGGCAAGGACGAATTTTATGAAGTGTTTTTAAACAGCGTAACTTTTCCTTTTTGAATCAGGAAGTTCAGCTCCTAATGGTTTTATCATAACTATGACAATAAAAGTCACTCCCAGTTGTTTTTGGAGCTATTGGGCTGAACATGTGGCAGCTGTTATAGTAAACAGCAGGTCCAGAGGCAGCATTAAACAGAAATTTAGCACTGGTATCTGGTGGAATAAATGAATAGTAAAATTTCCCCATGGGGATCAATAAAGTATCTCAAAAAAAATAAAAAATAAAAATTAGAACCCCTTGTCAGACATTCCTATAACCCAGTGATCATTAAATTTCTCAAGTAATGGGCAAATTGGGCAATTGTAGCCAAAAGAACTGTCTTGTAAGACCCCAACATTTTTTTATTTGGGTATTGGTGTTTGCTGTGTGTGTGGTCAGCGGCACTCAGGTCAGTCGTAGCCTTGCTTTTCTTGTATGCGTGAGTGGTCCGCTAATACATCGCAAAAAAAATGCACTTTGTGGTGTAACTGGATTTTTCTTAATATGCAGCAAATAACATTATATGAAATTTGCATTTCTGTTATTTTGCAGACTGAACACACTCCGCGTCCGGATAGAAAGCGACGAGACTCCTTTGGGATGTTTGATGGGTATGACAGCTGCAGTGAGGACTCCAGTAGCAGCTCCAGCACGGAGGATAGTGAGGATGAGCAGGCCAGCATTCGTGCCGGCCTCTCCATTATCAAAAACAATGGCCAAGTCTACACCTATCCTGACGGAAAAGCTGGAATGGGTAGCTATTTCTTTTTTTTGTTCGGTAGAAGCAAATCGATGTGACTGGAGGCCATATAACCACAGATCAGGCCATAAGATGATCATTTGAAACATGCATTTTTCTTATTGGTGGTATGCAGTTGTCCAAGTTCGTTTGGCCCGTATATATTTTCATTATGCAAAAAGTCTGTGTGAGTTTGGATTGGTTGGTTGAGTCTGTAATCATAATTATATCCTGTGTATACGCATGTTCCCTTCTCCCTTCTTTTTTCTAGCTACATGCGAGATGTGTGGCATGGTGGGAGTAAGAGATGCTTTTTACTCTAAGACAAAGAGATTTTGCAGTGTTTCTTGCTCCCGGAGTTACTCATCGAATTCTAAGAAAGCCAGTATTCTGGCCAGACTCCAGGTATCACCTTTAATTATTTGTGTTTTATTTGCTCATGGTACAGATCTGTCATAAAGTGAAATATTTATAATGCTTTATAACTGTGGGATAAGTAATTTCTCTGTATTAGAGAGAGTGTGTGTGTGTGTACAGGTTTTGCTATATTTGTGAGGACAAAAGGACCTCATAAAGATGGCAAATCCTCAGAAAATGTGACTACTGAGGTAATATTTTGGTACTCAGTATTTCAGACTTGATTTTATGAAAAATTGTGAATGCAATCAAAAAAGTAAAAATGCCAAAAGTCTTGTATTTTGTTTGGATACTTAGGGGTTAATGGTGGGGTTAAGGGTGTCCTGATTGGGATTAGGGTTTTTTCCCATAAAAATTAATGGACGCTCCCCACTAAGATAGGAATACAAATTGTGTGCGTATGTGTGTGTAAAAGTAATCTATACCTCAGTGGCTGATTAGTCAATGTACATTTAACATATCATCTCCAGATAATTCTTTTAAGTGTTGCTTACAGTACATTTGGCTTTCTCCAAAGGGGAAACCACCAACAAAAAAGGCAAAAGTCTTACAGAAACAACCTCTTATGGCAAAGCTGGCTGCTTATGCTCAGTACCAAGCAAATCAACAAAACCAAGCCAAATCCAAAACTGGTAAGTTAATTAGTCCAGAATGAATACATGTTTTAAGGATGATTTAAGCTGACAAATGTATTTCGTTGGTGAAATATGGATTAAGCAATAGCTATTTATTGCTTCCAGATATTTGCCAGCAGTGCTTTAATACTTATTTTACCTTCTCACCTGTAGTGGTTCCCGTAGAGGGCTTCGACTGGGGTCATTACATTGGCAGCAATAACTTGGTTGGAGCACCAGTTAGCTGTTTCAAGCATGTAAGTACAACAAATGAACATAAACAACCTGAACTCCTGTTTATTCCTCGTAACAACACTTTATGTAATAATACTACTTTATGTAATAACTTGACAAAATGTGACATTTTCAATTCATTACGTGTTAGCGCCCACATTTTGTTATAAACCGCTTGAATGCAATATGTAAAAACTTATTACAAAATGCAGGGAAGTGTGATCACCTCCGCAACCTGTAATACAAAATGTGGGACTTGTACTTTTTAAATGAAAGTGTAATACTGTGTATTATGTAATAAACAACAAAAATGGATGTCTTCACACTGTGACTCTTTATTACGTAATGCAGTATTATTACGTAATGCTTTGTTACATCCCCCCTCTCCGCATCTCACAGACATGATTGTTCTTTGTCCCAGGTCCCCTTGGGAACATTCTGGGGTGACGTTACTGAGTCGGTGCGACTAGAAGTTCCCAATACTGACTCTGACGTTCCCACAGAAGTATACTGGATAGCATCAATCATCAAACTGGCAGGTAATATCTATTGAGTGTCCTTACCAAACGTGGTTCAAGTGTTTTTATTTAGGTCGAAAACCTTTAAAAAAGGGTTTCACAAGAAGGCAAAACCAAGTAGGCCCACATGACGGTTTAATCTTTAAATCATTTTATTAGCTTAATATTTTTTTGAATATCGAAACCCAGCAGAAAATTTTGAGAACGTTTGGCTTTTGAGATTCTGTAATGCAACCGTTTTGTTCCTTTAAGGTTTCAAGGCACTCCTCCGGTATGAGGGCTTCGATGACGACAGCAGCCGTGATTTTTGGTGTAACCTATGCGTCCCTGAAATCCACCCTGTTGGTTGGTGCGCCTCCAGTGGGAAACCCCTCGTTCCCCCCAAATGTAAGTTTGAGGGATGCGATTCTAAGGAAGTAGATTTGTTAGCTTATTTATAATCCATTGCTAAGTGATTACATTATTTCATGCACTCTTATTCATGCACTCTTATTGTCGACAGACCACTTATTCAACTGGCCAATTATTATTAATAAAATGATAAATTCTTATGGTAGATTATGGATCATGTTGACACGTGCCGTATTGAGTGCATCCTTTGCTGAGCAGCAAAAGATGGACACATTTCTAGACTGCATTTGAAGGAGCCTTTGAAATGAGCAGCCTTGTCGCACCAATGTGATGCATTTGGTCTGTGTGTATGCAGGATTTTGGCATTAACCTTTAGGTCAGCTGTTCATACCCAGGTGTGACAACTCTTCAGCCAATCAGTTCTCTAATTAGTAATCTAATTAGGGAGTTGCAATGAAAACCCACACACACAATTGTCCTTTCTGGACAAGATTGGCCATCCCTTGGTCAGGTCATGATATTGCACAGAATCTCCAAATTCTGAGCTAAGATGAAAATGTGCAGTTATTGTCACATGAGGAAGCTGTTACTTGGTTTACTTTGTCTTAAAAAAAAAAATAAAAATACTGTCAGAGGCATAGGATAAATGTCATGATTTGCAGTATTTGTTTTATTTTACTTAAGGCTTATACCTTAAAATCTTAAGACCTTTCATGTTATAAAATGTACTTTTTGTGGTTGTCATGGTCTTGTAACTATTTGCCAGATAGGTTTAAGAATTTAGATCGATCACACATTCCAGATTAAATAGTGTTTTGATTTTCCTGTTGAGTTGCAATTATATGTACAGTACAGGCCAAAAGTTTGGACACACCTTCTCATTCAATGTGTTTCATGACCATTTACATTGGTAGATTCTCACTGAAGGCATCAAAACTATGAATGAACATTAAATGAAGTAATGTAGTTAACAAAAAAAGGTGAAATAACTGAAAACATGTTTTATATTTTACTCTTGGCATTCTCTCGATGACCTTCGAAGATAGTCACCTGAAATAGTTTTCCAACAGTCTTGAAGGAGTTCCCAGAGTGCCAAGAGTGTGCAAAGCAGTAATCAGAGCAAAGGGTGGCTATTTTGAAGAAACTAGAATATAAAACATGTTTTCAGTTATTTTGGCCTGTACTGTATATGTGGTAAATACCATTAATCCCCAAGATGTGATAAAAAATTTACATACTTGCATCAACTTAACAACTAACATGCGAACAACAACTACCCACAGTTTTCTTATTACCATCTGTTCATTCAGCCTTTTTGAAAGCATTAAAATTAAGCGTGTGCTTTCTTTCCAGTAGTATTTTTGTGGGAAATGAATAACCTGTACATCACAAGTGTCAGACATAAAAAAAAACTAATAAAATATGGGTCATTCTCACAAACTTGTTTTGTTGAGGAAGAAATGACTCTCATGATCAGTTTAGTGTCCAAAAGCAGCAAGTGTGACTGGGAAATGGACTGAGACCACTTTTGGAAGGTTATGGACAATGTGAATCCAAAGTGAACTGAGTTTTCTTTCTCTTGGCCTACTACCTGGTCTACTTAAAAAGGACAGAATTTTCTTTGTTAAAAGAGGGCTATATCTAAATATAGCCTAAAGCTTTCTGATCTACAATATTTACATTTTATATGGAAGTTTGCTGATATCGGTCAGTTCATTAGAATTTTGTTTAATTGTGTAGGTTGCCGTCTGACAACAAGAATGTACAGATAACCGTATTAAGGAGTATATATCTCACTGGCTAATCTTTGTATTCTCTTTCTTTAGCCATTCAGCATAAAAGCACCAACTGGAAAGCATTCCTAGTGACGCGCCTTACAGGAGCAAAAACACTTCCACCTGACTTTTCCACCAAGGTAAAGCACCATCCTTGTGTATGGTTAGAATGCATATCCAAGTTCTGGGAAACAAGCTGATTACTTTGATCATTATTTATTTATATTGAAGCTTGGACCTGGTTGGATTTTCCGTGGACTTTATGAAATTATGTTGCATCACCTTTACCAGGTGCAGGAGAGTCTGCAGTACCCCTTCAAAAAACTGATGCGAGTTGAGGTGGTGGACAAGACCCATCTCTGCCGGACGCGGGTAGCTCTGGTGGAGCAGGTGATTGGTGGCCGGCTGCGACTGGTGTATGAGGAGAGCGAAGACGGCACCGATGACTTCTGGTGTCACATGTACAGCCCACTCATCCACTCCATAGGCTGGTCCCGGAGCATTGGCCACCGCTTCAAGAGATCTGGTGAGAAAATGGGTAAAACTTGATCATATAGACTGGTGTTTACATGCCTTATGTTGTTCCTGGTTGTGTCTTTTAATAATGCCGAAGTCATTAATTTTAAAAATCCCAACTGTGTTGTGTTTTTCTTTATTTTAGATGTATCAAAGAAACTTGAAGGTCTGGTAGATGCCCCTGCACAGTTATTTTTGAAGGTAAGAATACAGTTCTGTGTTTCTGTTGACAACATGTGATTGGTACCAAAGCGTCTCTTCAAACGGACATCATAACCTCCTGCGTCTAAAGGCTAATGGAGCATGAGAAATCGATCACCTATTGCCTAATTTTCTGTCAGGTGAGGGACGTCGATCAGAGTGGGGATTGGTTTAAAGACGGCATGAAGCTGGAGGCCATTGACCCGCTAAATCTCTCTGCTATATGTGTAGCTACTGTAAGAAAGGTAAGGCCTTACTATCAGCAGAACGATGTGACCCGATATGATGACATGGGGCCTGTATTCTCTCATCAGCCTTTGAAGTTAATAGGCGTTTAATTCTCCAGGAATCGTAGCCTTTATTTGTGAAGGAAATCGCTGCTGTTATCTCCATTAACAGATTTGTGTGGTTCACCTGTGGTTAGGTTTTGGCAGATGGGTACCTCATGATCGGGATTGATGGCTCGGAAGCTGCGGACGGCTCCGACTGGTTCTGCTACCATTCCACGTCGCCCTCCATCTTCCCTGCTGGTTTTTGCGAAATTAACGACATTGAACTCACCCCACCTCGAGGTATATTGTTTAGTGGCTGAACGCATAAAAGAGTGACTGCTTTAAAACCGCCTCTGGCTCATTTAATGCTGCACTGGATTTTAATCTAAAATAAAACGATCTTCCCCACAGGTTATACTAAACTCCCATTCAAATGGTTTGACTACCTCAGGGAAACGGGTTCCATAGCAGCTCCAGTGAAGCTCTTTAACAAGGTAATCTCTGCTTGCGGATATTTTGAGGAGACTAATACATTAACTATGCAGATGGCATAATTGTTAAAGATGTGCCCACTGAAGATTGCTGGTTATCTCGAATTCCAGTGAAATTATACACTGCGTGAATTTGTTGATCTCAGCTGCTTTAAAGGCATGAGCTAAATTGCTACGTGGAAACAACCTTATCTATTGTGAAAAATCAGTCATATTTGTTTTCCTTCCGAACGGGATCTGTGTCAGACATGTACGGGGGCACTGAAAAGCCCCCCGCCCCCAAGTTCAAATTAAATAGTGTGTGGCGGGTGTGTTTTAAGGTACTAAGTGCTCCTTTTTAACCTTTGAGTACCTGCCCCTGATCTTTATCAAATGTTGTGTGTTGGTTGTGTCTTGTTCGGCATTTCATGTTTTAAGAGGAATACTGGGGTATTGACCACAGGATGCGCCTGTTCTTTGCATGCGGATGCATGAATTTGGTGAAACTGTGTTATTGTTGAAATGAGACAAATGTGTGGTCTCTTTGTGTCCCCAGGATTAGAGCTGGGAAAACTGGTTCTAGACTAGTCATTGCTGTCTTAGATGATCAAATACTTTTGAGTAACTACATTTTTGAGGGACCCATTCTTAAAATAATGATTCCCATGCAGTAATTATGTCTTCAGTTGAGTATGTCAATTGAGAAGAGATCAGTACTTTGTTAGTCATGAATCATGCAAATGAAGTAATTTCTAGAAAGTGTTAGAATTGAT
The DNA here is from genome assembly GCA_026780845.1 of Petrocephalus sullivani. Classification (NCBI taxonomy): domain Eukaryota; kingdom Metazoa; phylum Chordata; class Actinopteri; order Osteoglossiformes; family Mormyridae; genus Petrocephalus; species Petrocephalus sullivani. The sequence continues at coordinate 11,420,630 of JAODKM010000088.1, read as the reverse complement.
TAAAGAGGTGTTGTGATCAATTAAATACTGATTCGTAGTGTGCTTACTTTTTTTTTCGATCAATATTTGAAAATGAGTGTATTGTTCCCCCAGGGTACAGTTTTATTCATATGAGAAATATCATGTGATGCTCCTTTAACAGCTATTTGAACTATGTATACAATTCAGACAATCATCAAAAATAACAGGGTATTTTAAAAGGGGAAGAGATTATACTCCAATGCCAAAGTCGCTACCCTGCTGCACTGGCCTTCTGTGTGACTAATGTCAGTTGGGTCGTCCTGACTTACAGGAAGTTCCAAACCACGGGTTCCGCACAGGGATGAAGCTGGAAGCTGTGGACCTGATGGAACCACGGCTGGTGTGTGTTGCCACGGTGACACGCATCGTACACAGACTGCTGCGCATTCATTTCGATGGCTGGGAGGACGAGTACGATCAGTGGGTGGACTGTGAGTCGCCGGACCTCTACCCCGTGGGCTGGTGTCAGCAGACGGGCTATCAGCTCCAGCCTCCAGCTGCGCAGAGTGAGTGGTTGGATCCTTGGCGCTGTCACTGCGGTAGCGGTGTTCGCCATTTCCCTTTCCCTCTCTTCGCTAGTGAACCGTCTTTGTCTGTCATTTTTAAGTGTCACCATTCTTGTGTCGTTGTAAATGTATCGATGGCAGATTTTATGATCCGGCCTGCAGTACATTGGCAGTTAAGCGGACATGAGCGAGCGGCGTCATCGCGTCGCTGAAACTCCTGCCGATCAGATTCTTCTGATCTTTCCCTTCCAGCCACAAGAGAGGTGCCCACGAACGTGACAAAGCAGAAGAAGAAGACGCAGCAGTACAAAGGACAAAAGAAAAGTGGGTCACTTCTCATACAGTCTTCCCCGCGCTCTTTAAAATACTTCCTTTTGTGAATGGCAGCAGTATTCGGGGGTGGGGGGGGGGACCCCTTGGTGACCGTGTTTCCTGACGGGTTTCTGCTGCTTGGGTTTCCTTCCGGGTGTGGATTTGGAATGCAGTGGGATGAGTCGGCAAGCGCCACCTCGACGCGACTGATCTCGGTTCTTCAGCTTCCGCTTGGGAGGGCAGCATGCGCGCTCGTCCGCAATGCCAGGGACCCTAAGGCACCGATGGCACAAAGCGTCTCACCGTCTGTCACGCTGACTGTTGCCACAGAGTAGATCAGATTAGCAGGGAGCTGGACAGTGAAGCGATTTTTGAAGACTAAAACCTTGAATCCGAACTGTCAAGGCCCACACAGGCCTAACTTTGGCTCATTTCCAAATCAAGGGAGCAAGTGACAAAAGCTTTTGGGATAGTTGTAAATAACCCTTCCATACCATAATATGGTATTATTGGTTTTAAAATACCCTGGTGTTTCTTCCACTTGGTAATATTGCGTCGCCTCCTTTTTTTTTTTATCTTAAGTATTAAAGGTATATTATTGGTATGGAGGAACGGGAACAGGAATCTGTGGAATGTGGGGGTGTGCAGGGACAGCGGGAGGCTCGGTAGCTTACTCCAGTCTGACTTGGTGTTTAGAGAGGAAGATTCCAGTCGGGAAGAGGCCGGTCAGTTTGTCAAGCGTGCCTCTGACAGGCACGATGCGGCGGAGCTTCTCGGGTGATGAAGAACTGACCCCGCCCCTTTACCCGCCCCGTCCCGCACAGGCTGCGGCCCCGGGGCCCGCTCGACCCCCCACCACTAGTGGGGAGCTGAATCCCAGCCTCAAATCAGGTAATCCATCATTCCTCCCAGTCTGCCTTACTCAGGGTGAGCTGTTCAATCAAAGGTACACAGTACAGTGGTCTCATGCTGGGGTGTGGCGGACCCCAAATTCAAGGCTTACTCTCATCTGTATGCCATGTGTAGCATGTCTTTAGCAACACGCCCTTACTCAAAAGTAAATCTGCGCTTTTAAGAAAGTAGATTTTACTTAACTTTAACTGTGGGTTTGTTTATTTCTTATTACAAATTGAGGTTGTATAGCTTGCGTCCCTATAAATTTACAAAAACAGAATTGTCTGGTTTAATATACATTGTGTATGTATTTGTTCTTAAATATACAAGTTAATTGAACTCATTTGTTCATGCTAAATGTTGACTTCTGAGTCATCTGACTGTACAGTAAATACTGCCCAGCTCCCTCTGCACTCTGTGCCCGAGTGTTTTAGTGAAGATGCACTGGTTTGGAAGATGCACGTTTTGCCGTTTATGCTGTAATATATAGTTGCAAAATTTCAAAATGAATTAGATAAGGCATTATATAGCTGTATCTAAGCATTGTTTTTGTGAGGTAAATCATGTGTGTGTGTGTGTGTGTGTGTGTGTATAATAAATGTATAAAATACAGTTTCTGCTATACTAATGGGGATCAAAGGACCTCAAAAGTATAGCACATCCTCACAGAAACAATGAATATTGAGGTCCATGGCTGGACCTCACCACGTCACACTTTTTTAAATCTGCGAATGCAATCGAAAAAGTGAAAATGTCAAAAGTCTTGTATTTAGTTTGGTTACTTATGGGTAAGGTTAGGGCTGGGTAGGGGTTAAGGGTGACGTGACTGAGATTAGGGTTTTTCCCCCATAGAAATGAATGGAGATTCCCCTCAAAGATAGAAATACAAACGTGTGTGTGTGTGTGTGTGTGTGTGTGTGTGTGTGTGTGTGTGTGAGAGCGAGAGATTTCTAGAGATTTTTGTGTTTTATAGATGTTGTTCATACAGAGCTCACAAAGTCTTGGGACACTTGCTTAATTCTGTAATGTTGCAGATTTACTTGTTTTATAACTGAAGTCCATTGACAAGCAGCGTTTAACGTATCTGCACACATCTTTTTCACATTTTCTTTTTGTTATGCGTCCTTTTTTCTCATCAGGCCAATACTGCGCTACTATAGAAGTATACGTAAAAATTCTTTGATATTCAGAATGTATATTACTTAATTGTCAAAACTTAAAGCCACTATTTTTTTTTCCAAGTAGTTACATTTCTGGGGAGGTACACATCAGGCGATGGCGCAGGGTTCACGGCTACGACTTACTTGCGGCGTCGATTCGACACAAGTACAAGTCAGCCTTTACCGTCAAGGTTTTATTCCTCTTGAAAGACCTTTAATGGGTGAATACTGTCATGAATGATTGAGTTGAAAAACTCTGGTTTCAAGCAAGTTAAATAAATGCATGCATATAAATATACTGAAAGACTGATGTTACCTTACACATTAAAGAATGATCAGTCTCTTCCACACATTGAGGCAAGGCCTACAGCTTATTAATTAAACACTGGAATCACATCGGTATCTCGCTACGAGCCTGTGTATTGTTATTGATATTTGTGCATCCATAGTGAGAAATATATATTTGTAAAAGAATGAAGTGATTTTTTTTTTTTTATAAAACCAAAGTTTGCAATATTTTTACTGAATTTAGCAAGAATCTCTGTGAGCACTGTGTGTCACCTTATACACCTGCCAAGTACAGTTCCTTCCATAAGTTAAATTTAGATGCATTTGAGGTTTTCATACTCAAGTCAGTGGCATCGGTGGTCTTCACATTGTTTTTTGGACCTATAGAAAATAATTAGGTATGCTGAGCACAATCCCCCCCATAGTAAATGCTCTAGTAAAATATCTGAGTATTTAATTTTCAAGACATTTGATTGGTTATTGGATTTATTTATATACATTTGTTACAGATATTTGACCTGATAGTTAAAATTGTTTGTTTTAAATTGTAAGTGTAAATGGTTATTATTCTGGGTTAAATGATTGATATATTTGGGCAAAATATGTGGAAGTTCATTGAAGTGTTCTGAGGTCTCTGAACAATAATTTGTCACAGTGGTCATATCTGCTGTCTTTAAGTTAGTTTTTCATCATTTCATGCTTCGTTTGAAATCTTGTTGAATTCTTAGACGCCAAAAATATACTGCAGAATCCCAAATATGCTGTTTATCACTTGCACTTAAACATGCATCATATAGGCTGTTTAGAAGATGTTCTTACTGTGAAGCATGTTTTTTCATTATCCAAAGAAATCATACAAGCATTTGATGCATGCTGGAATTTTTAATTGTGCTGTTTAAAGATGCAGTATGAGGACGTATTCGTTCCTAGCAGTTGATGACCATGTGTGTGATATTTTTTAGTGAAACCTTTTGTTTTGTTGTCTTGGGGCCATTTGTATGTGGGCCAGCCAGGTTTGCCAGTGAGAGCAGGAGATACCAGTGGGAAGAGTTTTAGCTGCTTTTCTGTCCATTTGATTCTTCCAGAATTTCTGTGGAGAAACGTCACTGACGTTATTCTTGTGTGGGGTGTTGTGTGAGTAGTTGGGGAAATTTTTCAGGCAAGCATTGTTATCCCGCTCTGTTGCATTTGTGCGTGTGAATGTACAGGTAGGCTCAGCATGATTATCCCAGGTGTTTGGAGGAATGTCAGGATTTCAGCTTAAGGCCCTGGGGTTGAGACTGGACATCTTAGCATTGATGTTAGAAACAGTTGTTCATGGGGCGATCCCTTGATTCTTATATGCCCTTCTCCTCTTCCTCAAGTGGCTTCACTGCAGCTGAAGGAGGAGGCCGCAGAGCTGGATGAGCTCACCTTTTCCCAAGGAATTTCGGACCAGGAGAGCAACGGTCCTGGCAGCTACTATGTCAAACAAGAGCCGTGAGACAGCTGATGGGGACTTTTGATAAAAGCGAAAGCCTTAAACACTGTCTGACCTGACCAGCACTTGTAAATCTGGGGGTGGGTGGGTGGGAGGGTGCACAGTGGTGTCGACAAGCGGGAGGACTCCAAATCATAAGCAATTGTTTATTGGGTAAGAAAAGACACAAGAGTACAGAAAATTTAGAAGAGAAGGTAATATTTTACAAGATTTTTTTTTCCTTTAGCTTTGTTTTAACAATTTGCCAGATGGACTTTCAATGTTCATTGTACTTGAAGTTTTCAAATACGTTTTTTGTAAGATTTTTTCGAAATTGAACTGTTGTGTGTCTGATTTTTGTTTTGGTCATTTTGGGAAGGGGGTAGTAATGTGAGAATTTTTAAGTTTAAGGTGGAAAGATCTAAGTATATATACATTTTTTTTTGTGATCTGAAAAGAGTGGGTTTGAATACATGTAAATCATAAACCTTACTGGTATGAACACATTCAGATTCAATGGATAACACTGTCATAAGATTGCACTGCAGGAATGTACATTTCTATTTCCCTGTTGCAGTCACCTTTGCCACAGATGTGCAGCTTTATTATATAAGTAACAAGTCAAGCATCAGTCATATTTTTAATATTTAACAAACTCTGTGAGAATTGTAAAGAAACAAGATATGTCACCATTGACAGATATGCAAACTTTTATTTTAAGTTGCGTTTTTTTTTTAAAAACTAAGATGTCTGTAAAATATTTCGCCAGTTACCTAAAATTCCATATTTTAGAGCCATATTGTTGCAGAAGGGTGAAGTATTCAGCTGAGCCTCAGAATAAATTAATTTTTTCATATTAATAAAGATTGTCACAGTTTACATCAGCAAAATGAGGAAAAACACCTTCCATGATTTAAAAAACATTTAAAATGGAGAATGTGGCATAAAAGCTGTGCATAGGACCCCTGTAGGTGTGAGCATTAAACATAACTAGTGCTTGTTTGGGGAACAAAGATTATTGAATAACCAGTCAAATAACTATTGTAAAAGTACATTATCTTAAGAAACAAGCTGGGTTCACTCTAAATCTTTATGTATTTGGTCTGTGCATGGTTAATTCCCCCCTCTGTTGTCTTAAAACCATGAGCTACCATGAAACCAATGATTTTTCATCACAAATTTGATTCCATCGCAGAAATCTTTGTACTACCTCATTAAGAACCTGGCAGTGGCACACTTGACCTGTTCACTATCCATGAGGTAGTGAAACTCTGGGAAATAAAATGTGAGTTTATTTTTCTGTTATTTCCTTTTTTCCCTCCCTTTTCCGTCTTATTTTCCATCCAATTGGTTAGACGAACTTAAGCTTGTTGTATCATCGATCCAGTGGATTGATGTGCGGAATGCCACTGCAGAATCAGTGCAGAATCAGTGTACCTTATGCAAAGGAAAAATGTGGAACCTGTTCATCAGGTATTAACTGTATATTCCATCTTTGTGCAAAGCAGGGGTGCACAGTCCTGGAGTGCTGGAAGCTTCTAGTTGAACTTCATTGCTTATCTTCGCTCTTCAAATACACTTCCTGCCACATCGCAGCGTGCCAGGACTGGATTAACACACCCCTGATCAAAGGCTACATATGGCTTACGTACATTAATATACTAATATTTTACATATATCTTAACATTGGAGACATTTATTTAAATGGAGATTTAATATGCAATTATAATTTTGAAATAAAACTGGCGCTTTCATATATTTGAAGATTTAAGAAATGAACCTATTAAAGATTATATACAAATGTCTACATACAAACGTGCATAAAATTTTAATTACATGTAAATCTATTGCATAAATGTGACAATTTCTGTTACAATGTATTTGGATCAGCTGTGATCTTTTTCCATAGCATGCATAGTTAATATATTTGTTAGTGTGTATAAAAACATTTTATATTAATGTATATATAAAATGTATACTCACTAATCAAATATAATTTCTCTACCTGGTGCAGGTGTAAATATTATATAACTGTATACACTATAGACTCCCTTCATGTACCAGTAAGGTTGGTAATTAATTCTCAGGAAACATTTGCATCTTGTTTTATAGGCTTGCTGTAGCTTGTTGCTGTAGCTCCAAGGCTAATTGCTTTCCAGGTGGTCAGTATTGGGGAGATACAGGAAATCTAAATATCAAAACTAATGTTTTTTTGTTGTTTTTAATTCTTTAATGACATGAATGACATTGATGTGCATAATATTTAATAGTATTAGGTTTTTATGGTCACTTGGTCATACGGTCTAAAAAATGTATCCAATTTTTACTCGCTAAAATTCCCTGTTGCATATTAATGCTGATGCAAATCGGAGATGATTATTGCTTATTGTGTTTTTCAATTTTATTCTCCTCCCAGAAAAAAATTTAAGTGTTGGGGCAGGGGGGTGGGGGGTACAGACTTCAAAAATGCTTCTTTAGTTGAATGAATGCTTTTTTTCATGGGTTATTTTACACAATGGAGATGATATGGGTTTTGTGTGTGCAATGCCTTTCCTTAAAAATTCGGAGGCATGGATTTTAAAACAGCAGCCACGTGGCTACCTTTTGAAATGGCTCCTTATTCATTTTCAATTTGATGTCCTGGGGGGGGTGGTGGATATATTGGGCATACCATTCATACTGAATATGCAGTTCATGTGTTGACTGGAAGAAGCAGAAGTTCGCTTAGTTTGTTACAGTGTCCAGCAAAGCAATAAAGCATTCTGTTGTATTCCATCAAAATTTGATTTCAAGTGAATAGGCTTTATTTTTTTATTTGGGGTCACATGAGTTATTGAAATAAATTAAATGCTTTAGTTTGACTGGCATCAAGGTGTTTCAGATTGTTGCCGCTGGTCCACTGAGTAATAATTCTTAGATACAGTGGTGCTTAATGCACTGATGGTGAAACATGTTCACATATAAAATATTCTTCTCTTTTCTAGCTTGAGACAATGCATTCGAGACCAAACAATGGCATTATGTTTGTTTGTACTTTTAAGACATGACTGTTTCACAACAAATTTAGCTGCTACCCTCTCCTATGATATGATGTAGGTGCCATTATTCTACATGAATGACAAACATTGTAAGTCAATAACAATAAAATATACAGGTGTACAACCTACAGTGCAAAATTTCCTGTAAATGAGATGGAGGCCTTATCTGTTTTGTTATACTCATTGTTTTCTTGATAGCAAAAAAAAGAGTGAAAGATATAATTGTAACATGTTTCATGAACCAAATATCAGTGCATGCAGCATTGTGAACATCTTGTTGAGGCCCACGGTGCAGACCTGACCTCTTTACTTTTTGTGCTATGGTCTAAAGTTATGTGCAACTTCCTAGTTTCTTTGGATACTAACACGGGTCTCTTTTTTATGTGAATCCCCCTTTTCCTCAGTCTTTGTATTATGGTGCTATATATTTGATAAACTGTTAATCCTTTTAATGGGGAATGATTTTGAGAACATGTACTTCTGGTTGGATTTGAGTTGTCTTCTGTATTGTATTTTGGATACAAATGTAAAGAATTTGTAGAGAAAATATTAACTTTTCCCCTCATGGTACATCTGGGGGCTCATTAAGGTATGGGATTTGTACGCCTTTTTCATCTAAGTTTTGATAGTGTCTGTACATGTTCTTTCCTTTCATTGTCATGGTTATTTGTGCCGTGAACCAGAGGTTTAATAACCTTTCTATTGAATTTGTAAATAATTAAAGCGTGAACTGTTATTTTACAAATGTTGCAGACGTTTCCAGCATGGATGTGAAAAAAAAGCATTAATTCACTGAAGACCTTTTTACACTGAATAAAAAAATATATAAATGTATCTTCACTTATTTCCTTCCACATCATCTAAGTTTCTGGAAGTTGTTGGTGTAATGATTGCTGTTTAAATATGGGTGTTTGAACTCCTGGGTGAGGGAACAGTATACAATTCCTGTACGCTACTGCAGAATGTCTCGAATTTCATCCTAAATGTCAACTTAATTCAACAGCACAGTGAGCCAAATTTAGAATTGTTCACTTAAACTTTTACCCCTGCTGTAGAGGTTGTGTTTTTCCAATGGAATAAAATCATAATTCCACTTGAATATTTGTCAATTAATCCACTTTGTGTCAGATTATGGCACTAATCTCAATAGACTAATTTCTGATCCACTAACATAAGCAGATTTTTTTTCTTTAAAATACTTAACAGGAGATTTAACTAGTGAATCAAAAGAATTTGGAGGTCAAGTAAGCTGTGGTATCAAAGACAAAAGATTCAGAGCTGGTATTCAAGAATTTATTGACATGAGCTTGCTATTGACAGACACAGCATAAATTCAAGACTGAAGGAAGAGGGAGTTTGTGATGGGGTCTGGCTGCTTTGTTAATCATAGATCCAGCTCTCTGCGCAGCTTGTATATGATACCAGCTCCTCTGGAGTGAACCAGAGGTTTATCTCTGCGTTGGCGCTGTCTACTGAATCACTGCCATGGATGATGTTCCTGAAAGAAAAACGAAGGAATAAATTAACCCGATGCTGAAAAAATATACATGCTCACCTCTTATGTGTGTTACCACATAAAATCACATAGTGGGACACTAAATACAATTTCCTCACCTGCCAACTTGAATGCAAAAATCACCTCGGATGGTGCCTGGCTTTGAGTCTGCAGGATTGGTTTCACCCAGCATGACTCTCCCAGTCTTCACCACATTCATGCCTTCCCACACCTTCACAGGAAAGAATATGACAAGTAAACCACTTACATCATTAGCTGCCCTAATTCAACAATAATGAATGTATTTGAAATGATTTGACTAACTGCATGCAAGTTGGTACCAATGTATACAAGATCCAGCGGATTTACCATGGCGACAATAGGGCCAGAATGCATGTATTTAACCAGGCCAGGAAAGAACGGTCGTTCGCTAAGATCACTGTAGTGATTCTTCAAGAGGTCTTCCGATGCCTGCAGTGCAATATGGCAAGAAAACAGTTGCACATATTTGATAAGAAACAAAAGCTAATTCTGAAGTCCTCACAAATGTTTTATAGTGTCAATATTGCAGAACTTGAGTGCATCCCACATGGTCTGTTTGAAGACCATCAGGGGCACTGGCATTTAATTTATAAATAGCTGTCATCTTTTTAGGCTACTATATAATGTATATATAATGTATATAATATCATGTACACCCTTCTGTATATTCAAATGGTGTACTGCAACAAACTCTGAATGACTGATATTACCAACACATTCAGTCTCTAAACTAAGAGAATTATCATTTTGCACTTCCGAACAGAGATACTGTATTTCCATTAAAGTACAAGATACTGGCAATAAGTCTGCTGCACTCGGTTTTATAGAAGGCAATACATTGAACAGTAACAAACAAATGGATGTAGCCTTTAGAATATCTACCTATTTACATTACTGAATTATTAATATTAAGTTCTAAAACCTATTGTATTTCTGAAACTCGCACGAAGCTTTACCAGCACGTTAGCAGTCTGTGCCTTTCATCAACTACAGGTAACCAAGGCCATATATAACCATGCAGAAATAGATGCTTGAATACATTTAACTTACATGGAGAAGCTTCATACCGACAAGTTTAAACCCCTTCTGTTCAAATCGCTTGATGATTCCTCCCACAAGTCCTCGCTGCACACCATCTGGCTTGATGGCGATGAACGTGCGTTCCTCAGCGGAAGTCATTACCCTGAAACAGACTTTATGACATGCAGTAACTCATGAGTCAGAATTAGGTGACACTCTGAAGGCACAGATTTACATTTTATAACATTTTCCACACTGGCTATATAAGGGTCAATAAACGGTGACACTGAGAATGCTCCTGTACCTATAACCAATAAAATGCTGTATACACCAGCCAAACAGTTTCTCACCTGACTGCAATAATTATTTCTTTTCTCATCACGAGACGGCGATGAAAATAGGCCAGTTGGTTGCACAACCTGTCACCTGGAGATTTCCCCTGGTAATTTAATTAATTGCTGTCCCTGTACTAACCCTGCTCAGTTCCAAGAATGAAAATGCAGCCTGGCATCTTGAAGATCTGGAAGCCAGCGCTTTCTTACATACTAAAATATTTAATGATCCTTTCGGCTTCTTTTTTATACAGCGGTGAAATTTTAATAACGTGGCGACATAAACAATATGGGAATGGAAAAAGAAACTAGACTAAGCAATGAGGCTGTAATTAAGACTGACATTTAAGGTATTAGTCTAAGCTGCCGCATATCTTCACGCTCAGACGGCACGAAAATAACTAGTTTATGGCGGATGTGATTTTCATGAAAATATGTTATTTCTGAGCAATACTGCCAATTTCAGGCCTTCCCCTTAGCACTGAGCTTAATACCGCATCGTATAGGAAGCTAAGCTAGTTTTCAGTGCAGCATCCAGCCTGCGTGTTAGCCATCTATAGTGATCCCCGGCAATGTTATACACCCATAAACTGTAAGCGCTACCAAATCAGAGTTGGCAAATATAAAACTATAGGCATATATAACACACTAGAAAAACAAACAAACAAGAAAGGTTTAACAAAAATATTACACCCACCGCACCCAAACGAAAAACATTAAGCGCGAATAGCTGCATAATAACAATTAAAATCATGAGCTCAAAAAATATGAGTGGAATGTGGCTAATCGAGGTCAGGCAGGTGATGGACGGAATACACGAGAAGCCAACATAATTAAAGCAAATTATTTATGCGCATCAGTAAGAATGATATGCATATTATAGCTACCTTTATTCCAAGAGAGACAGGCGTCTCCTGCTCAGCAGCGGCAGCAGAGTGTCTTTGCCTGGAAAACTGAGGCTTATATGCGTGATGGAGGCGGGGATTGCTGTTGCTTCGTAGCGAACAGAGAGGAGCAGGGAAGCCATGCCTAGTCAACTCTCCCACCTGCATCACGTCTGCGTGCCTTCTGCACCTTCCCGATCACAACTGTAACTTCTGAGATACGTTATATGTAAGCTGATGGCAGGCAAATACAGGTTTTTAAACAATAAAAGTCACAAAGCACAAATCTGCAAAGCCTTTGTGTCATGCCCTGCTCGTCCGATCCTTCCATGTGCCACGCCCCCTCGTTCCTCTCGTGCTAATCCGCCTGTTCCCAG
>JAODKM010000088.1:11353074-11406886 GCA_026780845.1 Petrocephalus sullivani | reverse complement strand
GGCTAATAAACGCCCTTTTGAAGGGTTTAACCCCACGGCTGCACTCATGGGTCGTTCCTCCCGCCGCGCACGTAACACTTTGCGTGTATTTTGGACCTCCCAATTAAAAACAGTAAATTCTGAAATACCTTGTAGCTATTAAAAAGAAAATAACGGTTTAGAGATTTTAAACCTGGTGCAAACTCTGCTACTGTTAAGATCTAGATAAGGTTTGAGTTGCACTGATTGTCATTTGTTCCATTTTACAATCAGAATCGCCTTTAACTTACTTTAACACCTAGCTGGATGTATTCCTTAAATGACGCCCTTGTAAATCATAAATCAAAAATCAAATCTTAATGATCCTTGACACCCGTTGCCCTGTAATGCCATAGCTACAGTTTGACTTGGGGAGATTAACACAGACCATAATATAAATAGCAGCAGGCATTTGGGTCATCAGGAATTACACAGTACTAATTCCTGATGACCCAGATGCCCGTTGCCATTCTTACAGAAAAACTATAGCTGGATAAGGGCCCACAAGATATCATTTAATAGGTAGGCCAAAAATCTAGTATCAAAGTATCAAACTAAGTGTGCTTTAAACATCACATTACAGCAGCTTTGGAAGAATAACTCTGAAGGAAAACAGCTTATTTAAAGATGCATGCAGCTGGTTTTGACAACCCAACCACAAGGGCTTCCTGGCACCTGCTGTAAGTTATTAGGCAGACAAAAGATGCAGAACAGAAAGACCTGACTGAAAGAGTTATGTTCATGAGGCATGTTTATGAGGAATGTGGTTGCATGTAATGTGTACTTTTATTGAAGCTGGTCGATCAATCACAGACATGCACGTTTTACATGTTTGAAACTGTAGCTAAGTTCATGTTTTTCATGAATAGTCTTCAGATTCACTTCTGAAAATGATGAAAATAATTGTGAGGGGATGAGGTGCGCACAGACACTCATGTATTACCATGCAGCATAAGTGAGGAAAAGTCCTTGCCTGGAGACACAACACACAATGGGCCAAATATTCATAACAAATGTAACAATAAAATCAGAAAAATAAAAACACTCTTAAAATTCAAACAGGGAACCATATGTGCAAAACACAAGGCAAACAACAATTTCTGCTCCTATACTACGGGAGGGCTTCCTTTTCCTGTTACCTTACAAGCTAATTGCAATATCATCCTCCTAACCTGCAGCGTCTGCAGTGTTCGACTCTCCCCCCTAGCTCTACATGTGTGGAATTTGCTTGTTATCCCCATGTCGCCATGGGAACAAATTGTCCATAGGTGTGAATGTAGGTGCACCCTGCAATGGGAACAACGACCTCTCCTGGCTTAAACCCTACCTGTGCAAGCCGGTTTATTTCAGCAGCTGACCTGTTTATGGATATGAACTAAATTAAAAAGGGTTTTTAGAATAGTTTTGAAATAATGTAACGTTATTTTCAATAATGATTCATTCCATGTTATTGCCACTACCAGGTCATTTAGAAATTATAATAAGGCTTAAAGTCTTTCATGAATATTAAAACCCTTGATTTATTTCAAAGCCAAATGTAATAAGGAACATGCTCACATACATTCATTTAAATGTAAAAGCCCATTCCTTTTTGCAAACAGTTGCCTTTAATTATAGGAAACCTCCACGCTAATTCAGATCAAAAGATAACTTTTAATTAATTTTGTGGCCATTTTTGTGACTGATGTTAAAGTTTGAAGCGTGAGTTTAATTAAAGGCCTGTAGTATCACAAACATAAAATCTCAAAACAACACTTATAATTTAATGGTAACATCAAATATTGCTTGTTAAGCCTTTAATAGTGATGCTTGCTTTTATGGTGATTAATTAAATGAAGTTAATGTAAATTAATGTAAATGAATTTGAAAGGTTTGTTTACAAGTTACTGTATATATGTCACTGTCAAAACCAAAGGAAAATCCAGTATTTCAGAGTGTCTTATTTTGCACACTTGGAGAACACGTTTGGTGGAGCACTGTGGTCCTGTCTCCCTATACATGTACCCTACCTGTAACAGCTTTTAATTGAAAACTTCTTTAGTGCATCACAGAATTCCATATCTTTATGTTATCTTATATACAGTCAATAAATTGTAGAGAAAAATGGCAACCAGAGTATAAAGTAACATTTTGAGATCTAACATAATCTTAGCATTCTCTACTTGTTCGCTCCTTTCCAAATATATATATATATGCATACAGTATATATATATATATACAGTATATATATACAGTATATATAAGTATATATATATATATATATGTGTATACATATAATATTTCACATGGATAATTTTTATTTTATTATTATTTTTCAAGTACATGTTTTTACGTTATCCGAACATTTATTTTCCTTTTATTTTCCACCACTATAGCCTGATGGCTTTCTACTAAATTATTTTTTGAATGGTATCCATTGTTAGCCAAAGCTCTTCTGATAATGAGAAATGGCTCTGACAGCTAGTGTAAATCGGTATTAGATCAGTTGCAATAATACATGGAGTATCATCAGGAAAATTAGCTATAAGTAATTTAATTTAGCGCTTCCTTTATCTTTAGAATGATCACTTTGTCGAAGGGTTAGGAATGTACTTTTAACTTCTTTGTCATTGATTACTAGTTTATTTTTTAGATGTACAAATATAAATATACTTAATATTTTCCATATTATTCATTCATTCGTTTGTTTATTAGTTTGTTTATATTTTTCCAGTTAGCAGATTTGTTTGTTTTTCAATTGAATTGCACAGGTTATAGGTCACATTAAAGGTTTTAAAATGATTTATCGTGGTCTCATTTTTTTTGTATTACAAAAACCAGGCATTTTAACAGGGGTGTGTACACTTTTTATATCACTGTAATGCACAGTAAAACACATTACATACATTTTCTTGTTATTTGACCTACTCTTCCATTAAGAATTATTCATGTTTTGTAAGCATGTATAAATATACCCTATAATTTATGATGGGATGTATGACAGAATGTAAGTGTGCTAACAACAGGTCAGCATCCTTTCCAACTGATGAGCCACATGGTGGCTGAGTGGAAGGACACCTGAGGGCTGCTTTGGATACCCTCATAAGCTTGTTCAATATAAGAACTCCTAACCTCCAAAGGGGAGCAGTCAACAGCTGGGCTCCTTCAATGCACAGCTGGTGTCGCTGCTTCCTAACTTGGCAGCCAGCTCTGACAATCCTTTTGATGGAAACCGGGTTCGTCTGGCTGCCATGACAGTTACGTGATCTCATGGAAACATTTGTTTGATCCCTCTCCTATGTGTTTTACAGGTGCACTGAAATTACTATTGGTTTACATGCAGTTATACAACTATTACAGGACTGCTCATGGCATTACACAGGATGTGCTACAATGGACTACAATCCCAAATGTTCTCCTTCACCTCCCCAGATACTTTTCAATTAAACTAATCCCAATTGCATTTCCCATACAACCTTGCTTCGTCTGGGACTCTAGATACTACGTCTGTTTTACTTTGTGACCATCACAATAATGATGGTTGCATTCATTGTTACATGGTTACTTCACATTCATTTTCATGGTATTAGAGTAACAAAGTTTTTTCTTCTTCTGTAGTTGGGCCATTTTAAATCAATGATGTATCACTATAAACTGTTTAAAAACATATGAATGTGTGTTTTATTGATATGTTTATATACAGAAAAAATACATTATGATAATTATACTGCATTGCATGCACCTTCATGATGCATTGAAATGCATTCATAAAGCATTAGAAACACGGCTATACCCATTTATAAAAAGGCATAACACATAATAGTGATGTGCATTATGCATTATGAATACTCTATGGAGGTCTCATCTATAATGCACTATAAGCGCCTTCATAATGCAGCACAAAGCATCCTTAAGTCTTATACTGATGATTATAATGCATTATGAAGGTATTTAGGGTGCTTTGTAGATAAGACCTTCATAGAGTATTCATAATGCATGAGAAACATGGCTGTAATGTGTTATGCCTTCTTACAAATATTCAGCCGTGTCTATAATACTTTCTGAATATGTTATAATGAATTGTAAGAACGGTTATTAGTCATTACGAATATGGGCTTCATAGGAAATATTACTATAATGCATTTATTCTAAAAGGTCACGGCTTTGCCGCTGCATTTGGCCGGCCCGGCTCATGCCTTGTCAGCACCCCCCCCCCCCACACTTTTCTGGCAATGGCAAATTCCATTGTTCCTCGGCTGCAGTAAAGGTGAGGCGTTGATGTAATTATCAGCATGGTGCTCTTAGAATAGCCCAGTTGACCATGGCAATCATTTCACTGCCCAGTATTATCCAGTACTGAATATGGCAACTTTTATTCAGAATCTGTTGTCGTATCAAGGCACACGGGGAATGTTTGCTAAGCTTCATTGTTATGCAACGTGTGAACTGAACCTCATCCGGTAGAGATGCTGACAGCTGCTAAGCACAGTGATCCTCTAAAAACATGTTAGAGGACTTTCTTTCTTCAGAGAGGAAATCTGTTCTTTGTCCATTCTAACCCTTAGAAATGAACCCAGGACCCCCCCCCCCCAACACACATCTATGACTATGTCAAGGGGAGCTGTCTGTCTTACCCTTTAGGGCATCTCTGAGCATCTTTTGAGTCCTCCAGCCTCGTGCTTACAGTTAGCCTAAATGTTGCTGTGATAAAAAAGGACTTACAAGGTAAGTCCTCTAACACCATTACTTTCTGGCTTGACAGGGATCTGACAGGGGAGGATCAATGGCCGGTATGGGAGCAGATGTGCCAGGATAAAACGACTTCTGAAGCTCCAGCTAAGGCAGAAGCTCATTTAGGCAGTCAGCCGTGGAGGTCAGCTGCCAGCGTCCGGTGATAAAATACTTCTTTCAGGTCCCTTTGCTCTCCGAATGTCTAGTGCTTCCCTGAGTAGGTAAAAGGGGAGGGGGATTGGCCATCACACTTTATCTGCTGTTCTTATCATATGCCAGCAACGATTCAGTAAACAGAAGGAGAAGCCTATCAGGGACGTGCGGAAGGAAAAGAGCAACAGGAGACAACATTTCATCTCCTGGTAAATGTTTAGTGTAACTCTTTATTTGCTGGACCAACAGACACCAGGCACAACATCTACTGTTCACACCTTCAGATTCCATTTTGTTGTACCTGTACCTGCTCCCATACCATTCTTAGTTAAAGAAGTACATCTGGCCCCATCAAATGCTGTAGGGCTTGTATGTTTGGTATGTGTCAATTATCAGTGTTATCTGGATTTCATCACATAACCTCGCTCATTGGAATTTTACTTACACAGAAATGCTGAGGGCAGAACGAAAAAAATTACTGGTTCAGAGAGATAACCAATCAGATCTTGTGTCTGATGTCAGACCAACCAATCAGATTTCTTGTTCTGGCCTCCTCTAGTTGCTTGGACCCACCTCCTCTACAAACTGATTGGTTATCTCTCTGAACCAATAATTTTTTATTCTGCCCTCGGAACAAAAACTCCCATGAGCCATAATCTCTAGTGAATTGGCATATCATTAAACTGTACCGTCCCTTCTGACTAGAAATACATCAGCATGAAGGTATTTAAAATTTTGGAATGGTGCTTGTCTACCATAATGTTTATACGGAATTGTGGCAAACTGTGGCAAAAGTGATTTTTCATCTCCTACGACCTTTCTGGAGAGGGTGAGCACAGTTGTGAATGGAAGTCGGCAATGCTACTTTGATGTTATCATATATTGGATATCAAAGAAGGACTACAAATATAACAAGAGTGCCACACTACACAGAGCAAAAAAGTCAAGCTTGAAAAATTATACCCAGATTCCCTGCACTGCACAATCTTTCCAGTTGTCTGCCATCTGATGAAACACATTTGCTGTCACACTGGATGCTCCAGGACCTACAGGCCTGCACATTTTCTACATCTGATTGCATGGTGCAGTAAGTTTGATATGAAGTATGTTACATCAGTTGAACCCATTGCATGCACTGTTATGGGAAAGTAAGCCATTTCAAGCACTGCTGCAGCTCAGAGTGAACACCATCATTTTGTGGACAGGTCTGTCTGAGCTGTCTTTGACCCCGGATTATCTCCATTTCTCCCTCTACAGCGACAGGAACAGTTTTCACTCAAGTCAGACGCAGTGGGTCAGGGCACGCTATTGCCTTTGTGTCACACAATGAATCTGATGGTGAAATATTTGAAATATTGTGGAAAAAGAGATCCCTATCACCCTTGAGGCACTAAGAATATTTTTGTATAACACTGAGTGGACTCACAAACAGAGACATGCTTTTAAAAACTAATAATGAAATACAACTTTCATACTGACAGATAGCATAGCAAAACCTCTCTCATTGATACTCTGAATTCACTGAATGTACTATTCTAAATCCGCTACCTTTTCCGCATTACGTTAAAGGTTTCTTGAGGAAATTGTAGGGACCTTTGATCTTGTATCAGCTGCATCACATAAATCTGATGGACTGTTAGAAGGTGGCTGGAAGCTACCTTCTACTTGAGAGACTGTGATTCTCGTATTTACCCCCGTCTTTAGCTGAGAAGTCAATCCAACTTAGCCATTTCATGATTATTCAATGCAATAAAGCATCTGAAATAATTTGTCTGTTACTCTTAAGAAACCTACATGCTCAATGGAACAGTAGAAAAGTGCTTTGAAATTGCAGAGAGACTGTACAAATCCTGCCTCTTGAAGTTCTTAATGAACTGCAGATTTACTCCACATGCTACTGGTGTTGCAAGCGTGGCTGCTTTATGGAAGGCGATTCTGAGCTAAACCCTAGATTCTGCACTTATCTGCAGTAGAAAAAGATGTCATTCAAAAACACAGAAGCTAACTTGTTGACTTAAAGGATTCTGGGATTTCTGATTGTTATTTTATCATACAATCCAAAACATATTTACTTCCTCCACTATGCATCCTATATGCCTATGGGTGCCACTGTTTTGTTTTAGTTTGTGAGCTATCATTTGTTCGCAGCTATTTTTATCTGTTCCATCTTGCAAACACCTGTTCACTGATAACCTTTTTTTTAAATACAAGGCATATCAATAGTCTTCTGCTCAAGCATATAATCAGTTGTGCTTGATTTATATACAAAGCTATATATTATTGTCTGTTAACAATGAAGGGCAAGAGTAGTTTATTGTGTGTAGTATTCTTAGCAAGGGTGTAGATTTGAGTATAGATGGTGGATACATGACCCTACCAATACCAGGGAGTACCACATGTGTTTTGGGGGGAGGTCAAGGCAGATTTGGTCCATAACAATGTTGAAACCAAACCTACCCCCTTGATTCTTAGCAGTAGTTACTTTATTCTGGGGGTGTTACCGAATCATCTATTCTTGGATATTGCCACCAGATGGCAGTGTAGCAAAGGCAAAAAAAAGAAGACGGAACTGCATCTTTCCAGCTTCCACCTGCTTCACTGGACGAGGATCAGAATATTAATTCTGTGTTAGTTCATTGTAGCCCTTTGTCAATGTGCAATATAAATGATCTCATGAAGATACGCTCTGCTTGCTTTTCCCCCTCATTCTATACAAAACTGACATTAATTTCCCATTGCTAATAATCTAAATGGTTATATTCATGAAAAAAGAACAACCTGCAACCACCTAAGATGTGCATGGGAAAATGATTCCATGAAGTATGGAAATATCAAATAACACAGACAATGCCTTCTTATAACACACATTCTGTATTACTTACCAGTTCTAAAATGGCAAATTGGAGTATGTATTGATAGGGCTGAGCACCTCAGGAGGTTATATTTTAAAGTGCAGATGTGGGGAAAAAATAGTAAAGGGGTCAATAGCATTCTTTGTTATTTACACATTGATACACCCACTCTTATTGATTCTTATAGTCTAAATTAAAACCTTTCCCGAGCAGCCTATGGGCCTGGCTGTAAATGGCACTCTCCTAGGGAAGGTGGCCTATCCACCCACTTCCCACCCAGAACATTCTGTTTTTTTCCCCTCCGCTTAAATGCAGTGATCTTGCAATTACATTCACAATATGGCACAAAACCAAAATCCTCTCATTCCATTTTTAGGATACATTTCAGCTGCACAAAACTTTCAACATATTTCAGAATCAAATGAGAATTAAAATATAAAAGTAAATTTAAGAATATGATAGTCATAGAATAAACTAATAAACAATTCAAAATTACTCTTTTACTGTTTTACATTGTGGTTTAATCAATTATTATTGATACTGTAATTAATAGGGGTGTGACGAGACGCTTTTCCCACGAGATGAGACACGAGACTGGGTTCACGAGAACGAGACGAGACGAGACTTTTAGACATTTTTTTTAAGAAATCCTCAATGTTTAAATATATAGCAAAATAGCCTTTTATTTAACTGAAAAACACAAAATGCATGTCCATTTTGAAATCAACTTTATGAAATAAAACTTCTATTTTTTTCAGCTGAACTGAGGTTTAAAGCTACTACTAGATATTGTTTTTTGTTGTTCATTTTATAAATGTGCAACACATTTAAGTATTATACAGTTTGTCATAATAATGTCCTTCTACCATAGCATTCATGTTCTGGCATTAACTGATGTGAAGTTACGTAATTGAAGGTCTCTGGTGTATTCTGGATAAGAAAATATATGTGGGACACTTTTTACACTTTTAGATGTATTCTTACAATTTCTTCTGTCCCAGTAGGACCACATTGAAAGGTTTTTATATTGAAATGTGCTGCTTCAGTACTGCTATGTTTAAAAAAAATTCAGCAATTTTCTGCTCATTTAGGTTGGTAAAGACTGTGACCTTTTCACAGATATTGAAACATTTTTGCGTTGGACTTTTTGTGGTGTTTATCAAATACTTCTAATTATACATTCTTTGTGCTGCAAAGGTAATTTTAGTTCTGATTTCTAAAATGTGCCTATATATTACAGTTATTTATGTTCTTGAAGCTAAGGATACTTTTGGATCCACAACCATCAAGCTTGATTGGACTTTATGAATCCTGCCAGTAAACAAATAAGGACAAAGTTAAAAAAAAATGTAGTAGAAATTCTTGAGTAAGAGATGTTCTGTGTAAAAACATGATCGATGTTTATATCAGTATAGTTTGGTTTGGGCCTTTAGTTCTGAATAGAAATATTAAGCTCTCTATTTTCTCCTTCTATTTGCTTGGTTTCTATATTTTATAAGCTAGGAATGGTACCTGCCTATTTTCTGAAAACTTTCTATAAGTTATTAAAGCCAAAAATCATGGACTGTTTTGAGAGTGAGCCTGAGCACTAAGTCTAATGTGGCATTTACAGCCTTCACAGACTGATTTTCTGGCACAGACCTCAACAGGACCTCCCTTAAAAAGAGGGTATCCTTTGCTAACAGACACCCATTGAAGGCTAGCATGATTGATGCTGACGGCATTTGTTCATAAAACTCTAGTCCTTTCGCTTAAATTTTTTAAAGCAGTACTTTTGACAGTGCTCTGATTTTATCAATGACACTAATAGGCAGGCTTCTCTAACATTCTTTTATGACTGTTCAAATAATTTGGCCAGTGTGTGTTTGTGTTTCTGCCTCTCATCACTGCAAGACACGGAAAAGAATGACTTCAGCTGAAAAGTAAAATATATCTTCCATTCCCAATCATGAAGCCACCATTGGTGACAAAATCCTGTGACGAGAGCAATAAAATATTTATAAACCTATGTTAAAATGCCATAACCAAACATCAGTATCACTTAATCAATAAACATTCTTGTGTGTTGCATGATGTAATATTATAATGCGCTACATTTAACACCCTGTAGTGAGCAGGCTCAACATGCAGGCTGCGCTGAATACGTGCTATGTCGTTCTGAGATCCAAGGTTGGATCACCTGAAGTTCATAACCAAGTCTAGGAAAGTTTCACAATGACTATTGGCAGCCAGATTTTTTTCTCATTTAAGAGTCTCAAAGCGCAAGTTTATGATCGGTGTAGTCTTTAAGGGGTAATAAGAATGCATCCTGCAGTCTTTAGTGTAATATTTTTCTTTTTGATGTATTCGAGATTGTGGTGTGACA
Organism: Petrocephalus sullivani; assembly: GCA_026780845.1. NCBI lineage: Eukaryota > Metazoa > Chordata > Actinopteri > Osteoglossiformes > Mormyridae > Petrocephalus > Petrocephalus sullivani. The sequence continues at coordinate 11,396,788 of JAODKM010000088.1, read as the reverse complement.
AAATGATGCTAAATTCTCTTCTAGTCTGAGGGATATAGAACTGAGCTGCTGTTTTAATTAACATTCTAACCAAGGTACGTGTTTGTATTCAGTTCAACAGAAACATTTTTTTATGTTGTGCCTTGTTGCCTTGGTAATAGAAAAATAAGTCTACCGCCATGACACTAAGGGCACGGACATGACCTGGTATTTACAGAGCAGTCCAAACACAATGTTCTTTATTAATGTATGAGCAAGGGAGATAGTCGCTGCTTGTATACAGTTATTGCCATACAACCAAAGAGCGTGTTTTGTTAAAAACATCAGTAGTCAGTCTGGCTCGCACTTTATTGTGCCAGAGATAACAAAAAAAACATTGATACCTTTGGTTTTCCTTTAGTGTTGCAGAGTCCTGAGGCAATTCTGAAATCCCTGGCATTCTCCACGAATGTGTTAATGTACCCTGAGTTGATGATATAAGGCAGCCATTCTGCAGCAGAGCTACACCACCGATCAGTCTTCAGATTTCACCACAGTGCATTAGGAAATGACTGCAAGCATCGGAGACAACAGAGAAAATTAATGAGATCTGGAGGAGCTCTAGTGGTTTGAAGCTGCTATACACTAAGAAGCCACTGAGCAAATTGATCTGCGAGCGATGCAAAGGCTAATGACTTTCTGAAAATAGCAAAGCTATTTTTTGATTGGTAAGTGAGAATCACTATCCTGAATTTGATTTCTGGTAGGACGGGTAGCCAGAGAAGGCACATGTTGTTTTTGTGAAAATCTCTCTTGTCAGGACCATGAACAGAAAAAAGAACTCAAAACTTGCACCAGACTCAACAGCACTTGGGTACTGGTCAGGAAACAAAAACAATGATTCATCTTATGAGAATGAGGAAGAGGTGGAACAAATCAACACAGTTTGACCTTCACTTCCAAGTACCCCCACCACCCACCACCACAGTGAGATTTAAACATATTACCACTCTTAGCAGAAACCGAGGTCAGGGTCTCGTTATGGACTGGGGGGATGGGATGGTGGGGCTTATGTAAAAAAATGGATGGTTGCTGTATAGGGGGAATCTAAACATCATACTTTCATGCATTTTATGTTCTGAGGGATGATTTGGGTGTTTCCTGTAGTGTTTGGTACCCTGGAATGCACTGGGGTTGCAATTAACATAACAAAAACACAATGTCCCTTAGTCAAAATTTAATCAAATCAGAGAATTATTCCACAGGGAAAGAGTATTCTAAAATACTTGTTATACTGTGAAAAACACAATTAAATCGCATTCAGATCTTTTTCAGTTTTGAAAGGTTACAGGTTCTTTTAGTGCACCCAAAATGAGCCAGCTATTATGGTGGTGTAGTTTGCATTTGCTGTAAGAGGTTCGGTAGCGAGACTGTACTGGCTGTACTCTGTGTGATTTGTCAAGGACACTGGAGCTCCCTATTAGTACTACATTAACTTGTCGTCACCCACAGCTTCCCTCCTAGAAACCTCGGCTTTGTCTTCATTAAACCCCCCTGACAAGCTTTCTCAATCGCCTGGCATAGAGGCCCCTTCTCTAAACCATTTATTTAGTCTAGACTGCACAAAAGGAGTGGCAGCTTAAAATGAAATACCTACTTTCTGTCACTTGTAGCTCAGACGTTTCCTTTGAAGCTAATTATTTTTAAGAGAATTCCACACTTATATTTCAGTTTTTCAAAAATACCGTTGTACATCACAACATGCAATGCAATGATGTTTGTTAGCTATCTGACAGAGTATATTATTCCATACTAAAAGCGAACAATATGTAGAATAACTGTAGAGAAAAATATGTCTTACTAACAGGAGTGCAACGATACACTCAACTCATGATTCACGATTCTGAGTTCACGATACGGTTCTCACATTTTGACTCAAAATATTCCTTATCTCTCCAAACTGTGCAAAACATGTCCTCTTCTTAAAAGTGCAACAGAAACTAAATAAAATATTGGTTTTTTAATCATAAGCGCCGATCTGATGGCACGATGTATGCGAAACGTATCTCTAATAAAAGCCGCTTCACGACGCTGCACGAGCTGTGCACAAGTGCAGGTAGGGCGCGAGCGAATGCGGCGAATATTATGAGAATGCGGCTGCACGACACTCGCACGCTCGAGCTCGTACGCACGCGTGGTTTTTATGCAACACACATTAAACCAAGGGCGTAGATTTGCTCTGGACATTGGTGGGGACCTATGACTAAGTGGATTAAATTATTGGTGGGGACATTTCAATGGTCGGAGGATATTGGTGGGGACACATCCCCTCCGTCCACCCTAAATCTACACCCCTGCATTAAACACACATTTGAAGAACACATTTAAACACTTAATTTGCCAGATCGGGGAGTTTGGATTATTGCTACCTAACAATTTGCCGTCAAAAGAGTTAACTGTATTGAAAAAAGAAGATTTAAAAGCAGGAGTGCAATTGCTCAAAAACGCCATTTTGTTATATAGAATGCATGCTCTCTGAGAATCTGAAGTAAATTACGTAAAAGTATACCCCGAGTTCCGTATTTCAATTGTAACTGTCCTAGAAAAAACGCCAGAGCAGCCTAACAAAACTTGGAACTGTCCTAACATCAACGTAGCTCATATGAGAAGCCTTGTCATCATGTCATGACCTGACAGAGATTAAACGTAGGATGTATGAGGTATGGCATGGACTGTTACAAAATATGTGTTATTATTATGTCCGTATATGCAAATTTAAGTTCTGCCATTTGCTGTAACCACACACGTGTTAACGGGCCACTTCTGATCACGTTAACGTACGTATCAAATTATGCCGCGACGTGTTAACACGTATTTCCCTACACGTTTTGACCCTGATTGCTTTCCATAGTGAGGTAAAATGTAATGTTACACCGTTCTTTCTGTTAAGTACCTGTTCTCATAAAAACTGATGTGGATTAATTTTCCACATCAGCCGATTTGAATTGTGATACATTTACACCAATTTTTAACCGATTCGCGATGCATCGTTACATGCCTACTTACCAATGTGTGCAGAATTGGTCTGATAATGATCAAATGCCTTCATGAATACATTTTTGCTGAGATTGGACAGAGGTGTGGTCAACACTGAAAAATGTTATGCAAAAAATGTTAAAGCAATGTTAAGTGCACGATCTGATTCCAAACCTTATGGAAGTGCTGGCCCATCTTTGGTATTCACAGCACTCCTCTCCTTGTGAGTCTGGAGTCCAAGTATTATCTCAATGGAGGAACTCATCCATTATTTAAAAAGTAGCTGCAGTCTTCAATAATTCCTACAGGATCCATGCCTGATACGTTGCCACTGCACTGTTTTGATTCCCTGAACGATTCTCAGAAATCCAAAACATATTTATTGGCTGTATAATTTGCTTGGATTAGACATGGTGGGTAATAAATATGTATGGCATAGAGGCATAAATGAGTCTAGAGATTCTGCAAAGTGAAAAGTGCATCTTTGTGTGTTTATAAGAAGCAATTCTTCATTAAAATGAAAACTTTGCATATCTCCTAGGATGCGTCTCCATGTTGTGTTCCAGCCAGTTGCATGTGCTTTTTTTCAGGTGGCATTACATGTAAATGTATCATTTATGTGTCTTATGAATAAAATGAGACTTATTGCATCAGTTTTGTATGTATTTATTTTTTAAATTGTGAGACAGTACTGACAGATAAATCCCCCTGCCACCTTCAGATTTCGGCAGAATTAAAGTCTATGGCGATTTTGTAGTTTTGCCAACAGATGGCAATATTAACCAGTGAAATACTCTTGTATCTTCCTATACTTGCCATGTGCAACATTAACCTATTTATCTATAATTCATAATCAGGCAATAAAACAACTTATTTGAATGACCGTATGATTAATAGAACCAGGAAACCTTATGAGATCAAGTTTCTCAAACCTCTCCCACTCTGTCCTATCATGTTTCCTTATCATACTTCCTTACTGAATGACTATTCATCTAAAGTGTGCACTTAGTAAAGGTGATGAGTGGAAGACATCTCCTAATGGACTATCTTCTAATGGACTTCTAAAGATGGACATCAGTGGACAGGGTGTTTTCTTTATTTCTTGAAAGATTTTTTTTGTATGTATGTGTCATTTTATGGTTATTAAAATTCCACACATCTCAGGTGGCTTACTTCTCATCCTGCCACCTCAGTTATCGATAGCGAGAACTTCAATGTTGCCAGGGAAACCACTGGAGGGATTTTCTCTATACAGCTGTCCTCTTTCACATGTACAAGTGTCTGTTTTTCATTTTTTTTTTTTGCTTGAGTCCTTCAAAAATGTGGTGGTATTGCATGGTCATGGAAAACACCTAGACATCCCTGTGAGTATTTAATAAGTCTCCTCATCATTTTCTAATGAATAAAAAAGATCCACATAGATGTAACATTAACCTCATCAAAAGTCCATTACAGTAGATTACCCATAGCAGGGATGGGAACAAGTCGCTCTGGGGCAAGTCCGAGTCAAGTCTCAAGTCATGTGCCCTCAAGTCCAAGTCAAGTCTCAAGTCATGTGCCCTCAAGTCCAAGTCAAGTCTCAAGTCATGTCATGTGTAACTTGAATCCCTACCTATGTCAGTTTTTTCTACCTTTAGTAATAAAAGCAGTACATTGTAGGTTAAGTCCTTCATACGCAGAGAAAGGCCGAAAAGACAGTCTCCACTCATGGATTTTACCTCCATATTTAAGCAGGGAGTGATGCATCTTTCCAACAAACCTTAGACCTCAGATGGCTTTGCTTGCAGCCCAATGAAAATGCAGACAGCAGATAATTAATATAATTAAAATTATAAAATTAATGTTAAGGTATCCAGAGGGAGGACTATAACCTTAAGTCTTCTTGAGTCATAGGATCTAAGTCGGGTCTAAGTCTTGAGTCCTTTTTCCTCTTGTCCAAGTCAATTCCAAGTTTTTCCCTCAGTTTTGCTGTGCCAAGTCACAAATCATCAAATTTGTGAGTTGACTCAGAGTCAAGCGGCGAGTCTGTGACTCGGCTCCCCACCTCTGACCAATAGTCACCTTATATTCAAGTCACAGATTCATAAAATCGCACCATAGGATTCTTATAGCTTTAGAAAGGACATGGGTTACTGACAATGCAAAGGAACATCATTTTGGTTGTATCTAATTTTCCCACTGAACAATACAATGTCTCATAACGGAACACTTTTAACAGAATCCTAATATAGCTTTTAAACAGAACAGTGGGTCAAAACAAGAATCAACTTGATATGAAAACAAAAGAAATGTGGCATTCAGTCCTCATCATATACTGTAGAAATCATACAGACAAAACACTGCAACATAAAAGGCTTGAAGATGGACTTCTCACAATTCCAGCTTTCAGCAACTTCCACTGCTGACAAATTGGAAACAGCATGGGCACACAAGCACCTTCTTATTTTAAAATGTCCCCAAAATTCATTCTCATTTAACTAGCTTTATATATAAATATAGAACATAACAGAAACATTTCTCTTCTTATAATATATGTCTTGCAAGTCAATTAAAGGTTGTGCAGCTGTGATATTTCAGGTAATTACTGAAATACTCAAGAGCATTTTTTTTATCAGAACTCCCCTGGAGCCTGGTTGCAGGGATGAAGAGTGATGTTTTTTCGTGTGTCGCATCATGTCGTGGCAAACAATGGATACAACTGAATTAGAATAAGTTCCTTATCAGCTAATTATAGATTGCATTGTGTTGGCCCTCCTACCTCGGGATGCAGGCATATAGGTAAAGAGATATTTTAAAATTTGACTACAAATATTTTGTGGGCTGATATTTTCTTTAATATATTTTAGTTCAAAATCTCCGAAAAATTATGTACTAAAGCAAGAGGTCATTAACAGAGTCATATTCCCTTTGTTTGGAAATTTTATTTCAAAGATTATTTAAAAACATCAAATGAAGTGGAAAAATTAAACTGAAGCCATGACTGCATCCCTGCATATTTATTATTTAATTCTCTGACACATTTTCCCTTTCAGCTGTATTTATAAACCTTACACCCGCATAGTAATAATAAGGTTAAATTATGCCTGGGATGCTGAGGAAAAAACATGTTGTTTGAGATGTAAAGAAACAAGGTCCCTGTTCAGGGGGAGATAATGGACATGGATGGTGTATAATAAGAATGAGATTAGGAATTTGCTATCAAGGCTTTTGGGGTACATATAATTTTCCTGAATAGGGGTAGGGGGGGCACCAAGCCCATTGTATACCATATACCAAGTCTATTCCAGATGTGTACATTAGCATTCTCAGAATATTATATTTTACATTTCAGGAGTTTTCTTCTTCTTTCATGAATGTTCTATTTAGGTCACAGAGAATACCTCCCCTGCCCCTAACTTGCTTGGCATGTCACAGGGCTAAACTGTTAGATAGTAACCTTAGGGTAATGTTCTATATTGGTTATTATATATCTTCTAAGGTAAAAGAAAGACACCGGTAAACATGGGTGCAACAACTAATTTAAAACATGAACCACTGGTTGTCAATAAAAAATTGCAATATATACATATTTTCCTTTATTTCGCTTTGTCAGGTTATATAGCCAATTATGTTTTTTTTTTCTGGGCGGTGCATCGTAAATAATTCATAAAGCATTAGAATAGTAATGATATAATTATGTCTTCTCATGCCCAAGTTCTAATTTGGTAACCTCACAGGCGAGGTTTTAATTCATTCGTATTTAAAATGCCATTACAGTGATAACCTCAGTCTGACATTGCTAGGTTAGCTAGGCATGACTTTTGATGGCTGCAGTTGTCAAAGGACCATATATTAGTTCAACAGAGGTACAAAATTAAATTGATTTAATGATTTAATTTGTCTTCAGTGTCATATGGAATAATAGTCACATTTTTTCTATTAGGAAAATTAAGTATGTGTAAATCAGACTAGTGACTTTTTAATCTAAATCCATCTTGGAATTGCATATCCTGCTCATGGGCACAAGATTGGGGTACACCCTGGGTAGGAGGACAGTCAATCACACAGACACATACAATACACAGATTTAGAGTTGCCAATTAGTCTAACTGCATGTATTTGCACTGTCAGAGAAAATCTGTGAGAGAGGGCGAACACAAACTCTACTCACACACCGGTGGTGACGTTCAAACCCATAACCCTGGAGACATGAGACAACAGTGCCACCCCTTTGTCAGCTAAATGCTGAAATATTGCTGTAATGATTCACTGCTAAATTTCCCATTTAAAAATAGCTCATCCCATCTGCCAGTGGATATATTGGTTCACAACTCATAGGAAGCAGTTTGTGTAGTTATGCTCATACAATTCAGATTGTCTTACTGTACTTTAATAAAAATGACCACCCCTTCAGAGACAAATGAGTCAAAATATTTAAGTATATGCCTGATAGCATCTTTTTGGGCATTATGTAACAATTCGACAAAGTGTGAATGAAGATATTCATTTTGGTTATCACATAATGGACCGTACATTTCCAAATGGTTACGCTTTACATTATCAATGTAAATGGTTTAAACAATGTAAACAATGGTTTACACTTCATCATGCCTTTATAATGCATTTGTAGAACATTCACTGAACATTCAGAAGCAGCATGAATGTTACCATCCTCGTGTCTTAACAATTATGTTATAAATTAATAACGTACATTATATAATAATAACAAACATATAAACATATATAATAATACAATTATATAATGCTCGTTAATGTTAAGGCATGTTAGGATGTTATGGTATACGTACATGCTGCTTCTGAATGTTTTATGAATATATTACGAAGGTGCACTGAATGTTCTCTGAATGCATTATAAATGCATTGTGAATAGAATAGAATTCTTTATGAATGAAGGTGCAGTTAATGTAAAGACTTACCCTACATTTTCATCATAAAAAATTGCAACTCCCACATTTTGTAATAAGCACTGCAATGTGTAATAATTTATTACAAAATGTGGAAAAATGTATTACATATTGCACACAAGCTGTGTATTACAAAACGCATATGCTATTACATAACCAAGTCAAAGTTTGTTACATTTCCTCAAGTTACTGCAAGGCAAGCAAACAGTGATTAATTATCATGATTGACACATCACAGAACAATGAAATGTGTCCCCTGCATGACATTGTGGGTAGCAGTGCTCGTGATCATTACCTTATGCAGGGTAGCTCAGTGGCACTTCCAAGTCAGTGTGTTGAACCAGCGACCTTTCAAATACATAGTCGCTTCCCTAACCATTACACTACCGCTGCCCCATTATTGCGTTTGGTGGTGTGTAACAGCACGTTATCAAATAATGGTGCATTATGTAATAACACAGCAAAGTCTGAAGATATCCATTTTGATAGCTACTGTAATTACATAATGTATACATAATGTGTTATTGCATTTTCATCATAAAAAATTGAACTTTTTTGTAATAGCCACTGCAATATGTATTCATTTATTACAAAATGCAAGGAAATTTGTTACATATTATTATTAGCATATTAAGCTATTACATAATTACGTTATTACATAATTCATTGTTACAACTACATTCTCTTTCATTTGCTGCTCAGAAATAAATTATGCATCAATCAGGGTGGTTCATGCAACTTGCATGGGATGAGAACATTGCTAATACCAACAGAAGAAGCATAGAAGCTCGTATATTTCCTGCACCAATGACAATAAATCCATAAGCTATTGCAACTGGCCTTGCTACGGCCAAGAACCTTCCTTGCAGACTTTACGGAACCACAATGGCAAACCTCTTAACATCCTCCATCACTGTCTGGCTTGGCACCATTTGTGAGTGATCCAAAGGCAAATTGCAGCGTTACCAAATCTGCAGAGAAGGTTCTTGGCTGTATGTATAATTTCATTTAAAACCTGCACAAGAACAGAAGAAGGAAGTGTATTGGCAAGATTGGCAAACTCTCCCAACTACGGTACCACCTGTTCCATGGACTCACTTCTGGAAACCAATACAGGGTCCTGAAATTCAGAACAGTGCATTTTCACAATGCTTAACATAAATCACATTTAAAAAGTACGTAATATGAAAAATTGTTCCTGATAGTGATGCATGACTGTATGTGCCATTATGTCATACTACATTTATTATAATGCTGCTGTATATTGCCTGTAGCTCGCTAGATAAACAACTGACATTGATAATTTAATATCAATTAAAAACATAGATGTACACACATATATGGGAAAATATATGGGAGTGTACACATATAACAGTAGCACATGCTAACAATAGCCCATTTTTCTGTTCAATATGCTGTGTGTATTTGAATCCTAAGGATCTTATAAATTAATATTAGCCTTGAGTTAAATAGTTAACAATAACCTGTGCACACTGCTTTATTTGATAAAATTTGTATATGTATGCAATAACTTTATGTTGTAAATTGAAATTGAGAAGAAATAATTAAATAAGAGTGGAAAAAATCAGTTGTGCATTTACTTACTTAATGTGGACTTATTACGCTTTTCTGTTTTTTTCCATTTCCTTTAGTGTGTTATGGTTATATGGTTATATGTGCATGTAAATGGTCTGCAGAGTCATGCAACGTACATGCCAATGGGACTAACTGTCACCACAGAAACCAATCTTCTCTAATCTGCCTGAAACGCCTCGTTGGAATTCCAGCCCTTATTTCCATGATACTGTGAGGTCACCTTGTAACACATTCCTTATTGGCTACCTATCTATAAGGATTTGTCTGCAAACTGCAAGACAGGGGCAGAATGTGTAGGGCAAGCTGCCCATTCAGCGCACATCAGGGGTGGGGCTTAGAGTCTAAAGGAATGTTTCTTCTAGAGTTATAGACAGTGCATAGAGATGTACAGTATGAGAAAAATAATGTGTTTTGGAATAGTGGCGCATTTAAATGTATTCTAACACACCCTAAAAATAAAATTATGAACCTGGAAAAAAACGCTACTCAGCAGCTAAAAGTATCGCTGCAGACCTCCAGGGTTTGGGCTCTTAATCCCCATTCTTGCTCTGAGTTTGCATGGTCCCCTCGTTTTGCATGAGCTCCAGTTTTCTCTCACAGCCCATATAATTAGGCAAATCCGTTTCCCTAAATTGCCTGGAATTTGTGAATGGGAATGCAATGAGACACGTGAGTACCCTGGCCAGGGCGTCCCTGACTAAGTGGTTCCTGGGATTGTCTTTGTCACGCACTGCCTTCCTGCCCCTCCTGTTTTCTCTACCGACCTAATATGATTTAGTCTCACCTCTCGTTCTGCCTTCCATTCCTGTGCTCCCCAGTCCAGTCCTTGGAGTCAGTGTGTCTTCTCTACTTGCTACCTGATCCTTCCCTAATCCTTAGTTGTCCTCCCTGCTTTGGATCCCCCCGTGATCCTGTTGCTTTTCGTTTGTTCCCTATAAATACCCTGTTTTGTTTACTGCGATTCCTGTTGCCGCATCCTTCATTCTGTGGATTGTGACAGTCTCCAAGTTCTCCACGAACCTTTAATGCAGTGGTTCTCAACTGCTCTGACTTTGGGACCCACCCTGACCCCTTAATGACAAATGGCGACCCAAAAATTTTCAACTTCTCAAATTTATTGAATGAAAAGATGGTGCAGTTTGAACCTGAGATAGTAAAATAGAATATCACAGTATACCAACACAAAAAATCTAATAAATCTAATGATAACCTAAAATGACCAGCAATTCCCCTTTACACTCAATTAGCTGCATTTGAATTAAAACCAAAACTCTTCAGTAGTAGTTAAAACCTCTTCAGTAACTGTTTTTAACACTACAACCGCCGTTTCCCACGCCAATGAACTATTGAGGAACAATTCCCACGCCAATGAACAATTAGTGTTAATACCAGGAGCGAAATTAACACCCTCGCCCAGAAAGCTGTAATGTTCGTAACACAGTCGCTACACTGTCCCGAAATCGTAAAGGTGAAATATTCCCAGTTGCAGTCAGTATTTTATAAAATGTAGGATAAAGAAATGTAGTTTATTGGTAATTTAATGCCCGTCTAAGTTTCTGCTAACTACTGCAATAAAGTATTGCTATTTTTTTATATGAAGTATAACTTTTTTATGTACAACTTTTGTTTTTTTTTTCAACCCAGGTGAAATACTTGATTTAAAATGTTTTTTACTTTAGAGTAATTGTAAAATGCAGATAAATGTTACATAAAACTCCACAACCAACAAAGTAACACAATTCCTACAGCCACTACTCGCAATCCACATGCATGTTCAGTGGCTTTACAGAGCAACTCCCACACACACACTGACGACATTTAACACAGGTCTCTAGTTTTATTGCGGATACATCTGCCAACCTGACACTGGGTTGCTTTTCCTGCCGGCAAACGAGCAGCGCAAAGTGCATGCCGAATCCCTGTTCTCTTTACATTTTCAGCCTCCTTATTTAACATATGTTGCCCACCAGAATCACTGCTTTAATGGATAAGTAACTGGAAGAAATACAGCAGCTGTCATTATAATATAATTATATAGTTACATTCTTTAATCATCAATTTTAAATTGAATTCTGGGTATACGTGATAAAATGAACAGTTTCTGCCATAGCCACCCTCCAGGGCCACACTAGATAAAAGGACTGCTCTGTTTCTTGCTGGACAACAGTGTCTCACAGTGTTTCCATGGAAAATTAATGACACTTGCAGCCAAACAAAAACACAGCGGCATCAAGGTTGGTGAGTTGCTAATGTAGAACATTTAAATTATGCAGCCTGGAGCGTGGGACTATACTCAAGCCAAATAAAATGGACAGCTGCTTAATAAACCAGCTCAAGAGCCAATAAAGGAACTTTACATTTCCTCTGTTTAATCGTGTATTAAAATACATTCCTTTCATTTGCCATTTGCTTAATTTTCACCTGAAATACAAATGTCCCATTGTTATTCAAATGAAATGCGTGATCTTTAAAAACACAAGTGAGCCGCTGGTGAAAGGCAGCAAGGCATGCTGGGAAGTCAAAGGTCAGGTATAGGAAGATAAGTGATTCTCCGAGTCAGGAGTACCAATAGCTGTCTTGACTCAAGATGAAACTGCCCGAGGAACAAGCTGCTCTCTGTTTAGAGACCAGCATGAATAAGTAATGAAATGTTAATACACAGCAGCAAAGAACATTTTTTCCCCAAGACAGCTCTGCAGGAGAGCAGGGGACTTGATGGTATTAAAATGCTATTACAGTAAATCAGGTCAGGCCCCTGCTGCCTGTATTTTTCACAAGTAAGTGGTTCCTATCGGCCCCGTGAGTGAGGGGTGCAGAAAAAGGGGTGGAAAGTGGAAAGGTGGTTGCACTGGGGATTTGTGTCCATATGCATAAGACCCCAAGTATAAAAAGAGGAGCCCTGTCAGTGAATGTATGACAAGAAAATGTCAGTAATGAAAGGAAAAAATGTATAGCATGCAAAATTTACAGCTGAAGATGATCTTCAACATTCCTGATGCAATAGTGGAATGCTCACCAATGCGATGAAGGCAATCCACTTTAGTAACCATCACCAAAATGTGAAAATGTGCGTTTCATGTAAGCTATATATATACACACAACATATATATATACATATATACATATATATATATATATATATATACTATCTAGATATATGGAAGGATACTGAGGGAATGTGGTTGAGACTAAAATATAAAGGATAATATAAAGGAGAGAAGGTGATATTTAGTGAACACAAGCCGCTGCTTTCCCCATTTTGGTCATGTATTACCGCGGTTTGAGGCTGCTTATTAAATCCAAGACCTGGTCGGTTAACAGTTTCTGAAAAAACAATGACTTGTAGATTGAACCAGAATATTATACAGAAGAAGGTTGGGGTATCTGTCTATGAGCTGACACTTAACGGAAAGTGGGTCATGCTGCATGAAGACAATGTACAGCAAAATGTTAAGCTAGGCAGAGAGTGGACTGTAATATTATGGCATAAAGTGATGTGAGCAGATAATTTAGGACAGGCTAGGATAGGTGGTGGTATAACAAATACCATTTTAGTTGGCATCGCCAAAGTATAGTGGGTATATCGGCTTTATGCATGTTTTCATAATCACATTAATAAATTACTATTATTTTACTATTTCAGTTCAGAAATGTCACTGCAAAGAACAGCTAAGCTAAGCTTTCTGAATGCCCTACACCATTGTTTTGCTGTTTCTGAAGCATTGCCATTCCATCTCGTGGCAACCTTGTTTAAAATTGTGTGTTTAATCTCAATGGATGGAAATGTTATGTTTCACAATATTTAGAATTAAAAATCCAGGTACAATGTGACAAATGAGGTACAATTACTAAAATTGTTAGTCATAAAAAGTTATTAAAAATGATTTTGATCTCTTTTTTCACACTCCTGGTTTACTGCATAGAAATAAAAATTAAAAATGTCTTCTAACTTGGGCTTAATGTGCACAAGCCCTCATTACCCTTCTGCTGTGGCTTCTTGCCTTCACACTTGACCTCTAATTTGACAAACTGTTGCTCTGATCTTGTCACACTTCAAACTGTTGAGAAGATGTGAAGCAATACACTGTATGAGGTCTGTGTGAAGAAATTGCAGAGACATTATTCCTTGGTTTATGTTGGAAATTCTGCAAAAATGTATGCGAACAATCAATATTGTAGTAAGGAGATTTATCTCATTTATCTATAACCCACTTGCCCCTAACAAAAATTGTACATGTTAGAAACCACGACGGATTGTCATCGGCAGTCAGCAAGGAGAAGTGTCTTCAACATCTGTGGGCAGTATCATGTGAAATGGCGAAGTAAAGGTGAGTGGACACTAATACATTAGAATATACCTACCTGCAGGGGGCGACAAGTGAAGTTTATTTAATTTTTTTTTTCCCGGACCACTACAGCAAGGCAGAAAAAGAAACGTAATGTTTTGCAGTTTTTGTTTTAAGAGAAGAATGTTTTAGTTTTTGAATTTAAGAAGCTACCTGAGACCTCCTTTTCTGATATCCTCCACTGTCCACTCCTTGTGACCTTGACAAGACATTACACTTCCATGAGTAGAATATTTCGACTGCCTGCCATGCCCTTCTACATGCGCATTACACCTCAAGTCCATCAAAGTGATTTTTCATAAAATACAAAATGCCAGTATGTGACGAAATGTCGATTTTTTTTTAACAACGTTTTCAAACGTATAGAGGACCTTTACCGCATAGCATTACAGGAAAATCTATAAAGCTGAAAAGTCAATAAAAAGAAAGCTTTTGACATATGATGCAGTTATTCATTGTCAAAGAAATAATAAAACATCAGGACTCATATCTACACTCATGCCCGTCCAGCTGCATTCTTCTTGGGCCACAGTTTTTTCGATTCCTAATTCAAAAATTGTTTTGGATAATCCAAAGGGGGTTGATCAGTTATTCACTTATCACTTTCACTAAATTCGATATGGCCACCAATATGTAGCTACAGGATTGATAATATGTGTACCTAGGTTCGGAATAAGGCTGTGCCACATGGGTATTATCAAGCTTGCAAAAACCAGTACAGTAGTACCCTGGTAAACATTTTGGCATATGTCAAACTCGAGTTTACGCTTGTCTGGAATAATTTAAATGATTTTAAGCAAATAATTAAGAGAATTTACTTAAATTAAGATGGTACATTGATATACATGATAGCAGATGACTGGAGGGGCTTGACAAAACTTACGTAATTATGTAATTTATTGTGATCAAACCCAATATGAAATATTTAAGGTAATCACTTTAATTACAATAATTTCTATTTTGTTTTTCTGAATACTAGGCGAACATTGACTTTTAAGACTGCAAAGTGAGCATTGACTTTTACGATGAATTAAAGGTGCATTTACGTCAATGGAAATGTCTATTTATTAGTCCTTCTCAGGCATTTTAAAGGCAGAATTTTCAGGTTATGTCAAAAATCGGCTTACGACAGGGGTCTTGGAACTAATTCATGATGTAAAGTGGGGCATGACTGTACTGGGTTTTAATGAAATGAAGCAAAATAGTTATTGTGGCCTTTAAACACCCTTAATAAGAACAACTAAACGAATCTGTCAGTATTTATATGTTATTATTCCACGTGAGGATAGCTATATGTTTTTCGCTGCAGCATCTGTTAGAACAATGCTGGCGAATCACTGAAGCCTGTCCTCTCAGTGGCTCCATGAGGTAAGCCTCTCTGCCTGTGATTGGACAGTCGCTTCAAGCATGGCCTTGGCATATCTGTGGGCTCTTGAGCCCGAGCTCCCTGGATGCTGCAAGAGGTGGCTGCTCTTCATGGCCAAACTTGCTCTTATGGAGAGCAAGACTGGGGTAGATGAACAGAGAAGCTCCCCACAGGAATCAATAAAGTATCAGTTATTATCATGCCTATTTACTTTTCCATTATGTTATGGTGTTTTGTATGGTTTGTTGTTATGGAATATTTTTATGTTGTATATGATTGGTAAAAATTTTAAAATTAATGATGCAGAGCCTATTATTTTATAATACGCAATATATCTTGTTGATGGAAAATATATTTATGAAAGCCAGAAGGACTAAATGCAAAATGTTTGTAAAGCAATTTGGTGAAAATATGGCAGCATGGAATGCAGGCAAATGTAAATGTAAAGCATTTATTGAAAGTATTTATTGCTTAGTAATGAAACACCAGACAGTATGTGTACTTTAATCCTAGTGTACTTTAATCTGCACTATCCACTACTGTGCTATTCAGAATCAGCATTCACAAAACTGTGCCATTTTAAGACGTTTTAGGATAGTTTTGAACGCATTGGTGTCTTTCAGAAACCCAAGCAGCTGCCCTCTCTTGCCTGACGTGAAGAGGTCATGAAACAGAATAAAACAGCTTCTTACAATTATCCTCATCACCTTCTTCCTCAAAATTCAAATTTTGTTAATCCTGTGTTCTATTACCAGAGGTGTTGTAAAGGGGGTGGGTGGGGTGGGGTAGGATGATTCCAAAGACCCAAAAAAATTTCTAACATAATTGTATTGGTCTGGGTTGAGGGCCCAGTATGTTAATGCTTTCATGGGGCCCAAAATCTCCAGCAGCATCCTTGCCTATAACTCCTAATCTCATTTATATAGAGTCATTATAATTAATGCATTGCTGAATTCCCTTTTTTGTATTTCCTTTGATAACTAGGTAATCTGTAATTGTCATTGACTTGTTGAAAAAGTAAACTGAAATGTAAGACATTGTAAGAGCATTTGTATTCCTGGCTGCTCTCTGCAGTATGACATTGAACTAGTATATCTTTAAGTAATGTCTCATCTTATGTAGTCAACATTGACCTCCTTTTACCTGTATAGCCCCTGTTGCCAAATTAAGAGTAAGCTGTATTAGGAAATCCACAGTTTCTGCTTGCAAACATTGTTTTTTTTCACTGTTGTGAATCAGTTCCTTTTTCCTTTCTTTCTGTAAACTTCATAATTACTGTTCATAGAAATGCTATTTTCTGATGCAATTTACCATCATGAATGAACTTGCAACATGTACTTAAAGTTTTCTTTAATTTAATTGAATGCATTGTTAATCATATTCCTTTTGAGTATAGAAATTAACAAACAGTTCCAAGTCCAGTCTTAAACTGAAGCAAAGTATTATGGCTGTAAACATGGCATTGATAAAGGTCATGTCACTGAGCAGTTATAAAGTGGACTTTGGAATCAATGCAATTCAATTGTTTCAACTGTTTTAGCCCACAGTCATTTGGAGAATTCAATTGTTCTTTGGAAAATACCTTTTGACCCATTCCTACCGAGTATTGATCAGAAAACAAATGGTGCTTATGGCAAATTCTAAATATCACCTGCTGCCCCATCCAGCTCCATATGTTTTACGTTTTTTTTTTTTTTTTTGAGTGGAGGGAACTTTAAAGCAGATATGTCAAACTCATTTGTGTGTGATTTGAAATTACAAAATAAAATGATTTATACAAAATTCCAGCTATGTAGTCTTTCCTGTCTGGAAATGGTTCAGCCAATAAACAGGATGCTAAGATGGAAGACATTTTCTGTAAAGGCGTTATCACAATCATTCCTACTGAAAAGTCAGGGGATTGAGGTATTTAAAAATAAACACTCTGACATTTTAATGATGAGTAAAGTTTAATGACTTTACTTTCATATGGGTTCATGTTATTTGCTTATTTTCCGGGGAATAACTGATGCAGACAGCTGCAGAAACTAGGTATGTGAAAGATGTAACTGAAGTTCAGTGATCTTCATTTATAATACATTTATAAGAAATTGAAGGGATATTTTTTTTTACAATCATTCCTCATATAATGTGCAGGTTTCAGAAAAAGTAAAAATGCATTGGTCCAAATTAAACTACAGTTTCCACTAGCAGCAAAATTCTGTACAGAGTAAATGACTGGGTGCATTGTGTCTGTTTCAGATGCACACATAGCTTCATATGGCTCAATCCAGGCTCTACCCTGGTCTGATTTGTCTGATGACAGGATCCTTTAGCAAATTGGTGCAATTGCTATCGTCAGGGATATTATACGCCTTTGCTCTGGGGACACTGAAGAAAATCACACTGCAAGCAGACCTGGCGGTAGGAAATAGGTCTATTTGCAGTATTTAGCCATTTTAGCGTTACTAAAGGGAATATCTATGTGTCTTGGGACTGGAGTTACTGGCATCCATGTTGGTTTTATTTACTTTACCTCTAAAATGGTTTAAAATTGTATTAATAACATTCAGTTAACATATCCAGAGCAGCAATCAGTTAAAAATGGCAGTAATTAAAGTACCCAAAGCAAATTCGAGCATGTCAATTTACTCAAGTCTTTTTCGTCACAGCTCCCATGTGGTTAGGGTGTAACTAGTGTAAGAGAGTGTATTACAGCAAGGATATTACAAACCCCAGCATGTATTTGATGAAACGAAGGATGGATGTGATAAAGTATTCTTTTTCAGGCTCCTATGGATTCTGTCAGTATCCTCTTGCCAGATGCTAAGCTGAAAATAGTCTTGTTCATAGTAAGACCATGTGACAGGTTAATTACTTGCTTTAACTGTACCTAATCCAAAAGAATATTCATGAATGTAGCGGATGTAAACTGCAGAACATCTTCCATTAACCTTATTTGGGGGACGTATTATGTAGTACCTACCCAATAAATTACCTGAAATGGCCATAACAACTTAAATGTGCCTGGCTGCTGGCATGCTTTGGAGGGGCATTACGGATGCTTATGGAGATTGCTCGGGGGAAATGGTAGCGGCCATTTATCTTTATGGGGATGGATGCTGGCTCTAACACATGCACTATTAGCGAAGTCCTCCATACATGCTAGATGCCAGTGCCTTTCAATGCAAAGAGCATCGGCCATAGTCATTGTTAAGCCTGTGATTATTTATGTTTCATGCTGTGAAAGAGAATGCCATAAAAACATTGTTCATATATTATATTGCATTGGCAATAAGATTTTTATCCCATAAAATAAAAATTTCTAAATACTAATACATTTTACATTATATTTCAGAATAGGGGTTTCTTACCTAGTCAATGTCTTTATAAAATTATCATTAAGATATTTTTATAATTTATTATATGTGCTATATTAAGGTTATGCAGTGGCCCAGTGCTAGTACTGCTGCGGGTTTTGAAGCCCGCTTCCGCCGTATGTGGATTTTACACTATATTGCTCGGGAGTCAGAACTTCCTCGCCAGTCCAGGGACTGTGCCGTAAAGTTTCCTCCTGACTTGCTCCAAACTGGGATATGCATGGTGCTGCGGCAGATGCGGAGGGGGTGTGGACCGCAGAGGGGGTGTGGACCGCAGCTGCAGTAACCAAAGACACACTTTCAGAGCTACAAGCTGTGCGCTTTCCTCTTTTCTTCATCCCAGCATTTAAATTATATAGAAGCACGGATCTAAGACAGAGAAAGTGACTGAACTTAGAGGAACTCCACTGGTGGCCACCTTGCCTGGAGACCCTCGTGGTGGTGTCCCGCCAAGTCTAATGCAGTGCACTTGCTTGCAGAATCTTTTTCAGAAGTGCCATTCAGCACCTGCACCCCCAGGCAATGGGCTGCCTGCATGATCGGAGCCTTTATTAAATTAGTTTTTTAATATAGTGCCTATCATACCGTACTCACCCTAAAGCATTTACAGGAATTATCACTGTTTAATGTGGGCAGACCTGCAGCAATGGACTGACTGTTGAAAGTGTCCTGTTCGCTCTCAAATCTGTCTGTGAATAAAGGTCGCTCGCAGAGGCCTTTCTTCACCCCTTGAAAGAGATTAGAACCAGATAATACATATTATTCTTTTATTCGTTAATCGACAGATGGTGGTTAATGTAATAAAATTACCCTTCCATATTATGAGAGCTGATGGCTGCTTCACCAACTTTATTCGTTCTACAGTATTTTAATTTCCAAATATAATGGTAACAATACAATTATTACAACTTATATCACATATTTCCCTATTAACTTAGAAATAGAAAGGATATAAATACTTATAATGTAGTAAATGACAAAAAGAAATGCAGATCATGCTTGCTATTTACTGAGCTGTGCACAATTGTACATTAAAGATCAACAAAATAACATTCATGTTCCCAACCGATCGCTGCAAGTTAAATAAACAGAGCTATATATATATTTTTTTTGCATTAATTGTAGGTCTAATACAGCAATTGTGCAGGTGGTTTCATATGAACATTTTAGTTCAATTTAGACCTGTAATTTGCATTAATGATGCATTTTATATTTTGTATTATGTCTGAATGCTTTAAATTCACATGTAACAGAGATGTAAAAAGCTTCTAAATGGAATGTGCAGTGATTTGTCTGAGTACACTGTTGGGGGGTGAGTCAGGTAATGACGTTCCAACAGTTTTCTGCCCGTAATCCATGTTAAAGTCCGAGTTCTGTGTTGGTCACATCCCCTATAGCAGTGTGGTCGTGGTTTTCCTTCCACCACCTTAAATCTGTGATGTAACTTAAATCCCCCTTTCCCTGTGCCTACAAGGCTAATTACCATGATGTTGCAGTCCACTTTCCCAGCTTCCTTCTCTGATGTGGATCTGCCCCTGAATTAAGGACCTGCATCTGTATTCCAGCAAAATCATGGTAGATGAAGAATAATTAATTTAAATAACCATTTTTGATAAAAGAAAAAAATATATAATTTTCAACGTTATATTTTGAGCATTATATTATCATAATCAAAAAATTCAGTCAGTAAAAAGTCAGTAATTTTTGATACCTTTTTAATGGAAAATAATCTGTTAAAATGAAAGCAAGATAATCACGGAATCAGCTTTATGATGTTGAACAGAGTAAACTTATGAAAATCATTGTTTTCAAAGCACTTTTTCTTTAGGTGCACTGTCAGGAAACTGAACAGTAGCAAAATAGTAAAGCAGATACTATTATAATATTAATGCATAATGATAATGATCCATCCATCTATCTGTCCATCCATAATTAATTCTCCAGTACAGGGCTGCAGTGTACTTAGGAAGCACAGGGTACAGGGCAGGGTATACCCTGGATGGGATGCCATTTCAAAGCAGACACAAACATCCATTTTGAGAAATTCAGAGACACCAAACGGGATCATTGATTGTTTTTGGACTACAGAGGAAAATTCTGGCAGAAAATGCACACAGTCAGGGCGGCCATCGAACCCCAGCCCTCAAAGTACGAGGGCACTGTGCCGGGCACCACGCGGACCTGGTGCGGCAGGCCAGTAGCCTATATTGAATTTTCACAGTACATTGATTTTTTATGAAACATAGGACAACACAATACCATTTTATTTCTATATACTTTATTTGTGCTTTTAAAATTGGGATTTATTAAAGATTTTTAATAGATAGTATCTATTCCTTCCCGGTTGAAAACAGTTGCGACATTACTCAGAATCCCAGAAATGCCAGTTAAAAGCAAACCATTCAGATAGTGTCTCCTGTCAAAGCTGAAGGAGGGGGAAGGCGAGGAATCTATGCTATTTGGTTAATCTTAAAACGTAGTTAAAAATATCTTAATTTCCAATATTTGTCTCTTTTTGTTAAGCGGATATAATTATTAAGCGGATGTTTGCTAAATGTCTTTTAGATTTAGATAAACATTCACCTTCTGTGTTGGTGGGCATTGTGGAGTAAAACTGTGTTTAAGGCATGTTCAGTTAAGAGGGAGTGTAACCAAATTAAAATGTGTTTATACAGTCGATCCTGCCACATTTCGGGGGTTAGAGGCACCCCCCACCCCACAATTTGGTATACCTGTGTAAAAATAATTTATACTGCTTGGTTCACTTGGAAAGCGAAGCAAAGTTAGCATATGTGTGGGCCGAAAAGATATGAGAAACACGGGACACAAAGATCACTGCGAGACCACTGCGAGATCACTGCAAGATCACTGCGAGATATCATGCGAGAAGCTGCCATAAATACACTTGGTGTCCTCCAAGGCAGCACTATACATATATTTTGTGTATTTATGAATTTCCAAACTTTCTGTGTGTCTTTTGCTGGCCTTTGCATGTCGTCTGTGGCTTTTGCAAACACCCCTCCAAAAATTTCCATCTAATTCCCTATGCGGCCCCCTTGATATATTTAAACCGTCCAATCAGTCCCAGTGCAGAAGTAAAAACTGGCAATTTATGTCATCATTACGGAACGTATACGATTAAAAATTATACTTTATCGATCCCCTTGGGGAAATTGACTTTTCACCTCCCCGAACTTTACTCCATGAGAGTAAGCTTGGCCGTGAGGAGCAGCCACTTGTGCAGCAGGGGGTTAAGGGCCTTGCTCAAGGGCCCACAGACAGCCAGAGGCTGGGCTTGAACTGGCAACCTCACAATTACAGGCACAGAGCTTAACCTGCTGAGCCACACTCTGCCCAAATACAAGAGAAACAATATCATAGGTGCAGCTACAAATTAATATTTAATTCAATGTATTTTTAAATAGCACCTTTCACCCCAAGGTGCTTTAAATGGGCATGGTGTGACACGTTATAACACCATTAAGACAGAGTAATAGAAAAACACAGAAAACAAAAGACAAAGGTGAATATGGTTAATATTATTGTTGAATTTTGTGTTGTATGTATTTTATGTTATGTAGGCTTGCTAAATCCTTTTTAATAGCTGCAAAATGTAAACAGTAAAGTGATAAATATTAGCTGGAATTGTGAATACCATCCTACCCCTTTGCCACGATAAATTGAATGGGGGGGAGGTGTGATGAGCTCTCTCTTCTCAGGGTGAGGCATTCAGAGCCTCCACCCTCTTCATCTGGCCCGACTCGGAAAATCTCTCCCTTCATTACATCCCACAGAAGGCAGTCTAGGCATGGAGAGTGTCGCTGCCTTTAACTCTCGCCCGGGAGTCCCAGTCTGAAGACCATCTATAAACTGATCTTGCAACAGGCGGTCAATATCAGCTGTGCCAGTGGGATTCTTCTTCTCCATTTTCCCAAACAATTCCTGTAGTCTAGGAAATAACTCTTGGACAATTTCTGAGCAGGTTTGTCTGTAACTAAGTCATATGGAGCAAACACTGACTCCGGTATATAATCTGGCTACAACAAGCACCTAAATCGCCCTGCACCCTGCAGCATTTATTCATCCCAGACTCATCCACTCTGTTGCCACTTCTGCCTCATACTTATATCTATTGTCTATGTATATTATTCTTATTTACCACATTACACCATTAACGTGCACTACTGACTACTATGTACACCGACAGCACGTTGTTACAAGGAGCTCAAAACAAAGAAAATTTACTGAGTGTTTTCTCTACAATACGCAGCCTCAGCTACTATACTACGCAGAGATTGTGGGCCCAGAAGCGATTTCATTATAATTACATAAATAAACAAACAGTTAAAGCGACTTTCTGAAGGATTCTACCTGACATTTTTTTTATCGACTCTTAAACAATGGATGTGAGAGACTGACAAACCACTAGTGATTATTTACTGAGTGTTTTCTCTGGATACCATTATAATCATAATTCCATCCAGATCTATTATTATTAGTATTTTGCGA
This sequence comes from Petrocephalus sullivani, assembly GCA_026780845.1. Classification (NCBI taxonomy): domain Eukaryota; kingdom Metazoa; phylum Chordata; class Actinopteri; order Osteoglossiformes; family Mormyridae; genus Petrocephalus; species Petrocephalus sullivani. The sequence continues at coordinate 11,373,714 of JAODKM010000088.1, read as the reverse complement.
TTATTTTAACTATTCAAACCAAGAGCTTTTCGCATTCTCAGTTCTATTTTTATTATTCTATGAAGCAGGCTCAATTTTGGTACTGACATGTGTGGTCGAAAATATAATCATGGAAATAAACCTGAACCAAAGGAGAATTCTGCAGTGCGTTTGACAGTACACTAACTATTATGCTTCTTTTTGTGCTCAGCCACTTCACTAAATAGCACATAAATGTCCCCTATTTTTGTAGTATTCTCTTTAAAGGCCCCTTTCCAATCATTCATCTGAAATGAGGCACAAGTAGAAATGTTTCATCCCGCGGCACATTTGTTAGTAAGCACCTGTATCATCTGAATATCTCTCGTTAAAAGTGACAACAATATAATGGAATTTCTCCAACACAGGTGGCTGTAAAACACCTACAATCCAGTTCATGTAGTGCAAAAACACACACTCGTGCAATAACGCCCTCCACTGAATGGCAGCGGAATGTTAAGAATGAAAACACTGAAAAATTAACTGCGTTATAACGGCAGGCCAGTATTTACCCGTGGACTGTTCCTGGAGTTCTCGTGTTGCACTAGAAGAAATTGTGAGTGGCAGGTCATTAGAGAGAAATGCCTTGACAATTCTTCAGCTTCTTGCAGAGTCACGTCCCGAGAATGGGCCGCCGCTGGCATCAAACAAATACTTTTACACGGCATGATCTTGTTTGGAACCAAAGGTAATAATCAGGGGACTAAATCCCTGGTAAGGCATTCCCATTCCCATAAATTGCTTTGAGAGCAGCTCTCAACTCGCCGCAGGCAGACTCGTTTTTGTACATGCATCAAGGCCATTTCATCTCCGCTAGAAATACAATACGCAGCCTCAGCTACTATACTACGCAGAGATTGTGGGCCCATAAGCGATTTCATTATAATTACATAAATAAACAAACAGTTAAAGCGACTTTCTGAAGGATTCTACCTGGCAATTTTTTTATCGACTCTTAAACAACGGATGTGAGAGTCTGACAAACCACTGGTGATTATTTTGAACACATGCAATATGCAAGCCAATAAAATGATGACTGGACTTTGAAATCAAGACGAGAAGTTTCAAATCAAAACGAGAACATAAATTTTTAAAATCTCTGTCTCCAACAAATTTTTTTCTTTAATCTTTTTAGTGTGTGCATTTTTCCTCTGTCATGTATTTTATTTTCCCATCCATCTTCTAACTACTTATTCTGGCCAGGGTCATGGTGAAGGGGGTGGGCTGGATACTCTCTCAGACTGCACAGGGCCCAAGGCCAGAGTACTCCCTAGGCAGGATGCCAGTCTGTTGCAGGACACACCCACCTACACGCATAATCAGGACCAATTAAGAGAGCAATTAAGAGACCAATTAAAAGCCTACCTGCACCTCATTGGACTGCGGGATGCAACCTGCACATGACAGAGAGAACATGCAAACTCCACACACACACACACACAGCAGTGGCCAGAACTGAACATGCAAACTCCACACACACACAACAGTGGTGGCTAGAACTGACCCCCCCCCCCCTCCAGGATGTGTGCCAACAATGCTTTTTTTATGCTTGGTCGTTAATTATTTTGTGCTATTTGTAAGTGAGCATCATTGAACCTCTGGCATTTCCTGATTAATTGTTTTGTTCATTTGCTTCTACTTCCCTGGAGGATAGAAGGTGAGGTCGAAAGTGTTTTTTTAAATTTTTTAAATATGTTCCACATTTGTAATTAGTGGTGGGTGAAACAGTCTAATGACTGTGGAAGAAAGTGATTATTCTTTAATTGCTTAACTGCTCTTTGGAACAATATCATAGAGGTCAGGAACTGTGTGGAGTGAGATGTTAAATTTTCTTTAAGAAGAATAGCCCCCAGTTCTTTGAGGAACAATGAAGCTTAAAATCTCCAAAGCTTCCTTAAATGTTTCAGTGGTGTTTAGATCTGATGACTGGCTAGGCATTGAAAGGTGTTTGACTTCAACCTGATGTTCAACACACCACCTGTGAATTTAAAGCATGGTATAAGGGGGCTTTATGATCTTGGGATGTGGGAACATTAAGACAGAACAATGTTCAGAAATTCCCTCTCATATTCATTGGCTGTCATACAACAATCAACAGACTCAGTGACCTTCTAGAAGAACAGACAATGTGGATCAAAGGCAACCTTTGTTTTTTTTCTAAGTAACCTCATCTGGACATTGGAAAAAAATAGCGAAATATCAGACTTATCTTAATTTGGAGGATCCTGAAGCTGATTCCATACAGCATTAGACTAGAATGTAGATCATCCTATATTTCAGTTGTTTAGGTTTCACTTGGTCCATGCTGCTCCTTACACCAAGATTTGTGTCTTTGTGCAATGACCTGGTGTAGCTCCTCACATACAATTTTTGCTGAGATTATGTTACAGAGGTGCTGAGTCAGTTCTATGGTCATTTTGAGGCCGTACTTGAACTTCCTTTTCTTTGCTGATGCACTTTGTTTTAATATAAACACGATTTTTGTCACCATTTCCCTCCCTGGACACATTAAATCATTTTGCACTTTTTGTGGATGACGCACCTGCAGTTTGGGTCCTGACTTTTTGGCCTCTTTTGAGCTATGTTGTCTGATGTTGCCTTGGAAATTTCAGTATGAAAGTACCAATGGCCAGACATCTTTGATAGCTAAAACAGGCTATGAATGAATTTGCATTCAGCATAATATGACTGGCCTTTACAAATGCATTTGTAATTTTGAATTTGTTACTTCAATGTTAAAGTCCTGTGGTGTTTCCATTATTTTCCCAATATGCAAGGAAAACACCCTGCTAAGAGGGCACACACTAGCACTGATAATTTATCTTTTCTCCGCCAGTGTCTATTGAATAATGAGCAGACCTGACCTTTAATTACTATATCATTTAAAATATTTTATTGCCAGTGCTAGCCGTTATATCTGTTAGTTAGAGGTAGCTCATTCTCTACTAAAATGGATGCATAATGGGAAAAACCTATGTATGCAGATGTTCCTAATAATTCACAGCAATTACATATTATTCCCTAAGTGTAACATGATTGTACTGTTAAAAAATTTAGTTGCACCCTCTGCAAAGTCCTCACTTAAACAACTGGTTTCACGTTGGAAAATAAGACTAATAATAGTAAGTAAGTACATTTTGTTTATAAAGCACTCGAGCTCATGGCATTTATGAGATCAAAGATTATGGCTATTTTGTTGTTAAGGGTTTCATCAATTAATGAAATTTAAAATGCAATTTCTGCTACACTCGTGACATTTTTGCATCTAAGCACTGTAGATTTTAGACCGCCTCCTCTTCTCAGTGCCTACATTCATGAATGTGCCCTCTGTTTTGTTGCACATCATTTATTGGGGCAACAACAGAATGATATTAATCTCATGGGTCCATCCTCCACTGGCACAGACCATATTACCTTTAATTAGAAAGAAACAGAAGTAGAGGATAGTGTTTCAGATGGGGCACAGTAATAGCTTGTTGGCACAGCTAAAGTCCACTCTAATTATTTATAATTTCTCCTCCAATGTTTTTCTTTATTAATATTAGCTGACAAGGAGTGCACTTACTACACAGAACTAAACAAGCAAGACAAAGACATCCAGCCCGAGACTAATTGACACAGGCCCATTCATTAGATCCCTTTAGATGAGCAACAAATTGCTTGGAGAATTGTCCAAACCCCATAACAATCAGAGGAGGCTCTGGGAAAGCTGTGCACTTGGTTCCATTTGGAAGAAAATGAAGTAAGGACACACATAGAAAAAAGAAATGAATAGCAATGGTTAATTTATGGGCTGTTGATTAAAGTACTGATCACTTTAAGAGCAATGGTAGTATGTTAGACACATTAGAATAATTGTGACGATAGACTGGCCTCAAAATATGCAAGATAAGAGTAGCCCGCCAGAATCGAAACTTGCCTTTGACAGCGAGTATTATCATAAATGCTATAATTTAGTCCTTTCATGTTAATTCAAAAATTGCAAATTACATAGAATGCTTGACAATGGTGTTTCAAATCTGAATGCTAATCAAATTGCAACATTTAATGTTTGTGTTCATGGTGCACTTGAATAGAAACAAGAATTCTGTATCCTTATTCATAAATTCCCTCCATTATATATATATATTTCCCAATTCATCCCAATTTACAAGTGTTGGCCCACATTGCCATATTTAAAAACATTTACAAACCTGTATGCTAAGCAGGAATACACAATCAAACTAGTATGCAAAACACTGCAGGTCCATTAAAAATAAAGGTCAAAAAGATCAAATTATGTCTGCTACAGAGACTACTGCATAGTCTGTATGTTGTATTGACCCCATGGTAGCAGGAAGTTATGAGAGAAAATAGCCTTTGGAGCTGACAGTGGGATTACCATGCACTCTGCTTTAACCCAATAAAATAACCAAAGGCAAAGGTAAAACCAATCAGCGAGTGACAGCATGTGATAATCCCAACCACTGAGGATTTCAAAGCCTCATTTCTCCAATCACAGCTCACAGATAGCCTGTGCGTGCTTTTTGTGGAACACAACAGTGCTTTGTTAATATCTGCAAACAGCACCAGACTCTTTACTTGAATTATTGTGCTTATCTCCAACTAGCAAAATGCAATGATAAAAGGGAGGATGCTATGCATAAAACTTTGATGTTTTATTTTTCTTTTTACATTAGTGCAAAATTAGATATTTCCATTTGTTGTCTTAGAACAATGTGCCTAAATTAACAAATCCCTAAAACATTCCAATTTATTGTGCAACAGCAAAGCAATTATAAATCTTGTTGCCTTCATATATACATATATAAAGTAGGGCTGTCAAAATTGACGCGTTAACGCGGATTAATCCAGTGTCGTGATTAATCTGATTAAATATATTAACTCATTTACCCCATCTGCAGCGCAGAATGACTCAAAATCCCTGAAATGCGTCAATTTTGACAGCCCTAATATAAAGGAAATACTTTGTGATAGTCATTTTAATGTTTCCCCAAATGATTTAAATGTATAAGAGTCCTTTCCTGTTGCATACATGAGACACACTAAGCTGTTATTTGTCAGATTTGTTTCCCTGAACTTGGCGGGAGCTCTCTGGGTAGTGCTAACAAAACTCTGGGGGGCAGCAGTGGATGGCTCACGGAGGGAGGGAGGAAACCCCATCGTTTCCGGGACTCATTTGTCATCCAAAAACCAATGCAACCGCAGGGGTGAAAGGTCTAAAAGTTTGTTAAATGAGCTGCGGACTCCATCCTAAGGCTTCAGCAGAAAGCAAACAAGTGAAATGCTGTGATTAAACATGTCCCTGAAGAAGAGTTTGCCACCTGGGAATTGATTAAAGATAATGGCAAAGTGGCAATTGCTTTAAAAAAAAAAAAAAAAAAAAAAACCTTTGTCTTGAGAAACAGACCCTTCATTTACTTTCTTGTTCTCAGGGGTCATGTCGTTTAATTTCATCTTAGTGTTTAATAGTGTCATTTAGATAATCATTTATAGAAAGATGTCACCTGATGTGGTTTCAATCAGTACCTGACTATGCCGCAAGAACTGCAGTTGCCCTGATTTATAACAAAATATAATTTTTATTAGGTGCCGATCCTTAATTAAACTCCGCTATAACATGATCAATTGATCAGTTTAACTAACAGTAATGGTGTACTATATGTAACAATTTACGATACAGACTACAACACAATCATGTATGCAGAGCCAAATGCTTGTGTTTTGGGTCTACCCAGCAACTAGGAAGGTGGCTCAGACAGCTTTAACACTATAATACTAGAAGACCACTAGGAAAATTATCTCCCGGTTTCTACCAAGCTCAGTGCAAGCTCGCTAATTAAGCCTCAGTGAAATCCTATTTAAAGATTGGTGTGAAGCTTTTGCATTCAAGTTAAAAGTATTCTTGCCAGCAGTGTGTCCCAGAGCCTTTTTGTACTTGTTACCTTTCCTGATATATAATTGATTGTTATTATGGCATCGACTGTTAACGATCTTAGTGTACATTTTTTGTTCATGATTTCCTTCCCTGCCAGTTGACTGCATTTGACTGTGTTCCAAAGGATGGATGTTTTGCCCTGGGGGAGGGACAGTTCTTGGCTCCACCAAGACCATTAGTCACCTCTATTATAAAAGGACTGCCTGAATGTAGACAAGAGAGAGAAAGCAGAAGGAAGTGGGGTTATACCCACCGCTGGGCCATGAGGTCGCGTTTCCCGATTCTACATTCAGTTCAGGTCCAGTGCTGGTCTCCAAATTGCTGGTCACTTGAGGCTATGGCCACCACTGCAGACTGAGCATCAAGCACCCAGGGACCAGCTGGTGGTGTCCGCAGGGCCGATTAATTATAAAACTGCAGCAGAAAACAGCTTTATAATAAAAAATGGGGGATTTGGAATGTGCACTGTAATTTTGTTCCGGAGGGCAGAGCTCTCTCGATGTTTGTTTTTTGTTTTTTCTTTTTCCTGACCTGCCAATCCCATTTCTACATTTATTTAAGGGAAGCAAGTGTAGAAATGAGGTGGCCTCCATGTGTTGTGATGATCAGCAGTGTCCTGGGCGACACCTTCCTTACCATACCCCCTTTCGGAGCTCACGGGGACTCCTTTCCAGTAGGTCACTTCTTTTTAGGGCATTTGGGTCCTTTATTTCTGTATCCTGCAGTCTTCTCTTTATTCAGTAGTACTGCTAATGCCAAAGCCCCGCAGGTCTTTATCATTGGCATGCAGAACTTCTGAAGTTTTAGCATTTTGGCAGCAGACCCTCTGGCTTACATTTCATGGGGCCGCTGCCTCCTCTTCTTCCACTCTGCTTTTTTTTTGCGGGGGCAGATTCTACTACAACACGACTAAATGCGTACAGCTTCAAAGCCGAATATAAAGTTCACCTGAGTTAAAAGGATTCTGGAAGATTATGTGTGGAGGTGGAGCTTGTTCTCTTGTCAGTATAATGTAAATAGATTTTTTTAGGAAATGATAGAACATTTATTGGTCACAGAAATTGAACTTGATACAAATGTAGATTAATATATTTATAATTAATTCACAATCCCCTGTTGCTTCCGTGTTTTTAGGTTTAATTTATCACCGTTGTGAGGTGACCTAGTATGCACATTAGTACTGCTTTGGTTTTACATTTTGGGTTTTATTCTGTGTTTTCCATGCTTGCTAGGAAGGTTTGGTTTATGTATGCCGTTCTTACTTAGAAAGGGAGGGGCCAATGTGGCAGAATTTTCATGGCAGGCGGGGGCCTGCCTTCCAGTTCTCCTACAGTTTGAAAGATGCTTAAATGTTAACTCCACCTCTCGTAGTTGTGCCAAGCCAATTCTGTACTGCGGCAGACATAAATGTTGGCATAAATGTGACTTGTTTTTTTTTAATTACTTGTCATACGATGTTTTGATATAAAAATGTGCATGCTTTCTCATATGACTTAATTTCTGCTAACAAGTACCGAAAAGGCTGAAATGTATCAAATGTGGCATATGTTACTTTGTCTGCTTTATTTTCCTTTAAACAAGATTCACAGAGAAAATGGTCCTCAACAGGGAATCTGGGAATTGTGCAACATTGTGCTGAATCAGAACCGGCAGCTGAGGGCTGTGGTTTCTGTTCCATTACTGCTAGTGTACCGGGGGGCGCACAAATGTATTTAGCACCCCAGCAGAAGCAGGAGGCATCAGAGATTGAAAGATGGCTGGTGTCTGCATGCTCCTTTCTTCTGATGTGCACATTCTGAAAGGTTTATCAACAAGTGGTAGGCAGGCAGCTAACTGGAAATGTACAATTTTTTTTTACACTTAAGTACAAAATCCCATGGTATAGCCAGCAGGGGTTGCTGCTAGTCTTCCACAATCCCCCTGTTTTCCTCCCAGCTATGTCCTGTCCGTAATTACCGATCCTAATGTGCTAAGCGTCAACACCGGAATCGTATCAGTCCCTCTTTAGTCCCATATTTACGTGCTTCCCAGTTCTGTGTTCCCCAGTCTGGTCATTAACGTCCTCCTTCCTGTTGCCTCTGTCCTTTCCTGCATCAGCCTTACCGTCTTTGATCCCTCGCGGTCCTTTTTACTTTGGATTAAATAAAGTCCCTTTCATTTCCCTGACGCCAATACTCGAGTCCTTCATCTCTTAAACCACGGCACTAAGAAAAGGTATAAAAAAAATGTATATATGCAGCCACTGTGCACCAGTGCACTCACCACACAGTAGCCAAGGTGGTGAAGGGGCAGGAGAGAATTCACCAATTAGATATCGGGGATGATTAGGAGGTCAGATTTGATAGGGCTGCAGTAGGCAATTTAATCCAGGACACTGGTTAAGACTTCAGTTTTTCATCTCATCTGAATGACAGAGCCATTTTTACAGCATAGTGTCCCTGTCACTGCACTGGGGCATCGGGATCTGCATAGACTACAGGATGGGCTAAGGTCACAGAATTGTAAAAAAGTCTGTGTATGTACTTATATATATGTATATATACTCACAAATATTGTATTAAGTTACAATAATTCAGCTGTGAAGCACAAATTTAAGTATAATTAAGTACAATGTGGGGTAAATTATAAAGTGTAAGCGAATATAATTAATTAAGTCACAATGACTTGTTATTTAAGGAACTTCATGTAATGTGTCGCTAATGTGATTTGGTCAGCTTGAGGGCTGGGTTACCAGTGGGTGAACAGAGTAATCAGTGAGGCCATAAATCAGTGACACTAAACCCATTCAGCAAGATTCAGCAACAGAATGGACCCTAAACCTGAGGCGGAACTGTCCAGCACTGTTGTTTGTTGATACAAATTCACCGTTACTGTCTTGTCTCATCTGGGAAGCCTACACTTGCATTCACATGGCCATGTATGGACAATGAAGAGGTGATTTATGGACAAATCGTACTGGGCTATCATCCAGCCCTTTGAAGGAGGCTGAGCCTGATTGGTCTGTGTCCCAAACATTGATGGATGGTGAACATTCTTCAAAATGACAATAGATACAGACGGAGAAGGGTATAGTGCAACTGTTCAATTAATCTTAAAGCACACTAATTAAAAATAGAATGTTCTAAATTGAATTATTTTAATTTATTTTTTAAAATGCTTGTTCTGGAGAGGAACAGGGGTTGGGGGCTGGAAGCTGCCTTAGGCAGCATAGAGTACAAGCCAGGGGTACACCCTAAGCAGGATGCCAGCTTATCGCAGGACACACAGGCTCACACACTCCAGGCAATTTAACGACTCCAGTTAGGCTCACAGCATCTATCTGGACTGTGGGAGGAAGCCAGAGCACCCAGAGGAAAGCAGCATAACCCAGAGAACATGCATCATCCAAACTCACTCACACACACATTTGTATTTCTTTGTGGGGACCATCCATTCATTTCTATGGGAAAAACCACAATCCCAGCAATGACCACCCTAACCCCTACTCAGCACTAACTTTAACCATAAGTAACCAAATGTAATATATACAACGTAATATATACATGACCCACACACACACATACAGTAGAAGCACGATCTGAAGCCCAAAGCTGTACTACTAGCTGAGCCACGTGTAACTAGACAAGAATTGTTATTACATATTACTATGTGTGTGGGATGAGCAAGACCCTTAACCCCAAGTTGCTCCAGGGAGATTGTAATCCCTGTAATGGGGTAATGTAAGTCACTCTGGATAAGGGTGTCAGCTAAATGCCGTAAATGTACTTGCAACAACAGCTGCTTCTCACTTGAGCAATGTATATAGACAAATTTTAAAGCAGCATTTTATGCATTAACGCAAGTCAGAGTAACTGAACATTTATACCCTTTAGCAAAAGTCTAAGTTTTCTCCAATGAAAAATACGGTAAATTGGTACAAATAGGTACACATAAAAATGAGTAGAAGAACTTTGGGAAAGAAAAGCTCTATATTGAACATTTTGAGATACTGACAATGAAAATACAAATCAAGTATCGAAAGAACCACACCACCGCTCTAGTTCTCTTTATACTAAGAATATTGAAACATGGTTTTATAATAAATAAATGTTATCCAGCAACTGTGCACTGCAAGTGATTTAATGATGGATGGATAGATGGATGGACGAATGGAAAAATAAATAATAAGGTAGTCCCATTGTGAATGAAAGAATTCCCAAGTAGCTGATTGCCATTATTTTGTTAAAATGGTTTAATGAAAAAAATTTATTTACATGCAGGATCCCACATTATGCACGGATTTTTAAAAGTTTCTACCCAGTCTTCAAATTGATCATGTGCATGAAGTCTTGCAGCTGTGGAATGTGGGGAATGGCCACCGGGGGGGCCCTCAGTGTGATATCGTCAGTGACGAGCGGACGGCATGCTGGTGTGAGGCTAACAATGCTGATGAATTGCACAACTCATGAACTGCAGCAAAGGGCCCTTCTCTGCCAAAAATACTGCTGCTAAAGTGTAGCAGGTGATCTGTAATTCCCACCTCTTTGTGCATAATTTCCCCCTCTTTATACTTAATCCTAAATCTGATTGGATGAAAGTTAAAAATTCAAAAGTATCATTTCTGTCTTCCTGCTGCCGGATGTGTAGGGCTATATGTGCATGGAATCTAACATGACAGTAGTACTTTTGTTAACATGATCGGTTGTGACATCAAGTACCACTTTATGAATAATGGGCCCAAAGTTCAGAAGAATGGCTCTTATGAAACTCTGAGAATTGGCATGTATGTCAATTCATACATATCTATATATCTTGTGTTTTTGCATGGTCCATGGCTGACAGCAACCCTTTTCTGTTTCCTACTTTCATGTTACATTTGAAACTGAATGCAAGCTAAAAGTAAGCAGAAGTAAATAATTTGATTTGAAGCTTCTCAAAAAACCTCTTTCCTCTGATGATCTGAGGGAGGATGAATCAGATTAGAATAATACTGATAAAAGTACAGAGCTGTCTGTGTCACAGACCTTCACAAAGGATGATTTCACATTGAAAAAGGCAGGATCGCTACTGAATCTGAGCACTGCAAGCTTTTATTTTTAAGTGTTCAATGAACTGAATGCACATGTAAAAAAAAAAGCAACTGACCTATTCAAATGACAGGGCAATTCAAAACAGATGTCAGTAAAACAACTGATAAGCAGCACAATTCAGCAGGATGTTTCAGCAATTTGATAGAGGTTTTTAGTTAACCTTGGAATAAAATGACGCAAAAAATGGTTGTTTTTATCGTGAGAATATAATTTTAATTTTCAACGGAAGCAATGCTAAGGAAATCATTGCAAAGTAACTTACAGAGACTGGAAACATTCAGCGGTCCAATGTAGCACCTTTTAATTAACGTCCATAACAGCAACACATAATTCAGCATGACAGCACTGCATATTGATACAGATTTAGTTATAGTTTTTGGTCAGCAAAACAGTAATTAAAGTTCAAGCAAATTAATGCAAGAACTTCAAAGTTTTCTAGAGATACCAAATGAATAACAAATGAGATTCAGTGAAAGCACAGCAGTGATTCTGGTTTTGGACTATTTGATTCCTGCTAGCCTTGTTTGAAAAAATAATAATAATAATAAAAAAAGACATAAGAAACATTGTGGCATGAATCTATCCATGATCAACCCATCCATCCATAATCTGCCACTTATCTGGGGTCTGTTTGTCCTGGAGCTCCTACACGGTATTCCCAGGCCTGTCGAGAGAGCTCTCCAGTGTATCTTTGGTCTACCCCAGGTTCTCCTCCTGGTTGGACAGGCCCAAAACATTTACCTTGGAAGGCACCCAGGAAGTATCCTAGATGGATGCCCAAATCACCTCAACTGGTTCCTTTCGATGCAGAGGAGCAGTGACTTTATTTTGAACTCCCCCTGAATGAATGCGCTCCTCACCCGATCTTTAGGGCTGAACCCAAAGCTTGTGACCATAGGTATGGGTTGTAATGTAGATCGACCGGTAAATCGATGGCTTTGCCTTCCAGCTCAGCTCTCTCTTTACCACAGTTGAACGGTACAGCATTTGCATTACTGCCGACCCTGCCCTGATGTGCCTGTCAATTTTCCACTCTCTTCTTTCCTCACTTATGAACAAGACCCTGAGATACTTAAACTCCTCAGCTCAAGGCAGTAATTCATCCCCCACCAGGACAGGGCATGTTCCCTTCAGTATATGTGTGAGCATGAAGAGCTGCTCCAGTGTCCCGTGACCAGGAAGGAACCTGTATTGTTCCTCCTGTAACCTTCGGTTTGAACGACAGTCAAAACATGAAGAGCTTTCAGGAACTGTTGCTCACCACACAGTACTTAAGGTGGTGGAGGGGCAGGAGAGGATTCACCAAGTAGGGGACAGATTTTTAAAGGGCCATAATGGAAGAATCTCATCCACCCCTGGAGCCTTAGCATCAAAAACTTTTGACTATTTCAGTGACATCAGCTCTCTGAGTCTTCCAGCTATACTTCCTTGCATCAGGCGTATCAGTGGGATTCAGGAGGTTCTCAAATTGCTTCTTCCACTGCTTGACTATATCCCCATTGTCAACAGCTCTCCATCCCTGCTGTAACAGCATGACATACTGATTAAAGCATGTCAAATTTACAGTTTAAGATACGATTACAAAATCGATAGTCAGACTGCGTTCTAGGGTGCTCTGGTGTCAGGTGCACTTATACACACCCTTATGATCAAACATGGTGTTCATTATGGACAGATTGTGGTGAGCAAATCCAATAACAGAACATCGCTCGGGTTCAGACTGGACCTCCGTATCACCCCCTTCCATGGTTTCACTGTCTCACGTTAATGTCCCCCAACAGAACAATGGAGTCCTCAGAGGGGGCACCTTCCAGCACCCCACACAAGGTCTCCAAGAAGGCCATGTACTCTGAGCTGGTGTTCAGTGTTTACACACAAACAACAGTCAGAGCCTGTCCCCCAACTCGAAGTCGAGGAGAGATGACCCTCTCGTTTACTGGGGTAAACTACAATACACAGGCACAGAACTGGGGATGCAGATACAGTCGGGCTCACCTCAACACCTCTGGAGTGGAATTGAGTCCAGCCCCTCTCCAGGAGTTTGGTTCTAGAGCTCGCACTATGCATTGAGGTGAGCCCGACTGTATCTAGTCGGTATCTCTCAACACACACTCACTGACAGAGAAATTCATAAAAATTCTTCAGTTAATGCAATGATGATGAGTCTTCTGACGGGTGGGTGTGTGGACAAAAAGTGAACTGCACAAGTGTCATATCTTTGTCAGCGAATTTATTCATTCTGTAGACTTGCCATGAACCTGAGCGGATATGGTACTTGTGGTTACGTACTGTAGTAGCTCAGGTATGGGGCCTACAAAGGAGAAAGGGGATGAGAAAAATACATATTAAGGAACAATTGTCACAAAACAGTGACCATAGGTATAGGTTGTAATGTTGTAGCAAAACAGATCATATGAGCTAACACCCGTCACAATAACATTAATTTGATTCACATACCTCTAAATATCCTGCCATCTGTTCTTATTGGTCATCCTCCTTCATACACTCAGAAAATCAGAAGGTTCTTACAGGTGAATGGTGAAACTGAACTGTTTTTCAATGGAATATTTGAACTCTGCTGCTGTTAAATACTTTAACATCTTTTGCAGGACTTTTCCAGACCGGTACTGTCAAGCAGCACAACTTCAGCATCAGCATGTCAAATTAATTCCCTTTGCAACGTTTTGCATGAGGCTAGTGTAATGTTTGAGCTTACATTCTAAGCTGTGACATCATAATGAGGGTGCCTGGAAAAAGCACAAAAAAGCCTTGCAGTTGTGGCAGTAACTGAAACTTTTGTATTACTGGATTTGTACTTTAGAATTTTAACGCAGCAAAAATAATAGAGCCCAGCAAAGTGTCTAAATTTTTGACCATCTAACTACTGAATTGAAATATCGAATACAGAGTTACATTCTTCAAATAAAAGACTAAAATCTCCTACCCATCAAGCTGCCAATGTTGACACTAGCAATATCTGAATATATAACATCTGACATTAAACAGATATGACATATACAATATATTGTGAAATCTGAGTGGAATGAACAAAGGTCATATTTTTTTGAACTTTTGAATCCTTCGCTTCAACTTTGCAGCTTAAATAGTTTCCCAACGGCAACTTACACAGGGCTGAACCAAGTGTGCATAATTTTAAACATCCCATGATTACTGGCCGGCATTTGCATGGTCTCAGTGTTTGGGCAGCTTTTAGCCTCCAGTCCAAACATCTGGGGCCCTATTGTACATCCGGTGCAATGGCAGCCCCAGACGTGACACAGGTGTCTTTGCTAGCATGAGCCCTCCGCAGCTGTCGTTTTCCCACCCCAGCGCCCACATCATTTAAATAGCAAATGTTCTTGGGCCCATGTGAGTGACCATGGGTGTGTCAGTCTTAAAATGAGGGGGAGTCAGGTGCATTGCTGACAAATTGCTATCTTGAGGTAGCAGAAAGCGATTGTGCTATTGACCAACAAAATCCTTATCGGAAGTCAATGGCAGAGTATTGTACTGTAATATTTCAGAATCAGAATCAGCTAACTGCAATCATGATAAATAAAAGTGGCTAATTATTCTGAGTGCAGAATGTAAGTTGGTGAGTACTTATAATAGGCTAAGACATTTTACAACAAATAATGTTCTCTCATTACAGGTTATTTACAAGTACATGACACATTATATATTCATGCATAAGGGTAGTCTCTGTTTTTCCATTGTTCCTTCATCCTTTGAGGGGTATAAAAACCATGTGCTCTCTGTAGACCCTCTTAGACTTATTGGGTCCTTCTTACTGCACCATGGTACATACATGCAGCACAGAAAGTGCTGGATTTAGCCTTTAAAAGCTTTGGATTTCTGTTGTGATGGTTTTACTTATAAGAAGCACACATCGAGGCGAACTCACTGATAGGCTTTGAATTAAGATAGGACCAGGCTAATTCAACTTAAATTAATGAAAGTTTTTAAAATTGCTTTCTGAGACATGGCCTACCTAGAGATTAAGTAGGTTGAGACTAGTGAATGCTGGCCTATGGTGATTAAGGACAAGTTTCCTTATCTTTTTGAAGCCTGCTTAGAATAACAAAATACACATGGTGCTGACCTGAGGATGCTTTTAAAATCCGACATGGACCACTAGTCACATAAATATTGTGTGAGAATAAATAAAACCTGACCCAATGGATCAATGGGAAAGCTTGGGGACAGAATTTATAAAGTGACAGTGAGTCAGTGAAGCAAATTGTGTCAAACCACCCTGCTATTGCGGGGCTGCAGAGAAACTCTGCAGCCATAAACACGAAAAGGAACACATGGAGCGTCATCTGTAACTCAAATGACCCCAATGACAACAACAGAATTTGTTTATTTATGTAGAGACACATGGTGGAGTCTATATTTTTGTGACAGAAATATGACATTGTATAAAGAATCTCTAATCTAATTTAGATATTCTATCGTCTTTCAAAGGTCCTGTGGGAAAAACCACAAAGCTCAAAAAAACTCAACAAAAAAAAATGACTCAAGATTAATTTTGCAGCTCCTAGGGAGAGATTCAAGACCTGTAGTGGGTTTTTTGTAGGACCAGAGACTAATGCGATATGTCCATGTTCAAATTTACAAAACTGTCCTATTGACTTGCTGGATGCTACACATTGACATCAGAATGCATGCATGTGTGATTTGATTCCAATCAAATCATGAATACAGCTGATGACATTGAAATATAACATCTAACACAAGGACAGCACCAGTATGTCATGATGGACACACGGAATTCTCAAAAACTGAAGTCAAAAGAGTTGTTTGGCCGTACTTGTGACATTTCAAGTTAACACAACTCCCCCACCATGCACTGGAGGTAATAAGGTCAAGTCAACCTGATAAAATAAACAGCTGTCTCAGAAATCCACACAGATGACTGCATGATGGTAAGCACTCCAGCCTGTTGCCTTAATCAGAGGTGTGCCAATTAAAGTCTCCTTAGCAAAATCTCCAAGCCAAGCTACCCTTAAAAGTGCTAATATTGTAGGAATTATACATGAGTCACTCCTCTGTGTCGAGGGAGGGTGGTTTCCTTTCAAACTGTGCTGAGATCCTGGGGCCAGCAGCAACGTCTCTGGTGGTCCCTTACCTTCAACAGCGCTGGTTATGATTAAACCAGCAATGAAGAAACAACTGGAGAAACATCAAAAGGCCAACAGAGCTGCTAATTGAGTTGTAGAAAATTAAATTAGAGAGACAGGATTCTGGAGGACCTAACAAAATTCTGTAGGTTTTAAACCAATTGCTAGAAAAATGCAAAAAAAATATGTACCTCTAGTTTGTCTTATCTGATTTATTAGACCAGAAAACTGCAGTTGAGACCATTGCCGGTCCACGAGGTCACAAACAGACCGCAAGTCTGGCAATATATTTGATTGCCCTTTAAAACTGTAAAAGCAGAAGACAGAGAGTTACTGTAAATAAAAAGGCAAGGCTTTATTGGAAATATATTGCGTATAAATGTAAAGCACATAACAGAATAACAGTTATTTAACTTGTGAATTTCTAATGTTAAGCCAAAAATGAATAAAAACATGATTCTTTTACACTGCATACTGGACATTTCCATTGTATTTCATCTTATATAAGACTGTACTGATTTGGAAATAGGTAGCTCAAGAATGTGGACTTAATTTGATGTATGGTGATTTATTGACATAATATAATGCTGTACAGAGAGTCAGCAGATCTGCTCAGAGGAATAGAGGAGTGGTAGTGTAGTCCAAACAAAACACTAAAACAACAGAGGATCTATGCGAAAACAGGATTGGACTGTTGGCAACTGAGATGTCCATGTGAGGAGAAATGTGGTTGGGTTTGGCTTGCATTCCATTGTAAAACTGCCCACACCAACACCTCTTCCAGCAGCACCCCAGCTTCTCCCAGGTCTAGCCAGGCCCAAACCTTCTAAGTTTCAGATGGATTACCGAGTCTGAAATGCAGGTGGTATGGCAGCTGACTACATTGGTTGGGTTTGACATAAAAGGTAAAATAGAAAGAATCAGTGATTGGAAACAGCCTCCTGAGGTCAGCAGTGGCCTTGCCTCCATTTTCAGTACCATCTGATTATGAGAATCTGTATAGATTATTCAAACACGAAACCATGTTGGACAATGACAATTCACATTCATGCCCGATGATTCTAAAACACTTAGAATACAGGAAAAATTACATAATAGGAGAAGGGAGAAGTGCCAAAAAAGTGGCCTAATGGTTGGTGTAATGCCTACGGTCACAGCTATGGTATTGCATGGGGACTTATTTAAGGCACAACTAGTGTTTACAGGTGTGCAGTGCTTGGAAAAGAAGCAAACTGCAAATGGTGCATATACACAAGCTCTGGCCAAGATGGAAATGAAACACATGCCAAAAGGGACATAAAGCACTTGCAAAAGCACTGAAGTAGTTTTAATTTATATAAACACACCCCAAAGCACAGCACTTGTAGCGGTTCCAGTCCTAAAGGAAAGCTCTAAATCGGTGGGTCCCGACCCAGTTCTCAGGAACACCCACAGAGTCCACAAGTTTACAGCAGAAAAATCGTGGACTGTCTGGGGGTCCCTGGGGACAGGGTTAGGAAATATTGTTCTAAATAGTGTTTTGGGGAATATCTACATGGTAAACACCCTAGGTTATAGTGATGGGGGACCATTAAATACTGTGACATTGAATACAAGCTAAAGCTTTTAGAGGTCACCTGAAAAAAACTCTAAAAATGTAAGAACAAAATAATCATAAAATCCATACAGACAGTATCAGTGGTGCACTTTTTATGTTTCAGTAAGAAGGTGGGTGAAAAGTGTTATCTGATAATAATGAATCATGGGAGACAATGAAGGCTACATATTCAATTCCTAACAACACTAAAAGCCCACAATGGCTAAGAAAAACTAGGATATCTACTGAAAAAAAACAAAATTGTCTGAGCTTATAAAGCAGACAGTAAAGAATATTAACTATGAAAGGAAGACAGTTATTAATTGTGGTGTGATATGTCTTCTTCGTGGTGGGAGCATTAGTCTAATGATGAAAAAAACAAATCAAGCTGAACTCCAAAGCAAGATGTCAAAAACTAGCTAGCTACAATACTGTGCAGTATAAGGATCCTGCAGCATGCATTTTTAAAATAGCAGACAATAAATATACAGTTTACAATGACACAAAGTCAAGGGGGGAGACCTAGGAAATGAAAATATATTGCAAACAAGTTCCAGGTGGAATCTTATGATTTTAGGAGGCTATAGAGTTTTGCTGAGCACTGTGTTTTGTGCTTGGTGGGATTCAACTGAATAGCAGCACTAATAAATAAGCAGGAAGAGGAGGGAGGCTAACGAAAATCCTTAAACCCGAACTGAAAGATACCGCCGACAATAATGAGATCTATAGACTCTTTTGATTGTAACATTTTGCGTCATCAACGCGGAGCAAACATCCTACTCAAATGTTTAAGAAACAGTGCTCTTTGCTTCAATAAAACTAGGAGATAGCACTCCAGCAAACTACGAACAAGGAGGTGGGACACCCGCAGACTAAAAACAGGAAGCTGGAAACAATACGACCAATGAGTTGTTCATATTGTTAGGAAAACCCGGAACAAAACTAAGGCCAGAGTAAGACTTGCTGCTCTCATTAAATTTGCGAATGCGTACTTGCGTACCACTTATGTCAGCTCCTGGATATAAGTCATATAATGATGCAAGCAGTTTCCTCTGGGATGAATAAAGTTTGCCTGATTTTGATACTGCGTGTTCTGTTTTGTCCTGTTACCGCCCCCCCCCCTCTCTCATGTAGCCTTCAGCCCTAATGTGTCTCCATGTTGTTTCTGCGCTGTTGTGTAGCTCAATGGGCTCAGTGTGTGGCTCAGAGACTGGACCTCCTGGTTATGAGCTTTAGGCAGGCTGGAGACCAGCATCCCTGAGGACTGGTTTGAGAAATGCTGAGGGGGGTCACAGGCATTGTCCTTATCATACCCATAGTGATTCAGTTGCATGCATACCCTGTGAGACCTAATTCATTGAAGGGCATGGTATGGACAATTAGGATGCTCTGCGAATAACACTGCAGAAATGCCCAAATTGTGCCAGTGTGGTGCTGCTCATAGATCAAGTTAACCACTGGCTTGCTAACTTTGTACAGTTCCCAGACATATTCCAGAACTTATGTTTTCCAGCAACATCTGTACCATATGATCTGCAAAAAAAAAAAAAAAATCAAAAGACAAATACAGAAAGATTTCCTGTTTTGGAACCACAGTGTAAATAGATTGTAACAAAGCTATTTTTATGCTAATTACTTCCCAGGTGGATTGTGTAATTATGTACTCTTCATCGAACATTTTTTTAAAACTAAAAGTAAATTAAATTTTATTTGGTTTAAAACACCAGCTACAATTCTCTAACTGTGTCATGTTCTGCCCTGCCTGACCCCCTCTGCCACGTCCAGTGCTCATTAAGTCTTACATCTCATTCCAGCCCTCACCTTAACTATTCCCAGCTGCCCCTCATTCTGCTCCCTTGTAAGTCTCTGTATAAAGGTACATCCCAGTTCTGTGTTCCCCAGTCCTGCTATTAATGTTGTTGCTCTGAATGTGTGGTCCATGCCTTCCTTGTCTCCTTCACAGTCTGGTTTGTTTCCAGTTCTGCTTGTGAGCTCTAATAAAACCCTTTTATTTTGGAACCTTGCTTCCTCCGTGCCCGCCAACACAACAAATTGAAAATAAATTTCAGATTGTCATATAAAATCTATTTCCATCTCAGAGAAATGTAGCAAACCGGTGTCCAATGATTATTTATCTATGCAATTACACTTGCAATATAAAATCAACAAACAAACAGCCATTGAATGAAAAGCAGACGTTTTCACTCCAAAAATTGTTAATAACGACATGCATTATTATAAATAGCAGTAAGCAACTTATCCAAAATAGTTTAATAACTGCATATTGAGTTATGTAACTGCTGAAACCACGCAAGTTTTAAATTATGGTTTTCTTGAGGTTGTCATGCCCTGCCTTCTTGCCCCTCCCGTTTTCTCCCTACCAGGGCTAATTAGCCATACAGTACATGTTGCCCGTTTTACCCCTCCTCTCATTTCAGCCCTCTTGTGGATCACTCCAGCTGCCGCATGTTTGCCCCTTTGTTAGTCCTGTATAAGAGTGCCTCCCCGTCCTGTGCTCCCCAGTCTGGTCATTAACATCAGCTCTCGTGGGGATCACTCCAGCTGCCGCCTGTATGCCCCTTTGCTAGTCCTGTATAAGAGTGCCTCCCCATCCTGTGCTCCCCAGTCCAGTCATTAACATCAGCCCTAGTGTTACCCTGTAGCTTAGCTCCTGTGTTTTGGCCCTGCGAGGCCCCTTTGGTTTCCCTGTTCATTTCCCTGAGCTCAATAACGGCTCCATTTGTTTTCCAATTTCTGGCTCCCGCTCCTCATTCCTTCCAGTCGCTACAGAGGTATAGTCATTTAAAATCATATAGAATTCATTATACACTCACCTAAGGGATTATTAGGAACACCTGTTCAATTTCTCATTAATGCAATTATCTAATCAACCAATCACATGGCAGTTGCTTCAAT
>JAODKM010000088.1:11327924-11343546 GCA_026780845.1 Petrocephalus sullivani | reverse complement strand
GGCCACAGTGCTGCTCTCTGTCATGGCACAGCATGACGGAAGGATGATCCACAGGTGCGAGGCCACAATGCTGCTCTGTCATGGCACAGCGTGACGGAAGGATGATCCACAGGTGCGAGGCCACAGTGCTGCTCTCTGTCATGGCACAGCATGACGGAAGGATGATCCACAGGTGCGAGGCCACAATGCTGCTCTCTGTCATGGCACAGCATGACGGAAGGATGATCCACAGTGCGGCTTACAGGCACAGGGAACTTTATTATAAACTTGACTCAAACACTTGAAACAACGGAGACCATGACGGGTCTAACTAAAACAGGAGGGTAAAACTAGCACTAACAAGGGCTAAACTACACACAAGGAAAAAAACTAACACCAAACACATTTGGGAAACACATGCAAAGGAAAAAGCAGGCCTGAACTGCAAGCCAGTACATACAGTACAAGCAGATAGAAACTCAAGAACAAGCAAGAGCAAACAGCAAACAGGGCAAGGGCAGGCACTTAAATACACACACAACAAGGTCATGACGAGGGACAGGTGTGGGCCATTACTAATTACTCACCAGGAGGTGCTGAAACAGGTGAGGGTAATTAACAAATACAATGGGTCTAAACACTAGGGGATACCAGAAACATGGGTACAGACATTACTACAAAATTAGAAAGATACAATCAGGGATGACTAATGGTACAAAAAACGGATCCAAGCAGAGACAGAAGAATGCATAATTAACAAGGTGTTCACAACGAAAACCAGGGCACAAAGATCAAAATGTCCAACAAGGAGAGACTGGTTTCCAGCTAGCCTCAAACCCATTTATCCCACTTAGCCATGAGGCAGACCAGGATGGCCAGAACAGGATGGCCAGCAACACCAGCTAGCCAAACATGGAAATGACAGAAGGTCAGGACAGGGCAGGGACCAAACCTGACACCCACTGAGCCACAATCTTACCTGTTTCAGGAAAAACACATATGAGAAATCTGTAGCGCAGGATAACTGGTTTGACAAGCCCACTTTTCACAATGTAGAGAATATGACAATAGCCACTACTAATGGTAGCAAACTGATCAGTCTTTATCTCTACATAAATAGTAATATTGTCGTTTAGCGGTCATCATGATGGGTCAAAATATTATTAATCCTTTTTATAATATTTTTGAACATTTTTAGGGGTTAAAACGTTAGCCAAGCCGAACAAATGAAGATATGGCACTGTTTGAAAGCCTTCTGCAAAGACATACTTATAAATATGCAGGAGCAGTCTAATGATTAAATACTTAATCCAATTTTAAAGTATGGTAATAATATTTTATAGAAAGCATGAATGCGCAATGATTTGAATGTTTAAAATGAAAAAGATGCCGCATTCCCGATCTGGGGATACACTAAATGGGCCACAAAAATCAAAACATCCCAGTTACACTAATCACAATGTACAGACAACTGTTTGTCACACGCAGTCTGTAATTTACAATGAAACTGAGCCAGATTAGATGCCAGACCACCATGCATAAGAATAACTTGTGGCATTATAGTGCTATAAAGTTGGCAAACTAAACCTGAATGGATGGAGTAACATATTGGAAAATAGCATAAATTCACAAAAGTACAGATGAATGAGATGGTCAATTGTACAAGTGGTGAAGGACCTACATTAAGCACAATGTTCACCCTACAGTATTATCGAAAGAACTTAAAATTTATTGTAAATTGCAGGCAAATGTATTGTCTAGTCATAATAGTAAGTAAATGTGACCGGTGGCAAACAGCTCCAGAGCTCTTCTTTTCAAGCATCTAAATATCAATGACTAAATATTAATACGTCCTGCAAGTTTAGCTACACAGGGAACTAGTGGAGTGCTTTAGCAAAAGCGCCCAAAAAAATTACATGCATGTAAGTGGAATGTGCTTGATGAAATCATAATAGTGGACAAGTGAGACTCAGCAAGCGAGGCAGATGCTCCTCAGCCCCTATAAGCATGAGCCAAATTGGCCATGTGACTAGGAGGTACAACTGGATGGAATCTAGTACAGTATGATTTATTATTATGTATATATTATGTTACTGGAGATATGTACTTAAGAGACAGCTATCTATATTGATTATCGCATATATATACAGTATTTATGCAAAAATATCAGGGAAATAAACAGAATGGCGGGGCGGGGGGGTGGGGGGGGGGTGCAAAGACCACTCACTTTCTGTTAATACTCTAGTTTGTCAAAGACAATATCAAATAAAAGATATTGGAAACAATACCCAGAACTGTATATAGTATGTGCCTGGATATACTCACAGCTTTACAGGAATGTGCATTACTGTAGCACCTGAATAACCAGAAGCAGGAAGGCATCATATGATTTTCATGCATCTGCCATTTCAGGGCCTCTGGGAGGCGTTGAAAATTCAAGTCACTATTCCAGTAAGGAAGTTATTTGCTTGTGTTTCTCTCCCAGGACTTTGTGTCTCATGTCATAAGCTGTACATATAAAGGAATGATCACCTCTCCACCTCTTTTCAATGCCCTAAGTCTGTGACCTGGCAGCTAATGGAAACTTATCTGTTCTAAACTATTGTTGCTCTAGACAGTCCCCTGGTAATGTGGGATCCCCCATTTGCCATTTGGATAGACTGGGAAATTAATGTGACCTCACCTATAACACGAGGGCAACAAAACAAATGATAGCTATTATGAAAAGATAACACTTTGCATATGCAAGGTGTGATTAAAATGTGCACACTGTAGGTTTAACTTTCAGTCTCAGGCCGAAGTACTGTCTTGCAGCTTCACAGATATTACCCCAGATATGTTAATATAAACAAATCAGTCAATAAAAAAAATAATCAATTATGCAAAATATAATTTGAAGCACACCAATTTTCACTTCCTGTGCAATTCATTTGCAAGTAACAACATAATGGCTTTTGTTTTATTACTGCTAACTGAACAGTGAGAGGAACAAATTATCTGTCAATTTTTTTAACTAGGTATGTGAAGTGAAAATGGAGGAGTAATACTGGCAGAGCAATTTTAAATGGCAATGTTGATCTATTCACTGCATATAAGTAAAAATAAAATGAAGATGTTATTATGCACAAGAAACGTATGACTTGACTGATTATGATATGTCATTAGCCATCAACGGGACAGAGCTTATTTAATAATGCAATGCAATTGGATATGCCTTTCAGCAAGCCTTAAAAGCTTAGTATATACAGTACTGTCATACCGCGCCTTACATCATTAATTGGTTCCAAAACCCCCGTCGTAAGCCGATTTTTGACTCAACCTGACTCACCTAGTATTCAGAAAAACTAAATAGAAATCACTGTAATAAAAGCAACTACATTAAATATTTGGTACTGCGTTTAATCAAAGTAGATTGCAAAATTTACCTATGCTTCATCAAGCCCCTCCAGTCGTCTGCGAGCATGTATATCAATGTAAATGGACGCTGTTAATCTAAGTAAATTCTGTTCATTATTTACTTGAAATCACTTAAATTACTACGGACAAGCGACGTAATGTCGAGTTTGACATACGCCGAAATGACGTATACCGGTGTACTACTGTATATAGACTCAGCAGCCACTTTGTTATATTCAGTCAAACAACCAGCTCCATAAACAAGCCAAGAGCTTCAGCAAATGTATAGCTAGACATCAGAAAGGATAAGGCAGGCTGTGTCTGCTGGTTCCAGAGCTTGTGGTTCCAGACTCTCAAAAACAGCCAACTTCCTGGGACATAAGTACCTTGAATTTACAGAGAATGATGTGATAAAAAACATCCGTGACAGCTCCATGGGTAAAAAGACCTTGAGAGAAGTAAGACTCATTAATGGGAGTCAAATTTACACCCTTTACTAAATACTAATCAAGTCAATGTTTTATATTATATGTGCAGAACATGGAACCTTAAAGGTTTTTGGCAACACTTTACTTGAAGCTGCAATGAATACAATACTTCATAATGCATTATAATGGTTGGTATAAGAATGAATAAAGCATTACAGCATCTTCTATTGACAGTCAAAAGGCATCCTAGTGTTAATTATATGTGCATTATGAAGGTATCTATAATGCATTGTCGAGAGTTTCATGAAGCATCCATAATGCACAACAAACATGGATATAATATCTGTTATAAATATATTTATGTTTATAATGCTTAATGAATGCATTCTAATGTGTTCTGAACATGTTCATAGGTTTTATATTGGCATTCACAGAAAGTGTTACCGGTTTTTATTTTGTTTGTTGTTGTTAAATCTTAAATTCTGACCATCAGGAGTTATTAACTTTTATGGCTGTTTTGAATTCAGAACATTCTAGCTATCCCTGAATTGTTGTAGGATATTCTTGATGCAAACCTCAGGTAAACACATACTGAGGGATGGATAGTAAGGAAACAATATTTGTTAAATAAAAAGGTCATTGCTCTGTGGCTTTCATTTGTCATGGGTTATGAATGCCTCTCTTTCTAGTTTCATAGTCATATTATGTGAAACTAATCTATAAATTAAATGATTTATGTTCATGTTTAGTTCCAAAAAGCTGAATAATAAGTATATCTGCTGAAATTCAATCCATTCAATTCCATCCGTCCATTTTTTATGCCTGCTTGTCTTTTGCAGGGTCACAGAGGCTATGGGCTCAATGCACAAAATAATCCTGGACAGGGCACTGACCTATCACAGGGCACACACATATACCTTTCAAATCTCCACTTCATCAGCTACATATTTATTTAGCCCAGAGTGTGACGTTGTTAACCCTGACCAGGAGATGAATATTGTAACATCCAGGTCAAATTCGGCTCCTGCAGTTGTGATTGTTCTCCGCCAAGCTCTCCCCTGTACAGCTTCACTCTGTAATCATTCATATATATAATATAATGATTACTTAACTTATTCTAGGCAATTGCTTCCATGCCTGGTCTAGGAATTCAGGTCTTTTGGTCTGTTTTATATATTTACAGTATTGCATTTTATTTATTTAACAGATGCTATTTTTTTTCCAAAGCAACATATAATCGAGAAGGCAGGGTCATTCAGTCCCAGTAGCAATTTGGGGTTAAGGTCTCTTTCACAGGTCCAATGGTGACATCACTCTGCCAACCCTGGAATTTGACAGAATCCTAACCATATGCTTCTTTTTGGCTTAGTGACATGCATTACGTTTCTTGCTTAGCTTAGCATCCTGGATGCTGTTTGTTGCTCATCTGTCCCTGCTTCAATCTCAACCTTGTTCTTGATGGGTCCTGCAGACTTGTTCTTGATGGGTCCTGCAGACTTGTTCTTGATGGGTCCTGCAGACTTGTTCTTGACTGTTCATGCGTCGTGCTCTTGATGCTCAGTGTAGAATCCAACCCAGCTGACCCATCTGAGTACTTCACAGTGAGCTGCTACATTCCTTTCAGGTCCAAGTGCTTGGAAACCAGCCTGTCAAAGTCTGACGGGCAGAAGACCTGGCTTTGTGTGTATATTTGTCAGTACCAGTGTTCCCTGTCATGAACTTTGTTAATAAGTTGTTCTATCTTTTAAATTCTGTCCTGTGGCTGTGGCTAATATGAAGCTAAAAAATGATTGTGATACTTTTCAAATATGAATTTTCATATAAATGTTACCAGTGACTCCATATGTATCTTTTCCCAAGGTTTCAATTAAATTATTACATAAGCACATTTCCTCATTTGCTTCATGAGTACATTAGGCAATTATCTCCCGTTTGCGGTGTTTTTAATCTACTGGTTGTGGGTATGAATCGGTTCACGGCTCTCTGAGTCCTGTAAAAGCTATTACTTCCATCCTCTGAACCGTGGCACAGTAATTAGCATTAGCAGAAATCAAGTTCTTTGTCTCTGCATGAGAGCAACGACCAACGGCCCTTTCAATGTGTAGGAGGAAGGCTGAACATGTAAGGACAAGCTTCGAGTTTTAATCTGCACTGCATTCAAATAAGGGTGTGCATTAAATAAAAAATGTTAGCGTGCGATTTTATGTGCAGTACCAGTCCATTTATACACCTGTCGGGTGCACAGGTCATTGGAACTTATTCATCCTCTTAATGGCTGGAATTACTAGAAAGCATTTGAGAAAAGTACACTTGCCCTTCGCACATACATTGATTTACTAAAACTATTGTTTTCAGGTAATGAGCCAAAAGTACCTAGTACTTTACGATACATAGGTTCTCTTTAGAACAAAATAATACTTGCTTATATCACTGAACCCTGAACAGCCGTAGCGTGGTGATTAATGGCCAGCATGCTAACTGTTTTCCTGGCTGTATCATCTGACACTGATGGTCCTGACTTTCTTACCACCATTATTAAATACATCCCAGAATTTGTTGGAATCGCTATTCCAGCCAGCCCAGCATAATCAGTGTTGAAAACACGTCGGGCATTAGGACAAAGACTAACATTAGATTGTTAATTGACAGCTGGCATAGAAATTACACGTTGCTTTCAACATGTTGCTGCTCCTGATTACCTTCAGAGGAGGGGGAAAATGGACCGGTCACCTACGGTCACAAATGAGGGCTGTCATGTGTTTTTTATATTGAGTGTCACCCCCCCCCCCGTGCAACATCTGCATAGGAACAACAGAGGAGCGGGACTGGGGCAGCAGCAGCTAAAGCCTTAACGTGAATTTCGCTGAGATGGTAGCAAGGAAGAGTGTAAGATTAGAATCACACTGAAGGTTAGACGGTAACACTTTCTATGAAGCCCATATTGATAAAGCCTAATAACTGTTCTCAGAATTCATTGTAACACATTCATAAAGCATTATAAACATGGCTGTAACTATTTATGAAAAGGCACAACACATTATAGCCATGTGTTATGCGTTACGAATACTTTATGTAGCTCTCATCTATGATGCTCTATAGATACATTTATAATGCAGTACAATGCTTATTCTGGCCATTATAAACCTTCATTATGAAGGTATGCATAGTGCATTAAGAAGAGAGCTTCATAAAGTTTTCATACTGCATACACAGACGGCCATGATGTGTTATGCCTTTTGATAAATACTTATCGCCCTTTTCAAAGTTCAAACTCTCAGCAAACAATAAACCTCTAAAAGACCAATTTTTTCACTCAGCACCAAAATAAAAATTCTATTTTTCAATTATATTTTATCAAAGTTTCTTCTGAATAACGACTGGGGACTTAAAGAGTCTCAAGCGAAGAGATTCAGAGGGAATCTTTCTTTAGTGGCTCGGCTTAGCAAACGTCTTGGTGTATCAGAGATACTGCGGCTTCAGTGTGCATCCTGTCACAGTTTGTATTTGTAATATAATAACTGAATGTGATAGTCT
The DNA here is from genome assembly GCA_026780845.1 of Petrocephalus sullivani. NCBI lineage: Eukaryota > Metazoa > Chordata > Actinopteri > Osteoglossiformes > Mormyridae > Petrocephalus > Petrocephalus sullivani. Next base: position 11,336,209 of record JAODKM010000088.1, on the reverse strand, counting down.
TTCACTGTCAGTCATACGCTAACCCACAGAGAGGTTGTCAGGCATCACCTTGATTTCCGTCACGGTTTCGCTGTTCCATATTAACAGAATATCTATTGGTATTTTTCGACTGCAAAGGTTGCAGCATAAAAATTATACTGAAAAGCTCTTTACACAAAAAAAATGCATGAATAAATTTTCCTTTCAGCTAACTGATAGCTCTGGAGTGACAATGATACAGGGCTTTAGCAGCTGGTGAATGCTTTGCAGAACATTCTACCCATATCAAACAATACAAAATGAAACTTTGACCTGGAGTCAGTATTAGTTTATTTCTACAGACACAGGCTAGCTTTGTCTGGTTATTTGTGTCACTCTTCCAGGCTAAAGAGGACAATCAAATCTACAGATTCCTCTAGATATAGTGTGTTCCTATCAGCCTGTGTGAAAACCTCCTAGGAAAAACCACAAAACAACATGTCAAAAATAAGCTTTGAATATAAAATGGGATATACAGTAAGTCTAGATATTGAAATAATGAAGGGCTCTTCTGTCACTGACCACTGGCACCACAGCCACACCACCAGAACTCTGATGAGCAGTTACCCACTAGGCTAATGACCTAAGTAACCAGGTAAGGGAGCCCACTGAACTCTTCTTTTGGCTCAAGGGAGGCAAAGTCGCCAGTCCCCAGCTGAGAAAAGCAGACTCTCACTTCTATGGCATGACCTTTTATTTCTCTCCAAGAACATCCTCTGTTGCTCCTACATAGTATATAGACATGTTTCAAACTCCTAGTGATTTGGCCCTAGCTCTGAGTGCACAGTTGTGTCCTATGCAATGGGAACGCGACCTGACCACGGTGTTCCATGCCTCCCTCCCTGCTTCTTCCCAAGACGAGCTCCAAGTCACCACGTTCTTGATTGGATAAGTGATTCCTAATGGATTGTCTATGGTCTATCCCTCAAATTAAATTTGTAGCCCCCCCCCGTCATATATGCCTACTTACTCTGGAAATTAATATTTCACGTGGCTGATTCGAGCAGCCTTGAAGAGCTTTGCCCAAGTGCAACCCCCTGCAACACCCCGGCCCCTCCACCACCGTATTTCAAATCCACACCAATTAAGTGTCACAGCAGAGGCCTCTGTTTTGAAATTCGAGGTCCTTTCTTCTCTGCTCTTTAACTTCTAAGTCCCTGTGGTCTTCATTAACAAATGGGGGAGCGCCACCTGAATTGAAATTGAGGCGTGTGTGTTTGCCACATAACAAAATGTTCCCTGGCTTTGTATCCCCTGCATCCTTTTCATCCATAGCGATCCAAATGCTCTGAGGGTGATGAGGGGCCAGGGTGAGAAAATCTTATGCTCCAGGTACATTAAGGGCCCATTTTGGTCAAGGTGTAGGAGAAGAAAGAGTGCTACTTATCAGTGGGTAATGGTGTTTTCATGACATGCTTCCCACATATGATTGGATGATATCCTTTCTTGCACAAACAAGTTCTCGTTGAGCAATGTCTAAAACAAGTAATTTAAGACTTGTTTTTAATGAAATAATTGTATGCTGAACTATAAAGGTGCACTTGACCATGTTTTTTGGGTAAAGGAAAACAAAAAGGAGATTTTCTGCAGCAACAGACTTTCCTTGTATCCGTTTCTGCATCCATATTCATAAGATATACACAGTAATAAAAAATATGCATTCCTGCTAGAATTATCTTTATTATTATTATTATTTCGTATAATATTTACTCAAAATATCACCTCCATGGACATAATGCAAAAATTATAATATTTATTAATTCTTGATTCAGTGTTGTAGCAAAGTTGGAACCCATCCCAGAAAGCTTGGGGCACACAGGTCCAACTTGGATGGGATGCCAGTCCATCTCAGGGTGTGCAAACACACACACACACACACACACACACACACACACAAACACATGTTTAAATTCATATTGTTGTGGAGACAATCCATTCATTGCTAAGGGAAAAACCCTAATCCTAACAATGACAACCTTAACCCCTACCCAGCCCTAACTTTAATAATAAGTAACCAAACAAAACACTAGACATTTGACATGTTTAGTTTTTTGACAGCACTCACAGATTTATATAGAAATGCGGCGGTCCTAGTGTTCTAGTTGTCAGGATTTGGTGCTCTCACCACTGTGGCCCGGGTTCATTTCCCAGTCAGGGAATTCCAAGTGTCAGCGTTCTTTTAGCACTTGCTATCACCGGATAGGACGTGTGAAGAACTATCAAGAGAGTGAACACTAGGAAGGCACTAGGTCCAGATTGCATCCCAGGACAGGCATTCAAGGCCGGCGCCTACCAGGTAGCTCCTGTGCTCACAGTAGTGTGCAGTCAATGCCTGACCCAATCGTCCATACTGATCCACCATCATACCTGTACCCAAGAAACCAGACCTTCAGTCTGGATGATTATCCCATTGTACTTAACCCCTGTGTCAATGAAGTGCTTTGAGGGACTGCTGAAGAATCTCATATACACTTCACTGCCCAATGACCTAGACGGCAGTTTGCATACCGATCCACTGACAACACTATCACCTTTCTACTCCACACAACACTGGTCCACCTAGACAACAGAAGTGGGAATTATGCGAGAATGTTGTTTGTAGATTACGGTTCAGCATTCAACATCATAGTCCCCTCCAGGCTTGTCCCTAAGCTCAGGGAACTGGGTGTTTTAACTTCCTGTCAAGCAGACCTCAGGTTGTGCGAGTAGACTATCCCCCATCAACAACCCTCACCTTCATCTTGAGCCCTCTGCTGTGTTCCCTGTACACCAACGACTACAGGGCCACATTTGCCTCCAACGTCATTGTTAAGTTTGCAGACAATACAGCTGTAGTTGTCCTGAACACCAACAACAATGAGCAGGCCTACCAGGAGGAGCTGAGGAACCGGTCACTCTGGTGCCAAGACAAAGCAAAACAAGACAAAGGAGTTGATTGTGGACTTTGGGAGGAAACAGCAAAAGAACCTCACCCAGATCAGAATGTACAGCACTTTGGTTAGTAGACAGCTTCAGGTATGTCGTCATCCACATAATTGAGGACCTGACATGGACAGTGCACAGGGACTCCTTAGCATGGAGGGTATGTCAGCACTTCTATCATCTCAGGCACCTCAGGGACTCCACCACCATCGAAAGCATCCTAACAGGGAGCTTCACCGCCTGGTTCATGAACAGCACGCAGCAGGGCTGTAAGTTTCTGGAAATGGTTGTGCGGTCAGCAGAACGTGCAATTAGACAGGCACACCCAAACTTCCTAGACACCTACATCAAACCATCCATCTGCTTGTCTAAAATCCAGGGCCAGGAATATCATCAAGGGCTCCACCTACCCCAACAATTGCCACTTCTCTCCATTGCCTGAAGACCAGCACTGAGCTTCTTCCCTCAGGCGATATGGATCCTAAATGAGGGCAATCTCTAGGACTGGCCATTTCCCCGCAACATTACATCCCTACTTATGTGTATCCCCTTGTACCCTCCTTGCACAGCTGGAATGTAAATATCGACCTTATTCATTTATTCATCTCTCTGCAGTACTTCTGCCACATTTTGCACATACTAATAGATGTCTGTAGTTATCTATTATCTCATCTTCCGTTGATATTTATTGTGTCTTTATATCCCTTTACCTATGCTGCCACAGTCTTGGAGTCAGGCAGACCAGCATTTCACTGCAAACTGTTTGTACTGTACGACTGCGTATGTGACAAATGAAACTTTGATTTGATTTGACTTGATTTGAGTTTCCCCTTTGTGGATCCCCACAAAGTAGTATATACATAACACCCACCCCCACACACACACACACACAAACACAAAGCTGCTATGTTTTGATAGATAGACATACAAGAATAGCAGCCCCATTTTTTAAGCCACTGAGTGTATCGTTATGCTTCTATAGTACATACCAATAGCCTTTTCTGAAGGCTATACTACTATTCAATAACTTATTTTATAAACCTGAAATCTGTAACCTATGCCACTATTAAATCACTGGATTTATATCCCTGACGTTAGAACACCACTGACAACCCAAATATTCAGATAAGGAACATGACATCGGAACATCTGTATGTCACCTCTAACCTGACTGGTCCTCCATACCAATGTAAAGTACAAAATAGTACAGCTGCAGGGGGTCCAGTAACTGTTTACTTTAATCTTCATTAAAATGTATCTACTTCCTTAAAATCATGAGATCATGTTGTTTCTCTGAGACATCCTTGGCAAACATTCAGTGACGTTTTAACATATTGATTGTCATAAGCTGAAGAAGCTTTTATATTATGGTTCAGCTTGGGTACAAGCAAGCAAGATTCCTGTCAGTTTCTCGGGGGCCATACTCAAAAAAGACATCTCTCAAGTATAATTCATACAGGGTGGCCTCTTCGCATTGGAAGTGTAGTTTGAGATCCTGAGATTTTTGTGGACCAGCAATTGTACCCCAAGCCGCCAGATTTTACCAATGGGGACAACCCCAAGCCCTTGGAACTACCACCCCCACATCCCACCCCTCACCCTGCAGTTGAACACCATCATCTGCACAGCCATTGTTTCATGGTTTAGGCTGGTGAAATATGTAATAAATAAAGTTCCTTACTTACATATAAAGAATGTAACTCAGTTCAGGCCATGTTGTTTTCATAGGCTTCTTCTTATGGGAAAATTTTTTTGGTATCATATAATGCATTACTATATAGCAGAAATTGCTTGCCTAGTTTCCAGCGGCCGATAGTCAAACTGTAAGGCCTGCATGCCCATATTACATTGATTATTGTTATTCTGCTCGTTGCTGCCCTGTAGATGGCCTGTACAAATCACCTAATGCAGTGGTCACTGCTTCTCCAGGCACAGAAGCCAGGTCCTGAAAGAGGTGCTTTTTCAGCCTTCATGGTTACACTGAGATTTTGGGATTCAGTGCAATAGCTGCGGTAATGTTAGGCCCCAGTGGCACCCATATCAAGTTACCTCAGACAATGTCTTAGAATTGGCTGAGGCAGCCCAGTGCAATGACCTAAGTGCAGTGTGACAGACGCAGCAGTTCAACTTTCTTTCTACCAGCCAGTTATATTTTGTTGTATGTTTTAGGGGATGAAAAAAAGCACACACGAATAATGACCCACAACAGCCGAGATTTAAGCGAAATTCATTTCTAAGCTCTCTCATGCGCAGAATATTGTAGCTGTAAATAGAAGTTCCCAGGTTGGGTCAAATTAAGTATGTTATCATAAGCTTTCGACCTCATTGCTACTAGTTAAAAGTAGCAGCCATTCCCTCAAGTGAAAAATGAATTAGACTGGGGACTTCGTGTTTGGGTATAACAGGTGGACAGCCTAAATTAAACTCCACTGTTGTTGAATGAGCTACTAAATGGTTTCGGCTTTTTCCATAATAGAGAGATCCGGCAACCAGCTCATATCACCCTAGAATTTTCTACTTTTCACCATGTCATCAGTTTGCAAAAGTAACTAATACTTTGACTAATCATATCCTTTCCAAAAACACTTTGATATTTAATATATATATAAAAAAAACATTTCAAAACCTTGAAACACAGAGTCAGGTATTTCACTAGAATGTTCATTTTATTGGCTGGCCAATCTGCCATTATTAAGCTGAATTAACTGTTGAATTTTTATAATTTCCTACATAAAACACATCATTTTGGTGATATTGTTACATTTAGTACTCATTTGAATATGTAGACTGATGACAAATCCATAAGTTTTGTAGGTGTAGGTGACGTATAACGATGTATATTAAAAATGCATACTGCTTTTGAGTAAAAGAAAAATCTTTTTAAACTGTAGTTTTCACAAAGTTCTGAAAACACACAAAAAGTTCATAATAATTGTCAGGAAAGGATGAATCCCTCTGTAATATTTACACATGGTAACCACCATAAGCCACTGGAAATGACAGAACAATCTGTCAGGATTGGGAGGTGCTGGCTGCATGTAGAGGAGGCTAAGAAAAAGGGACATTTTTCATTTCACACTTCAGTGGAAACCAACATCTTTGGAACCTAATAGACCTATTGAGAAGGATCCTGAAACAATTTTGGAGTGACATTACTGTGTAGACCGCATACAAGTGAAAGTGATATACAGGCCTGTCTCCCAGAATCCTTGGTAGCTGAGCAGGAGGAATATTAACGTTTTAGATATAAATTATTAAACTGCAGATGAGAAAGAACACTAAACATAAGTTATACCATAAAGCCAAAGCTATACCCATTTATATAAATTTATGTACGTAGAGTTTTCAAAGTTATCAAACACTCACATTGTCAGTTCTGAACATGAACACCTACAGCTTCAACAGCAATCCAGGTCAAAGCCATTCTCATGCTAGCCTACAGGTCAATAAGCGACCATAGGTGGGATTCAGGTGTTAAGTGAGATGAATTGGGGGTGGATTGCCAGCCATCCTGCTGAAGCAAGAAATATACCCACTGAACCCTTCAAGAGAACCAAGTAGGGTGTGGTCTTTTGCAAACTCTCCAGTGTGGTTGGAGTCCAGCTGAACTTAAGGCAGTCTTTATTTAAAAGAATAGAGGCAGTCCCCAGGTTACAAATGAGATCCATTCCCTAAGTCTGTTTTTGAGTTTTTGTTAAGTTGTAGGGAAATTGGAAAAATAATAATATAGTACATAAGTAGAATAATAATAACAACACATAACAAAATTAGTTCCCTCTTTGAATACTGTGGTCATAATGAAGCTTGGCTGAACCTCATTTAAAATATTTGAAATTTTGAAAAGTTGGGGGGGAAAAAAAGAACAGGAAAGATATTTTGGTGGTGGTAGTTCTAATTCTTTTGCCCGGAAAAATTCAATTTCTTTGTATTTGTGCAAAATATAGGATATCTAAAATCAATTTATATTACCACTCCTCTATTTCTAAGTTCTTTCGCCGAAGGGCTATGAATTGATAGTGATGAATTTGTAAGGCCTTGGTTCTGGGAATTGCTGCTCCGTCCTTGAACTTAAACATGCAGATGAGAAAAAAAAAAAAATTCTCAATTGATTTCTGCTAGAAAATGTTCAATAATTTCAACACCTTCTTTTCTTGGTGTTTGTGTATCATCAGTTTCCATTTATATACAATTTGAGGAATTCCAAGAAATGTGGTCATTTTTGGAAAGACGAGATGCCAATGTCATTGTGCAACAGAGACTAAGGCATTATACCATTAAACATTTTTTTTTAGGTTGCAACATTAATATTCTATTACCTTGTTTGTACAAATGACCACAGATGGGATTGTGGGTAAGCCTGGGTGGGTCAGAGGATAGAACCATGGGGAGTCCTGAAGAGGGGTGAGTGTCCCACCAGTACAGCGACAGGAACTGACCAGTGAAAAAAAATGTCTGTGGTGTCAGCGGGGGGCTGTCACTTGGTTTTGGCTGCACTTGTGGGAAGCGGATAATGATTCCACATGTCATGCAGATATTGGACAAGCATTGTCTTCAGGTGTTTTACACATGATGTATTTCTGTTTCATTGCAGAATAAAGAGGGGAAAAGGGTGAACTGCACAATGTCGTTGAACTAGGTTTGTATCAAATCGTTCAGGTTTAGTGAAGAAAAACAAATTATACATATATACAGAGTTTAAATTGGACCGGAGGCCTCCGGAGCTCAGCCTTGAAAATACAGCCAGCCGGAGCTGAGCTCCCTCTGCCTCAGTATTTATAATAGTATAATACTTTTATGCATTTTCATCTCCTTCTAAAAAATACCGTCATATCAGACTTCGTGAATAATACGTGACATCACACAGTTGGTGAGTCCCCAACTGAACATTAGTTCTTGACTCCAGCTCGAGAAGTTGGTGCCACAGTTTTGATTGATGGTGAAATGTAGGCTTAAGAACTGTTGTTAAAATGTGAATTGATGTGAGATATAAATAAGTAGGTCTTAAGTTAATAAAATATGTACTAAACCAATGGTGCGAGTCGAGGTAAATAAAGATATTTTGAGAGATATTGACCACTGTGAGTAAAGAAGGGACCCCCTCCTTACAAAAACCAACTATTTATATATATAGCACAATTTTGGGGCAGGCAGGTGGTGTAGTGGTTAAGGACGTAACCGTGTAGTTGAAAGATTGCCGGTTCGAGTCCCCGACCTGCAAGTACCACTGAGGTACCCAGAGCAAGGTACCGTCCCCAAGCACTGCTCCCTGGGCGCTTACATAGCTGCCCCCTGCTGTGTCACATTGTCACATGGGTTAAATGCAGAGGACACATTTCGTTGTTGCG
>JAODKM010000088.1:11295766-11325608 GCA_026780845.1 Petrocephalus sullivani | reverse complement strand
AAAGTAGTGGCTGATTTTCCCAGCCATATCTGCAACGCTAAAAACCATTAACGTTACTCTGATACGGAGGATTTAAAAAATAAAAAAATAAACATGACATGCTTGGATAAAAAAAAAAAACTATATTTACCTGTTTGAAGAGCCGGGGGAAATTCAGGACGCCGATAGCACCAACTAGCGATGAGTTGTTCTCGATCTTTTTTTTCTGCAGCTGTTTTAGCGCTTTCCGGTGCACCGCTGCTGACACAGCGCCCCCATAGTGGCGCAACGCTGCAACTGCAGTTAAAATAACATCGAAATAGCTGGGGGTAGAGTGAAATCAGGCTGGGGCGGCACAAAATTTGCTGGAGGCGGCCGCCACGCAAGTTTGAACGCAGGAAAAACCCTGTAACATGTACAGCTCCCAAACATTAGTATTTTATGAGAAGAAACATTTTAGGGTTTACTATCTTATGTAGTCAAGGTTTAATGAAAACAAATACTTTCAACAGTAGCGAAATATCCTGTTAATGCTGAAATGTTTCCTGGAAGTTTTTTTCTGAAATATTCAATCATCCATCCATCATTCATCCATTTACTTATCCATCTTTTCATCCATCCAAATGGTTTATTCTGAGCAGTCACTAGAACCTAGCTTTTATCCCTGGAAGCACAGAACACCCTGGCTAGTATGTCAGTCCATGGAAGGGCACTCACTCCTAAATGCAATTTAGAAACACTAATACACCTAACTGGATGACGAAACCCAAAAAAACATTAGAACCTGCAAACTCGACAAAGACACCAAAGGCTCAACCCTACAAGCCGGTTACCCACTAAGCCATCTCGTTATCATTTGCCTTCGTTTTGCAATTTTGTATCTTGTTTTCAAAATAGTCTTGGTGGACAGCTTCATATCTCCATGCTAGTCAGAACAATGTCATTCTCATCTTTGTGTGGATTTCCTATAAACAGATTGGTTTGCTTTCATTGTTTGAAGATATGCAGGTTATTTGATGATTTTAAATGGCTTCCGAAAAGACTTTGTGTGTCAAGGTTCTGATTCAATTATTTAAGAAAGGAACTTACCATGAATATTAAAGACAACAGGTATGTGTTAGTGCCTTGCAATGACCTGCCACTCTATTGATGGCGCATCAGCTTCCTGGAAGAAGCGCTAGATCACCGTAACTGTTACTGCAGAAAGATTACTGAAAAAAAGTATTGATGGATGGTTAATTAACTGTTTGATACAGATTGGACATGCCCACTTGCCCACCACTATCGGTCTACTAAGTGAAGCCCTAGGCACTGCTTTTCATAGATCTCAGCAGCTGTTTACAGACTTTGACAGTGCAGACATATACTTGGGAAATGGGTATTGGCTTAGTTAGAAGTAGCCACCACAGAATCAGGAATGCTTCAAATTCCCAAAAAGAGCTGCACAGGCAAACTCTGAATACAACATATGGAAAGGTTTATGGAGGCATCATGTGTTTGAACAATGACCTGTGTTTACAAGGATATTTTCATGTGTATTCAATGATGTCACATATTTCCAATAGCAGCCAGGTTGTCCAGTGATTTATCCTGATTAGATGCAGATTTTTATGAGTATGGCTCTTAGCCACAATTAAAATATCATCTTTGATAGATGTTTGATCCCATACGCAGAGGTTTATGAAAAGGAATAAGATGAAGAGGTTACTATCACATCGTCCTGATTGTTTTCCAAATGTTTCCCCTTTGTTTCGCAACAGTGTCTGACTGCACCTAATTGGATCTGTATGCAGAGAGAGGCTGCCGCCATGCTAATTGCATGTATTGCGACCGCCGTGCCAGCTGTATCATCCAGACCTTTGGTGCTGAGGTATAATTCATCTAGTTTTTAGCCTCTGAATGCTTTGCCACTTGATTTCTCACAAGAAAAAAATAACAATGCCCTGTCCACGCATGACAATGGCAAGGCCAAATGCTACTCTGAGATAAAGTGGTAAGAAAGGATGACTTTTTTCCCTTTAAAGATTTCACTATGCATTTCATTATCTCATTCTATGACTACGACATACTGCCGTAAGTAGCTATAAACCATTATAACAGAGAAGAGTAGCGAGTTAGTGGGGATCTGTTTGATTAACAAGCACCTCTGGCGTATTACTAATGCGTGAGTCTGAGATAAAGTTACAGTGTGAGATCTCTTGAAGGGCCATTTGAAGTCTTCCAGCTGCTAATAGCCTGGGTGCGGAGAGCCAGCTGCCAGAAGCAGCAGACAGTGTTTCCATAACCCCTTTTTCTGGTTCTGCCAAATGGTGCCTCCTTTCCTGGCATCTAGGAAAAGGGAGCCATTCGCAGTCCAGACGCAGAGTGCAAAGTGCTGTGAAGAGGGTGTCATTGAAGCATTCAGAGGTATTACTTCCCTCTTCGATGGAAGCATGCGGGGGCTCGATGAGCTCCTGTCCCACAGCGACCACACACACGAAGGCAAATGGGTGCGTTAGCCACAACTGTCCCTCCCGCCACTGTGGTCACAAGCCATATGTACAGTAGCTATATAGTGACGGCAACCATTTTTGTAGATGTTAATCTCTTAAGTTCTTGTTTGGATTTTGATAGTAAAATGTAATTATTGGTTAAATATATGTGGCATAGCTTAGTTTGAATAGTGCAACAGTCCATTTTTATTTTGATATGCTAACCTTTAAGCTGCTTTTTTTTTTTATAACCATCTCCACACCTGTTTTCAAACAATGTCCCAATCCTTTTTTCTGTCCTTCTTACATCAAGTAGTTCTGCCATCCAGCCTAAAGCATTTCTTATGGATATAATGCATTTCAATTGCTGTGTTGCAGTCGAAGATGATACATCACAAAACGTCAGGATGAGTACCCCAAGTTACTCAGACCAAACGCATGACAAGGTATAAATAATATAGCTGCTTTTCATATACCTCAGCTTAACTAAATAACATGGTTAACTATACTACATGTACCTATTTTTTGAATTGTAACAATAAATAAGGCTGCTGCCATCCAACAGCATGTATATCGATAGCGGGCTGCAGAGCGGTCTGATGGTGATATTAGCACACCATCTCTCAGGCTTCATACGTAAGTGACGCTGATCGAAAGGGTACTGTTATAAACTGTTATAAACTGGGGAAAACAGTGAGAAATGGCAGATTAATCGTATGTCATGTATATAACCAGGGGTGTCGATAGGGGTGTTCTAGGGAGGCTTTAGCTCCCCTAATAAATGTACTCTAATTAGTTCAAATAGTGCATTCTCATTCGATTTAATTAAAATCAGACCCCCTCAAGTAAAGGCTTACCCCCGCCCCCTTCATAAAACTAGTGATGTGTATGACTTCTTTTACTTAGATCTCTGTAATACAGGCATCCAATGAATAATGAGGGCGCAAAGGCCACACACCATGTCAAATGGAACTGTAAGTAGGGTAATGGGATGCTGGGAAAGGCATGCCTTTTTATAGTTAACATGCAGACCCTGAACACACCATGTGTAGAACCTATGTTATAAATAACATTGTGATCAGCTGGATATGGTTGGAAGATGTAATATTTGGCACATCAGCTCCATCTGGCAATGTTATTGCATTAGAGGAAGTCTCCCAGAGGACAATTTCTTGTGGAGTGTCTGTATAAACTGATATTTCCCCAATGTTGCCTGCATATGGTTTCCGTTTGTTAAATAAAAATTTGTAGACTGATTCATGCCAATACCCGGCCTCAGCTTTTTAATCTGCCCACTTTTGGGCTGCATCATGCCACAGCTACCATTTCAGCACATTAATCAGTGGATTCAACCTGCAAAATGATTTATTAGAAAGTCCTAAATCAATCGATCTGCATAAGGCTCAACTTAGAGTATTAGCCAGGCTCCTTGACTGTGCCACGGAACAGTTCACCTGAATATCTTCCAAAGTGCCTGAAAAACAAGTGCCTGAGAATACTTTTGGAAAGGAGTATGTAGATGCAGTTCTGTACATAATACGAACAAGGTCTCAGTATCCCAATTCCAAGTAGATGTCGAAAGGCATACATTCAATCATGGGCTGTCGCACAGTGTAAATCATCCTTGCTACAATCTATGCTATATAAGTTCTCATTTATAAAAAGGATCTTAATGTGACTCACGTTTTAATGAAACAGAATAATAGTATATTTGTATTCCATGCTTGCACCCAGATTGAAGGAAATTCTTCAACAGTAAAGTAATTGAGTCAAGGTCAATATATGTTTTTGAAGACAGCATCATCCAAGGATCAAGTTATATCTTACCTTATTCATTATTTGACAGAGGAAGTCTACACGGTGTGGAAAACTTGGGGGGTGGGGGCAGCGGGTGAGCGTGACTGCTCATCCAGGGTAATCCTGACTGTGAAAGGGAGACACAGGTTTTCACAGTCCAGCACAGTGGTCCGCCACTCCAACCAGCAAGGCCAACCTCCCCCGTGCCTTTAAAAATTAATGACGACTCCCACTGGCCACACTCGCATTTCACAGCAGAGAAGGGAAGCGGCTTTCATTATGCCACATTAAAGAGGCTTGTCGCGTTCCTGTCATCTCCGTTACAGCCAGGAAAAGCACAGTTTGGGGACATTTAATAAAGCGAGGGGGACCTGCTGTACTTTTCTCAATTGTGACACTTTTATGGTCTCCTAAAACGCTAACACCAATATGTTAACTGCCAATATTTTGTCTCATAACACCTTGACTTAAGCCACTAAATTGATATTGTTGCTGTAATGGAAACAGAAAGGTATAACTACTCTTCCGCTAACAGCACTTAATGTATTACATTTGCCATTATCTTGTAGCTGAATATAGATATACTGCAAGCTGGATAGATCAATTGATTGTGAAACCTACCGAGGACATCCACCCTTTCTTTCTATCCCCCCCCAGGTAGTTTTATATTCCACTGTGCCAAGCTACTTTTCATATTACTCAAATTGTGCTTAGACATAGAGATATTAATTCTGAAACAATTAATTTTTTGCATGAGAATTTTAAGAAAGAAATTAACTATTCTGCATGTGCATGTTTTTGGGATAAAGGCTACAATTATTATTATTATTATCATCAATAATAATAGCAACAACAACAATAATGATTATATACATATGTATATATAAAATGATATATAAACATTGTCACTGATCTCTCCTACATGTGTATACATGTATTTTCATTTCTTCAGTTCACTTAGAATGCAGTCACAGAAATGACCACGTTACAGAACAAATCTATGTGGGTGTACTTTCTCCAGATATTATATACCTTATTCTGATATACTGACATCCTGTACCCTTTCTTCAACAGATCCTCCATTGTTTTAAATTTTATACCATCCCAATCCTACTAACTAGTACTCTGTTGTACTGTATGCACACGGTAAATAAAGCAGCCAAGCAGCCTTCTCTGGTCCTCACTACTGTAGTTCTCCTCAGCTCTCTTACAAACTGTTTTCCTTAGTGTCCCTAGAGGAGAGGAGGAGAATTGCATTATATAACACACTCTTAAGTAGGGATGAGTATCGTTAAGATTTTTAGGGTACTACTACTCTTTCCGGTACTGCTTATTGGTCCGGTACTTTAATGGTATTGTTATCGGTACATTGTGAAGAATAAATCAAATTAACAACATAATTAACAGATTTTTTTTAACAAATCACTATTATTCAACAAATTTGCATTATTATTAAACAAATTTACATTAAATGTGAAATGCAAAATAAAATTTCACAAAATAGATAAAAATGTTTAAAACACTGATAGAAATTTCTGATTTTAATGCACTGTCCGCATTGATTCTAGTGAAGTGCACCCACACTTTTGATTTCTTACCTCTCTGCCATCATCACTAGTTGCGGCTCGGCTGTCCCTGTCCGATCTGCGTGCGCATGCGCATGTTTTACGGTACCCCAGATCTGTATAGCAATGCGTTGAGATCTCTGTCCTATTTGTGAACTCAGGAACAAACTTTTCATGCAATACCGTCAATACAGTTAGCTGACAAATACTCCTTTTTGTTAGTTTTAATTCTAACGACTTCTCAGTCTACAACGCGTTTGTGTGCATTTATTTAAGTGTTTTACAATATCACATAAAATAAAAAGCTGCGTATCTGCCTGGCAGGCAGGCAGGCTGTACTTGTCATATATTTCAACGTCTACTAATGGATATTGTGTACGTCTGCTTTTATGTGATTGTGTACGTCTGCTTTTATACAGTATCTTACAATGTATTAAATTTTAAATTTGTGCCCATTCGCTCACTGATCGGGCAGGGTCCAGCGGATGTCACACAGCCATAGGCAGAACAGAGCTTTGCGCATGCGCACGCAGATCGGGCAGATTGGGCAGCGATGCCAGTGTCTGTGTGAGAGTTTCCCCGTGCTCTAGATTAACGTTTTAATCAATAATAGAGCTGATCAGATAAACAGAGAGATACTGTTTATATACAAAAAATCTGATTTATTAATTTCTCCAGTACCAAAATCAATACCGTTAACGTCAGAGCTTATCGATACTCTTTGCCCTGGGGCCCGTTTAGTACCGGGTTTCGGTACCCATCCCTAGTCTTAAGTGAAATTCTTTTTTATCAAGATTAAGATTGACTTTATTGATCTCAGGGGGAAATTCTTGGGGAAGTATGTTAAATAACATATGCAGACATACAGTAACTGCACGTGCACGTGAAGCCTGTAGCTTTCAATCTGTGGTTCATACCTCTCAGTGCTGTGTTTATGTGATGATGAATATTCTGACAAAGTATGCTGGTAATTAACTGAAATGCTTTAGAGCCTTATACAAATGGTTCAAAAGCCTCAGAGTGAGAATAAATATACGTTTTGTGTTCTGGGGTGGTTGGATATATATGCACCATTTAATTATATTAAAAATTTTAATGAAAATGTTTGTGAAAATGAAGCGTATGATTTTCAGGTGGGCAAAGGCTTGCGTCATGCCATTAACATGCAGATCCTGAAGCCACCAAGGAATTTGTGTGTTTCCTTCACCCCACGGATGATAAACGTGGCCATTTTAAAGTAAGGGTTGAGATACAATGTATTCGCACCAATAGTCTGCAAAATTTCTATAAGGCATATTATATTTTTCCTTTGTTCTGGGACTGTTTTGTACTGATGATGAGCAACTTTTGTGCTTCTGCCAGGTGGAGGTTTTCCTTGTTGTATCCCTGCATGTCTGCATCTTCAAAATAAATGCCCAGAAGCTGATCAGCTGAAATCAAAGAACCGTCTCCCCAATCCTTTCCCGTACACGGAGAAAAAAAAATCCAACCCAACACAGAGCCAAAGTGAGGGCTCAGCTCAGACGTAAGGACTAGGCTTACACTATCATGACTACGTACTGGTCCAGCCAACTTTCTGTCCTTCTGTAGCACTCCCGCCCTGGTTATAGAAGCCTCTCACTGCAACCTGCGGGAAGTCAGCATTGGACATCCAACCTGGCCCACATCCAACACGGCTCACTTAAGTTGTTAAGTAAAAATCTTTTGTTTGTATCCCTATATAATTCCAGAGCTACTGGTTATTTAGATGTCAGTGTCTCTGCTTGATACACAAATGCCCCTCAATAAATACACAAAGATACTACTGCAGGACATGTGTGGTTGTTTGTGGTTGTTTTGCTGCTAATGGTCTCCAACTGACCACCAAACAATATCTAGGTAAAGAACTTCCTACTGAAAATATAGCCTCTGTGAAATTAAAGATTTAAAACTTGATAACTCAACCCTCTGGATTCGGCAGTCCCGCAGGACCAAACACAAATCCTGCCAAACCATTGAAAAAACTCTGCGAGGTGGGAGCAGACTTTGTGCGTCATTAGATATTATTGTGCCTGCTCAAACGAGTAGTTGGTGCGCTTCATATGGGTTTCCAACTTATTATTAGATTGTTAAAAACATCACTATGTTACTGTCCATGTATTGTTATATCACAGCTGATAACCTTACAAACTGCAAATCTATTACTTTTGCATGCATTCATATGTAGTTAGAATGAATGTGCACAAATCAAGTGCCAAAAAGTGCTTCTTTAATCAATGGGATGATTGACAGGCTTGTGAGGTGATGTATGGCAGGCAGCGTTGATTGTGAGTTATACAGCTAGGCAATTACTGCAGGTCGCAACAAGACATACTTGCCCTGGTAGGCTAGTGTATTACATATATATACTTTTATATTTCTCACAGCAAGACATTTCTGAATTGTGATATACATTATACATTTGAATATAGAGGCTCTTAATTATATTCTATATATAAAAAAATTTAGGACCTAGAATTGGGGCCTTATACAGAATTCCCACAGCACTGAAATTGTTATCCTCATTGCTAACTTTAATTTTTGCTGAATTTTCAGATACTTGGAAAGTGTGTATTTATGTGCATTTAAAAAAAATATATGACCAAAGGAAAATTACCTGAACACGAAGGGTTCGGTGATATTTTGCTTAATATTGGCAAGCAATTATTTCCGCAGCTGACAAATTCCCTATCACGTTTTCAGGACTGATATTTCAAGTGTAAATCAAGCACTTATGGTACATTTCTGAGCTCTTAGCAGCGAGTAATGAAATTGCCTGAGTGCAGCTGACCATGCTGGTGGCATGGAAATATAAGGCTGCCTGTAATGTTGGCGAAATCGTGCCTTTATAGTACGCTATTATCAAAAACGCCGAGGCAAAGTGAAAGTCCTGAAGCAGCTTCTTAAAAAAACATGTCACTAGTACTCTTTGTATTTAAGTAGGAGGCCCGAGTGAAGGATCTGCGGGTTGGTTTGGCACACTGTCGCATTAAGGGACTTCTTTGTGCCCCTGGCTGCCATGCCTTTCATTGTCAGACTCCCCATGCACTGTACACGCCCATGAAGGCACTGCGAGTGCACCCAAAAATGATTCCTCTCCTGGAGATACCGAGGAATTAATAGCAATGGCGAAAAAGCGCTTGTCGCATTATTGATAAGTGACGGCAAAGCAGAGGCTAGGTTGCTGCTGACAGCGTTATCAAATTTGGGAGATGTGTCTTTATGTAAGTGGTTCCAGTGGGGATTTGCATGCAAATAAAGAAAATGCATTTTCATGGAGCTGCGATAAGAAGCCCAGGGGATTTGTCACTCTGAGTTAATGTGCCGTAGAGTGTCGATGTAGCAATGCGAGGCCTTTCTGTCTCTCTTTGTGAAGATGTAGAGAGGGTAAGTCATCTTTTGGACCCAGGCGTTGGTCTTATGTCCAGAGGAAATAAGGCCACAATCCTCTCACACATCACTACCCCAGAGGAAGTGAAGGAGCTTATCCCGTTGAAGCTGTCAGCCTGATGCTCATCCGCAGATATTTGACTGGAATGGCACGGCTCAAACTAATCCCAAGATATATTACTTAGAAGGGAATTAAGCATCACATAATAAAAAAAAACTTTGCAATGCAAAGCAGTGTTACAAATTTTTTAGGTATTAAGAGAATGAAATGTCCCTAAACCGATTACGGGGCAGATATTTGCAGTCTTGTCTAGAAATGAATGTCAGAATCTGCCTGTGTTAAGAAAAAGAAATCTGCTTAAAGATGCTGGATTACCCTATTAAATATAAGGTTATTTTATTAATTGGACAATGCTTATTTTCATTAGGTAATATCTGCTAAAAGGACAGATCTCCACGCAGTGCTCTGAAGGAGATTGCCTGGCTAATGCAAGGTACTTCTGCAAACATGCCATTTTAGATGCCAATCTACCTATACTACACCTATACAGTATACTAGGCCTATACTATACCTATATACTAGGCCTATATTAACTATACTATGCCTTTTGCCTATGAAAGGAAGTATACAGGGGAATAAGGAGAACATACAAATTCCACAGACACAGCAGTGCACCATTTCACCATTTATAAGCTAGGCTTGAACCTACCTCCGTCCCATCTCACTCGTCCTGTATCATAGAAATTACTTATAAAACAAATTCTTTATTGAAAATGGTCGCCTTATTCTCATAGATCATCCTTCCGGTGCTGTCCTAGGCCTGCTTAGTATTCTGCAGCATACCTGCAAAATCAAAACCTACTGGAGAGCTGATAATTAATGCCCATCCTACAGGAGTTGAGTTAAGGTAGATATATTCATCAGAAAATTGCAACTTGAAGCAAGGTCAACGCATAAGTCTGCCTTATCGGAATTCACAGCAGCAGCTTAATGTTACCTCATGCCTACAGGCTTCAGTTCCGAATCTTGTCACTACATGTAGAGTTTGCGTGGTCGGCCCATGTTTGTGGGAAGTTTTTTTCGGTTTCCTCGTTGAGTCAGGAAAAACTACAATAACCATGATTGGCATCTGTAAAATATAAATTGCCCATAGTGTGTGTTTGTGTGTGTGTGTGTGTGTGCATGTATTTTTGTGTGTGTATCTAGGGTGGACTCTTGTGCCCAAAGCTTTCTGAGATGGGTTTCAGCATCTCACTATCCTTATGGTATGGAATCCTGTCCCAGGTGTTTCCCTGCTCTGTGCCTCGTGTCTCCTGGCAAGACAGTTGGAGCAGCACATATTTTTGCTACCATTACCTATCCCTAGAAATTCCCATATAGCCATTTCTTTGTTATCCATGATTTCTGAAATTTTATTGATTATCAACAAACAGGTCTGACAATTTATTTGATGACTTCCCTTTGCCTAGATTGACGAGAACATATTTGAGAATTTGCTCATAAAATAATCAGGATTAAAACCTTTGACTGTGGAAATATACCTAAATTTTTTGCACACAAAATGTCACCCTTTTGGCTTGCTGCCAGAAGAGGAAGCTAGTGGCAGACTATAATCTGCAACACAGTTACGAAGTCCAATGAATGTTCAGGGAGAGCAGCGAGAGAAGTGAGACGGAGGCATGTCAAAATATTAACAGCATTTACCAAGCATTTTGGCAAGTAAGTAATGAATCAAAGGATCATAGTCAAAACAGGCTTTGCTGTGGCAGATCCTGAACACCTGTGATCCGTATGCAACTTTTAACAATACGTGACAAAAATAATAAGCATAATTACATTCAATTTTAATTCACGGACAGTCAGCGTATAAAGCTTATGAGCAAAGGTTCCATTAAATGATATGCCGAGTGGCACAGAGGTTCTGTATGTATGTCTCTATTCTCTCCCAACATGTTACAATACAGGCTTCCTCCTGCAATCCACAGACATACAGTTAAGTGAACTGACATTTATAATTTGCCATACATTTCGTAGGGTCTGCTTTAGTGTTGATTGCAACAGTCACTGGCTAAAATTATTGTACCTTTCTGCAGCTGGAAATAAAGTCATAACTAAATGGTTTGCAGCCTGTATGTAACTGTAATTGTAAAAGGCCTGTCTGGAGAAAGAGGCCTTGTGTAGAAGTGAGCTACTTATTTCTGTAGTATTTTTCTTTTTCGTGTCCTAATGACTCAGTTATAGGCTAGGCATGTGCTGGGCAGTATGAACAAAAACTTGTATCACGCTATTTTGTAAGATTTTGGTAGTATTGCTTGGTTTGTAGTGGCTGTCCTAGTACCAGGGGCACATAGAATATAAAAGCATTTCTATTTCTATGTTTATAATGAAGGCTTTGATTACTATAGGGTTTGCCTGGCTGTGTCATTCTGAATCTCTGCCACTGTACAAATTCCTTCCTAAATCCAAAAATGCGTGATGTTTATGTGTTACGTTGCCAGCGTGTGCAATTCTCAATTGTGCAATTCGATTGGTTTTTGGAGATATTGGACTCAGACTTATAATACAAACTTATAATATACCTAAATAGGTGAAAGACCTTTGTTTTCTTTCCTTTGAGAATATACAAAATGCAGAACTGGTTAAAATATATAGCCTATGTAAAAATCCATCCATCCATTTTCAGAAAGCGCTTATCCTGTTCAGGGTCACTACCCCGGAAGCTACAGACAAGAGGCAGGATGGGGGGGGGCAGTCCAGTCCATCATAGGGCACACACACACACACACACACACTTCTATGAGCATTCCAGTAACTCCAATCAGCTGCAGCATGAGCCATGAACCCCGGCCCCAGAGGTGTGAGGCAACAGTGCTAACCACTGCACTACCGTGCATGGACGTTTACGGTTATATTATAGTTTCCCTATTTGGATATTGTGTGAGAAATCATTCTAAATATTTTTTTCTGATTGTTTTATTATTGAGTGTTCTGACAAGTAGTGCATTATCAAAACACCATTATGTGTTTTCACCCCAAGATTGAAATCTCCACCTTTATGAGTATCTCCATGCAAATGGACACATAAGTAAAGAAATAGGAGGCTGCACCAGCCCCCGAGTAGTTGTTGAGTGTGGTCATATCCACTATATCATACTATATTCTGCAGATGGATGTAATCAAGTGCGAGCGGCACCAATGCAAATATGCGAGTATGTAAGCAACCTGCAGGGAGATCTTTTACGGGAGGGTCCTGCTGACAAAGGCGCAGGGAATATCACAATTAATTTACCCACCACTTTCATTACATAAGTTGATAATAAGTTATGTAAAACTATTGACTCATTAATATTTAAGTGAATTTGGAAAAACAAAACAAATCAGAATATGTTAAAAGAAGTACCTTGTCACACAGTTACAAGGATGGTGGGCTTAATGTCTTGAATTTCCAGACACTTAATCGCGTTTTCAAATTAAACTGGATTAAGAAATTCATAACTGGATTTAACTCACCCTGGTACCGAATTCCAAATTTGGTTTTTGAGAGTTGAGTGGTTTCCAGTTCTTGGTGGCATGTAATTTCATATATAGTAAGCTTCAAATCAAGCTCTCTAATTCTCACAAACAAGTGCTCGAATCGTGGAAAATTGCATTTAAGCATATTTCTCCCCACATACCTGTATGATTTGGAATCATGATTCTATATTATCAGGCAGCAAGTAATTGTTCATAGAAGAGTGGGTGGATCTGAATATTCTTTGAATATCTTTCAACCCATCTTATAATGTACAAATGCTTTCATATTTTTGAGGAATTTATAACCCTTAAAAGAGCTTATGTTTGTCTTACGGATTACGTAAGGGTGGCGAAAAGTACGTTTCCCTGCTAAACTGAGAATGCTTATTAAGGCCCACGCAACATATGGTATTTTATCTGATTATACTGCACTGTTATCTATCAGTGGAGCCAATTTTACAGATAAAACATCAAATAATTATTTTATTAACCTTAACCTTTGATTGTGACTCCTCTGGAGCTAAAGCTAAGTGGAGAATTTATATCCAGCTGTGTATTTGACTGACATGTGGATTTCCACACATAAATCTCTTATCCCTAATAAAAGTTAATAATAAATTAATTTAAAAATTCTCTACCACTACAATCCATGCAATAGCTGGCTGTGTAGATTTATTTATTTTCATTTTTCATTTTGCATAACTGACCTCATTCTAAGAATTTTTGTTGTTGGTTTCGTCATATACTAACATTTCTGAATTAAAAACACATCACATTAATACATTATGGACTTTTATTACACAAAAATGAAAAATTATTATGCTAAAGGAATTTTCCGTATACATTTTTCACAGGTGTTTTACCCTTTAATTTGAATTTCGTGTCGCGTTGTACACCGGCTAAATTTAACAAAAAAAAAAATCTGCCAGGACATTATCCGTTTTTGATGGATTTTTTTTACAGTGTACTGCATTGAAAATGTAGCGTGCTAACAAAAAATCCAAACTACTTTCCAGCAGATTACATTATGAGAATATTGCATGAGTGTAATGCATTGATAAATAACATCCTGCACAGGAGGTGACGCTGCCTGATTGGCTAAAAAAAAAGTCATAATTCCGAGATAAGTCAGAATTTCGACTTAGTAGGTCAGAATTCTGAGATAAACGCACGTTTTTTTTTCTACTCTGGATGGCGGAAATGAGCTTCCATACCTAACATATACTGTAGTTCCCCTTACATAAAATTTTTTCATATATAAAGAAATACTAGTCGACTTTAAGAATCAAATTTGACTCACAAGTCTGACTGAATATTTGAATCATTGACTTTTCAGGGGGCAGCACTAGTAAGATCCCTATCTTGCTCTCCATACGTTGCACATACAGGTGAGAGCAAGCTTGTGGCCACCTAGTGGTGCTGAGGGTTGGAGGTCTTGCTCAGGGGCCCATGGACATGTGACTATTATGTAGAGGGTAAGCTTGAACCGGTGATCTTCTGGTGACAGGCACAGAGGCTTAGCCTCCGTATATATATATATAAATATATAGTCATGCGCCACATAACGACGTTTCAGTCAATGACAGACCACTGGTAGTAGTCCCATAAGATTATAACAGAGCTGAAAAATTCCTAGCACCTAATAACGTCGTAGCTGTCATAACATCGTAGTGCAATGCATTACTCATGTGTTCGTCGTGTTGCTAAACAAAAACTAACGAAACCTAAAAAAGCTTACTGGAAAACAGTTGCCCATACTATCTAGGTTTGTGCACACTCTACGATGTTCGCACAACACCAAAATCGCCTAACAAAGCATTTCTCAGAACATTACGCAAGGCATTTATATATGATTGCTGCTAGCTTTTATTGAATCCATTCCTTAAAATATCCATCACTATTCAACTTGCATTTCCTTTCGTGCAATGCGGAAATGTGTTAAACTAATTCGATATGGGCATGGACTGGATCTGAGAGCAAAAGGTCGCTACCTGACTGAAATAATACTGAGGTTTTTGCAATAGCTATGCTCCCAGTGAATAACCAATAGAGCAACCTTTCTAACTGACTTAAATGTGTTCGTACTTTCCTGAGGATGATACTCAGCATAAAGTGAATAGGATCTTTTTTTGCCCTAAGTGGTTCGCATATGGATTGTGGAGTTTAATGCTGCTGTAGATATCATTCATTATCACCTCACCCGTAATTCCACCAAAGCCAGCATGTGAGCTGGAAGATGAATTTAGACAGCACATAAGATCCTTGCCATTCAAGTATTACAGACGGAAATTAAGTAATCTGGATAAAATTGCTCACAGGAGGTGATCTATCTTAGCCTCAAAGTTATGTATTTGTTTATGCAGCAGATTCAAATTCCATCTAAGATGAATAAATTGTTTTCCTTGGCAAGCAATATTCTGAGATTTATACTGCTGACTTTTTACATCAATGAAAGATTAATATTTGAAAACAGTAAGAGGTCTGAATCAGAGTGGAAAATACACTTACACTGAATATATATGAGGTTCTGTGCTCCAACTGGCTTCTGTACAGCTAGTCACATAAATATCATACAGGATTGCTCCTGTAATGGCATGAACAAGTGCTATTATTATCAAGTGATGGAAAAAATTTTGAAATTAGAGATGGGCTGAAAAATCTATATATGACTGTCTTTTCAATAAAAATCAGGGTACTATTCTTCATAGCTTCCCTTTTTACATGAAGAGCCCCCATTAAGCGTCACTGGGATCATCACAGCAATGTATATCTAAAAATAATCTAAATCAATTCATTAAATGTAATTAAAATACCTTAGTATTCAGTATATGCAGTATATGTACCAAAATTATGAACGTAAATAAATAAACAAGTAAACACATAAATAAATAATTGTGGTAATTTTGACTTGCATTTACCCCATACTCCTACAAATATTTTACATTTTAAAGATACTGCATTTGAACATTTAATACCTTTTTAAATATGGACAGGGCACAGAATTTAAACATCAGGTAGGAGAGTAATTTCACACTTGTAAAATTATTGTATGCATATGTTTAAAATGATGCCTTTGGGACTATGGTAACCCTCATCCTACCAACAGGCGTGAGAGCACACTCCAGACGTATATTTTTTTGTCATATCTCACAGGTGCCATTTTATCATTCCAATTTTTTCCAATCAGTGTGTTCCGAAAAAGGTCATGTCATTGTTTTCTATTTCTGCTGGGGACCCCAAATTCTGCCTGTGCAGTTTTAATAAACTATTAACAATTTATTCAGTTAATGTTTCCCATGGGTCCTAATTTGTATTATGATGGTCAGTATAAGAATTAAGGATGCTTTGTACTGCATTTTGAAGGTATTTATAATGCATTAAAGATATGACCTTCATAGAGCATTCATAACGCATAATACACATTACATAGCACATTACTATGTGCTATGCCTTTTGATAAATATAGCTCAGTTTATAACACTTTTTGAATTCATTATAATGCATTATGAAGGAATCTGTAATGCAGTATAATGACTGCTTTAAGCTAAGTGTTACCAAATAAGCTCACTCAAAAAACCCTCAACTACTGACTGACATTACGGCTTCCCCAGTAACAATCCCCAAACAATGTGTTTACATTTAACCTACCTTCAATTTCTCCCTATCCTATATCCTTGATTTAGCGAGAAATCATCTTATATCATGTGGCATATCAATACCGTCTTAGCTCAGCTGTAATTTCTCTCTCTTGTAGAGACAGTTTCCCAGATCTAAAAATCAGCTGCAGCTTGACTTGAAAGAATAGGCTTCTTAGGCATTACCCGACAAGATACACTAATTGAATTTATGGTAATATTGTTTTTGACAAAACAATGGCTGCCTAGTTGAAATAATACAAGTAGCTAAGCTCCAAGTGAGCTGACATATCAGTGCTGGATTATACTGTAAAGTTCAGTGTGAGAAACAATATGTGAAATAAGATTTGTCACTGGAGAGCCCCATTAACTCAGTTCCAGGCTTCCTTTATATCCTCTAGGCAGCATGGTGTTTCTCTTATATGCCTCCCCACCGCGATATTCCTGTCAATGCTGCTCTTAGTAACAATCTACATAACCACATCGACTGTACAGGCCCAGGAAGCTGTATGACTCTGCTCTTTATCAGTCATGGTAAGAATAGCTCAAGATTTAGTGTGGATTCTTTCCTAAACTATGTTGGGTTTGGAGCAGTTATTGGGCTCCGTCTCTTCGGCCCTCTCACTTTGCAGGCTGTTAGGATGATGCCTTGAGCACCTGGTATAGCTGGTGGCAGCAGAGAAACTGCTGTGCTCACTCCCTCAGCACAGGTCAGACACACGCAGGATGCGTGTCATCCCAGTCTCTGTGTGCATGTCTATAGAAGAAGCTTTGGGATTCAAATAGCATGACATTCTGTCCATCTGTGATTTGGGTAAATGTTGAGTCACATCAAATATTTGCTGAACAAAATAATTCTGGCCAGCTCTGACTTTCACATTTTACTTATTGTCTAGAGGGACAGAGATTCTGGCAGACAGCATATTCTGGTTTTCAGAAAGCACTCAGTTTTCTCAATGTGAATGGTCTGCAGGGATCTCTTAGGGAGATACATTCCACTCTGCTGAAAACAAATTGAAATCCTTCTGCATTTAGAGTTTTGAATAATGCAAACAGTAAATTTTTGGGCTTAAAGTTATATTATTGTTTTGTTCTAACAAGTGGATATGTAGCAAGTTCGCTAACAGTATAGGATGCTGGGTTCTTGTACTATGTTTTAATAAAATAGTATTGGATCCACTAGAGCAGTGTTTTCTAACCTGGTCCTCAGACACATAGAAGGTCATAGAATTTTGTTTACCTCCCAGTTCCCTGCAAGACAGTCCACATTTTTGCCCTAGCAGGAGCTGGGAGGGAGCAATGTAGACTGTCCGCAGGTCCCCAAAGACCGGATTAGGAAACACAGCTCTAGAGAAATAGGTGTGCTGGAATGAGAGTAATGAGGTCAAAAGCACATACAGACATGTGCAGGAGTAGTAAAGGTGAATGTTAAAAACAAAGCACAAAGCATGGCACCAGTTAAGCACTATAAAGGAAAAGACTGTCAAGAGAGAAACAGATGGACAAAGTGAAATCTTCAGTGAACGTGGTGAGAGATCTCAAACAGCTTGTGTTTCAAGACATCTGAGCTCCTGTTGAGTCAATGGTGCAACCATTAAAAGTTTAGTTTAATATTATTTTATTGCACAACGATTCACATTGTGTCTTACCGTGTTTTTCTCTTCATAAAATGATCAATTTATGAATAATTCCCCATCATGGCGGATTATTAATAAAAACGTAAAATCTTTCCAAGTGGGTAAGATGATCCATGTATATAAGATCTTAACAGGTCTGGTTGATGTTCAACCAAATAGTTACTTCAAAATTAGTTCAAATACATGTGGCCAGAGGTGGAAATTACCATGATTTTAAACTGGATTTGAGAGGGTACTTCTTTACACAATGTGTAGTTAGAGTATGGAATAGTAGAGTATGGTCTTCCTGTTATTGTTTTGCAAGCTAAAACCTTGGGTTCCTTTAAATCAGAGCTAGATAAAATTTTACCAACTTTAAGCTATTAGCCGGATTCTCCTGAAGCAAGCGTGATGGGCCAAATGGCCTTCTCTCGTTTGGAAATTTCTTATGTTCATACCCAAGTTTGGACCTGATTATTGTTAATTTAATAATGCTTTTTTATAAAACCAACATATGAGCAACATATAATAACCAACAGACTTAAAAACTCCTTTGTTCCACATGCCATCAAACTGTAACAGGAGGACAAGGAAGGATGGGGACAACTAAAAATGTGCAATAACAGCAAGAGACTGATTCTATTTCATTTGGCTGCTATGTTCGAGTATATTTTATTGTCTATTAATATATACGCTCTATTGATATATATCCTATATTTATATTGTATATTATATATTATAGTTATATTTATATAAATATGATATATTTATGTTCATATTCAAATTCTCTTGTTTTTTCCTTTTTATATTTTATTCTATTTTGTGTATCTTTTTTCTATGCAAATTGTTTGTCAGTGTTCTGCTGCTGCTAGAAACTGAATTTCCCGGAGGAACCTTCCCGAGGGATTAATTCTATTAGTTCTATCTAATCTAATCTAATCTAATCTAATCTAATCTAATCTAATCTCTAAGTGAAATAGTATTAAGTATAGTGTATTTTCATTGATTTAGTTCCCGAATTTTCCTGGAATAAGTATAAGTGGTGGGAGATACATATTGATGCCTCTTTCTAGAAGTTGGATTATTTTTTAAATATTTTACTTGTCTGGAAACATGGATGGAAAATAGACATAACAAGGTAGACACAATTCTGGTGTGAATAAAATATTAAAATACAAGCTGTTTCCATTATAATTTACATGGTTAATTGATTTATACCTTTTATCAGTAAGTGGTAAATTACTGTACTTCAGCTAAGCAAGAATCAGAGTCATCACCATATAGTTTTTGTCATGTATTTTTTAATATACATTTTTAAGTGGGCGGTAATTATATCAGTGGAATGGAAAGTGTTATTTTTTTCATTATCCTTCTATGGGTGACCATGGGATGATAAAGGTGAAACCACTTGGGCTGGGGGTGTGGGAACGGAGTAAACTCACCCTGTCTCCTCACTCTTCTGGTTCTTTCATTTAAAACTTTCTGATGATTCTTTCCACAGGCTCAATGAACTATTTTTTTTATGTCATAAAATTCTATAATTTGTCTTATGATATAAAAATTGCTCAATGTCTACTGATGTACGATACCCCAAAACTGCTGAAGATGGAAGGGATATTTTAACATTAGCAATGGAAAATTGCTGTGGATGCTGGTTGTTTAACAAATAATTGTATTCTTTACATTTTTTATTAGTGCATATATCACACCATCTGTATTGCAGTAAACATGAATCAATCAACAAACAACTCAAGGACACATGATTTGTTGTAAATAATGATATCAGTCAGCAAATGAGAGGTGCTTTACTTCTTAATATTTAGCAGGCTATGGTCAATAGTAACTCCAGATATTCTGATGTGCTAAAATAGATCAGGCATTAAAAGTCATTTTTCTGTCAGTTCTGGGGCCCCAACGGAGGGGAAACCAAGTTTAGATCCATTAAGTTGCACATTTCATACTTTACAATAGCCCATAGTGTCTGCCTAAGTCCCCAAATTAGGGTTATTGCTAGGGTTAGGGTTAGAAAAGCTATGGGTTTCTCATGGGCCCCAGCGGAGGGGAAACTGCAGTTTAGATCCATTAAGTTGCATATTTCATACTTTCCTACAGCCCATAGTGTCAGCCTATGTCCCCAAATTAGGGATAGGGTTAGGGTAATGGTTAGAAAAACGTATGGCTTTCTCCGGCATCAAAAGTCATTTTACTGATAGTTCTGGGGCCCCAGAGGAGGGGAAATCACAGTTTACAGTAGGTCCATGTAGTTGCATATTTCATACTTTCCTACTGCCCCTAGTGTCAGCCAATGTCCCCAAATTAGGGTTAGGGTTACGGTTAGGGCTAGGGATAGGGTTTCTCAGGCATCAAAAGTATTTTTTTCTGACAATCCTGAGGCCCCAGCAGAGGGGAAGCCACAGTTTAGCTCAGTTAATTTGCATATTTAATACTTTCCTACAGCCCATAGTGTCAGCCTAAGTCCCCAAATTAGAGTTTCGGCTAGGGCTAGGTTTTGAAAAACTATGGCATTCTTAGGCATCAAAAGTAATTTGTCTGATATTTCTGCCCCCCCAACCGAGGGGAAACAACAGTTTTGCTCCAATATGTTGCATATTTCATACTTTCGTACTGCTCCTAGTGTCAGCCTAAGTTCCCAAATTAGGGATAGAGTTAGGGCTAGGGACAGGGTTAGAAAAACTATGCTGAACACCAGCTCAACCTTTGTCTTCAAGACAGCTGCACAGTATCGTGAGGAAGAGATATCACAATGAGTACAATATCTAAGGCCTCAGTTTCTTGCAATTTGATGCAAGAGACTGCATGCTGACTGAAAAAGATCAGGACGAAAGGGGCCCACTTGAAATGTCACTGGAAGTTGACAGACTTCATGGCCTGCAAAGCCTGTGGTTTTGATTATCAAAACTGAGACTCAGCAATGCAGTACATTGATGAGGCAGACTTTCCACTGCTGCTGTCAAAAGGGACAGGGGTGAAAAATCAGATGCCGGTCAATGTGAAGTCCAGAGTTTGTCATCCATGTGCAGAACTATATAAGGAACCAATGTCCAAATGCAGCTCCAAATGCAGTTTTCTTCACCCACATAAAGTCACAGGGCCAAACAGTTACCATGGAAAATTATAGCATGACACATATAATTCCAAGGATACCTCCTCTGAGCAGTATTTTATATATTGGCCTACATATAACACACACATTGAATATATTCTTTCACAAACACACACGCATGCTTGTGTTCACATATTTGCGGGGTCCACCCATTCATTTCTGTGGGAAAAACCCTAAACCCAACAATGACAACTTTCACTCCTACTCAGACCTAACCATTAACCGTAAGTAACCACCCAGAATATAGGACAGACACACACACACAAGCAAATGAACTATATATACTGTGGTACAGTTGAGTGGGACAGCACAAAGCCATTGGTGGGACTGATAGAAGCCCTAGAGAGACAATGTTTATTGAATTATAACCTGGGTGAGGTCTAGATTAAAGGGTAGTTCACGGACTCAGGGACTGGGAGAGAGCTGCCGGCTTCCACACTCCGTGCCAGGTTTGCAGGGTGAATGGCAGTGGGAATCTCTGAAAGAATGGGAGTGGTAGGGTGAACACCAGCCCAAATGTCTGGATCAGCCCCTGGGCATAATGGGAGAGGTTATTTTAAAGGGAGTGCGGACACCGAGAGAGCACTGGCAGCTGCTGTGATCATTTGTCTCTAACTGCGCGTGGTTGTGGCGAGAGGCCCTGCGGCTGCTTGCTGGCCAGCTGTCCAAAACACCGGTCCTGAAGTTTTGACAGGCGGCTGCTGTCCGAGGTTTTATGCCAAGCACAGGGCCACCTGTCCATTGAATGGAGCAGCGAGCGGGCATAGGTCCCAGAGGAGCTGTCGTAAGAGAGAAAAAAATACAGTCATTTAAAAAATCTAATAGGAGATGGGCCATCCTTTTCCTCCAGAACAGTTTCAGTCTTTGGTGAAATGCCAACATATGAACTGAGCTATGGGATATTGGGCCCTTCTTCAAGAATATAAGCCTCTGGTTGTTTGAGGCACTGAGGCAGAAATCCAGAGCTTCCCATAAAATGGAAGGGGGTGATAGGAGGGCAGTGTGTGGCTCAGCAGGTTAGGACTAGTGCCTGCGATTGGAAGGTGACCAGCTCAAATCCCAGGGCAAGAAGACTGATGCCCCTGTTGAGCCCTTGAGCAAGGCCCTTAACCCCCCAACTCCAGGGGAGCTGCATGCACTCACCTGTATGTGTCCCCGTGTCTCGTGATGAGCAAGATGGGAAAAGCAAAAAGAGAATTTCCCCACAAAGATCAATAAAGTATCAGTAAAACTGGTAACAAAAATGACTCTTCAGACAATACTGCTCTGGGGTTCAGATTTTGTCATTATTGGCTTTGGATACAAACAGCGGCCCTGGCATTAATCTTAACTTTGTGGAACTTATAACGTAAAGATTCTATTGAGACTGGGTCAAAAAGGTGGCCATTTTTGAGGTTGTACTTTAGTAGTGTTTAGCAATTACAATACTGTCTAAAAGTCGTAGGCCATCAATTAAAATGATGTGTAAATGATCTTCATGGTGGTCTAAATTTGATTTTATATCTGGCATCTTAACTATTACAAAACCTCTAGTCACCCCAATATGTTCAGCAACCTTTCAATAATACCCATGTACTCAACAACATACCATGTTTAGCTAATCAATTATACCTCCTTGAGTCACAAAACTTATTAATTAGTTATGTGAACTGATGGCTATCTATCAATCAATCAATCAATCTATCTATCTATCTATCTGTCTAGCTCTAATCTTCCTACATTTTTGTATGTTTCGGTAATAAAAATCCACCTCACACTAGCTCACTATATCAACTTGTTGGCATCTTATTCCTTATGATGTACCAGCCATTCTAGCATGCCCAGTATGCTCATAACAGCTGCCCTGTGCATAAACCTCCTGATCCAGAAATCAAGCAGCCATGAGACCTACTCAGTTTATTACACTGCAGTTATAAAGCATGGAGGTTGAGTAATTTACTTATTTATTTGGCTTGAGTATGGCATTTTCCTTAAATTAGAACTATAGAAAAGTCTTTTTTTGTCACAAAGGAGCTAAAATGAAGAATGATGAATTTTTGCGCTTAGTTCTGAACTGCAGCTATGCCTCGAAACTGCTCAAATTGCATCTCCCCCCCCCCATTCCCCTTCCACTCTCATCGTGTGGATTACATAAACACCAGCCGTGCATGACTTATGACTTACATAAGCCATCCCCCACATTGCTTATGGAGTGACAGGGAGTCCGCCAGTTTGTTTGTGTGTGTTTGTGTGTGTGTGCACACACTTGCATCTGAATGTGCATTATATTGTATTTATTTTGTGCTTATATGCAGTCACTGAAATTGCTGAAATGCACTGGTGTAACCGGCCACTGCAGCTGTCCCTTGATACCTACTTAAAATACAGTATGTGTGGACAGGATTAGTTTTTTTTTTTTTACTTGTGCACACACACACATACCATGAATACCTATCTTTATGGGGACACACCATTCATTCCTATGGGCATAACCCTGATCCCAACTATGACACCCTTAACCCCTACCCAGCCCTAACCTTAACCATAAGTAACCAAACGAAATATGAGACTAAAGACATAAGGCATTTTTAGTTTTTTGATTGCAGACACAGATTTTTATAAAATAAGATAAGATAAGATAAGAAAGAACTTTATTTATCCCGAGGGAAATTCTTTTGTCATAATCATGCTCAGTGCACAAGAGGGGTACAGGTAAGAGACAAATACAGGTAAGAGGCAAAGTATTAATAGTGCAAATCAGATAATAACAATAACAAATTATTAAAATTTACCTATAGCACAAAATAAAATAAGATTATTAGATTATATTATTAGATTATTATTGAGGTTATCTTTGTGGGGACCAAAAAAATGTCCCCACAAGGTAGAAAATAACTGGTTTTTATGACACTGTTGGGACGTAGTGTCCCCTTAACGTAATATAAATATGTCCACACACACGCACACAGATACTGCAGCCGACAGCTGCACATGCATGGTTCTCTGGTAAAGGATATACTGCAGACGGTGGAGAGATCTTTCTCTCACAGTCACTTTGAGAAGAAGGAGTGTGTGAGGAGAAAGCTGAGCAGGAGAAACTCCAATATGTGTGTCCCATACCAAGTAATCTGCCTCCAATCACAGAGGAAGGGAAACGGGGTTGGGGGATAGGTTGGGGAGCACTGAACAAACAAGCAGGCAGCTTTCCTCCTCACCCCCCAGTCTCTCCTTGCCCAATAACACACTGAACTGGGTGTAAAGCGAAGTCTGTGCTGCACTGAATGTGGTTCGGAGTTCATTATAACAAAACAAGACGTGAAAGATGATCGTAAACAAATGAAGTTAGATGCCAGCTCACATGGATTCCATGAACAATGAACTCATCATTGCAGGAATTATAATGCCATATCTATTTTCTGCAGGCCTCAAATGAATAGCCCCTTACTCCAGACAGTATTATGCTGACTCTGCTATGAAGCACTGAAGCTAAATTGATCTACTTTCTTTTTTTTCTGCAGAATATTTCAATGTATTTTTTTTCCAGCCAGCCACATTGCTTCACTGAATTGCAAAATGTCATGGTATGACGCCTTTGCTACAGATTGCCCATGTGACAGCCATCACACGAATGCGCCAGATTTCGTATACCATTGTCCTTCGGTTGGTTAATTTTGTATTTTAGATTTCAGTGAAGATACCGTTTGCGATGTTCAGGCAAAAAAAGAACAGATGTAAGGTGCCAGGAGATAATTTTGACAAAAATGTGAGGAATATACTGAACTCCAGGTTGCAGCATATAAGGACGGCGAAATTCACAAACTAGGCAGCAGGATCTCAGAATAGATTTCATCTTCAGCTGATGTGAGGGAAAAAAAAACGTAATGCACTGTCAACCAGCTTCAGGGCAGCGAGTTAGAAAAAAAATCTAATTATGAAGTTAGAAAAAAAAATATGGACATCTGCATTTGCATATTGATAAACTGCTCAAATTGAACTGCGGCACTTAAAGTCTCAGAAAACAGCAGCGTGTCTTGATGAATGATCAGATGTATCTGTTGTGTCCTTCCTGTGAGCCATAAGGTGCTTCTTCCTTCACTCAGTCTTTAAAGATTCAGGTGATCTATTTCCCTTGAACGGATAGGCAAAGCAGGTCTGCAATGTTATTATTATTTTTCTTTTTCTTTCTTATTTTATACCCTGTAAATGTATTACCAGATTTGATTGTTTTGTCACCTCGCCCCAAGGGAAGTTGTTTAGTCCGGTGGTGAAAATGAGCTTCTGTGAGGACGAGGCTGATTGCCGTGTGTGGCAGGAATTGGGGGCTGGGGTGGTGCTGGTGGTGGGGGGGCTGACATTTAAACTGATCATCTGTAATTTATCAAGTAACCAGGGACTCAATTTAAGTTTTTCTCTTTGACAGTGTGAGGAGATGAATTGCATGAAGTGAATGACAAAGAGGGCCTCAGGTAAAGCCTCCTACTCCTTCAGAACGAGTGGGATGGTGCCTCCGACACTTTTATTTAGCGTTTTTTTTTTTTAATAACTGTGTGTGTTTGTGCCCTTGTCCAAATAGCAGGTGGCCCTTTCTTTAAAATTCAATGGTATGTGAGGTGATACTATGAAAGACTACAGGGGGTTTTAGAGGACTGTTTATGACCATATGGAGCCTGTATGTTTTACTACAGTGTAATGAGTCTCTCTGAAAGTTTGCAACTGGTATACTCTTATAAAATGAGACTTATTATGCATTCATGTAATCCATAAGCATCATGCTAAATAAAACAAGAAGAAAGGATAAAGGCCAGTTTTTAGCAAATCTGGTAATTCTTGTTATGCGTGTATTCACTTTTTCCTCACTTATAAAATCCCTTCCTTGCTTATGTATTTCTCAATATAAAACATTTTCTGAGGAATTTCAAATGACCATCAGTAACCTTGGCATTCATTGGCGCATTAAACTTTTGTACCTCTCCAGAATCTAGTTTAGGACAAATGTTTCAACATATTACCCTGCAGTACCTTTACCCGATGCCAAATCTGTCAAATCATATAATTTACCAATTCTCCATTTTAAACATATATCAAAAGTTTGTTTTCATACAAATAAGGTGGCCTTATTTCTGTACTTATCATTTATCATTAAATGATACATGATATCACTTATCATGTATCATTTAAGCACAAAGCAGTTTCATGAATTGGGGTGCTTACTTAAAAACAGTATTACTCCTATAAAGTATTCTAAAGAAGTCAGGCATGAATTTAGATTGAGGCATGCATCCATATTCAGGAATGTGAAATGGTGATGGTGTGTTTGAGGTGAGGATTTATTTATTTTTTTAAAAGAAGCATTCCTTCAGATTTTCACAGAAATCTGGATCTGATATGGCATTTAGTCTGCTATTATAACAGAACAGGTAAGTGGTACTGTATGTAACGCTAGAGGTTATTGTGCAAACTATGTGGGTTCCTGCATTCAAACGCGGTCGTGGTTAGCTTATGTTAAAAAGAGCTTTTAACTTTCACTTATGTAACAATTTGGTTGTGTCTCATTTTGGACAAAACCCTTTGTCTCCAAAAACATTTCAAAAGCTGTATGCAATTTTTTATTCATTCATTTTATTCATTGTAGCATCACTGTTTTGATTTTGTGTCAGATGTATTTTTTTTCCTTGCAGTATTTGTGACATGAGTGAAGACCATGCAGAATATTTGCAATTAATGATTGTATATTCTGGGCCAGTGCCAGTTCTGTTTCTTTAGGGGCATCCATGCTCCTGTCAGTGTTAAATATGTCTCTCAACTAGGAAATTATTAAGAAATACAACAGGCTGCCTATTAATGACCAAAATAATAAGTAATTAAAGTAATGAAATTCTGCGTCAGAAGATCAGGGGCCTGTGGTATAAACCTATTAAGGATAAATGCAGTATAATTTAAAACCCAAAACAACACTGCATTGTAAGATGTTTATGCATGTAGTTTGCTGGCAGCTTCCTTTAGGCCTAAAGGAGTACTTTTGAAAGGTAGCAAATAGCAAATTTTCATATACATTCTTTTGGAATTAACTATTGTTGTACTATATGCAGACGTGCATATTTTTGCATTTATGTATATATGTTAAAGACATTCTAGTGGAATTTTGGAGATGCCTTTTTTTTTGTAATGAGGTTTTTGAAAAAAAAAATGCATGTATATCTATGTTTTCAATTACATTAATTAATAATATCTGAAAAGAAATAACACAATTGATGTTGAAATCCAAAAGGCTCAGTAAGGATGTGTATATGTTAAGTTTATTGAATTAGATAAATTAACCTTATAATGCTTTTCAAAGATATCATAATAAGCAGACCCTTGTTTATTTATTTATTTGTTTATTTATTTGTTGACATCGCTTGCATATTTTAAGATGGAGGAAGCATATTTATTTCCTTAGCACTTCTCCCAGAGGATGAATCCCTGCTATCTTGAAATGACACAGCAGTGGAAGCGAATGTAGCAAAACATTATATTCCCCACATCATCAAGAGCATTCTCTGCGTCAGAACACTTTATTTGATTTTAATTAAAATTGAAATTTATGCCATCACTCATGTGATGTGACTATGATCTTTCTGCAATGAAATCAACTAAGCAAGTAAATTCCAAGCCTTTTATTTAACTGTTTCATTTGACAACTTGTGGAGAAAAAAAACAACCAAATATGACAAGAATTCAGGGGTGCATCACCATGCAGTGGAGTGGTAATTAGCTCTGTCTCCTCCTTGGTTCCATGTGTGTGGAGTTTGAATGTTCTCCCCATGTTGTAGTGGCATTCCCTCAGGTACTCTCAAGCCCCCCCCCCATAGTCCAAACACATACTAAGGTGCATTGGAATTACGAAATTGCTCATAGGTGTGAGTGAATAGTGTGTGAGTGTGCCCTGTGTTGAGTTGGCCCCCTCCTGAGTCGTTCCATGTCTTGCGCCTGTAGCTTCAGAGATAGGCTCCATGACCCTCAGTAGGACAAGCAGCGTGGATGGATGGAGTTCTCTATGAGTATTCCACACATGAGAGAAATGGATAATACAGAATACCCAGTAACAGTTAGCCAACAGCATTCACCATACCATGTTAGCATCACAAACAACAGGCCATGCAATATTTATCTTATCTAACCACTTCAATTTATAAAGTTTTTTTTAATTATTATTCTGGTACAAAATTAATTTGCACCCTACAGGTTGTGGATTTTACGGGATTTGTAAAGTGGGTACTAAAACTATTGCAAACGATTTTTACAAGTATTATTTTGCTATATTGCACATTTCAGTCATACAGGTTGTTCAAAAACATCCCCGAACCACATCTGAAAAACAAGACACAAAAAGAGTAACATTGACAATTATGGAAGGTCTGCCAAAAGAAAAACTGCTTTCCAAGAACATTGCTGCTTAGCTTTATTTTCTCAACAGGCTACCAGTATTTATTTATTTTTTTGTATTTTTGAGTAATTGTAAGGATGAGTTTAAAATTGATCTTTTTGAATGATTATCTGTTTATGCCAAAAGACAGCTGAAGAAACCGTGGATTCTGGTGCATCAGATACTTTAACTGGAGTATACCTGCCCTACCCTTACCAGAAATTTTTACCAAAGAGATATTACCAAAAAATATATATTTGACATATTGCAGCTACAAAGCTAAAAACAGCTGTGA
Source organism: Petrocephalus sullivani (assembly GCA_026780845.1). Classification (NCBI taxonomy): domain Eukaryota; kingdom Metazoa; phylum Chordata; class Actinopteri; order Osteoglossiformes; family Mormyridae; genus Petrocephalus; species Petrocephalus sullivani. The sequence goes on along the minus strand of JAODKM010000088.1, from coordinate 11,296,820 downwards.
CAAGGCCTGTGCAAGAGAGCCTAAAAATCTGAAGCAGTCTGCTTGCAAGAATGATGGATGTGAGTGTCCTATACTCCTGGAAACATTTTACTGCAACAAAGTGTTTGAAACAGCCTAGTGAAGGAATTCTGCAGTTATTGATAAAATGAATGGTAATGCTAAAATGGCATAAGTATTTGTATAGCTAGTGTGATTCTGTGTCCGCAGATACCATAGTATGTCTTTATTTTCAGTGACATCGTTGTAATTTACCTCCATGCAAAAAAATTAAGAAATGCTTTGATAACGCCTACCGTTTAAGAAATGCATCCCACTTCCGGGACAGTGCTTTAATAGATATGCCATCTGTGCTACACTCTCGGACTATAGCTATGCATTTTTAGGCTATAGTCGCTTGGCCTTCTATGCAAATGCTGTCATTGCAACTCCCATAGCACTCCATGTACCTACAATATATTTACAAGGCCCAGTTCTTTTCCCATCAAGGCACATTATCTTAAAACGCACCTTCATAATCATAAGCATGATACTGACTCTGAACAATAAAACTAACTAAACAAAATATCACTGTGGTAAGAAATACATGGTTGGATTTTGTGTTACAATGCATTGCCATGATGTCTTTTAAAGCTTTCACAGGCTCATTGCCATCGTTCTTTAGAGTCCTGCTCATGCTAAATGTCCATATACAGTTTAAAATTATTTTTTAAATGAATTATTCAACAGTTTCTTGAATATGGGATGGTGATTAAAATAATCTGAAACACGAATGTCAGTGCATCTAAGAACTAAAAGCTTCTGATTAAAAAGGCTTTGATGATTTTATATATATATATATATAAAATTTTATATATGTTTATATATGTTTATATATATATATATACACACACCATCAAAACTTTTGGAAGTAATTGGGAGCGTTTACCTATTATACTGTATATATATATATATACACACACACACACATATATATATATATATATATACACAGTATAATAGGTAAAAGCTCCCAATTACTTCCAAAAGTTTTGATGGTGTGTGTATATATATATAT
>JAODKM010000088.1:11283545-11295666 GCA_026780845.1 Petrocephalus sullivani | reverse complement strand
ACTTCCAAAAGTTTTGATGGTGTGTGTATATATATATATATATATATAAACATATATATATATATATATATATGAACTCCAGGTTTGGATGAGCAAAACAACAGTTTTGATGGAGCTTTTGATATAGTGATCACATGAATATATAATAAAATATATTTTTTCTTTTTTTCATTTATACTCATGTTCATCTGAAAAATTGTCCAAATTGTGAATATGTAAATTCATGGAAACTATACTTAGACTTCATGAAATGTATGGAATGTGCTTTATGAAAAAGGAAATACAAATATGATATCCTAAAGGTAACTTCGATGAGCACTTAGCCAAGTAAAATTCAATAGGACAGGTACCAAGGGGCCTGTACTAAGCCATATAGCCAGAGTGTAATATAATGAAAAAGGTCTTGGCATGGGTTTCTTATCAGGGAGAGGTCTCTCGTGGGTTTCTGAAAGTGTCTTGCGGCCACATTTCTCAGATCTCTGGCCATTTTATTTTATAGGCACAGATGCAACCAGAGCCTTCCGGGGTACTATAGCCTCCCTGCCTTTAACCTCAGACTTAGTTCTTTAGCCTGTCTAAACTGCACATGTATAGATCCATCATCAGAATCTTCCTGGAAACTACTCTATTTTTCGCCCTTTGGTGTATTTTGACACCGTTTTACTTTATATTTTCCACTTCTGCTGTTTCTAATTTGTATATGAGACGGACATCAATGCTGCCTGAACCTGCTCACGGCCGAGAAAGTGCATGCATGCGAGCACGTGACAGTAGGCCTTCTAAGGTGCTACAATTCCAGACCACAGTAGCAGGCAGAATCATTGACAGTAGGCCTTCTAAGGTGCTACAATTCCAGACCACAGTAGCAGGCAGAATCATTGACAGTAGGCCTTCTAAGGTGCTACAATTCCAGACCACAGTAGCAGGGGGAATCATTTCTTATTTGTTGTTAGAACCATCCTCGGTTTAGGTCCTGGCTGACACTGAAAAATGCCTCAATCTTTTTCAGAACTTTTCAAGATAGTGAAAAACCTATAATACTCCAAATCTTAGCTTCTAGCAAAGGCAATTTTGTATAAACTTCATTAGAAATTATGAGGTAAGAAATAGGGTATTTGGCCCACAGAGACTTATTTTATTCCAAAGAGTTAATTAAATCCTAAATCACACACAACACTTGGGGGGGGGGTGTCTTGATATATTAGCAATCTTTTTTCCTTTTGTGCAGTGTTTTTCTATATTATTTCTTCATTGATCACTTCTTTGAAGAAGTGATGCCCCTATATTATTACTGCTTTTTATTTAAACATTGATCATACTTAATATAGCCCTTTTTATGATCAGTTTGAACTGCTAAGGGGATCATTAACCATTTCTCTATCAGAAATTATTGGTGTCATGTTGAAATCATTTTCTTAACAGGTGTTACTTAAGTTCTGCTGTTATACAAAAGGCTACATCAGGCATGTTCTGGAACACCAGTAAATTAAAAGTTACAAAGTTTGCATATCATAATAGTATATCATAATTAGTTTTGCAGCAATCAATTTTAACTAAAGTGACTTTTTGTTGTATGAGAAAATTAATTTTAATCTCTTAAGCAACACAGTTTTCTAAGTAAAAGTTAAACATTTTTTCTACTGTATATGTAACTTTGGCTCTATTAAAGTATTTTGCTCAACAGTATTCCAGTAGGCTACTCCCAAGGTACTGAACAAATAAGTCGAGGCCTGCTTGATCCAATGACTTGACATAATCATGAGTGGCAAAAAATATTTGTGCTCCAGGTCGAATGCAAGGAACTTGTATTAGAACTGAATAGCTATTATAATACAGTGTTTTTACAGTTCCTGTAGTTGTAGTTTCCTAATAATTAAAAATAATAATATATGCATATATGATTATGATGCAAATGGCTATGGTTTTACATACATAGAAAAAAATTACAAGTGGACTTGGTGAAGTTTGATTTTTATTATTTGTTACTTTCATTCTAGTTCTTCCTTTCTCTTTTCTTGGGTCATCTCTGTGGTGTTTCTGTGCATTGGGCAGTGCCTGGGGAACATAGTCCAATAGTCCATGTAATGTAAGTCTGGCACCAGAATCTTTTAGGATTGTTAAAGACAAAGGAATTCAACTGTGGACAGGTAACACCATTGAATTATCAAATTGAGAAAATAAACTAAATTTAATCATAACTTTCTAAAGTAAAAGTTTGTTCTTGAACTCTTAAACATCTATTAAATCATATAATAATAATAATTCTGTTTAACTGGACCACTTCAATAATTTTACAGCTGCATTTACCATTTGGTGTCCTAAACCTAACATTGTACCTTTAATCGCAATGCAAATACTGAAGACTGCTTTGCATTGAAAAAACTGTCTAAAAACTTTCTTGAAACATTTACCATTGATTTTTTTGTACCGCAGAACAATTTGGTTATGTCGTCTTTCAGAATATGAATACATCTAACTTAATCGTTTTAATTTTCTAATATTTTTCCTTTTTAATGCGTGGCAGAGCATCTCAGCATGAGACGTCATTTCCTTTCAAGTTCATGGAGTATTCGCTGTCAAAAAGGGTATTTAGGAATAAATTTGTAAAATGTGAATTGTGTTAATAATAGAAGTGAAAAATGAAAAAAAAGAAATGGATACGGTGAGTCCTACTGAATAACGGCAGAGTCTCTGTGGCTCATAGACCTTCAGCATTGTAGCTGGAATAATCCTCACACAATCTGTGTGTCAACTCACACAAAGGCCCCACAAAGTCATATTTAATTGTGTTGAACAAGAATTGAAATGTTTAAACATTCATAAATGATCAGCATATTATTTCAGCAATTTTCTAACTATTTTTTTGGCTACTGTATCAGGCTGACTTAAGAATTTAAGACTTTAAGGAGCTTGTATGATACACCCAGAACAATGTAGCTTATATATTGACGGAGGAAGGCTATTCATAGTCAAACCCATTAATTCTTTAACATACTGGTTTGCATTGTTCCAGTAGTCTCATTTGTTGGATAATTTGTCTCAAAGAGAACATTTCTGACGGTGGTGCAGTGGAGACCACAGCCCTAACCAAGAAAACTATTTGGGAATATTTGTGAGCCATAACTGCCATGTTTACAGCTTTGATACTGATGTAAAAAATAACAAATACTTGTCATTTGACAGCTCTGACTCACACATTTCAGTTGTTACTTTACCACTGGTGAATATCACACTAAATTGATCTTATAACTCACTCATCTCAGTCTGCGCACGTAAGAATGCGGCACGACAGACTTGTATACAGGTTGTATAGTGCTCTTAATGTTACCGTCACTGCCCCCCACACCCATCAGTACGGAAAGTCAGTGTGGATTGTAAGAAAACTTTTTACAGTTCATAACATGTAATGGATAAAAAAGGGACTGGAAAATAAACAGGACCACAAGGGATCAAAAACGGGAAGACTGGTAAAAGAACAGCGCAGGCAATAGGAAGGTAACCATAAGTGACCAGATTCAGGATGACAAGACAAAGAGGAGGATGAACAGGGAAGGGGACCAGGTGCCAGGGCGGACATGCAGGGCCACGGGATGCAGGGGACACCGGACAAAATAGGGCATGACAGGCCCACAGGGTATCATGGGACAAGCACCACACAAGACAAGAGGGGCAGAGCCACCAGACAGGACAGGACACGCAAAACCGGGGACCAAAAGGACAATAGGAGAGACCAACACCGAACAGAAACACACAGACAAAACAGACCAAACATGGGATCAGAAGGACAAACGTCAGACATCAGTGGGGACCAGGGAGCAGGGACACTGGAGGGGGCCCCTTCAGGGTTGTGTTCTGGAGGCTGAGGGCAAGCAGCAGCCACCTTCTGGGCCAGTCCCTGGATGCTCGGGATGAGTGGCAGCCCCTCCTGGGCCAGTCCCTGGATGCTCGGGATGAGTGGCAGCCCCTTCTGGACCGTAAGCTTGGGATGAGTGGCAGCCCCTTCTGGGCCGTCAGCTCAGGATGAGCAGTGGCCCCTTCTGGGCCTCTCTCTGGATGCTCGGGATGAGTGGCAGCCCCTTCTGGGCCAGTCCCTGGATGCTCGGGATGAGTGGCAGCCCCCCCTGGGCCAGTCCCTGGATGCTCGGGATGAGTGGCAGCCCCTTCTGGGCCGTAAGCTCGGGATGAGTGGCAGCCCCTTCTGGGCCGTCAGCTCAGGATGAGCAGTGGTCCCTTCTGGGCCTCTCTCTGGATGCTCGGGATGAGTGGCAGCCCCTTCTGGGCCGTCAGCTCAGGATGAGCAGTGGTCCCTTCTGGGCCGTAAGCTCGGGATGAGTGGCAGCCCCTTCTGGGCCGTCAGCTCAGGATGAGCAGTGGCCCCTTCTGGGCCTCTCTCTGGAGACTTAGGTGCAGCGGTGGCTTCCCCTGGGCAGGGCTCCTGAAGCGCAGTGGCAGTCACGGGCACAGCCAGATTCCTCCTCCTGTGGCCGGAGAAGATGGGCAGCGCTGTGGGGAGCTGTGGGGAGCTGTGGGGAGCTGGTGAGAGAGGCGGCAAGCACAGTACAGTAGCTTCACACAGACTCTGGCTCTGCGGCCTGCTCAGTTATTAATCACCGGACTCAGGATGACGAGACAAAACAGGTGCTTAAATACAAATGCTAATGTACATTATTAAGTCCATTAATGAAATTTCCTCACTACTAAATATTTTGAATATTTCCACGGTCAGCTGTTAGTGGTTTTATAACAAAGTGGAAGCAATTGGGAACAACTGCAAATCAGCCACTAAGTGGTAGGCCACGTAAAGTCACAGAGAGGGGACAGTGCATGCTGAGGCGCACAGTGTGCAGAAGTCGCCAACTATTTGCAGAGTCAATAGCTACAGACCTCCAAACTTCATGTGGCCTTCAGCTCAAGAACAGTGTGTAGAGAGCTTCATGGAATGGGTTTCCTTGTCCGAGCCAATTGCATCCAAGCCTTACATCACCATGTATAACAGGTGTTGGATTCAGTGGTGTAAAGCACACCACTGGACCCTAGAGCAGTGGAGACATGTCCTCTGGAGTGACAAAGTACACTTCTCTGCCTGGCAATCCGATGGACCAGTCTGGGTTTGGCGGTTGCCAGGAGAATGATACTTGCTGGACTGCATTGTGCCAAGTATAAAGTTTGGTGGATGGGGGATTATGGTGTGGGGTTGTTTTTCTGGGGTTGGGCTGGGCCCCTTTTTTTCCAGTGAAAGGAACTCTTAATGCTTCAGCAAACAAAGCCATTTTGGACAATTACATTCTCCCAACTGAGGATACCCCCTTCCTGTTCCAACATGACTGTGCACCAGCGCATAAAGCAAGGTCTATAAAAACACACCTAAAGCCTTCCCAGAAGAGCAGTTATAGCTGCAAAGGGTGGCCCAACTCCATATTAAAGCCTACTGTATGTTTTAAGAATGGGATGTCATTAAAGTTAATGTGTGTGTAAAGGCAAATGTCCCAATACTTTTGGCAATATAGTGTTTATATAAACTGAAAGTTTAATTTGATTTGAGGTGCCCTTGTTGCAATGTCAGTGGAATTGGTTGCCCTAATTACATTAGGGAAACTAGACAACACTACAAATATAAGTAGACTTTTTGTTTACCTGTTAAACCACAGCAGAGAGAAATGTATTGTGGTACTGGAGGTACTGAGCAGTGCGGCAGGTTGGACTGGTGCCAGCTGGTAAATAGTATCTTTGTAGTCGTCATGTAACGGAATGTTATCGTGTTATAGTATAACGTCATGTATAGTGCTAAATGTTAATTGTTGTATATAGGGTGCGTGTGTGTGCCTTTACCCAGCATGCATGTTAGGAGAGAAGAACAGTGGGACGACAGCACGATGGTGTAACTTGGCACTGTCTCAATCTCGTTAATCATCGACCCACCTTTACAATGGTGTCAGCAGACTACAACCCCCTTCCAGCAGTCCATCAAGAGCTTTTCCAATGGTGGTGGAGAGCGTCACTCCACGAGGCGGAAGCCCCGGGAACTGAGCAGCGTGCCTTCGGTGGACACCCACCATCACGCTTATTTTCCCTGGCGTGTTACTAAGCATTGAGAGTGCTACCAAGCATTGGCAGAGCCACAACTGGAGGCTGGGAGACAAGCGACGGGCAGCTGATGTCGGTGACTGGCGTGCTCATGGCCGGGAGGGGTAAGAGGCAGCTGTGAGTCACACTGACCGGACACACTGTGGTGCCAGGGGTCTAGCTTGCTGACATGTACGACCACTGCATCATCAGTCTGGACCTGCTCTTCGGCTGGGGGGCGCTACTGATGTGCCAGGAACAGCCTTCCAGCATGGTGCAAATAGCATGACAGCGGCAGCCAGCGATGGAGGATGAAGATGTCCACGTGTCATGGAATGGGAGCAGCCTGCTACACCCAGGAAAAGACCACCAGCGACACAGCCTCAAGCCCTTCCTAGATGGCGGAACGCAGCAACAGTACAGCAAGGGTGACTCCCAAGACAGTGCAAGCTGTGCAAGAGGTGTGGCAGCCAGGACCAGATGCCAGAGCAGCGAAACGAGCTCAAAGATCTGTTGGACTCGTTCCAGGACAGCAGGGACGAAGACTGCCGGCCCACTTCCTCGGTGCAGGGAGGGGTTTCCTTGGTATTTAAGACAAATACATAGTTATTGGCTTACACAAAAAGTAGAGTAAAATACATTAATAGTATAATAATAATTAAAAGCTCACAGCATAACTCTTCGACCCAATCGGCTGATTCCCAGTTTACCACTTCTGTACCTTGCATTTGTCTTTGGTGATTGATAACTACTCTGTGATTGACTATAAGTGTTACTGTTTAGTTCTTGTTCCCTCTTCAATTTGGTTGCTTAGATTTATTCTGTAAATGGCTTGTATACATTTGTAAATATTGTATGAATTGTGAGTAGCTGGGATGTCAGGTGTTTTGATTTCTCTTTTCTTATGACGAGACAGAGGAGTTAGGAAAGTATGTAACCTCTTAGGTAACCTTTCCAGTTTGCTGTATTTTTGTTATTTTGGCCTGGCAGACTCCTGAAGCTGTTATTCCCCTACTTTCACTAATACATTAAAGAGGCAGCCAAACACAACTGAAAGTAAGTCTGACTCTAGACTGGGATATAGTACTGGTTGTGTGTGCTTGGGGAACTTCAAGTAGTTGAAATGAAGGAACCAACAGGATGAGTAAGACGATACTACAGTCTTAATTCCAGCAAGGATGAGCTGTAATTCTGCTGGCCACCTCTTGTTTGACCTCTTGTTTGGATTTAGTATGACCACAAAGTTCATCTTCTCCTCCATGTGGGAAACAAACACTGAAAATGTGTTCAGTGTCAAAGCAGGGCCCCATTTAAATGTCCATCGTTTTCTGAAACCACTTGTCCTATTCAGGGTCACAGTGGGTCTGAAGCCTATGGGCTCAAGGCAGGATGAGGTGCCAACCCATTACAAGGCACACCCATTGGGAATTTGGTCAGCATGTTTTTGGACTGTGGGAGGAAACCAGAGCTTCCAGCAGAAACCCCATGATGACACAGAGAGAACATGGACCCCTGGTGGAAGTCAACATTGCACCACTTTGCCACCCACTTAAATGTATGAGGTATAAAACTCATAGAATACAATAAGAAATAGTACACTCAGAAGTATTAACATTTTCAGTGCGGTAAAATGTCTGCAATTTCTTAATTCGAAAGCTTTCAGAAAGCAGACAAAGCAGTTGAATTCACAATCTAGGCGGCAATTCGGTTTTTTTTTTGCAATTTTTGCTGACAGTACATGTAAAATTTCATATATTGCACTCAGTCTTTCACTTTATCTATTCAGTTGGAAATTCCATCAATGGCAAGTTCTTGTAGGAACATACATACTTTCTATAGGAGACCAGATTTATGTAAATAAATTTATGTAAACTAATTGCCCACCCAGTGACTTTATTAACATAATCTGTAAAATCACCGTAACACCATTTTAAGATAAGTTACGGAAGATGTATGGTTGGATGCTCAGTAAAATATTAAATGCGTGCAATTTTATTTGTATAGCGCATTATCGCAACATTACATTGTCTCAAAGCACTTTAAATTATCTCTGCCCAAAAGCCTCTAGTGAGCAAGCCAGAAGCCACAGCGGCAAGGAAAAACTCCCTAGTAGGAAGACACCTTGGGAGGAACTAGACCCAATGGGGGAGCTCATCCTCCAGGGGCCAGCAGAGGAATCAATGTTACAAAACAAAATAAATCTCTCTTTAATGACTTTTTAGCATAAACATACAAATAGAGTATCAATATGCTATGTAATTAGTTAAATGTGGTTTACTATGGCATTGAATTTCAAGCACTACTTTAATTACTTTTAAGTACACACACACACATGTATGATTCCGATTACCACCTCAAAGTGTGCAATATTTAAAAAGCATCTCTGAAAGATGTTAACTTAGTGTAAGTCTTCCATGCACCAAAATCATAAAAGAGCGTGAAACTGGCTGTTCACTCATAGACTGGTCAGTGATCTTCTTCATCTTCTTGCAAAGCAAACAGCCAGTCATAGGATTCAAAGCAACTAAACAAGGAACTGGAGAAATCAGCCACTGTCCCGCCTCCAAAGTCTCAAAATTCAACCTGTTGAGAGAGCAAAGGTTGTGCAGACGTGAGCACATAGAGACAAATCCGGCAAGATGTGAGCACGTAGAGAGGATGGGTTTTCTGCTTGTGAATGCTGCGTGCACCTGATTCTTATATGTGCAGGTTTTGAGACTAATTAAATGGCATAATTTATATTGGATGATTGATTCCACAGTTCAAAGAATGTAGTACTTTTAAAAAGTAAAGACTGAAATGCAAGTAGATACTAGAGCCTTATCATCATAGGCATAGATTTTTTTTTTGGGGGGGGGGGATGTAATGGATTACAAACAAACAAACAAAAAAAAAACATAATTATATCTCATCACACATTTTTTTTCTGACAGTTTTCAACCCACAAAACCCATAGCTTCTGTTACAGTTTTTCTTGGTTTCTTTTTTGAGATGACAGTTAACATTTGCTAACAACGAGTGTAATCCCCACACCACACTGTCACTTCATGGCACAAAACTCCAAATGTTTTAGTGCATATATGAAAGGGTTTTGTACAATTTTCATCATTTAGCACAATTTTCTGTTGCTTTAGTCTTGTTGGTCAAAATAGATCATGTAGTTTCCCATTGTGATAATGTTGCACTCAACACTATATATGAATGTGATCATCACATGCAAAACATAGTGTTTTAAAAATATACTTCATAAACTGCAGTGATACGGCATTGTTGTGTTTTGGCTGCCATGGTATATGCCTCTGTTTTCATTTAATTGTTTTGGGTAAGTTACAGGCTTTTGCAGCTAAACCATAGTGTAGTGCTATATGTATGAACTGTTTTGAGAAATGCTGTTATAGTCTTGAGAATGTTAAGTTATGTTGCATGAAATGTGCCAAAACAATTGCCAAAAACTGTAAATACTCCCATGCTCCGTTAGCCTTATTTAATTCCCTAGGATGCAACAGTTAAACAATTTCTATGACAAAATTCTCTTGAAACTCAATAACAATACCAATCAGTACTAGTCAACGCATTAGATGACACAGCTGACCGCCTAGGGTGCCATCTTCTGAGCAATTTCACTTTGCCTTGGATGTGGAGGGCCAGCGTTGGATTTTGCCTAGGGTGCCACATGAGTTTTGATTGATACCAATAACAAAACCCCACATCACTCACAAATTCAATGGTAAAACACAATGCAAACATAGCTCTCTACATAAAAAAATCACCTATACTGCCAAAACTTTTGCTGTGGAAATATACATGTAGGTTATATATACCAAACCATCATACATATTTACCCAATTATCTCTGTAGTTACAAGAGAAACTGTTAGAAGAGGAGTGATTCCCATTAAAGTTTGTGGCACTGGATATTTTGTTATAAACAATTATTTCTTAATGTGGGATTTTTTTCCCAATGAATAAATGTACTCAAATAAGAGGTAAGATTCTTCAAAAAAATTCAGTATAAGATTATGCTACTGCAATAAAAAATGAATTTTTTTAAGGCTTTTTACACATCTTTACAAGGGGTGCCAATAATTGTGGAGGGTGCTGTACTGTAAGTGTTTGTGAATACCACTGGTCATTTTATGTTGTATTTATGGTTAGAGAGTCTGTGTTTGTAGTGTGCCTTACATGTTCATGTGATCATTTTGGTTAGTGACCACCCCCAATATTTGAAGTTTCCTTGTGGCTTTGCACATGTGGTATATGATAAACTAGCATTCATCCAGCAGTTAAGGAACTTCGAAGTCTTCAATATCCTGATCTGTTCTTAGGTAAGATGGGTAGTGTATAAGCAAAAACCCAGCTATTCACTTTCCATGGCTTGAGGAATTTCTTGGCTTTTTCTTTATGCTTTTCCTTGGTTTGATTCCATCTAGTTGTGTAGCTTTGAGCATGTATTCATTCGCTGGGCGGAGGGTGACTGTTGGTGACTTGCCAGGTGGCACAATGCCCTTGCCAGCTGGCAGTATGAAGTGCTCACAGGGCCCCCTTGAACTCCAACAATTGATGCCAAGCATTAGCCTTTTGTTCCTCGCCCTGAAGGGGTTTGCTTGGAAACTACAACAGAAAATAACCCAGAAGACACAGAGGAGCTTTTTCAAATTCTGCCTGAATCCACCCATCCATAACATAGGTAATGATTCAGGGTGATGAGCTGAGTTATATTGAGGAGTTAATTATTTCATTATATTAGGTACAGTAAAAAGAACTAGAGAGTTTGAATTGAACTCTTAATTTGAATTAGATTTTTATTATTATCATTTCATTATTATCATATTCTTTATTCATGATTTAGCTTTTAAATGGGAATTGTATTTTTTGTGGGGGGTACAAAAGTCTTCATAATTCTTATAGTTTTTTTTGATTACTTTGGCACATTTCATGAAACATAATGACATTCTCACATCTACAGTATAAGAGCATTTCTCATGCATATGCAAGCACAATGCTGTGGTTTAGCTGCAAAACCCAGGTACTCAAAACAATTGACTCATGGTCCAAAAGCAAATAATTCCATCAATGAATTAGTCAGTGCCACCAAAATGAAAAGTACAATCAGCATCATTTTAATCATGAGAGTCACAATGCTTAGATGTCAAAATGTCAGCGTAAGCTTGCTCCTGAGCTCCACAGTTCTGAGTGATAGTAGGTTCTTTGTTACTGACTGATTATTTTTCATTAGCAAAATGATACTTTATTATGTCAGAGACACCAATTCCAACATTGCAAGACTCTACACTACAGTATGTAAAGTTCATTGGCACGAGGAAGCACTCGCTTGCACATCGAACTTCTTCAGATCTCGAGACACACTCCAATAGCAAACAAAAAAGTCACACACAAATAATCATTTTGAAAGCTTGGCTAACTCTTTTGCATGTGGTGGCTAACACAACGATCACTTACATATATAGTTTTGGTTGTAAAATTATCACAATGGAAACAATCTATTTTGACAACAAAACTAAAGAAACACAAAATTGTACCAAATTATGACAATTTTACAAAAACATTTGCATACAAGTAATAAAACGTTTGGGAGTTTATGTGAAGCAATGTGAAATTATGTTCTGCTGTGCAGAAGTGACATTATGGTGTGGGGATTATTGTTTTGCAAATGTCAATGGCCTTTTGAGAAATTCTCCAAAGCAATCGTGAAAAACTGCGACAGTAAATACTGTAAGTGTCTAAAGTGTACTGTTTATAGATGAGGCTACTAAGTGCTATGATGTACAAGAAGTCATAGAGTAATACCCTACATGGAATTCAACATATAGCCAATATTCAGTATTCAATAAATATTCCCAGAGCTAATACTGTAGCTCTGCTTCCTCACACTTCTGGGGTTGGGGTGCAGAATCCTGCCTTTGCAGTATATGTTGTGGAGTATGCTTGTCCCTGCAGAATCCTGCCTTTGCAGTATATATTGTGGAGTATACTTGTCCCTGCAGAATCCTGCCTTTGCAGTATATGTTGTGGAGTATGCTTGTCCCTGCAGAATCCTG
>JAODKM010000088.1:11258587-11270011 GCA_026780845.1 Petrocephalus sullivani | reverse complement strand
ACCGCCTGCCCACACCGAGGGTATGAAGCGGCGAAGGCGTGGGATGGGGGAAGGGTTCGGTGAGTGTGTGTCTGTAAATATGTATGTGTGTGTGTATATCCAGTGTCCTTGGGAATGGGGGAGAGGAATGCAAGAGAGTCCCGCTGCCTTTGCAATTAATTAATTTTATTTGTTCAGCTTGTGAGACAAGGTGGGTTTTCACATAAAAATAAATATGGTAAACAAATAGCTTCTAGTAATGGGACAAAAATGTTCAAAAGAGAGTAATAAGGACCTAATGAATGCCGTGTGCAAATGGTGGCAGCAAGCTGCAGTCAAAAAAACCCTTCTTTGTGTAAAAAATAAAAAAAAACGCAAAATAAGTAAAGTATTAAAAGCTAACTAAATGAGAAAGATAATGTATTTTAAAATCTCAAATTAAAAGTAGACTACAATATGTATACGTTCCATAATAACCAAGTGGTATTTCTAAATACAATCACTGAAACTGAACCATGTGTTTTCTCCATATGGGATGCCCCTTTATATAAGCATAGTTTTTATTTAACAGGACTATCGGTAACACCTGCTTTACAAATGTTCCCCTACGCTACTTCGCTTTTATGAAAGACCAAAATTAGCACCTCTTTCACTAACTGAAAGATTTTTATCAAAAATGGAGAAAAGTAAAACTAGTGTTTAGCATTTGTTTATCAGTGAGCTGTAATCACATTTTGGTCAATGACGAACTGCATATGTGATGGTAGTCCTATAAAATCATAATGGGGCTGAAACATTCCTATTGCCTAACTATGTCATAACATCATATTGCAACGCGCTACTCACGTTTTGCGAATGATCCTGGTGAAAACAAACCTACCATGCTACCAGTAGAATAAAAGTATAGCACATTCAATTATGTATAGTAAATAATACTTAAAAATGATAATAACTATGTTACCGGTTTATGTATTTAAGAGTATACTGTTTCTGCATATAAAAATACTTTATTATAGACTAGGTGTATAGTAGGCTATACCAAGTAAACTTTGTGATGTTCTCACAATGGCGAAATAGCCTAACTTTGCATTTCTCGGAACGTATGCCAGTCTTTAAGTGACACAAGATTGTATTGATTCTGGTAAGTGAGACTACACTGCATAAAGAGACGTAGCGATAGGACAGGCAGGGCAAGGATTTGCAATGACAAATCTGTTTTATTTGCATATTCTGTTTATCACAATAGTGTATAATAAAGGACTTACATAATTCTCTTTTTTTATATTATGAATTTAGGCTTCATGCTGAACTAAACATAGTAACAATGTGTATTTAACAGATCATTATTGCTTTTACTGTATGCTATTTTTTTGGTCTGGGAACACTCAAAAATGTTCCCAAAATAAATTACATACATAGTTTATTGCTCCTTTGCTTTAAGGCATTTTGGCTTAGGAAAGGTTTCATAGGAAAGCTCTACTGTCAGATAGATGTATTTAACTGTTGAATCCTAATTAATATAAGTTACAGCATGAAAAATAAGCAAAGAAATACAAGTTCACTCAAATGTGGAGTGACGGCATTACAAGTGCAAAGTTTAAGTGTATATACTATTTGTATATACTATTTATATCTGTTTATCCATCTTCTACATCGCTCATCCAGTACAAGTCACTGTGAGCCTGCAGCCTACCCCAGGAAGTACACTGCAGGGGAGACTGTTGATGTGATATCTTAGGGCACACACTCATACACAGTCATGCACTGTATGTCACAGATGTACAAAATCATCGGATTCAGAAGTCCTGACTAAGGTGAAAGGATATAGCTCCACAGCTGCTGGTGACACTTTTTAAAGAACTGGACAGCAAGCTGATCTGAGGATTGTTGAGATCTTGATGGGGTATGTGGTTTGATAAGGCTCTTCAAGTAGGGTGAATCTGTGCCCCCCAGCAGCTGGAAAGCCCATATCAAAGTTTTGGGTTTGAGCTTTGACTTGTAGCCAGTGAAGGAAGACCAGGGATGAGATGTGAGAATGTTTAGGCAGGTCAAAGAAAAGTCGTGCAACTGCCTTCTGGCTAAGCTGGAGGGGTCTGATGACACATGCTGGTAGCCCAGTGATGAGGAAGTTGCTGCAGTCCAGGTTAGAGATCTCATCTATCTTTGACGGGAGGAGAGGACTGAGCATAGATACCTGCATGACCCCTGTGGGTTGCTGAGGTGAAGAAAGATAGGCTTTCCTGTAAACTTGATAAGACCTGCCAGACAGGGAAATCCAGGAGCATAAGGACAGAGACTGGGCTGCTCCAGCTAAATGGGGATTCTAGGGGGAAAAAAATCACATATACCTTTTTTCTGACACACCAATAACTCCTTAAAATATATCCATAAATCACTGTTATAACCTGCATACATTGCTGTATCTGTTGCTTTCAGCATCATATATTCAGGCATTGGACTATCCTTCTGAAGAATATTGTCAAGTATGTATGTCTGTCATTTTTGCATGCTGTATACCAGTAACTTTCTAAACCCCTCTTAAAGACTAGACACTTAAAATATAAAAATAAAAACCAGAAACAGTATGCTTCAGTTTACCTAGCATAATATTACGAACAATGCCTCTTATCTTACAGCGGTACCATATCATCTATACATTATTTTCCCATAAAAAAACAAGTCCAGTAGAGCATCACCATGAGTCTGGAACATGAAACAGAGGGCATCAGAAATACTGGTTAGAATGCCAGGCTGGATGTATGCACACATTTACCATGCGGCATTTTTTTTTTTTACCTACACACTGGCCTCCAAGTCCATGGTGGGAAACTGAGAGCTAGTTGTAGGGTGAGACTTGAGTATCACATGTAATCTACATCGGTCATACAGTCGTCCCTCGTTTATCGTGTTTGATCCGTTCCAGACCCTACCGCGAAAAGTGAATTTCCACTAGAAAATTTTAACATTATTAGAGCCCTCTAGACATAAAACAACACCCTTTAGTCACCACTACACTCATATTACGTAATATATTAGACAACATAAGACATGTTAGACAAATATCATATTATTATTATTATTGTACATTTAATTACACACACACACACACAGTTCTTACACAGAATCACTAACCTATGAAAATAAGAAGAAGCAGAAGGCTTAGAAGAAGCAGCACGTTTATGAGCCGTCGTGGGGCTTGGATAAAAGTTCTCAGAAATCGCAAACAAAGATGCTCCCGATGCATAGCGATGTAGAAGCGTGTATGAGAGACGAACTTGCGTGAGGCTGAGCCAGGCAGTGTCTCAGGCAACTGAGAGTGCTGTATCATTTTCACTGTCTCATCACCTTTTTAATAAATATACAGTACTGTATATACTCTAATGAGCACAGTACTGTATTTGAAAAAACCGCGATAGAGTGAAACCGCGAAAGTCGAAGCATGAAGTGGCGAGGGACGACTGTATATCCTTTTCAGAGGTCTCTGTCCAAGACTGTTAGATATACCTTAGTTTAACATTAATTTTAACATTAATATTAGCATTAATACTGCCCTTCACTGAGATTCCAATGAAGAAAGCTACAGGCCTTATCTATTCTATAAATGTACAAAACAGGAGTACATTTCATTGTGTTGAAATGCATCTTAAATAGCACCTTCCACTCCCAGCAAAATTCACTGGCAAAAATGCTTTTCTGCTGTTTGCCTAAGGGATGGCTGTGTGATCTGTTAACAGGTGACGTCTACAGGTGCATAATCTATGCGAAGGACAGCTTTAGATCAGTGACACAGTTTTCTCCAATTTATTTCTGCATCCTGATGAACATGACATTTTCTGTACCTCATTCTGTAACCATGAATTTTATTAGGGAAATGGGGCGTCCCAGTTTCCTATCAGTGCCCAGTATCTATAATGATTTTTGGTACATTTTTGTGACATATGTCTAGTCAGAGTTATGCAATAATAAGACCATTTCATACTGCTCATACAGGACAATGTCAGGAATAAGCATTGTCTGGCAGTTGAAGCTATCACAAACTGATCAAACAAATGATTAACTAAAGCCAATTATAAAACTTTCATCTTTTCTTATTGTTTAATACATCAACCCAGAAGTGACATCCCATGATCATATTCCATATACACATATATTCTGTATACACATACAGTGTATCATGCGCACCATCAAATCATCAGATAAATTGCTGAGAGGTTGTTGATTTAATGAAAATGTGCCTTTGGATCTCTGGCTCTCTAAAGCTGAAAATGTATTAATAAAAAGACCTTACAGTAATATAGAAAGATGGTTTTCTGGGGGGGCAAAGTGCTTACATTTTAATGATGTTAACAGTCAGAAATTTCCCACAAGGTACGTATATAACACAAAGATCAGCATCACTGAAATGATGTTAAATGAATATATGATACAAATATATGATATATTTGGTCTTCAGAGACTGCAAGTGGGTCTGTAAAAAATACTTGGAAAGTAATAATGTCTACACTAACCCAAACTATGTAACTTGGGATTGCCAAGCTGTGCATACAAGACTCATCTGTATTGGTGGCAAAATGTTTTGATTCCAAACAATGATATGGTAGTCTTTAAGAGACGAGCTATGAACAACAAACACACAGCAAGGTTGATTGAGTTAGCGGAATATGCCACATCACTATTAGATCATTACAAATTAGCTGCTTTGTCACTAGATTTAGTAACTTTTCTGAACTTTTTAATGACTTTTCTTTCAAAAAAAAAAAAAAGATTCGTGCCGAAGCTAGCGACTTTTCAGACAAACCTGACTTTCTCTCTGAGTGATCAATTTACATGTAAATTTAGCCAAAATCAGAACACAGCCATTTTCTTTAAATTATGTGCATTGTGAATTTGTCAGATGGCACGGCAGTCATAAAATCAAGCAGTGCAGAGCAGCAGCCTGGAAAAGGCTTGAAAGTGACTGCAATTACATAAATCCAAACATATAGTCTTAAAGAGCAGCGTTTCAGTCACTACTTCATACTTGTTCTGTTGTCAGACAACAGAAACAGTAAAAATGTAATTGAGGACAGCTTTATTGGGAATTCAGCTGTATTAAAATGCAGTATACACTATAGGAGATAATGGATGGATGTGTGAATGATATAGAATTAAATTGTTAAACCACCCTACTTGATCTGTCATGACCTACAGCAAACACACGACCCAAAGGTTGGCTGTAGTGCAGGGAAAACCCACGCAGGGGACTGTTATTGAAGCACGACACTGGATGACAGACAAATAAAAATGAAAGAACTAGGGAGGGCAGGACTGAGAAGCACTTAAATAGTAGACTAACAAAGGGGCAAACAAGAGGCAGCTGTGATTGGTTACCATGAGGGCAGGAACAAACGAGCACCAGGCATGTCTTGTTTAGAACCATGCCAGGAGAAAGACAGGAGAATCAGGTGGATGGAGTGAGCAGGGTGTGACAGATCACCATCATCAACAATAAATCAATCAATTTGATATTTTTTATTAAAGGGTTAATTTACTTAATCTGTTATTGCAATCTGTTTTCAGCCAATTTGGCACTAAATTAATAGCATATCATAACTGATCAAAAAGGCCTTACTTAAATCCTATGGTCACTAAGTGTTGAAATTATTACCACCAGCTTTTGATGTTTGATATGGGCAGCTTTGATTTACAACATGGATTGACCCATTGCTCTGCTCAGCAAAACCTTTGTGAACTGCAACACATCTCCCCCCTGCTCATAAGTCATCATTAAGCATTTGTCAGCAAGTAAAGCAATGGAATTGCCTCTGCCCATTTTTGTAATTGCACATTGTCATTGAAGAGGCCATCATTATTAAATCATGTAGGTCAATAGAAACAGCTCTATGCTCATTAAGCTCTCCTAGATTAGAGCTGTAATCACCTGCAGAATAAAACTTAATGTAAGCATCTGTATGATTTATAACTAGAAAATGAATCCAAAGTGGACCCTTTTCTCAATCACCAGATTTGTCTTAATGGGATTTTTACTGACTGATTAATATTATAGCTTGCATAAAGTTAATTAGAGGGGAACAGACATAATAAAGATATTCAGCCTGGCTGTGAAACTGTAACCTGCACATTATGTAAATATAAATAAATAGTGCATTTAAACTCTTTGTTCTTAGATCTGACCTTCATAAAGTAGCATTTTCTTGAGGGGGGAAAACTGTTTAATTTATATTTTAATTAGTTAAAAAAACAATTATAAATAAAAATAATGAATTAGTGATGACCACAATTATAACTACTTATTCAACGTTTTAAACATAGAGTTTATAGAGATGATAAAATTAGGAAAGAAATCACATTCATTTAAGACAAAAAACACAATGTGATAGCTGTTTATTGTGTATTAAATCTAAGGTCAGGTTGTGTTTGGAGTTATTTAGTGTCACGTTTACGTCGGGAGGAACGACCCATACTCGCAGGCTGCGGGGTTAATGCCCTTCACAAGGGCGTTTATTAACATGAACGGGAGACTGAACAGGGCAAACGTGAGCGCAAGCACAAAAGGCATTGACAATAACGGACAAGGAGGACAGGACTGGGGCAGACTAAATACAGGAAACGCTAATCACCGGACACGAAACAGCTGAGGACGGGACGGATTCGCACGAGGGGAACGAGGGGGCGTGGCACACAGGAGGATCCACGGGCTGGGCATGACATTTAGGTACTAAAAATATCTTGACTTTTGGGTAACGTCACCTTTAAGTGACAAAACTGATTCTTTATTTGTCACGTACATAGTTATACAAATACAACACATAGTGAAATGTACTCTTGGTCACTCCTAAGACTGTGCATATGAATGGAAGATATAGAAGACATACAGTGTGAATTGAGATGAAGTAGTAAATCAAATGAAGGCAAACAATGTTAATTACTGAATAAAATGACTTTCTCACTTCTCAGTACCGCCTTGTTTTTAAATGCAAAGCGCAGCTTAAATCTAGAATACATTTCTGTCTTTCAGACTCAGTTGAACTGACCACGATTGAAGTAGGCTTAAAATATTGGACTTTAAAGTATATGCATTTTCAACCTACCTATAAAACATTATTTTATAATATTTTAAAATTTGAAAAGTCACACAGTCCCGTCTTAGCTTCGAGGTGAAACACTGAGCAGAATCTTAAAATGGCAGGCGTTTTATACGACCGGAGTTTAGCACCCCTGTAGCAGTGGGCTGTGAGTGTGGGTTTCATCTTGTACATTGGCAGTTATTTCCTATTACAGCCATCATTTGTGCAATTGGGTGTGTAATAACTGTGATGGCCGTGCCAGTGGAAGGATAAAATGAAGTCTAATTACAATATAATAGCTCCGCAATCCATCAGCATGCAAGTTCTTCGCTAAAACATTGTCATCTACCTGCCAAGGGGTTTCCTCAAGCCTCGCGTTTCCCACAGCAAGAAGCCTTATTATTCTGAGCCTCGGTCATGCAGAGTCTTTCCATGAGAAGATATTCAAAAAAGTTTGATAATGCAAGGAAATTACAGAATGGGGTTTTCAGTATTTTCAGCATGCCGCTGAAAAGCTTCAGCAGGTTTGTGTTACATGTTATGTTATGTTTTGGAAATCTGTTGTTCCGCTATTTAGCGGTGGTAAAATTAGCTGGCAAGAAGTTTTACAAATTTTGTCCGCCCATCCGCCCCCACCTCAGTCAGCAATATATCATATATATACGATGTTGCTGCAAATCCAGCCAAGCAGCGGCCATCACCCCCACCCTCCCAGATGCCCCTCCTCTGACTCCCTGAAGTCAGTACCCCTAAGGTGAGATGTCTGCATGTGATATGATACAGTATGATGTTTTCAGATATAATAATCTATTTAATATATAATCAAACATTCTATTTAGATATTATATTTAAGGTGGTAATATAACTACTTCAGCAGGAACCATTCTACAATGTTTTCCATTCACCAGTTAATATTTGCAGTTCTGTTTTAATATTAAATGACCACAATCGTAAATTTCATATCTTCTTAGGTTGGTTCTACCATATCTTTATACATTTCATACTTCAACTGAACATACTTCAACTTGGTGGTGTAAATCAAGAAAAAACACTTATCTTGCATCTTTGGTCAGACCAAAGTGGAAAAGAAATGTGTTATTTTGAAAAAGAATAAATATTGCATATAGGTACCAGCTCCTATAATTAACTGTTATTTATTATATTTTTATCCATCCATCCCTTATCCATTTGTAGCCTCAGTCTTTCGCAGCCCCCAGAAACATGGGACATCAAGGTAGGACATACCATGGACAGACCACCAGTTCATCACAGCACATCCAGACAAGCAATTTAGAGTCACCAACTCTCAGCAACAGCAAGCCTTTCAATTGTAATTGGAATCTTTTACACGCAGAGAAACCCCCCCAGGCACACACACACACTGAGGTGCTATCCAGACCTTCAAAACTTGAGCCGCAAGGCAACAGCTATCCCCGCAGGACCACCAAGCTATTGTTTGCTATGACAAAATTTCCAATAAGTTATGCATCCACATATCTGATAAACAATTCATCTTATACAAAATCTTCATATTTTCCAAGTACTGTAAAAACGGGAACCTGGATCAGTTACACTATTTTATTTTAAATCTTGAACTGCTTAATGGTAGATTTTTTTTATATATTTATTGGATATAAATACTTATAATAAAAGTGGGGGATATATTTTCAGCCTACCTACTCATAAATGCATTCACTAGTCAGCCACCAACATAGATAATTTATTCCTGTATACCTGTGTGCTGTAGTAGCCCTGAATCAAGATAAGGCTATATACCACTGAGATTCTCATGTTTGTTCTTAAAAAAAAGCAGCAACATCAGTGGACAGCACTGGTGTAGCATTATGTATGTGTGAAAGCAGCAGAATTATTGAATAAGGAAATCCTGATTGTACACTGATCCCAAACTGCACAAGTATAGCACGTGAAAGCAGTCTACTGGAATCCCTACTTCCAGACATCACACATTTAATGGCCTATAAATGTCATTAATCAAAGCTACATTGTCACCTTCATCACACCCTAAAACAGAGATAAATTGCTTTTAGAAGATGTGACTGCACTGGTACTGTTTACTTTTGCTGCAATGAATCACTGCAATCAACATCATTGTTGCCAGTATAAACAAAGCGATCAATTTCGATTTTCACCCGGCCTTCCACCAACAGGAACTGGGAGACAAGAATCTGTTGTCTGTTTATTAAATACACATTACCTGTGACTTTTAGTCGCAGATAGGACACTAATACAGTTTCTTTATTGCGATTTTCTCAAAGGATAAAGAATACTGAAACTAGAGTTCATTGTTTTATGATGTGAAAAAGGCCATCAAAACAAATGTTATTTATATGTGTAGTAAGTGTATATTTATGCAGAAAGATATTTTAACATTAGAAAATATGCAAATGAACAGTAAAAAAGTTAAAAGTAAGAAGAATTTCCTCTGTCCATATGGGTTTATGTCTAACCACAGCATCTGGATCCTGGTGATTCATCCTGACTAAGGACTGCCGTGTACGATGGTGTCCTCCCATGCTGAACATTTGTCTTTAATATCTTCTTGTGGTGGGTTGATGGGCACTAATATTTGTTAACAAAAGAGAGGCCTGCAGATCCATAGCTGTAACTCAAGGTGATTACATTATATGTAGGAAATTGTATGGCTTATAATGTTTTTGAAGTGAATTTTTTGATGAGTAGAATCTGTGCTGACAAATAACAATGGTAACATTTTATTTTTTTCAATTTTTTATTTTGGAAACAGTTTTGTAATGTTTCCAGCCTTAACAGCACTGACACTTTTTTTCGGAGGTTTTCAGAAATGCCTGTTGGTGTGTCATATGTCACGCGAGGCCACGGAATGAAACACGGATCCAGATATGCAGGGATGAAGGGGCTTTAATGTAACAGGCAGCCGGGGTAAACAGGTAAACAAAGACCCCGCCAAGACAGGAAAAGGGTATGCGACCGCCCTAGTGATCGCACGGGCTGTGCGAGGCCGTGAGCTTACGGCAACCAGGTATGCGGAGGTTCCTGGTTGACAGCCATACTTGTTGTCCTACCCGATAGGGGAACCCGGAACGTCGATGCTTGTCTGCTTGTGCCTTCGTCCGTTCGACCTGACGGTGTAATGCGCGTTGGATGGTCTGCCAGGCTTGCTTGCTGTCGTGGAACCAAGTCTCGACTTTGGGGACTGCCCTGTCAGGGGCGTCCCACGGGAACAAGGGAGGCTGGAACCCTAAAACACACTGAAAGGGGGTGAGGTTCGTCACGGGATGGATGTACTCTGCCCATACCAGAGAAGACTACCATTTGGTGGGATTTGTCCGGATTAGAAAGAAAAAGCCTTTGACACCTCTCGACTGGTGCGTTCAGCCAGCCCATTGGATTGAGGATGGTAAGCGGAGGTAAGACTCAGGGTTATGTTTAATTTGCGACAGACTTTTTTGAAAACCCGGGATGCAAACTGGGGTCCTCTGTCAGACACGATATCCTCTGGGATGCCTGTAAACCGAAAGAGCTCTTGAATGAGGACTTCAGACAGGTCCATTGCAGATGGTAGTTTCGGGAGGGCGACCAGGCGGTAGTGGTTGAAGAACCCACGCCGGACTAAGATTGGAGGACTTGTACCTGGTGCAGTCTGGACAGCTATCTACAAAGGCTTGTACGTCTTGACGCCAACCGGGCCACTTATAGCGACGGGAGACAAGGCGCTGGGTGGCGGAGGTCCCTGGATGTCCTGTTCCTGGCTGAGAGTGGATCCACCGTAATAACCCAGATCGATGAGATTGAGAGAGACGTACCTCAACCCCGGCGGGCAGCCCGCAGGGGCTGCGTGATTCTCATTCTCCGTCCGGATAGCTTCCTCCAACCCCCAGTTAATGGAGGAGACGAAACAGGAGGGATTGAGAATAGGATAGCTGCTTTCTTCGGTCTCAGGGGGATCGAACTGTCGGGACAAGGCATCTACTTTCATATTTTTCTTACCTGGGAGGTAGCTCACCCGGAAGGAGAAATGAGAAAATAGTTGCGCCCAGTGAGCCTGTTGTGCCGCTTGGCAGACTGGAGATATTCAAAGTTCCGAAGATCGGTTAGCACCGTGAAGAGGTGTCAAGCCCCTTATAATCAATGCTGCCACTCCTCCAGGGCCTGCTTGATGGAAAGGAGTTCTCGGTCACCCACCTCGTAATTAAGTTCTGTAGCTGTTAACTTGCGGGAGTAATAGGCACATGGGTGACGCCGTCCAGTTTCAGGGTTGCTCTGTATCAATATTGCCCCTACTCCTGCTTCCAAGGCATCTGGTTCAGGTCGTGGTTGCGTTAGAACCAGGGCGGTGCGGAAGGCCTGTTTCAGGCGAGCGAAAGCGCGGTCCTCCACA
>JAODKM010000088.1:11190895-11235369 GCA_026780845.1 Petrocephalus sullivani | reverse complement strand
GTAGAGATC
Source organism: Petrocephalus sullivani (assembly GCA_026780845.1). Taxonomy (NCBI): domain Eukaryota; kingdom Metazoa; phylum Chordata; class Actinopteri; order Osteoglossiformes; family Mormyridae; genus Petrocephalus; species Petrocephalus sullivani. Next base: position 11,235,360 of record JAODKM010000088.1, on the reverse strand, counting down.
TGGTGATTTGGGTCCAGTCTTGCCGGAGCCGGTGGACCTTTGCCTTAGGTCACTGAGAGGGTCAGTACGGGTTTGTCAGAGAGTCCTGGCAGGGCCTGCAAGGCCTGTGGCCTTACAATATTAATATTAATATTTTATATTAACTCTTGTTATTAAAAGCAAAAGTTTGCTGCCCTTCTTTTGAAAATGAATCTCAGAAGAGTTCTTGGAATCATTGACTGAGGTATCCCATTGGCCACCTCCTTTCTTCCAACCTTTACATTTTTCTAGGCATACGTTCACTATCCTGTTTTGGTTTGGTGGCTGTTTTCTCAGCATAGGATCTATTAGGAAATATGTGTATTGTATAAGTGTTGTTACCAATTTTGCCTTTATTTTAAAAATTGTATATTTGTCATTTCAGCTAATATGTAGTTATAGTCAGTGATATCTTTTGTGATAACTAATCCTGAAAAAAAATGTAAGAAAACCTGATTCCTAAACAATGGTAATATCTGGGGCATGGTTCCTCAGTTAATGTCCTAGGGGGCCTAAATCCAACACAGTCTGCAAATTCCCCTCGTCAAACGCACCTACTACGTCTGGTACTTAGCTGATTAAAATGTTTAAGCAAGGAAATCCGCAAACCGTGTTAGATTCTGGCCCTCCAGGATCGTAATTGGGAAGCCATGATCTAGGCAATTTTTCTCAAGCAATGATAGATTTCATTATCTTTTTAATTACTTAATTTTCCCATGAAGTTTTGTCAGCTACTCTTCAGTAGCAATATGAATTTAAAACAGATTCCAAGCCAGCACAGTAGGGGTTAGGGTAGTGACAATTCAACCCAAAGACACCCACTCATAAATCTTACAGAAAACTGAGATAGGAACTGGTTGGCTACATGAGAAATATACCATTTTGCGAAGGAGCTCATTCCTCATCTTTTTTTTTTGATCATCTTGAGAGTTTATCAGTGAATAGAAAGAAACCAAACGTGTATGTCGATGTTTAATTGGAAAGGCAGTGAGTCTGTGTTCTGGCAGCAGTTTTTAGTAGTGTGACCAATGAGCCATGTAATAATTTGCTTCACTGGGGACTGCTTGTAACTTGTTGGCTAACCCAACTAAAATATGGTTAGATGCAACAGGACAGGTATGTCATATTATTATAATAATATGACAAGGCAATTAGTTTCTTTTGGCCAGTAAAAGCATTCTGTCAAATGTTCCTGGAATATTATCCTAAGGCTGAATTGTAGATATGAGCTTTCCATTATGCACTAAGCCAACATCAATCCTCTTCCCGTGAATGTAAAAAAAAAAGTTTAAAAAAATCTACTGGTGATGAGTCAGGCTTTCTCAGGGGACAAGTGAGAATGTATTTATGTGGACCTACTGTTTAATATGAACAGTTTTCATGAGTTAGGAAAGGATGTAACTGCAATAGTAATTATAATTCACAGAAAACTAGGCTGAAATTCAGTGCTCAACATCTGTTTATGAATACTGTACATAACTAAAAACTTTTATTGGCTTATTCCATGATACTACTGTATTCTATCCTTGGTATGTTTAAATATGTGACTTCTGAAAAGTATGGTGTCGTTCTTTGAGTAACGTAACATCTCAACATCACCAAGTGTACCAGGGTCATGAGAGGCCGGCCTTCGCCAGCACTGGTTTAAATCTCCAGTCAGTAGTTTGAACAGCCCTGGAAGCTGTGCCATGATAAAGTTCATTTTTCATGCCTGTGGTCTTTCTTTCATGTGTAGAGATGAAATGCTTTAATCAAGGCCACATCAACTCAGGCTGTGCTGTCTGGTGTGTCACCACAGAGAGCAGCATCCCCCAGGACACACGTAATGAGTTCATAAAAAGAAGGAGGAACAGAATGAAGGAGAACAACCTTATATGTTCCAAGGCTTTTATGAGCAATATTGTTGCATATGGAGCATGATTAAAATTGAACATCTTTGCAGCAGAACTAAAAATGCCAAATTCCTGACTGTGTTATACTCATCATTACAATTTCATATTGCTACTTACAGAAAATGGGGAAAAAAACTGAAATTTTGGATAACAGGATTCATGTTCTTGATGTGGAAATTCAGTACAGTTCTTCAACCAACTCTGCATTCAAAAGATGATTTAATTATTCATCATGCTTAAACTGGCAGAAGGAACAGATAAGTTGTGGAAATACCTGCCATATATTGTTTCGCATGCACATTTTAGCCTTACACTAAGTTGCTGTAAATGCCATATTTCTGGTATCCTGCTCCTGTCGTACATTCATAATTTTAGGGAAAAAAAACTTCCCGACCTTTTACATAATAAAGAAAAACACGGATGTGATTAAAAATCACTTTCACATAAATATAGATTATTAATGACGCTTTATTGATCGCCTGCCCCATCATGCTCTCCATGACTCACAGACACATAGAAATGACAGCAAGGTTTTTCATCTCTGACTTACTCGTGTGAGAAAGAAGGGTCCCTGAACTAATTCCACAGTGGTCAATATTTTTATGATTAACCCCACAAACATGGCGATATAATTCTGTCATATTTGCATAAATGCATTTTATGTTTCAAAAGCACTAAAAATGTTTTTAATGTGCGGATTGATCTCTTACTTAAATGGATGTGACAAATCAGTGCCCAGGATGTGTATAAATAGAGCTATCAAAATGTCAGTATATTCCATACATCCATCTTCTAACTGCATACCCTGCTCAGGGTCACAGAGCATGTAAACATATTGCCATATGCAATTCATATTTCAACTCTGTCTGACCCCTTAAGAGTATATGTACTATGAGGTTTTCATTTTTTTCCACTACAAATTTGATTGCGTGCAATCAGCAGCAGCAACTGTTACAATGAAGGCCTCATAATACACTTACCAACGAAATGTTATTTCTATGGTGTCCTTCTCATGTGATAGATTGACAGAAAGTTTTAAAGATGTAGCAATGCAATCAATTTGTTATTTCATGGTAAAAAGCAAGATGTAGATATCTATCAGTCACTTCTTAAAATACATTTTACACACATTCCACACATACATACAAACACTACACAACATTTTATCACTATACACTTTTAAAAGAGCTGAACGATACAGCAAAATTGACTTTCTACATAGTCTTCCTGGTCAGCTGGTACTGTAATTTAATTTTGTATCCTGGAATCTAACCCAGGAAGCCCAAGGCAAAAGGCTAGGTAGAACACTGGGCAGGAGGCCAGTCCATCACATACAATTACATGACAATTTGCCTAAGTACTTGACCTTCACACAACACAGTGCTGAAACTCCACACACTCACACTCACTGTGCAGGGGTGGCAATGGGTGCTACCAACTGAGCCACCATGCCACCCTTTACCAAGACATTTGCTAACTTAGTTTAAATGGTAATAAATTAAACATTCAATCTGTATTACATTAAGAAGTAATAATAAAATAAAAGTAAAAAATTCTGTTCCATGCTCTGTTATTGTCTGTTAATTATTGGACCTTATAAATATTTACCAATATGGAATTCAGTTAATTCAACTAATTAAACTTCATAAGAGCAATGCAGAAAAAAAATCATAAACATTCTGGAATTAACTACTTTTCTGTATTGGTGAGTACAGTAAATATATAGAAATTATGGTAATCATAATTATTCTTCTCTCTATTTACCTCAGCTAAATGTGCTAAAGCAAAGCCAGAAACAATATAGCGTTAAACCATTCTTACTTTGATGTAACAACCAAAAAAAAAAATGTAGAAGATAATGGACCATTGGAATATGAACGATGAATCAATCATTGGGAAATCGTTTAGCATAAGTCTACCAGAACTGGAGAACAACAGCACTGAAGAGCTGAGCAGAACGTCTTTGAGGGGCCTTTGAAAACAGGAGCCTCACTGGTAGCTGAAATTAATAGTGGCTTCTTTTGTGTGGGAAAGTAATACACTGTTATGAAGGTCAAAATGGAAGAGAAGGAGACTTGGAAAGGTAAACTCAATTCTCCTTGAGAATTCTCGAGTCTCCCTGAGATAAGTGATAGGTCTTACTGGACAAAAAAATGTATTAATGTTTTCCATCATGGCAGGAGGCCCACTGCGAAATATGCCAAGCTACCTGCCCCCACCCCACATACACGCGCATCCTTTTTACTGAGGGGTGGACTCCCCAGTCGAGGTGAGACCCCTGAAACACATTAATTGACATGCAGTGGCCACAATATAATGGGCCCCCATCTCCTAAAATATATAAAAACATCACTATATAAACGCTAAAGCATTTGTGATAAGCAGTGTTGCTAGGAACCGATATCGATTCAGGATTGCTGATTCTCAGTCTACAAATTGAGATACAGGGCACCTAACCTTAGTACTATATACTATATACATCTTAAACCATTTATCTGATTTCTTAGGATGGCTGTCTCCTTTTTCAGAGCCAGTTTTAGCCTGGAGGGCAAGGGCTGGGATATATAAACGATATATCAACTTATTTAAATGATAAGAAAACTATTGATAAGGAACATTTTTTGATAGCACACATCAGCCAATCACATCACAGAGATGAATGCAATTCCAACTAGGGCTGGGTATTGGCACAGATGCTCCGATTCGATCCAATCTAATTCAATTCTGATTGTATGTAACTCCAATAGGAATGAGGTATGAAATACTTCATAGCAGCTTTCCATATCTGGAGAGATGTTTAAAAAGCTCTAAATGGAACACAGATCTACAAATTCTGAATTACTGGAAACAAATTGTGAAGCCCACTATAAAAATGTCCAAAGGCTTGTATATCAAAATCTTTTTATTCGGAGAACATATGGGTATAGCTCCTTTTAAACAAAACCTGCCTGTTTCTTTCAAAGCACAAAAAATGAATTTTGACTGAAAAGAATACCTGAAAATAAAAATGTACCAAAACATTAATTAGAATCTTTTTTGTTTGCAGAACATATGGGTGTTGTTTAGGGCTGGGAATCGGCCATGACCTAAAATTCAGTTTCAATTCACAAGTGTCTGACTGGATTGCACTAATGAGCATTCAAACCAGATCTGTTGCAAAAACAATCACAGGCACAGCTCTGTAGCGTTAACATCGCAAAGTATCGTAATCGTTTAGGTTACCATTAAATTACGAAAAAGAGATAATGAAATGAATACACCAAAATAAATTTGGCCACACTCTTCTCCCTGCCATTCTTGTACCCAGCCAGAAATAAATGATACCCACAGACCATTTGGTCACCTTCATTTATTTCAAATTTATTGCCCGGATTGGTGCCCACCTCCCTAGGGTCCTGAAGACCCTATTGTCCAGTTCATGTCCTGTGGTCCTGTCCTGCCTGTTTTTTCCTGGCCTTTATTTGTATTGTCCACCTTTAGAGGATTATCAGAGTATTTGTAACATCTGAAGAGCTTAGTTCAGATTCAGTAAGTGTCTGTAGATATTTAACAGAATACACAATAATGCATATTCTTCGAATAATTTCATTCAGTTTGATTACTCATTCAGCCAATGTTATATGAATTGTTGAATCTCAACTGATAGGGTGTTGAAATGTTACACACTCTGTGTAACCTGTGTAGGCAGACTATCCAAATATAGTGTTACTGATGTCATTATTATGGAGGTGTGCGTTTCACATTTATATAGGGTTGTCACTATTGATTATATCAATACTCGCGTAATCTACCGTTTAATCTGACGATTCATCAAGTAATTATTTATAATATAATATGATATAATACATTGCTCTTGGCGCAGGGCAGGAACCAACCAACTATCACAGAATCACACATATGATCCATTTAATGGATTTAAGTTGGACAGTGAAAGGAAAGTGGAGACTGTGTAAAAGCCACGCCCACACAGGGTGGATACACAGCTTCCCGCTGCACCACTGTGCCACCCTAACAGGCTTTAACGATGTGTAGCACCACACACTAAAAAACAGTCTTTGTTGGTATATAACTACCATTTAATAATAATAATAATAGATACTTCATTGATACCCACGGGGAAATTCTCTTCTCACCTCCCCCAACCTTGTTCTCCATGAGAGCAAGCCTGGCCATGAAGGGCAGCCTCCGTGTGCAGCGTCAAGGGCCGTGGTCAAGGGCCCACAGGCGTGCCAAGGCAACCTTCCAATCACAGGCGTAACCTGCTGAGCCACACTCTATATACTAAACTTAGCTATACTATATAGCTAAGTTTAAACTCTTAAAATGATGCAAAAATGTTAAACATCCTTCAGCCCTGCTCAAAACACACAACATCACTATTATGTGGTTAGTAGATACTGCATTAAGTAAGATTATGCGGCTAAATGACGGGGCTAACGTTTTAGCAGTGATTATTCATAGTAAGACATAGAAGAATCATAGAAAGTAAATTAAGCAAACTAATCAAGTAATTGTGACAGCTCTGCATTTGTATCTAAATTTGTGACTTTTCAGAAGTATGGATATGTGTGTGCACGTTTCACTTCTGACTGCTTATGTGTTTCATATGTAGTTATGTAACAAAGGTCTGAAATATTTCCTAAATACAATACAATAAAGCTGGACATGCTGTGAACTTATTTTGCCACTTTGAAGCACTGATAACCAGTAGATTATACAGAATGCAGGTGCTTAAAAATGCAGCAGTTAGGCTTTTACACTTTCAGTCTGAAGAAATATGGGACAAATAGCATCCTGTATTGGTTAAAAATGCAACACACTACGCTGCAATAAGCAAGAAGCAGTCTTTAATTTGGCTACCAAAGCTTCCCATTGTTATGTTACATGTTCATCTATTCCCCAAGAGCCAGCACTATCAAAATCTAAATCTAAATTTCTACATCTATCAACATATTATTATTATGTGAAGAATGATGCTTAAACCTGCCACAAATGCTTGTGTAATGCTAATAGTTTATGTGGGACCCTAGAAAAAAATTGAAGTCTAGCAATCTAGGGGAGGGGGTGACATTTTGTCAGGGATTCCATGCTCCTGAGTTTATGCAAGCAGGCCAACTTCCTCAAGACTCTCAGTTTCACTTTTGGTTTTCACAGCCATATCCATGCCATTTTCACCTTTGAAATGCAAACAGGAAATGAGGCAATTAAGTTCTTCATCAGCCACATTTTTGGTGTCTCGCCGACAGCTATCCTGTGGCATTGTACAGCAGTCATCATGCCGTTGTTCACATTGCATTTCTCATTTCTCTCTTGTCCATCTTATTGCTTGAAGTTTCACTCCTGTTCATTTGATGCATGAGCATGTTGTATAATAAGCCACTGAAGCTTGGAGGCTACTTCCTGATTTCCATACCTTTGTTTGAAAGGAGTGTGCCCCCCCACCCCCCTACACCCACTTAACTGCACACAGAATAGATAAGAGGTAGGCTAATGGATAGGATTTGGCTAATATTCACTGGATAGTATACCAACTAGTGACAGGGAGGCTCATAAAACTGTTGAAATGGGCTCCAGGCTTCTTCTGTGGAACTAATCCGCTCTTTTGCACCATCTGACTAATTAATTTTGGTCTGCCAGAAAAGTTATACTTGGATAAACTGTTTCCGCAACAGGGACATCTTAGGGGCTTGTAAAATAAGTTATTTTAATGTCTTCCTTGAAAGTATGTTTTTCGTGTTTGTGTTTTTAAAGGTTTTATGCTTCTTATTTATAATGTCTATCAATTCTTAACAGGATGTATTGAAATGAGACAATTGTTATTTTAATGGATTCACCTTTTTCTAATGGAAAATCAGATTGTTTTAAAGAAACAACGCTTTGATAAAGAATTTCTGAAATCTAAATGCAATGAAACTGACGCATTTTTATTACAACCAGTTTTATCACCGTTCTTTTTGCCAAATGTTCATCATTTAATGAATGAATGAATCACTGTGGCTGGAACCTATTAAACCTGCCTGTTTTCCTGGCTAAAAGCGCTTGTGAAAAAGAAGAGTAAAAACATTTTTTCTGATTTTGTTCTGTGTATTTATTTTTTTTTACCGAATGTTGCAGATTTCACAACACTGATGACAGATAAATGAAGCGAAACCTTCATGAACAAATTGCGTAAAATGTTACGGATACCTCGTGGAGGTCTGGATGTACCGTTGTGCAATGAGACAGAACTCGAGATGTTCTGATCAGTTGCCCTGGAGGGGCAGTTCATTGAAGGTGTTCACTTGAGAGGAATTTGTGGTGCAGGGAAACTGATGAGGGCTTCTTGAGTGCCATGCAACACCACAGAAGGCCAGAGTGCAGCTAGTGGACATCACAGCTAGCATCTCAGGATCTGGAACAACGAAAAAAGCTGTTGACGAGTTAGTTCCACCATCTCTGTGGTGTGAGCAGCCATTTCCTCTAGCTGCTCCCTCCCCCCGTTTTGGTATCGTACCTTTTTCTTTGCTCTTTCAGGCCCCCTAATCTTCCTCGGCTGGCCCCAATCAGTAGCTCACAGCCCTGCCTTGCTAGGGGCACGGCTCTATTTCCCCATTTTGCCTTAGTTTCCACAACAGTGGTGCTGAAATGTTGCCAGGTCGCAGCTGTCCATGGTGCTGACAGTTGAATATAGTTGACTGTCAGTTGGTCAGAATGGCATTCTTGCGAGACATCCAAGGCATGGCTGTGACGTTTTTTTCTTATTAATGAAAGAAATATATAACCCAGTGTCCTTGTGTCAAAAAAGAACCATTCCCTTTTATGTAATAATTGTTTACCCTATTTTTAGCAATATTACTACAGCCTAACACGTTCTGTTATTTGCGTTATTTATTCTTATAGCTATATGGATATCAGCCAGTCCTCTATAAAGAATGGCTTCCACTGAGTGACGTTTGAGAATTTCGTCATGACGTCTCAAATTGTGGATCTTGATTCAGCTAGTTTAAAACTGGCTTTTGCTTTTGCTGTTTTACTATTCAGTGCTATGCTTAGACTTCGGACTGGAGTCTTTGCTCACTTCTCGTCTCGCGCCTGTGCATTGATTGTATTGCGGTGTACCTGATTGTACCGTGTAGCTCCTTTTGCCATTTTGTCTCTCAGTTTTGTCTTTGATTGCTCGGTTTTGGATTCGGACTGCTGGACTACGATTTTGCCTGCTCCCTTGGCCGATGTGTTGAGTGTGGTTGCACTCTTTTGTTTGGGGGGGGGGGGGTTGGTTTTGTTCTGTCGTTAGTCAGGAAGTTAGGGAAGAATTGTCTTTTGTTTCACTTTGTCTTAGCTAGGAAAGTGAACACCCTGTTGGTCTGTCAGCTGGGGGGTTTTTGGTTTTTATTTTGGCTGTAGGTCACTCTCAAATTTTGCACCAAGGATACTGTACTGTAGCATTCCACTGTCCTGTTAAGAGCCCTTAATAATCACTGCCTGTCATCTCCCGCCTGTCTTGTCCATTCGTTTTGCTACTTTTTGTTTGTTACGGCCTCCCCCCCCAGACGGGATCATAGCAAGCGTTAAATTCAGTCATGTATACTGTCCCTTTAAAAGCGCTCCAAGCCTTTACGCAGTGATGCGGGTTTTGGGGTTTATGGGTGACGGCATGGCTGCACAATGTGGTTCTGGCAGGTACATATGGGTCATCTGGGCCATACCAGTAATTGTAATTTGTAATTATGGGACTGATGCACCTGTGAATTTTGAGTTTGTATCTTCTTTATTTCAGAATGGTTTGGATTTTGTTTGCTTAGTTGGCATTCAGATGCTAGCACAAAACACTTGTACATTTTGTATATGCAAATTAGAAAAATGCTGTTCTTTTTAATCAGGGACTGGAATTAATCAGCCTACAGTATAAACTGTTCAGGGATCCCGGGTGAAGATGTAACTTTCTTTTCTTTTCTTTTCTTTTCTTTGAAGTCTGTTTGAAATGTTTTGAGTATGAGTATTTGAGTATTTTTTTGTAATGCTGTGTGGTTTTGTTTGCAATAGCGAACCACAGTCGTATTTATTGTCGTATTTATTTTCCCATTTTGTTTGATTTAGTGTATGTAACTAGAGGGAGCTAAATATATTTTAATTTCGGTGACAAAAGGTTTTTCTTTAACCAGCTCTTGCTCTAAGTTTCATAGAGGACGGAAAACTTGTTTTTTTTTTGTGAAATTTCTCAGAGTAAAGAACCCCAAACAAAGTAATTGTGTCATGAGTGTTATTGACAATCCCTGGTCACATGAAAGTATTCAAACAATTCACCTAAATCCATGTTATTGCAAATTAGTATTGATTATAAACATATTCAAACAATTCACACAAATCCATGTATTTGGATTGGATTAATGGAGGTGTTGTACCTTGCCAATCCAACCCTCTCGTTACGTCCGTAAGCGAGGCCCAAATGAGCCACATCTGTTCATTGGTTATTTTATCTCATGTTCCTACCCTTGTGTTAATCACGCCAGCTGCCTCTTGTTTGCTCCCTCGTCAGTCTTGTGTGAGGGCTTCCTAGTGCTGTGTTCTCTAGTCCTGTCATTATCATCATACCCTTGTTCTGCCTGTGCCCTGTCTTCCTACATTTCCCTCATTTTGATTATCCAAGATCTTATTTGTTTGTAGTTGCGGTTCTTCTTTGAGATTAATAAAGCCCCATTCGTTTTGTGATCTTGCCTGCTCCCGTGTCCTTTGTCCCTGCCTCGTGACAGGAGGGAAGGGTACCACCATTTTTCACAGAAATTTACATTCTTGATTACCTTCTACATCAAATCAATGAAAGAAGCACTGAATTTTGATGCTGTTGATTTCCTCTAACTCCCTCACTGCCGCACTGCAACGCACAGCCGAACAAATTTGATGTTAAAAAATGTGCAAAAATAATGAAAATCAGACTGGGTCACTACTTCAGTGCACTGTGATTTGCATGGTGCCACAGAATTTTTCAGATGAATGAAATGTCAGTCTTTTCAGACAGAGTGAATCTATCATGTATACTGAGCCCTCAGCATAAAACCGAATAGAGTTTCAATACTATTCAATATGTACGTATCAATCTGTAAGCAGATCAACCTGTCATTTTCATCGCTATGCTTCTCAAAGTGGTATACCTTTTGCGGTTAAGGAACTCTGTTGCAGAGATTTGTTGTTTCGTACTTTAGAAAAGAACATGTTATTTTTAAGTAACAAATGGTGGTCTGGCAGCATATCATTTAACACACATAGAAAATATGAATGCTTTTCGCTATAAATTATAAGTGTAAAAGTAATAAGAAATACTGACAACTGAGTGATTGAGAAATTACTTTTAACTGATCAAGTAAAAAGATTAGGGTCTGCACAGTAAATATTTTCTCAGAAACTGAGAAGCTGTTTTCTAACTGTCATTCCATATTGGGTTCTCTAGTTGCTTTGGAATTACGTAGACCATATGGTTAATATTTCTAGGATGATAAACCTACAGTTTTACTCCACAGGATTACATACAGGATTCTTTGTTTACGTTTTTAATTTAATTATTTATAGAGGGTTTAAGGTATTAAGGGTATTAGAGTTATAGAGAATTTTGATGCATGTTCATGTCTCTTGTTTAAATATCTCTCATAAAGGATTTTTTTATTATTATTTTACTTGGGGCTTCCTCAAGTAGCAGAGGCTAATCAAAAATTTAAATACCTTGTGGCGTATCACATTGTTTCACAAAAAAAAACAAGAAAAGTTCTTTTTTTCACGGTTGGAAATTTTAGACCAAAGACAGCTGAATGGGACATGCTTGTGTATACAGCAAAACTTCTTTGAATTGCATTGAGGGTCATATGGGTTGTATTTCATTCATTTTATGGTGTTAGACGCACACTGGTTTTCTTTGGTGTACTGACACTAGGAGATCCGTACCATGCTGGAGCATGTTTGGCCCCCAAAGTCCAGTTAGTTTAACTAGTGTGATCACGCTGTAGACATGACATCAATGATGTGACTGGCACATGGATGTGCACATGTTAATTACACATGAAGTGGGCACGGAAGGAATGGATCGGATAGGCAGTACAGATTGGGTAGCAACAAATACTTAACAACCTATGTGGCAAAGGGATCATTCTGGTCTACGGCAGGGGTGCAGTGTCTGCTGGCAATTTGGCCTGACGAGAGTACCCAGGAATAATTGTAAGCAACGCACAAAAACTGCAACATATTTTGTAAAATACAGGACTATCTTTCTAAAAATCTTCATGATTAAATGAAAATCACTGAATACTGCACTGAATACTTGATAAATCTATAAGAGGGCTGCGTGTCATTGCACCCAAAAAGACTTCAAATAAGCCTCAAAATAAGGACTACATTGTATAATATAGCATTGTGCAATAGTGCAAAAAGGCGAAGTGTGAGTATGCCCTTAGACTCCATTAGGAGATTAAACTGGTCACTGTCAGGTGAGGTTGATGATTCCCAATACAAGGGTCAAAATAAATAAATATATATTTAAATATATATTAGAGCGCCATCTCCCTAGGAGTTTGATTACTGTCTTTGGCATGGCAGCAGTCAGACTCGGAGATTTTCCTGATTTAAACCCGATAGCATAAGCCGAAATGTGGATGATGACTTGTAAAATATAATGCTTCTGAAATGACTTGCCTTTGATTATGTGGTTGTATTCAGGGAGTAGCCAGGGATCACACACTTGTTAGGGAGTACAGGAATTGCCTGATTTGAGAATTCTGTGAGAGAGTATGCATAGGGTGACACTCAAATGGATTCAAATATATTCTTGTGCTGCAAATTCAAATTGCGAAGAAAATGGAAAAATGCTGCCTTCTATGGTGCAATAGACGTGTAAGGATAGGAGCATGAGAGCTATTTGACCTGTAAATGATCAGGATTGTTAGTACATTAGTTAGTACATCACTTTTTTTTCTTGTTTAAATTAAAATGATCTGAATTTGCGTTCATTGGTTTTTGCCATAACATGCTTTGAAAAACAGCCCTTTTCCTTCTTAGATGGCGATGTTGAATTTGTAAATTGCTACCCATAGACAATATTATTTTCTTTTGACAAGATCTTGGGAGAAAGCTTTACTACTGTGTTTGCAGTCGGGTAATAAAACAGATTTTCTTTCCATTTGCAGCAATATTCACCGTATTAAAACATTCACTTTTATTAAATTTTCACTTTTCTAGTCATCCAGATATCAGTACATGACCCTGTTAAGCTCTGGTAAGATGTACAGAGTGAAGAACCACATCAAATATGGTGGCATCAACAGAACTTCTGCGGGACAAAGCTATGCAGATCTGTGCTAACCCAAAATATGTAGCTTTTGTACGCTGTTGCATACAATTAAAATGTTTTGTTTCGTAGCTAAAGGAATGTCTTAAAATCCATCTGGTGAAACTTTGCTGCAAACTTCACATATTAGAAAAAACAAGTCAACTCACATGGACTATCTGTAGAAAATTCATTCCTTTACTTCTTAAGTACTGTACAGCATAAAATATTGAGGCAAATGTTTCGGAACAGTCCTGCCAATGATTTTCTCCTATAATTTCAGCAAGGAGAACAGGACATTGTAAGGAGTGATAGGTGACTCCACCTCTGGAAGATAACAACCTTGCATCTTCCCAGGAGGAGAAAAGCCAATAAATTGAAATTTGCACACAGCCACCATGCATTAAAAGTGTGAGGAATAAATCAAAATAGCTCTTGGGTTGGGAAATTGGAAAAGGAATGAAGACCTAGTCGATTTCCTACATGCTGGCTGTTTCATTAAAGCACCGTCAACCAGGGTCACATGGAGAAATGTGTAGTCCAGCACAGTCACAATGCTACTCTCTTCGCTGAACACAAGCTAAAACATCTGTTATTGATTTCATTGTATTGGTGTATATGTGTGTTTGGGTGTTTGTCCGCCTTGTGTATGTGTTTGTACTTGGTAAACCACACACCCAGTATTTTAGTTTAAAAAGCACCCTGATTTTGTAGAAATACGTGGTTTACTTGAATGTGGTTGAATGTTTTTTGGCATCTTGTGGTTACTCTTCCCACTCACCCTTAATTTGTATGCAGTATAAGAAGCATTATTGCATTAGAACACCCAAAACTGCTTTAATATTTCATGCAGCCCCGGGCATACGATTCACACTGCAGTAGCACAGTTGCTGTGCTGCAGGTTTGGTTAACAAGGCTCACATTACACTTCACATTTGACACCACATCTTACCACAGAAACACATTTACTCTAATGATTGTTCAGTTTCTAATTACAAATGAGCAGTGAACATATTCACTGTATGTTAATATGACAACAACCCATCTATATTTTATGATTCTATTATAATTGTTCCATAAAATATTGTTAGAAATTGCATAATACACATGCAAATACACACATACAGTACACCATTAAAGACATTTAAATCAAACACTGACATCCTTTTTGCTGGATTAAAGGACAGTCCAAGGTAAAAAATGAAATATATTACTGTAGCCATGGAAACCAATAAAAATGTCTTGGAAAAATTTCTTCAGTGATTGTAATTTTTAGAAAAGTACTCTAAACTTATCATAATAACAAGTACTGAGATTGTCAGGGTTATACAGTCAATCTGCATCATACACTCCAGGAGAAATGTATTATTCTGAGGCATATGTTTGAGACCAAACAAATAGGTATAGGACATACATCATTTTCATTTACGTGCAGGATCACATTGTACTATAGATTAAAAATATTTCAAATTAAATTCTGTATTGGTACAGTACCTGAAAATGATGCTGGGAAAGTTTAATGGGGCCAGGCCAGGACTAGACTGGTCGTCTGGCACAGCAGGCATATTGTCGGTGGGTCAATGGGTATGAGGGCATGTGGGCTGTCAAAACTGATTGTGGGGTACCACCGCCCCCCTTCCTGTGCTCAGAAAAATTAATTTAGGGGCCATGAGGAACCTCAAAATCCTGGGCTAAATTTTAATACCAGTCCAGTCCAGGGTTAGCCTGACTGATGAATGGACAGAAATACACTACCTCGATCAATGATATATTCAACTGCAGTGTTGAATAGCAAATATTTTCAATTTCAATTACAATTGTTTGTACATGATTAAGGTTTATAAGTGAACTCCAAGAAGGGAGTGTATGCTTTCATTCTTGAAATGAAAAAACAAAGCGGTCTCTTAAAAACAATTTACTGCAACAGATATTTGTTCCTGTGGTTAGCTGACTGAAAACCCTACTGGATGGTCAAGAAACATGAACCCCCATGCCTGCGTGGAAAAAAAAAATACTAGCCATTGCTAACTTAATCCGAATGAACAGGCATGAATAATTAAAGTAAAATACACAACTACAATGCAGACTGTGCCATTAACTAATGTAGCTAGCTAGCAAGTTATCCATTCCCTTCAATAAGCTATCATAATTTTGTGTAAGTGACACTGTTGCCAGTAATTCATTTTAATATTGTGAATGTCATGACATAACATAAACACTTGATTTCTTGCATATTTAACAGTTATAATGTAGTACTCTACACAAATTGCATCAAAGTATGACTCTCATTTGCATCATTTATCATTATACCTATCTCCATAACTGAACCATATGAAATTTTAGAATATTGCGATAAATACCCATATTTCAAAAATATTGCAATATTGTTTTTGGGGCATCTCACCCAGCCTTAGTGAAATCCATTCCCTGGAACTAACAGTGAGGCAGCCAGAGAAAAAGCATTTCAAATGTTTCAAGTGTGTCAAGCGTTAAAAGAGTTTATTTTCGTATGATTAATTTATTCATAGTTTATTGATGTTGTCCCTTTTTTCATGTCCTGTAATTGTCATGTTCTGTAACAGCAAAGGAATCTATGTATTTTGAAGCAATTAATCAATTAATGCATTTTGTACGGAAGCAATGGGAAAGGATTCACAGTTTGGCCCACGTACACGGTGTTACGGCAGCTGTGTTCTGAGAAAGTGACTTCATTGTTACGGATTGTATCTCAGGAACCGAAAAAAACTGTCCATTGCATATGATGCGACAGTGACTGGTATCCTGCAAGATTTTCTTTTTTTGTAGTAATCAGGTAAGTTAAAGCTGTAATTATTTCCAGATTATAAATGCAGCGAGAATGTTCAATGAGTAGAAGGCATGGGAGATGGTTGGTGCATGAAAAATACCCCTGGAGCTGTGAGATTTATTTTAGGAAATGGGGAAAATGTGCAGGATAAAGGTTATGAAGGGGCTATGGTGGCTGACTCAGGGACAATGTGGTTCTTCCATCTAGTAGGTGGGCAGAGGTTCTTCAGTGTTGGCGTGTGGCACGGGAGGCAGCAGTCCCCTCCGGCCAGCCGTCCTCCTGGATGCTTAGCTGCAGGGGAAGAGATGGCATAAGCTACAAGCTTACTCTCCACTTGGACTTTAAGCTGCACAGGGGGAGACAGGCCTAGTTGGCACAGTTAGCGGCTGCCTTTCAGGTCCTGTCAGCATTCCTCATAGGTGGGTTCTGGGTCGACCGTGAGGAACCGGTTGCTGTTGCCTGTCCGCATGGTGCTGATCGGTGCTTGCTGGTGCACAGAGAATTCCCAGAGGGTTGTTTGATCACAAGTGGTATAAAATATGCTTCGTCGAGTGAAATTTCCATTTCAAGTCAGCTGAATGTTTAATTTAAAAAACCACTATGTTGAGACATTCTGTGCATTCAAATGCATTGTATTGTGGAAGTATCTGAAACAAATACCATTATAAAACATCAATACCATAACAATGAATGAGGAACTGTTGCATAAGAGTATTCCATATTTTTGCAAGCAGAAGCAGAGAATATAAAAAAAAACGAAGAAGACAAACCATCCAGCTCCAAGATCAAAGCTGAATTAACAGGGCAGCCTTTCATCTACAATAGTCCAGGATCTTAAATGGAGGTCGACATTCTAAACTGCTGTCCTCACTGCCATAGAAGCAGATCAAATGTGTCTTCTTTTTCCTTTGCTGGAGAAGTTCTTTGCCAAGTTTCACTTGCAAATAACTTTTCCAAACCATGACACTCCTTATATAGAAAAAAAGCTATAAAAAAGAACCCTATGACCCTGCCCAGTATAAATGGTCGGAAGATGGATGGCTGGATGGATGGATAAAAAAGAGAAATGTTTCCACAGTACCAAAATTCTAGCTCCACACTTTTTGGGGCCAGATAGTTTCCTTGCATATAGGTCTTAATTTCCTCATGTTTGGGTCAATCCATCCATCCATTGATCTTCCAACCACTTATCTTGGTCAGGGTCGTGGGCTGTTTGGGTAGATATTATTCTTAATTTAAAGAACCCCCATAATTGATGAAAATTATCTATAAAAAGGGAGAAGTTTCAAGGATTAAGTGCCATATTAAGATTCTATTAAAAAGAAAAATGTCTTTCCTTGCAATTACCGCCACCTTTCTGATGAGTCACATTCATGTATGATCTGCTCTGTCTGGCATATGCATTTTATTGTAGTCCTTTGGCAACTCACTGTCTGTTTTGTGCTTTGTCCTTTTATTGTTTTTCAGTGCAGAAGACAAAACAGCTGTCTTTTGTTTTGGTTCCTCCCGGCTGCTTTCACTAAGTCACTACCCATTTCCTCATAAAGTCGTAATAGTGATATTTGTAAGTGATTGATTTGAATGTTGTAACTATAACCAATCCATCCATCCATCTACTTCCCACTACTGCAATAGGTTAGGGAGTAATTAACTCATATTTAATGCTAAATTTTCTGTGAGTATGAATATGTTTCCATTCTATACCATTTTTACTTGCATGTGCCATTTATGTTATAGTGATCTGGTTCCCCTGTAGTTATTTCTTCTGTAGTTCCCCAAATAAAAGCTATTTGTTGTGAATACCATCACATAATGTGGCTATTTTTACCGTAACTATTGCACACCTTCTTTTTTTACTTCATCTTAGGTAAAAATCCACATGTACCAAAACTCTATATTACACATGACTGCTGTCACAACACTACTAAAATATCCTGAACATTTTCAATTCACTTGGAAAAAAATGGACCAAAGACAATTGTATCATTCACACCATTTGTTTATTTTTGAAAGTATTGTGGCAAAATGTTTTTTATTGAGCAGTCTGTATGTTGCTATTGTGAAAAATAGTGTGGAAAAAATTGAGTCTGACAAAGAGCAAAGAGTGGATCAAATAAGGTTGAGCCTATCACAGTATAGGATGGGGGTTATCATAAAGGCACACAAGAAAGCTGGGAGACTTTCCTTTGTCGACTGATTTGATTTAAATACTGCTTACATTGCCACTGCTGTATCTTGTTATTTTGATTTTGTTGTATCATTTGCCTTAACTGGTTTAAGAAGCTTAAAGTAATTAAAAATTGTCCACGCCTTGTTGAGTGTCTCAGTAGCTAGCACTGTGTTTCTGGGGGTTTCCGCTTGGATCGAAAAAACATACGATTACCTGATTTGGTATCGCCAAATTGCCCAGTTAGTCTCCGTTATGAGCTTGCATCCCTTCCAGGGTGTTCTTGCACTGCGAGATTCCTGGGACAGGCTCCAGGCTCACTGTGACCCTGTACTGGAAGTGTGGTTATGTAACACAACTGGGAAAACCTTTATGCTATTTCAGTATATGATTACTGACTTATTCCCAGAAACACTTCAAATGGTGGTTTTGATGATCAGTAGCAGTTACACCATAAGGATATAGTTGTGTTTCCATAAGGATGAATGAATGAATAAATGAATGTGTAGAATGATGTTTTTTTTTTTTTGCTGGTTATCTTTAATTTAAATTTAAATAAATAAATAAATTTAACTTTATTTTGTGCAATGTTACTTCAGTAACTAATGGTTTCATTATGCATTCTGGTGTCTATTGTCTGTTTTTCATGTCTCCAGTATACAGTTTACACCCGGACTTAATCTAATTAAATGCAAACTTGATTGGCTGTTTTTTTACTCAGTAAGATAGAAAGAATAATGGTCCATTCCAGATATGTATAATTCCAGTTCTAACAATTCACAATCCCCAAGTCATTAGGGGGTTACACCATCAACTAAATAATGACTGGCTTGATCCTCCGAGGGAAGGAAAATACCTTTGTAGACAGAAGCCTTCATGTTCCAAAAAAAAAAACACACTTAAAAACTTCTAAATATTGAAAGACAATTCTGAATTCTCTCTGTAAGACACTATGCCCATTAATCAGTAATTCAACTCACAAGCTTATTAATACCCCATTGATGATTAAAGGCACCATTCTGTGAAGTTTAAAATGGATCTCTTGACAGGCAAATTGTTTGGCTACTGCAGCATGTAGGATTTATGAAGGCTGTTAATGCAAACAAGTGATTGGAATTCTTTTATGACAAACACCTCATTGATGTTACTGTTAAAAAGAAAAAAGTAATGACATCGGATATCATGGAACAGTGTGATGTGTTCGCAATATGCTAATTTTGATTTAAATTATTTTCATTTCCTCTCCCAGATGCATGGGCCAGAGACATGAAGTGTACATGGAATGTGAAAATTTCTCAGAAATAAACTGAATCACATGTATCATCTCTAGAGGGTCTCAGCTTTGGCACTTTAGTCCTGCCTTTATTGTGTTTGGGGGTGGGGGGGTAGTATTTACAATACTGTGAAGACCAAATGTCCCCAGGAGGTGGCAAAAAGTGATACGTTTTAATTTGTGGGGGCATTTTTCAGGTCTACACAAAAATCTATAAATGTTATCTAATTGTATTCAGTTTTTGTTTGGTTAATTGAAGTTAAGGTTAGGGATGGGTACATGTTAAGGTTGTCATGTTGGGATCAGGGCTTTTCTCATAGAAATGAATGGAGAGTTGCCACAATGATAGGAATACAAATGTTTGTGTGTGGAGTTTGCATATACTCACATGTAGCTTTCAACCAGAGGTTTTAAAAAAATGCAGTTAGCGACATTACCCATAATGCACATGTGTATTTGCATTGGTATGGCCTAACTTCCAATTTAGGCCATTCTCCTGCCCTTTTCCCTGTCGATACCCTCTAGGCCTTCCCTGTGGCCCTGCTTTACATAATGGACAAATTCAATGTTCATGTTACTATGTTAATGACTTCCAAACTTATCAATTTATAATTATAAATTTAAGTACAAATATAGCACATGTCATTTTTTATTATATATAAAGCAGAAGCTGTTGATTTTAAACTTGATCCTGACCTTTTTCATGACATCTCCACCAATGGAGATCAGTGTAAGGAGACTTCTGCTTCTAGAAGTTAATGATCAGATTGTTTTCCTGGCAACACTCTGCGAGGAGCACAGCCTCCCCCCTGTAGGCGGTCATTGTCATTGTTGATTACACCTATGATGGTGGTGTCATCAGCAGAATCGATCGTGGTGTTGGAGCTGTGTCTCCCCATGCAGTCATGAGTGAATTGCAAGTGAAGCAGGGGACTCGGCACACTTCCCCATGGGGTGCCTGTCTCGAAGATTATTGTGGAGGAAGTGTTTCTGCCAATCCACACTCACTGGAGTTCGGTAGATGAGGAAGTCCAGAATCCGATTCCAGTGGGACGTATGGATTCTCAGGTCTACGAGCTTGCTGATGAGTCTGGGTGGGATTACAATATTAAATGCTGAGCTGAAGTCTATGAGCAGTAAACTAGCATAGTAATTTTTTTCCGTGAGGTCCAGGGTGGTGTAGCACATCTTCTGTGGATCTATTCTTATGGTACCGAAAATGTAAAGGGTTCTGATTGCCAAGTTGTACAACCCATCAGAAGGGCTGTAAAAATAAGGTATGAGTGAAAATGGAACGGAGGACGAAACAGAAGACAAGACAGGCAGAAGGTAAAAGAAAGTGATTATTTGGGTAATAGTGACAGGGCCCAGAAAATGGACAATGATATACCAGTGGTGGACTTCAGAAGTAACCCACAGCCAAAATAGCAAACAAAACCAAGACGAATTGTGACAATGACCCCCCATCTGGCTCCCTTAATCGAACAAAAAGGTCAAATTGAAGCAGATGTTGAAAAGCATTGAGTTGGGAGTAGACTTCTTACTTTCTTCTTATTCATTATTATAGTAGTATTGGGACATGGTCTGGACCCTTTTCCAGGTGGCATAGGATACAAGGCAGGAGTACAACCTGGATGGGATGCCAGATGTGAAGCAATAATGCCATCCACAGAGCCATCATGCCAGGGCTTGCCATTGAACATCCATGACAAGTATACCTGGTGGGAGAGGGCAAAGCAATCAGCACTGATGTTAAAGATGAAGGCACGTACTGTACAGGGAATATGTGCACCGATTCTCTCATGCCATTTAAAGCAGTGGTTTTCCACACAGGCACTAACTGCACTCTCTGGATGTTGGCTTTCATTCCAGCTGAGCTTTTAATCAACTGTCCATAAATAATCATATGATTGGATGAATTACATAATTTAAATCATGGTAAACTTAGGGTCATTATATATGTACTGTATATGTATATGTCTATGTATATCCCATGCAGGGAGTTCCATTGCCAAATAACTTAAGCTTCAGGTTCAATGCAATTATGTACTGAATGCATAATATAGAAGATATTAATAATACAAGTAACAGTGGGTAAGTAGAACATTTTAATGAATACAGAAATAAAATGGTATATAAATCGGTCTCTAATGCATATACGTTATAAACATGACATAAGAAATCATCTGTGTTATAGAATTGGACACCTTTCGGAAGTGTCATGAAAAAAAACTGAATACATTTATTTGAGATGTCTTCATTATTTATTATTCTCATACGAGTCTTGGTGTAACTTTTAAAGCAGGGTCTGACGTATTGGGCCTTAATTTATCTGTTTCGCTGTTGCAGTTGCTTCCCTTAGGGTGTGGACTGTTCTCCTTAGCATCTCTTTTTACTTGTATTTCGGCTTCAAACCCCTGTGTAATAAGAAAGCCTATTTCATTTGCCTACTCGCTTCTCCTTTGCCATGGTATAATATATTTGTACAGAGCTATTAATTTTTTTCTTTTCTGATTTGTGTCTACTGCTATTGATGCAGTATGAATAAACTTAATGGGGGTAGGCTTGGGTACCTCAGCCAGAACTCTCCATACAATGGAAGCATTTTATTATTAAATTTCATTAATGGCTATAGAATATATAGCCCCAAGCTTACTGCCGTCCACTCACTCAGACTTCGGAGCCTCTTTCGTTTGCCGTATTGGAAGTCACTCCATATTCATTTGATTGTAAGGTTTGTTCCAGGTGAGATACAGAAAATCAGACTGTGTAACTTTGTGGAAGGAACAGGGATTTCAATTGGGAATGGGAGTTTAGAATGGTTTAAGAATATCAACTTATCAACTTTGCCCGGGGGGGAAGGAGGTGAAAATATGTCAGCGCAAGCATAAGAGAAAAACATAAAAGGTGTGCCTGGTCATGTAGGGGCTGGAGCAGTGGCCATTGAGGTATGGATCCATTTCCTATCAGGAGAATAAAGAAACACAGCATCAAATAAAGTATTCCCTCATCTTCAGCTCAACACCAGAGGATTCAGCTTCTCTAAAAATCCTTGTAAGATGTAAAATTGATCGTGGCCGGAAGAGAAAAAGCTGAAAATTATCATAAATGGTTCAATATCCAGGGGCTCCTGAAGTTTCTTGTCTATGGACATCAGAATATTTTTAAAACAATGTAATTTATCAATAAGTAAGTAAGTAAAATTGCTTTTGGAGTATTGCATGAACTTTTTTTCCTTTTAGTTATTTCATCATTCTGAGACTTATGCCGTGTATTTTTTACTTAAGACATTATATAAGGGTCAAATAAACACACAGACCACACTAATACAAATAACAGCCACATGGGAGAACTGCTGAAACTGATAGAGCTACTGGAATTCCTCCTTGAACAGCTTATCAGATGATGAGAGAAGATTCCATATCACCTGACAGAAAATCAACTGTAACCCAAGGAGAAAAGTTGCTTCAAACAGCTAATCTTTCCTCTGATTACCTGGATCAACCACTCCTCTTTTTTCATCTCACCTAATGTTAACCTTTTCTCTCTCTTTTTTGGTAAAGCATTATTTACCCCGGTGCAGGTTAAATCTGAACTTGTTTTTTAACAGAAATGCAAGAAAAAGACAGCAACTATTTGGACCTGGTTGTCTCTCTTGTATGAAACCATTGCTGCTTCTCTCATAACTCCTGCTTTCTTTTTTTATGACATTTAAGAAAGGTCACTTACTTCTTCCACTAGGTTAAATAAGTATATCATTAGAGCAAAAAGGTTAACCTCGATAGATATGCTCCTCCTGTCCATACACAGAGGTGAATAAAAGAATTGTTCATAAAATTATGTGTCATTTTGGACAACTTCATCATGGAAATCCAGGGGTGGCCATCGCTACCTTAAAATTGAACTTCAGGTATGTGGAAAACATCCATCCATCCGTTTTCTGCCATCCTGTTCAGGGTCGTGGAGGGTCCAGAGCCTATCCCGGAGGCTACGGGCACAAGGCAAGGAGTACCATGGCATGGGGCACTAACCCATTGCAGGACACACACACACACACACACACACACCATTCACTCGCACATTTGGAATACAAAATACATATTTCTTATGTTCTGTAAATCTATGCAAAAAAACAACCAGTAATGTACTTTTAAAATATTAATTAAGCTTAGTCTTAGAGTTTGACTCTGCTAAATTGTCTTTTGCTCCAAACAGTATTTATTTTTTAAATGAAATTAATTTAATTTTATGCATTGCCAGTATCAGTTGGTTAATTTAATGTGTTGGAAAAGGGTGTGAATTTGCTTGATTTCACAATGTTTTACTTCAATTAACTATAAGTAAGTAAGATCTGCATTTTCTCTGAAGAATGGACTTGGAATACAGCTGTCACTGTCTTTCATTTAGGTGCCACTCTAAGAAAAAGTAAAAAAAAAATAATGTATATATTTTTGGAACTAAACAAACAGGTTATTCCTTCCATGCACATGGGTCATCAACTCCCGTATAAGCAAAGCACCAGAGAGCAGGTCTGTCTTAAAACTTGTAAAAAGTGCTTTTAGGTCGATAACACTGGAATGACAACATAGCTGCATTTTCCCAAACTTAAGGTCAGTTTTGAAAGATCAGCATTGTGTTTGAAGCTGAGAACAGATTTTCAGTTTCTTCCGATTAAAATAACACAGACTCTCGGTGAACTGAGAGTCTCCCTAGGTTAAAGGCATTAACAACACAATGATTCCCCACTGTAAATGAATACATACATTTAGATTCATGCCAATATATATCCTTCACATTGCTGATTTTTCATACTCTGCATTTCATTGGTTTTGTATGTTAATGTATTCTGTAATTCCTGAAAAAGGTGATTGACTGGCCGAGGCCCCAGAAAATCTATCCATATCTCTGATGACAGACCCAAAATCACACGAATCGTAGTGTCATATAGGGACGTTTCAGTTATTTATGGACATTCTTTAAAGGGGGACTAGTGAGCATGGTGTTACAGAAACCAAAATTGCCCATACGTGTGCAAGTGTGAGTGAGTGGTGGGTGTGCGTGTGCCCCTGCAATGGGTTGGCACCTCATCCTGGGTTGTTCCCTGCCTTGTGCCCATAGCTTCTGGGACAGACTCCGGACCCCCTGCAACCCTGAACAGGATATTCAGGAATGGTTGGATGGATGGGTGGGCGATTTTACAGTATATGTGAATTACATACATTAGGTAAAAACAGACTTTTTCATGTATACACAAGGGGAAAATTATAACAACATATTTATAAATAGTATGACACCAACAGTGGCAGGAGACATCAGGTCACAATTCAAGCCCATATGCATGAGTGTCTACATCTACATTTGGTGGGGGTTATTCAGTAATTTATAAAGATGTAATTTCCCCTAAAATCATGTCAATGAGCAATGCTTTTCCGTAATGCCTCAGCACGTTCCCTAAAATCCCTGTTCAGTCAGTTACAGCATTTATATGTTCATATAATTGATGCCCTTACACCATGGCAGTAATCTCTTTCTTTTCCAGAGGGAAGGACTTTCATTTTAAACGCTATTTCTCTGAACTGTTATATATCGTATTGGTACAATGCTTACCACAAATCAAGAAAAATTACAACGGCCATGTACTGGAAAGGTGATACGGCAAAAATATTGGCTGGATGGATAAATAAGGTCATTCAAACTGGTATTTTTTAATTCCCTGCATGAGATAAGTGGTTGACAAGTGGTGGTGGATGTTAAATAATAAAAATGTTATTAGGATATTACTCAGAAGTTTTGTTTTTAAGTCACTGCAACACTTGGTCCTGGTGGGGTAAAGAACAGACAAATGTGATGATAGAGGTATAGGGGTGGGGGTGGACACGGCTGTAACAGATGGACCCCAGCTGATCGCAGGACACACTCGCTCTTGAGGGTCTAAATGTTTGCTTTTGGACTGCAGGAGGAAGACAGGCTGCTGAGAGAAAACTGCCCACAGCAAAGAGAGGACGCACAAAGACCAGACATGTGGGGGGTGGGACTGGAATGCCCAACCCCCAGCTGCAAAGTAACCTGCCATACCTACTGCTGTTAAGTTGGCTGTCACTAAATATGTTATAGCAATTATTGGTTTTATAATGAACTGAGGTTTAGGATATTAGATAGAGCATTACTAGTCTCCATGATATTGGGAATAATTTCATTGCAATGAAAAGAGGTATAACTGGGGTGACGGCCATAATCACACGATAAAGCTCAATTTTTATCATTAATGATGCATATGACTGTCCTCCATCTCGCTCCCCTGAGGTCAATTAGAAAAAGAGGATATAACTTCTGTCTGAAACCATTACCTTTTTGTAGCTGCCATCTGTGTTAAAATATTAATAGATTTGCAAAAACAAACCAGTTAAGCCAAATATGATGGCTTCAGTTCTTTTTTTTTAATCTGTCCTTAGAGAATATGGACATTAATCAGACTCCAATCTTTTTCTATCCTTGCACGCCATTTCACTTTCTTTCTATGACAACAATAAAAAAAAATCAGATTTATGGTTGTAGTGAAAGTGATGTGGTACTGCTTACAGAAATATATTTTTAAAAGTCAGTACTTTTAAATATATAAAAATCCTTGACCGACAATGGAAGCAAAGTCATAAACAGCAAATCGATTTTTTCTAAACAACTGCATTTCTAATAGTAACAATAATATCCATGTCAATACTAACTGTATATGTGTTTATGACAGTCTTACAATTTGCTGAAGATGAAAGCTTCATATAGAGCTATAACTGAAGACCATGTAACTGGTCAGGAAATCATTTCAGATGACAATTTCCACTGCGTGTGAGGAAAAACATGATTAGAAAGCTCAGCCTTTGTCTCCTGAAATGAGGTTCTGCTATATCAAATGCAGCACTTCCAGAGCTCATTAATGCTCCTAGCATTATGCTATTCAATTACCTAACTAAGGACACTAAAATGCACTAGTTCATTAAAGGACATGCATTACAACTAGAACTATGAACTAACCATTCAGCCAAGTTACCCATATATGAAATCAGTACTAATTTTAAAGTCATAATGTGGAATAGTTTATTTTATGAATAATATGAAGAATATGATGTGGGATAGCCCAATATGAACACCTTGGCAAGCTAAAATGAAAAGAGACTGAAAACATTAGCTAGATTTAATATAGCATTTATAATATAACACCAACCCTCCAACATCATTGAAAGACTTGAAAAAAGATTTTAATCATAAAACAATTGGATAGCTGACTGGAAGGGATTGGTTATGTACTGACCATGCTACTACTTTGTACTGATCTAGCCCAGTTACCTAGCAGTGAGTTCATAATCTTAAATCCTACCTTTTATAGCCAGGGTCTCAAACTCAGTTTACCTAGGGGGCACTGGCTATGTGGTGTTCCGCCAAGGGGGGCCACATGAGAAATCAAAGTGTCCCATCTTTTTTCAACTTGAAATTTTAAATCCACCAAAAAAAAAAACGCTGACCAATTAAAGTAAGAATACACTAGTAAAAAGTAGAGATGAAATGGTATGAAAATTACCTTGTGACAAAAATGACCATGGTTATCAGAATTATTGCAGTATTATTCAAATGTGCTGAAAACGTTAAAAAAGTACTGATACACAAACTACAACAATTTCTCCACCTTCTATATTGAAAACCACAAATACAAACCATGACATCTTCCCCTCATTGTAAAGTTCCAACATCATGCATTGAGCTAAATGTTAACTTACCTGGCATCCTCTTTGAAGTAGTGGGTGGTGGTCACGAAGATTAAAAACCAAAATACGACTTCCATAAAATTTTGTCCTCTTTAAAGGCTTTTCACAGTGTCGTAATCAACCTGGTTCTTATGATAATTACAATTAGAAATGGTAATACTAACGGTCGGGAATTTTACAGTGAAACCGGAAATATTTTATTTATACTTAATTTAAAGTATAATTATACGAAAAAACTAGAAAAAATCATACAAGAATAGAATCCTACCGTGGGCTAGATAATATTTAAACTAATTTTAAATCACGCGCAGCCCAAGGACAGGAGACTCCTGCTTTATAGCAACCCACAAGCCCCCTACATCTGTGGGAATTGCTGCCAGTTGAAACTGAAAACCTTGCGTTATCAAGGTAAAAGCTGGCCCACTTTAAGAATTATAGACGTCTAGAAACATTTGAGTACTGCTCAATCCATCATCCAAAAATGGCAAAAGTATGCTACAACTGCAAGCCTACCAAGACATGGCCGTCCACCTAAACTGACAGACCGAGCAAGGAGAGCACTGGTCAGAGAAGCTGCCAAGAGGCCCATGGTCGCTCTGGAGGAGCTGCAGAGATCCACAGCTCAGGTGGGAGAATCTGTCCACAGGACAACAATAAGTTGTGTCCTCCACAAATCTGGCCTTTATGGAAGAGTGGCAAGAAGAAAGCCATTGTTGAAAAAAAGACATAAGAAGCCATGTAGGGGACACAGCAAACATGTGGAAGAAGGTGCTCTGGTCAGATGAGACCTTTTGAACTTTTTGGCCTAAATGCAAAGTGCTATGCATGGCGGAAACGTAACACTGCTCATCACCAGGAACACACCATCCCCACTGTGAGACATGGTGGTGGCAGCATCATGCTGTGGGGATGCAGGGACAGGGAAGCTGGTCAGAGTTGATGGGAAGATGGATGGAGCTAAATACAGGGCAATCATGGAAGAAAACCTGTTGGAGGCTACAAAGGACTTGAAACTGGGAAGGAGATTCACCATCCAGCAAGACAATGACCCGAAACATACAGCAAGAGCTACAATGGAATGGTTTAGATCCATATTCATGTGTTAGAATGGCTCAGTCAAAGTCCAGACCTAAATCCCATTGAGCATCAGTGGCAACACTTGAAAATTGCTGTTCACTGACACTCTCCTTCCAATCTATTCATCGCTGTGGGTAAATTGGATATATCCCGCTAATCCCGTCTTGCCGCCAAGCAACACACTGCCCCACATGTACTAATGGCATCATAACGAATCACACCTTCAGTTTAAATTTTGTAAATTTAAATACTAAAATCAAAGGTCCATGTGAGGCGAAGTATATGATGTATAAGCATAGTTAAATTTCACTATATTGTGAAGTTTTGAAATACAACTTAAAGATTTCTAATCCTCTAAAAGGTTTTTTTTTCGGTATTCCTCCCAAGTTTTATATTTCAGAGTAAAAAGGGAAAGAATATTAAGTGTTATCAGAATTACATTCTGATTGCCTCAGAGTTACAATCTCTATTCTCAAAGAAAATTGGGAAAGGTATCTGTATTTCTTCTAAGTAGAGATCTGATTGCCTCATGTCTCCTTACTAGTATCCATGACAACCACCATCTGCAAATGTGCTGGCCGTCATTGATCCTTTATATCTTAGACATCAGTAGAGGCCCAGCAGTCATTGACCCCTATTTATCCCATGCCACCATTATTCTGTGAATATGCTGCACACACCCACAATAATAACAGGGATTCACCAGAAATTCCACAGAATGCACTCCAAATTGAATCCATCAATGCAGTGTAGGATTTTTATGAAACAAATGAATGACCTTGCATTGGTCTCATTATTATCTTTTTACACAGTTATAGAATATCCATAGCAGTACCCGGGAGTATAACAAATGCCTGCATATATATCTTAATGTTAGAACCTCTTTGCTATTGCTAATACTTTATTAGCCTGACATTTAGCATGTGCAGAGAGGGCTCTATCAGCACCCCGTGTAAATGTCAGGTCTCGCCGAGCTTATTGCAATTTATAATATTCTTTGTATCTCTTATCAGAGACATCTACACAAAGAAACAAATGTATACAGACATTTTAAACGATTTTACCTATCTGCACCTTATTACAGATTCGGCTGAAATATTTGGGAATATTGCAAAGAAAATTAAATAAAGGCATGATATTTTAAAATGAGCTCCATCAATTTAAAAATATTTTTCATACAGGGCATCTTGAGTAATCTCACTTCATATGTTGATCTCTCTTTACATGATGTAGACTAAGACTTTAGAAAGAATGGTGTCTCTGTTCTTGGGCGAGTCAGTTTTACTTTTTATATTGCCGTTAAGCAGATAGCAGTGTGAATCGGCCACGTCTGATAAAGATTCCGCTCTGACTTCGGAGACATTATATTACTAAGAAACTGCATTCAGCCAATTTAAAAATACTATTAAAATTTCTCAGAGAAATCGTTTGCTGTCATTGCGCAGAGAAAAATACAATATAATTAGAAAAGTTACCTGAAAAGAGAATTGTAAATTAGCATTTATATCAGTTTAATTTGCTACACATTTCTGTTAAACTGCATGACTAATGTCTTTTTTTTCTCAAGGTAAGCTCTGCAAAATATAGGAAGGCATTCAGCAAACCGGCCAACTTGCATAGCTGTATTTTCTGATGTAATTTACAAGTTAATTACAGTAGTTCATTATAGTGGCTGTATTTTGAACATTAATCTGTTTACCTTCTGAGGTGCTGCTTTTCTTTCTGACAGTTAATTCAGATATCGTAACAATGCATAGGTCTCTAAGTCTAGAAAGTAAACTGTAAGAGCAGTGCACATTTCATTTAAACATTTAAAGTATAATGAGGTAAGGCCATGCTTGATGGTATGTTTTAACTGTAATAGCTATGTTTCTATGTGGATGAGGATCCTATGACAAAGAAATCTCATTTCAGAGGAATAATCTGTCCTACCGTAAGTATTAAACAAGCATTAATGCACATATAAACAATCACCAGTGTCTTAACACAGATTGTTGATGAATGAGTGTGATATCAGCCTAATAAGAGAAAGCAGGTGTAGCAACTTCAATAAAAATGAATGTGAAATATCACGGTAGGACTATTTTTGTAGGCAAAGAAAAAAGATGAACAATGTAGTTGTATTGCTGTATACTTTTTCTATTCTACTTGTGTATATACACAAAACTGTATTTCTCAAAGACAACTTCCACTTAGATATTTTTCGATTTGTGACTTTTGACATGCATCATGAGATATATGAAATGTCAGACTAGTGAAGTTTCCCAGCGACTCAGCGGAGATCTTTTTAGATACAGGTGAGCCTTCCATGTGATTTTCAGAAATCTCAATATGGAAATATAGAAAGTACAGGAGATTAAAAGCATGATAAAAAAAAATATGTCGGTCTTCTTTTTGAGAGTGTAAACTAAAAATGCCACTGGCAGGCTGCGAGGGACTAAATCTGCCTTCAATATCCAAACACACATGGCAGCAAGACTAGCTGGAAAATTATGCTGATTGAGATGCAAACGGGATCAATTAGGGAAATGAATCATGTTAAGTATAGATTATTGGGTTTGGGAACCGTGGCTGTGGAAGTTTGGCTGGAAGCTTGTGTTCGACAAGGGATTTCAAGTGTCACTGGAGCTTTCCAATGGTTTCGGCCTCCGGCATTTTCCATCACCTATGCAAACACAACAACCTGACAGTCCAAGTGTGGAGGGTAGCATTAGTCTAAGTTAGCCATTGTACCCTGCCACGTACTAAGTTCAGGTGAATTACAGAATATTCTTTCATATCCTTGCATCAGATTCAAAATCCTGAGGCTAGCTTAAGAAAAAGTAGAAAACATGGCCTAGGTACTTTCAAACATAATATCTTTAAACCTTTAAACACTGTTGCCCATGAAAACTGCAACACAGCTCTCACTAGAATCATGTACCTTATGCTAATGTAGATTTTATTTGGTCCTCAGATATTACAGTCTTTTGCAAAACTATTTATTTTTTTTTATTTTATGACTGATGATTTAAGCAATACCATTACTTTTGATAACCCGGTTGAGGTCATTAAAATGACTACAATACAGATTAATGTGTTTGATCGTTATAGCAATCCAAGGAGCCTTGCAAAGTTTCCATGGCCTCTTGGTTATACTGTAGCTCACTGCCTTTTGGTGCGAGAGACCAGGTTTTGAGTCTTTCCACAGGTGGCCACTTGAGATAACAATACACTTTTTGTCATGTAGCATTTTATAATTATTTGAAATGATTTTTCCATTGGGATATATAAAAGAAAAAAGGGAAATATAAGGGCCTTGTAATCTTCTCTGTAAACATAATTCATCTTCTTCTCATATGTTTACCTAAAGGAGATGCTATAGAGAGAGCGTGGCATCATTCATTCATTAATTTAGAAGAGCATTGTGTCACATGTAGTCCGGAAACTATTTCCTTGACACCAGTGTGGTCCTGTTTTTGACATTTGACTTGGTCTCTGATTTGTTTTTGTAGTATCTGTTTGGCTATTGGCCTAATATACATAGAGAACATTACAGCACTAGTAAATATACTGGAGATATCCACCCCCCAAAAAAAAGAATCACAGGATGAGTCAGTTGTGCTTCTGTTGTAATAAGTGGTCTGACAGAGCAAGGTTATGTGGGAGGGTAGAATCACTCTTAAAATCGATTCACCAAGTAAGAACAAGACCTACTGCATGATTATTGCAATGAATGCGGTTCCGTACATTTTGAAGGAAGCTGACAGTTGCAAGAACATTTCCAAAAATGGACCCAAGATTACTACTTGTGTTTTTGCTATGGATGTTAAGGTCTTCTCTAATGGTAATCTTATCACTGATGACAACCACATTTATAAACTCAAAGAATGAACCACATGCTTATTCACACAAACATAGCTGAGGAATAACAAAGCCTTGGACAATGGATTCAGAATGCGTTTAAAAACAAGAAAAATAATATTTATTTTGTGTGACCAGGCGTAAATGAAAGTATCTATGCTTATACAGGCATTAAAACAAGAGCTTTACTAAATAGTACACTAATATGGAAGGCGTCATTAAATCAGAGTCCTCATCGAACTCCTCAGTGACGTGTCACTGCGTGCTGACATATCAAGGGCATGCTCAGAAATTAGCTAATTAAGTTGTCATTGATCATATTTGATAATATTTTCACTGTGGCTTTTCTAGTTTGAGTATCTTAGGTACTAGTTAATCAAAATCAGGTTTATTTGCCAAGTATGCTCTAACATACAAGGCATTTGTTTCCGATTGTTGGTGACTCTCTAGTACTCTAACAATAAATACATAAATAGATCGAATACGATATACAATAGACAACAAACAATTTTATAAAGAGTTTCCCAGTACAATGTATACAATTTACAATAAACAGTATAATTAACAATATACAAGTACTAGTTTTGGGTTCAGGCTGCTTTTAAAAAGGAATTGGCTGAAAGCTGACCAGCAGGCATGTAGAAGTCATGTCTGTGTGATGTACTCCCTGGGCCTTTTCTTTGAGTCATGGGTTGGAATTATTCAGACAACTGAATATAAATAGGAATGGAGCCCTAGGACAGAAAGTATGGACACCATTTGTCCTTAGAAACATGATTTTCCACCAGAGGTATTCTAGTTATCTATGAAATCCACATTACTTAAATAACATCATTCAGCTAACCAACAATTCAGAGCCATTATTCTCCTGTAGGTGTAAAATGGGCGTGGGGGCGCAGTACCTTACCAACATTTTAGTTATTTCATGCAGAGGATGTACCTGCATAAATCATACATAACAGCTGTATATGTTCAAACTGAAACACATCTCAGCCTCCTTGGATTTTGCAAAACTGACAATCAGTTAAATGAAAGGAAAAGGTTCAAATCGTTTCTTATAACCAGTCACAATTACTACATTGATGATGTCAGTTGTATACATATGATGGTCGTCCTTTGTGTCATGACCAATTGTGACCCTTTCAATCAAAATGACGGATAACGTATCATCTGGTCATGACATTACATAAGCATTTATGTTAATCTTATGAACTGCAAAGTGTATCTCAAGGGTAAAGAAAACATGTCATGACATAGGCTTTTATGTTAATTGTTAAACTGCAAAGTGTATCTCACTTAAGGGTCAAGAAAATTGTCATGATGCTGTTATAACTATTTCATGATATTACACAGGAATTCATGCAAATGTTGCAAACTGCAATAAAAAAAATTACTCACTTTGTAGAAAAGAAAATATTCAACACAAGTCAGTGCTGTACCTTGAATGTAAGGAGATATTGCAGGGCATCCTATTGATTAATAAACATGAATTATATGGGTCTGGGAAAAGTTCTGGGTTGTTTCCCAGAGCACAACAACAAATATGTTCAAACTTGAATAATTTATCATTACAGATTCTTCATAATCTTGTCCATGGAAAGAAGCAAGAGACCCTGGAGGAAACCCACCATAGACACAGGAAGAACATGTAAGCTCTGCACACACAGAACCAGAGACAAGAAACAAACCCGTCACAGACATAGAAACAACCCGTAACCTCTGCACACACAGAACCAGAGACAAGAAACAAACCCACCATAGACATAGAAACAACCCGCAACCTCTGCACACACAGAACCAGAGACAAGAAACAAACGCGCCACAGACACAGAAAGAACACGTAACCTCTGCTCACAGAGAACCAGAGACGAGATACAAACCCGCCACAGACACAGAAAGAACACGTAACCTCTGCACACACAGAACCAGAGTCAAGAAACAAATGCGCCACAGACAGAGAAAGAACACGTAACCACTGCACACACAGAACCAGAGACAAGAAATAAATGCGCCACAGACAGAGAAAGAACACGTAACCTCTGCACACACAGAACCAGAGACAAGAAACAAATGCGCCACAGATACAGAAAGAACACGTAACCCCTGCTCACACAGAACCAGAGACGAGATACAAACGCACCAGACACAGAAAGAACACGTAACCTCTGCTCACACAGAACCAAAGACGAGATACAAACCTGCCACAGACAGAGAAAGAACACGTAACCTCTGCACACACAGAACCAGAGACGAAATACAAACCACCACACAGCTGGCTTTAAATGACAGATTATGTCACTTTATGTCACTCTGACACATTGAAGTTTAGAGTCAGTCTTATAACCTTTTATGTCACCTGAATGGAAAAAGTGTAATAGCATAACTTTACGAGCATAACATAAAGCATGACACAGGAGTTCCCAATGTCAGCATATATAACAGCCACAAAAGTAATGCTTTTGACAAGTTATGTCATGTTGCCTTATGAAGAGCACCCTTAAGTAAAGTGTTACTGGCTTTTTTAACTTAAGATTAAATATAGGCTAAATCTAAATACAGAGTACCAATACTTATCTGTTCCTAATTGTGCCTTTGCTGTGTGAAAGGGTATAAATAATTTCAATATGTTGGTATTCATCTTGTTTCTAACATTTTTTGCTATAGTATTTGGGGCAGTATATCAAGCCTTTGTATCCCATTAGCTTAGAGTACACGTTATGAATACCTACTTCACGTCGAGTTGTAATTAATGACAGAAAATTGCAAAATAATGCAAATTCTGCCTTTTAAAAAATTTCATCAGGAATATCATGTATCATAGTTTGAATGCAGACAGGGTGTAGAACATCAAACTGTTCCTTCGCAATTTAGACTCCAAAGAACACATTTACATACATTGACATGTATTATGAATGATCAGACAATGTGTTCTCTGAATATATTCTTCAGGAAATGGTTAGTAATTAATCCCCTTAATAATATTCTCAGCAACATGAAAGTGACTGAGAGGATCATGCCACAAGCTCCCACCAATCTGCCTTTTAAATATTTCAAGCACAGCTTCATCGAAAGGAGCCCACTGACCTCAAAAGTTAATTAAAGAAATTACATGAAACATTTTTATACATATAAATTCAGAATATCACAAACCAGCCTTCTTTGAGAATGAAAGATTAAAGGAGAACATGTTAGATGGATAAAGTGGGTGTAGATGGGAAGTGAAAAAAGGTTTCTCTAGTGGGGATATTTGGTCATCATGATTGATGGGATTCCTACCACAGGGTTCAGTATCGCAATTTGTCTACGCTTTTTTTACGGCCCTACGTCTTTAGCTGGAAAGCCATTGTTTGTTTGTGCACTGGATACCATTGGGACAAGACTGTTTTGGTTCCAGATCACCAAAGGTAACTCCTTCTCACATCCCAGTCCTAACTTTACATTCACATGCGTCCTTCGTCCTTCATTTCGGAGTGGTGGCTCAGAGGCTAGGGATGTGAGCCAGCAATTGGAAGGTTGGTTTGAATCCTGTGAATGCCTTGAGTGATTCTACTCCTTTGGGCCCTTGAGGAAGACCCTTAACCTGCACTTGCTTTGTCCTGGGTATGACGTGCAAGCAGGTCCTCCAACTTCAGGGAAAAATCTGGAGCTTGGTGGCAGGATTGGTAGCAAGACTTCACACTATACAGCTCCATCTGAACAGTGTGGTGCTGAGGTATCACCCACTGCATGGCTGCACTCAGGTTTTCATGCCTGAGGTAGTTTGGCGTGTGCTGGTGTGCGGCAACGCGCTGTATTAACACATGCCCCCTTACCACTTCATTTCCAGCAGCAGGTGTTCTTATCCAATGCAAGGTGCCATTGACAAAGATACAAGGTTCAGCGCTTCAGCAATGGAACTTGTCAAAATCGTGCTTATATTAATTTGGGGGCTGGGAGCATGGTGTAAAAGTTATATCAGCTAGGGGAAGTCACGCCATTCATTGGTTTTCACTCTAATTCTTTGATTTTAAAAAGCGAGGGATGGAGGTTCTTCCTCATTTAACCATCATAAGGGTGTTTGGAGGACTAACAGAAACAAGACATGGAGAGCCATTTGAGATTTTAAATGCTCTTTACTGATGCTGCAAGTGCTGTCTGGTTTGTTGTCAGCCAAAGAATGTAGGCTTATCATCATATCATTAAGCTGCAATAAGTGGGTCTACGTGTGAGAATAATGCACAATATAACATGAAGAATATGCAGATACAGTATACATACCATTCTCATTCTAAATCCGTAGCAATCGATATGGAGTTGGTCCTCCCTTAGCAACAGCTGCCACTCATCTGGGAAGGCTTTGGAGTGTGTCTGTGTTTGCCCATTCATCCAGAACAGTATTTGTGAGGTCAGACACTGATGTTGGGCATAAAGGCTTGGCTCACAATCTCTATTCTAGTTCATCCCAATGGTGTTCAGTGGGGTGAGGTCAGGGTTCTGTGTGGATCAGTCAAGGTCTTCCGTATCAATTCACCCAACCATGTCTTTATGGACCTTGTTTGGTGCACTGGGGCACAGTCATGCTGGGACAGAAATGGGCCTTCCCCAAACTGTTCCCACAAAGTTATGTCCATAGGAATGTATGTGTGTGTGTGTGTGTGTGTGTGTGTGTATATATATATATATATATATATACAGTCCAGTTTAAGACATTTGGACCTCTGACATTATCATAATGAAGAATGCATAATGCACAGTGTGTGTGTGTGTGTGTGTGTGTGTGTGTGTGTGTGTGTGTTTGTGTGTGTATGTCCTTCTCTTCCAGTATTGCAAAGGTTTTTTTTCTACTGTGCACCCTTATGTTGTCTGGTGTCCGTATTTCAGTAAATTTGACTCAGACAGCAGCTTTTGAGATCCGAAATTAATTTTCCATCCCTTTTATGTGTAATTTTGATACAAGAAGCTTTTCTCGAATTTGACGTTCATTCACTTCATCCTGTGCTGTATTCCTCCTCCCCTCCCCATCTGTGTTTCCTCAAGTGCAAGAGCAAAGTCATTTGTATTTTGGTTGAGCTGGCTGTCCAGTTCAGACGGCTCTCAGAAGGGTGCCAGCTCTAATGTCAAAAGGCGACAACTAAAACAAGTTTGAAAACTAAATGATTTAATGCTAATCACAGGAGACTTTCAATGTAAAATTGTTAACATGATGTCAGCAACACAAGTATGTTACATTTTCTTAGATAGATCTATTGTCAACACTGAGTATAACCATAACCTGAAATAATTTGCCTATTATAAACATGGATACGTTGTGAGCATATTTAATAAGCTTAAAAAACTCCCTCTTGTTCCCTGTTAAATTGTAAAACACAAATGCAGGATTTCCTTGCCCTGTAACTGTCAGGCACATGAAGGAAACTCAACATCAGTCAAAACCTTGTTTTAGATTTGAATAAAGTGGTCAATGATGCTAACCCTAGTCAAATATTCAGAATTGTCTTCAATGTTTTTGAAAATGTTTTTTGTGTTATTACATTTGAGATTTACTTGTATAGCGCAGTATCCTGATTTATTAATGGTAGTGCAATGGTTAGGGAAGCAACTGAGTCATCGAAAGGTTGCTGGATCGAGTCCCTGACCTGCAAGTACCTCTGAGGTTTCCCTGAGCAAGGTACCGCCCCCAAGCACTGAATTAGCTGCCCACTGCTGCGTCACATGGGTTAAATGCAGAGGACACATTCCGTTGATGTGTTGTGTGGTGTGTCAACAGTAACAATTAATCAGTGTGGCGATGAACTGCAGTTCCAGTACCAAAAAGCAGGCTACTGCAGCCCAAACAGCAATATCATTAATGAAGTTAATAGATTGCACCCCAATAACAGAAACAACTAACTA
Source organism: Petrocephalus sullivani (assembly GCA_026780845.1). NCBI lineage: Eukaryota > Metazoa > Chordata > Actinopteri > Osteoglossiformes > Mormyridae > Petrocephalus > Petrocephalus sullivani. The sequence goes on along the minus strand of JAODKM010000088.1, from coordinate 11,197,372 downwards.
CAATTTGATTGCTATGCGTGCATTTCTGAGAAAATCTCAGTAAAGAGGAGTACCACTAATCAATTCACACAGTTATTGTCAGTGCTTCTATCAAGGTATTAACGAAACATTACCCCATTAAGGCCGCAAGCGTGGCACGTCTAAAGTGGTCCATCAGTGCTTGGCAGCCATTCCACCGCATGCTACTTTTTATGGAGGTGATAAAAAAGCAAGGAGTGACTTGACCATGATCACCCCTGCAAAGTTTATTACCAGAACACCTAACAACACAGAATGTGCAGAGTCAGAAGTGCCCTTCCTGCTATAGGACGGCTAAGATGTGGAAATGAGCACATAAAATAATAAATAATAAATGAATACTGAAATTGTGTTTTCATATAAACAATAAAATAGCAATGGCAATAAACTGGAATGTAAGAGGCATGAACCAAGAAACAAGAACTGGATCAAACCAGTCATGCATACCGAACAATGCATAAGGGCGTGGCATGCGATATGGTACAATCAAGAGAAAGCAGAAAAATATCTAGAGGCCAGAATAAAACAATTCAGAAATAATAAACATTATTAGACATCAGACCGTCCATCCCAGCCCAAACCACTTATTCTGGTCAGGCTTATCGGGCCATAGACTTTGTACCTCGCGAAAGCATTTCATATTGAGCCCCCAGTTATCCAATTATGTTCCAGATTTTCTAGGGCCCTTAGAACTTTCCCCCGCTTTATGACCCCCCTTGGATTAGGTACCCTAGGGTACAAGGATGGGGTACACCATAGATGCATTTTCTTGCCTCCATCAAAAAATTTAAATATATTTTTGTCCCACTGAAAACCAGCTTCACCACAAAAATTTTCAAGATGAAATGCAGTTCAGCCTTGGCACTTGTTGCTCTGACTACTAAATAGAACATTTAAGTTGATATTTGGTATTAATTAACTGATCTTCCAACTCAAGGTGGTGCATTGCCTCTCGGGGACAAATAAAGTTTTTTGAATTTGAATTTGAATTTGAATTTAATGCTGTGGAAGTCTTAAAAATGCATTTTAACCACAACAATGCAGAAATCATCTGTTTTATTCACATCAGTTAAACAAATGTTGTTAAAAGCTCCACTCTGTCATTCCATCAAATTTGCACATGCATGTGCTGAAGATCTTTGCCTGAACCGGACGAGACCCGACCCGCGGGTTTGGTCGGGTTCGGGCTTAATTTCTATCATTTTACACGGGCTCAGGCCGGGCTCGGGCTTTCGTTCCAGCTTGCGCGGTAAATGAGCATTAGGGCTGAGCGATTTATCGATTTCACATCATGCATAATACAGCACGTAAGAACTATTCTTACAGGGTCGTAAGAATAGTTTTACAAATTTATTCTGTCCTCCTTGTGTGAGTCAGTCTCACCAATCAGAGGTGGCCCAAAGTGACTGCGTATACGCCCACGAACAATGAACACGTGAAACCCAAGGAACACGTTACATTTACAGTGTGGAAAAATATCAGTTCCGCTGCTGAGCCATAAGTGAATTACCTACCTATGTAATGGTCAGAGATTGTCCACAGAAAGGTCCTGTTATTTGGGGGGCAAGCATTAGTCACAAGGTCCCTAATGTTTTTATTATTGGAATAGTTTTATTTTCATAACTTTATTTAACTTAACACAGTCACGGCTTTGGTGATAGTAGTTTTATGCGTCATTGTTCTACGCTAATTTGACCCCTGTGTACATGGGAAGCACGTTACTAAGGGTAAAAAAGTGGTTGAGCGCTGTTTGCAAACGCGGCATTTATGGGTGTTCGGGTTGCTAGAGAATTGCTCTATAGTTTATGAGGTGTATGTCATATGTTATCTTTGTTAGAATAAATACATTTTGGATTCAATTAATATATTCCCAGTCGTATCTATGGATTAATGTATAGTGCAGTCCAGATTTCAATGTACGGTTATGCTCAATTCGTTTTTCAAACACATATAGTGAATACTGGACTGAGTTTTTAAAAAATCGCAATCACAGGTTTGGTTACGATTACAGCTCTAGTCTAGGGTATACTGGATGAATGTTTGTTAAATGGATATATGGTGTCTGAACACCTATTAGTACAGACAAGCCTTTTATTGATGTTTTGTTTAATTTCCTGTTAACTACTTTGTGGCATTTGTTTTTGACAGGTGCAATATAAAAAAACAATATACTACATGCATATTTTTGAATTGACTGTTTTTTTCTGTTTTCTCAGCTCTAGAATGCAATCATTGAACAGCCATAGATACATAATAGGTTTATACATATAGGTTTGTCTGTGAGTAATACCTCTGAAAGAATCACCTTTTGGAAAATGTATGTGATCCTCATTCACCCTAACCCCATTTCCAGTGTCACACCTGACAAAAATATCATGGCAGTGGGGGTTAACTTTTGTTGGAAAGTGAGCAATGTAGACAGTCAGTATGCACCTGTGGTACGTTATCGGTTGCAAGGTTCATCATAGGTTTCACCAGAAAAACTTATTATATAAGGTTACACGATGTAGTAATATCATGGAATACATATACCATAAGGCTTTGTCATGCCTTTAAAAGAGCAATCTGTCTTAATGTATTATCAACAGTTTCTCTAGCATAGTGCATTTGGTTTGAAGGAAGCATTTAGTGATTCTACCCAGAATCCTTCTGAAAACAGCTTTCGTTTTAAGCAGCCAATGACTCTCATGATCATGATAGCACTATATAGAAAGTATGATATATGAAACTGCGGAAAATCTATTACAAAACCACACTGCTACTTTTTTGTCTCGCCATGGTCTCTCCACACTGGATCAATTTGCACTTATACCTATTAAAAAATCAATCTCTCTTTGAATTTGAAATGGAGAAAGTGCATTTACCCATAATGCCAAGCAGAAAAGTGACAGCAATACAGATATTAATATATAATCACCTTGATTCTTTCACCATTTCCTCTTGCTTTATTGCACTTTTATTTAATATACATTGCTTGTGTTTTTTAGTGCTGGTATATCTGGTCAGCAATACACAGCTAATACATCTCGGCCTGTTTGTCAGGGGACGGCATGTGGCTTCGGGTCATTTCCCATCAACCAGCCCCTTGTTCTTTCGTGATAATATTAGTTTAGTGTGTGTTTTTTTCACTGCCGGTAAATCGACAGCGGATGCGCGGTTTGAAGCCGCGACAAACAGCTTAACAAGCAGTTTTGTTTTCCACTTCTACCGAAATGGTTTATTTTAATAACTGTCTTGTTTATATCGCTTTGTCTTTCATCCTGAAAATAGAAAGATTTTAATGGAAACAGGACTTTTTTTCCCCATGAATCTTACTGAATCACGAAATGCTAATTTGTCAACTTGTGAACCTGAAGGTATCATTTTGTTCTGAGAATATAATTTCTTAAAAGAATAATTGCCTTGACTGTGAGAGGCAGAAGAGCCAACTTCTGAAATGCTATTCGGTCCAAAGTACAGGCAGTGAGTAACACGACGAGATTTCACATACACGTGAAATTAGGAACATTTTTCCATCCACACCATTGTGTTAATGGGCATCTAATCCATCTATTTTGTCTAGCCAATTATCCAGTAGGGGGCCACAAGTGAGCCTGACGGCTGTGCTACGAGGCACAGGGCAAGGCACAGGGCAAGGCACAGCATGTACAGGGAGCCCGTCTGCCACGGGGCACACACTCAGACAATGGGTGATTTAGACACACCGATTCACTTACCCTCTACAGAAGGACTCTGGAGTGCCCAGAGGAAACCTGCAAAGACACAGGCTTACACATTAGAGCACCATATATTAAAATGTTCTGTGTGTGTGGTACATGACTCTCTTTTTGAGGGAGCTTCCAAGCATTTATCCTGGGCCGGGATACGAGACCATTTCTAATATTTAAATAAAATGTATATGATTAAAATAATAGTTGTTCTGAAACATATCTAAAATCAGCCAAAATAACTGGCCAGTCATGAGAGAGGCACATAATGATAATACTACATTCTGCACAACTAATTAATCATAATGTGGGTCCTTCTTTACGGACAGTTCTGAAGAATGTAAATGAGCACAATGTGCACATACATACATATATGCATGCATACAATTCCATCCTAGATAAAATGACCCCCCCCCCCACAAAAAAAAACAGTGGCACTTGAAAACAGTGGTACTACAATCCTAAAGCTTGTTAAGAGGCATGATAAGAACTGTGCATATTGTTAACATGTTGCTTTGGGACCCAATTAAGGTGGTAAACATCTCAAAAGACTTTGAAACAAATGACTGCGATAAGGATAATGAATTAGGGCAAAACTGCCCAGGCACGATAAGCACAAATAAGTTACGAGTGTGACGGAATCCCAAAACAGGGCTCAAACCCGACTAGGTCGTTATGTGTGTGCCGGAATCTAACTCTTAAATCTTTCAAAATAGATACTTAGCTTCAGAATAAAGATTAATGTACATATTACTGTTATGGTCATTTACAAATGCATAGCTTAATACAGAAAACAATGTTCACTTCCTCCACTTCCTTCACTGTGTCTGTAACAGTGTAAGTGAATAGCATTTCTCCTGCATAACTATATCCAAGAAAACCACAGACTCTGCCCTTTAATACAGTCACTCTGATCACACAAATTAAACCTGACACACAAATGTGGCTAACGGGAAGGAATGTGCTTGGCAAATCCATGATGAACAGGGAATAGTTATGATATTAATCCCTAGACCCCCTGGGAGCTTGTTATTGCATAACAAAATAGGAGTGATGGCAATATTTAGCAATATCAACTTGACAGCCACCAAAGAATGAACTATACAATGCAACTATACACTGAATCCGCAGCCTGGAGACTGTTCAGCAAGCCAAAGAATTTCTTTCATTGTGTTTTGCATTGCATTTTATATCATTATTTTTTGTATGTATAATTTTAGCACTCAAGATATTATTCATGTCATGGTTTTGCCAGAGAATAAATGGACCTTTAAGGACCACTGACTTTTCTTTAGGTTTTCAGAAGCACTGTCTGCTTGAAGAACTACATAAAATGAATCCATCCATCCATCCATCCATCCATTTTCTGATACTGGAGTTTGGAGCCTATCCTGGAAGCTACGGGCATGAGGCGGGAAACAACCCAGGACATGGGGCCAGGCCATCGCAGGGTAAAATGAATATTTAACCTGGGATTCAGGGATGGCTGCATATCTGCAGGTCCTAAGAAGAATCTCCACTTGTGGGGAGGCCGCCTTCAAAGTACTGTGTCATTTATCAGCCTGCTCATTGTAGTCCAAGCAGGGCATGCGTGTGACTCGGGCAAACCCAGCATTTGCTGGGGGCCCAAGACCACTAGGGGTGCACAGGGAGGGTTGGAATAGTGCTGTTTATGCCTTGTTATGCTACAAGAGGCCAAAAGCAAGCAAGTCAAGACAAATATGGCTTTGCCACACCAGTCATTCTCAGTACACTGCATATGGTGATAGAAATTATGTTATATAAAACAAAATAGGCAAAATGAAATAAAATGGATATTGTTGGATGTAACCCATACACATAGAAAGCTAAAAGGTTGCAATACCTGAATTTTAAAACATTGAGGGTAACACTAAAGCAAATGAAAGCGAGTAAAGGTGTGGAGTAGAGGTTGACCAATATGGATTCTTCAGCGACCTATTCTGATGCCAATTTTTATTAATTTTTTGGGTGGGGAGGCGGCAATATTAGGCAGATTTTTTCAAGTAGAAAATTAACAAATGAGTAACACTACAGCTTCACTTTTGACATTTATTTAACACGAATAACATACAAAAACGTGTGTACAACTGTATATACGGCAGGGGGTATATGTTGTATATGTTAAACCCGGTGATGCATCCCAGCTCTGTGAGTTAGTAGACTGTCAATTAGACATCCGGTATTGGGTGGCAAAAAATTTTAACACAGAAAAAACGGAAGTACTGCAAGTTGGACCTAAGGCTACTCGAAATAAACAACCTCAACCTTGGTCTTCCTACTTGGTTGGCAACACTGTGGTCAGATATCTTGGTGTCCTGATTCAGATCTATGTTTCGATACTCAAAATGCAGCAGCAGAGTTCTTACAAAAACTAAAAAATTTCTCATATTAGCTTTGTTCTCTGCTCCCTTCACTGGCTTCCAGTTATAACTGGGATTGTGTACAAAATACTGCTATTAACTTATATGGCCTTGCACCAGAATATCTTAGAGAACTATTGGTCTCTTACAACCCTCCACGTCTGCTTAGATCTCACAGAGAAGGATATCAGTTAGTACCTAGTGTAGGATCACACACCCATGGACACTCCAACATTCTATAGTTTTATGGCCACTGAAGGTACGAGTCGGCCATATCACCAAGGAGACCAGGGGGGGGGTCAAATTCGTACCCAAGACTCCCCAGAGTACAGCAGGGGGAGATCCACATTCCAAGTTTAATTACTCTCAGA
>JAODKM010000088.1:11152980-11181895 GCA_026780845.1 Petrocephalus sullivani | reverse complement strand
ACGCTACGTTTAGTCTTTTTGTCTGTGCCAACCCCACTGTACCCCACCCCACCCCCTCCTACCTGACCCCCCTCAATTCCTCGCATTTTCTATTTGTATTTCTCTTGAGTCTCATCATTCATAAATCATTATGGATATGGTTTTTTGACTCAAGAATAGGATACCAGATTTCAGTTTAAAAAGGGAAATTGTACGCTCAGTGAGTAAAAATCTATAAGAAACAGTCAAAAAATCCTATGCAGTTTTTTGGTCGCAGACCTGTGCAATAGACACATTAATCAAATATTCTTCTCTTGTGATATTATAATATAATTATTTGAGCATAGTGAAATGAAGACAGAACTAAAAGTTTAGAGAAAAGACTGCAGAACAAGATTCAAACAATATGTGGAATAAAAAAAATACTTGGAATTCTTTGTGGTATATCTACACTAGTTTGACCAGCTCCGTGTAAAGGAATTTTTAAAAGCAGCACCACTGCTCTTATATATAGAAATTGTTCAGTTTTCAGTTTATGTAACATTTTCATAAATATCATTATCTGAAAATCAGATATGATGTTGCCTAAATAATAGTTATAAATATTTTTGCTTGCTTGTTTAAAAATATTTGCATTCGCAATATTTGTTCAGAACAGACATTTTTAATTGTAAAACAACATTTAATTGTCCTTGCTTTTTTTTCTTGGAGTGGGGTTGTGAGCAAAAGTGTGGGGGCCCCTGGGGACCAGGTTGGGAAACACTGTGCTATTGCACCTTGCAGAGGCAGATCTTCTTAATCTGAAATGGCGTGACCAACATTTCATTCAACCAGATGGTTACCATTTAATGGATTTTTTAAAATTTGGAGGCTTTTTCTTGCACCAGAGATTATTTAGAAGTGTAACAGCAAAGACTGTGAATACTGACGCTTAAGCGAAAATGACTCTTTAACTTCAAAGAATCTTTTGTTCAGAATCTTTCTTATTCTAGGTAAAATGTTTTCATGGCCCAGCATCTTGAGAATAAGCTATGGTAAATGACTACAGTAACATTAAATACACAAACATTAACCCATTTTTATGTTATAAAATACTTTTATTTTATGTAACATTTATTTTATGCATGTCAAGTTTTCCTTGATTGTCATTTTAATACATATATATACTTTTAAAAATATTATTCATCTGTCTTCTATAACCATCTGTACAATTCAGAGCTATCCACTCTGTCACCATATATGGTACTAGGGCTGTAACTAGGATAAACAATCTGCCCTGGAATTGGTAACCTTTGCTGAGTGGACTTTGCTGAGAGTCCCCAATGATACCTTTTGCCAGGCCACATACCCATTGGACCCCCGCCAGTTGGCCAGTCGAGCCCTGTATGATACTGTGTAAAAGTCTGGGAAAAAATATATGCTTATGTTGGTGTATTTTGATTTTATGTCTAACGAAGTGTGACAGCGATTTTAGGAAAAATGTGTCAGGATATTGGCACCTGAACCTTCCTGCTTGTGCTGTGGCTTCACCAGCACTGACAGACACCAGCCCTGCTGCCGAAGATCGAACACTTTTTGTCATTCAGACCAGAATCTGTCTCAAAAGATACATATACTCCAATCAGCCATAACATTTAAACACCTTGCCTAATATTGTGTAGGTCTCCCTTGTGAGACCAAAACAGTTTGAACCCGTCAAGACCTCTGAAGGTGTCCTGTGGTATCTGGCACCAAAATGTTAGCAGCAGATCCTTTAAGGCTTGTAAGTAGCAAGGTGGGGCCTCCATGGATTTGTTTTTCCAGCACATCCCATAGATACTCAATTGAATTTAGATCTAGAGAATTCATTTCCATAAGGCATGACGTTTAGGGAGGTGGCATGTTTATCTAGGTGGTACATGTCAACCATGTGAATGCCAGGACCCAAGGTTTCCGAGTAGAACAATGCCCAGAGCATCCCATTGCCTGCGCTCGCTTACCTTCTTCCCATAGGGCCTCCTACTGCCATCTCTTCCCCAGATAAATGATGCACACGCACCCAGTTGTCCACATGATGTAACAGAAAATGTGACTACTCATTGTAGGCACTTTCAGCAGTGGACAGAGGTTAGCATTAGCACTCTTACCAGCCTGCAGCTACACAGCACCATACACAGCAAGCAGCAATGCACTGTGTGTTCTGACAGCGTTCTATCATAGCCAGCATTCATTTTTTATTATCAATTTATGCTACAGTATCTCAGGTGTGATTGGATCAGACAGGCTAGCTTTCACTCTCAACACACATCACTGAACCTTGGTGGTTCATGACCCTGTCGCTGGTTCACCAGTTGGCCTACATGTACCTTAGACCAGTTTTGGTAGATGCTGAGCACTGTACACCAGGAACACCCCACAAGGCCTGCCATTTTGGAGATGCCCAGTCATCTAGCCTTCACAATTTGGCCCTTGTCAAAGTCACTCAGATCCTTACACTTCCCTGTTTTTCCTACTTTCATCACATCACTAAATTTGTGTTTGTTTGCTTGTTTGACCAGGAAGGTCCCATCGACATACAATATCTCTTCTTCAGCATGCAAAATAAGAGAAAATTTTCACTTAAAAGTACAAACGGAAACATAACTCCACAAAAAGATCATAAAACACATAAACACAGAACATACAATGTGTATGAACTAAAATGGATCATGGGAAATAATAACACACAATCATTCATAATAACTTACAAAAATCAGAGGCTAAAAATTATTGTAGTAGTCAATAACAAAATTTAAAAGCAATTATATTGTTATATGACAACTGATTCTGAAAGAATTTGAAACATTTCAAGACAAAATAAAGATTTCAGTTCCACCCTTGACAGATGTCATTGTAACGAGATAATCAGTGTTATTCACTTCATGTGTCATTGATTTTAATGTTCTGGCTGATCGGTGTACAATCATCGTAAATTTATGTCCATGGGACTGAATATGGATTGTTGCAGAGAGGGCTGTTAGGCCCACAAAGTAGCATTGTTTGTGAAGGCCCCCTTTGAGCAATGTTCCTTGAAGTTCTCAAAGGGGCATTTTTTTTTAACTCAAAACCATTACCACTGAGCTTTATTTTTCATTTAGTTCTGACCAGTTCATTGAGCTTTTGGGAGGCACCTTCTTACAGACTATAAAATAAGAGTACAGTCATGCACCACATAACGACGTTTCAGTGAACAACGGACTGTAAATATACATGACAGTGGTCCCTTAAGATTATACTAGAATGGAGCTGAAAAATTTGTATTGCCTATTGACGTTGTAATGTCACAACGCAATGCATTACTCACGTGTTTGTGGTGATGTTGGTGTGAGCACACCTACTGTGCTGTCAGTCGTATAAACATATAGCACTTACAGTTAAGTAGAGTACATAATACTTGATAATGAAAATATACTTCTTTGTTACTGGTTTTACAATACTGTACTTTTTATCATCATCATTATGTTTTTACTGTACTGTACTTTTTATCATTATTTTAGAGTGTACTCTTTCTGCAGTTAAAAAAGTGTACAATAGCCTAGGTTATAGAAGGCTATATGATCAAGGTTTAGGTTTGTATGTACAGTTGTTGGCAAATTTGTTGCAAATTTTGCATGCTTGTCTGTTATCAAAAGAGGCACATGGTAAAATTTGCTGTCTGGGGCAAAGTTAAGCACTTGCTAAATTTTGCAGTGGGCTCCCTGCCGTGATGTGCCTGGGGACGGATGCCCCATCCACCCCCCGCCTCCTCTACTACTGACGGACATATTTATATTTTCTATGAGAGAACAGTGCATCAGATACATATATACATACATTTTTATTTTCTGACAATCAATACAATATATAATTAAAATTGTTTTCTTAATCCTGTTTTGGAACAGTTTAGAAATATGTCTTTATTATTGGATTACACTAATTGCATTTTTCCAGCCCACACATTTTAGGGATTTTGTCATTGTTGTATTACAATAATGCAATGTGGGAGACAGATTTGTTACTCTTTCGATTTTATTGAAGGCTGTCAATATGTTTATTAAAGTAATATATATTGTGTTTTATTTCAATGCATCTAATTGCATTTGCAATAATGCAATTTGAGCAGCCAATGGCTGCCAGTCCTCTAAGGGTTCATGAGATGTATTGCCTAAAACAGTTATGAGGTGGGTGATAATATCCAGGATTTAATGCTTATTATATTTAGCTCCCTTTACAGGATATATTACTATTGAATTTTTCCTGGGCATCTCAACTGGCACAATTAGGATTATTATGAAATCGTTCATTGCTATAATTAAAGTGAAACCTGGGGATGAAGCTAGCATGTGCATCTGAATATCCCTGTTATATTAAAAGTTCTTAATGATAGCCTGTATTGTTGCTGATGCAGCTTGTGTCTGGTTTCCTCCTCATCACCTGCCCTTATCCTGTGCATATGTCTCAGCCCATATAGGAATTGCTTGACATTCTCACAACTTATCTGAGATGCCTAGTTGAACATCATGTATCAACCTAACGGTATTTTTTACAGAAGTTTTTTTGGTGCTTTAAAATAAATATAATATTCTCAAGAGCACCTAATTACAAATACTTGTGGTGGTAGAGTATTTGTGGGTTGATCTTTTACCCTGCCCATGGCAATGTTAGTAGGTTTGTTTATTTAGTTCTTTATTTGTTTGTTTGTTTGTGCCATGAGACTGAGAATTCTTATGTGTAGAAAGGTAAATTGTTGTGTTGTGCTATTTTGGGTTGTGTGACAGAGAAAATGGATATCGCATACATAAATTAAAAGGTAAACACTACAATGGAGCAGAATCTGAGACTTGGCGGCTGGGGGAAGGAAAGATGCCGAGTAGAGAACTAAAGGAGGGGAATGAAAAAAGCGAGGAAAAAAAGAGGGAAACATGCAGGAAACAAGCATCTGCCTGCCACCTTATGCAGCAGCTAACCTTAAGTGAAGAATAATATCCCACTCAAAAGTGTGCAAGCAGGCACTGTGATCATGTGAAGGTGGAACTGTAGCTAAAAGAAGGGAAGAACTCCACTGAGCTTTATTAGGGTCGAAGGTAAGAAAAGATTCTCCTCATCAGTGCTGACTTTCAGAAGCATGAGACGTTTTTAATTTCCATTACAATCAAAGATTTAACAGAAGCTATGCAAAGACATGAGGATGAGAAATTCTGCTAAATAGAAACCATTCTCTAATAGAAACCCCATTCTCTAATAGAAACCCCATTCTCTAGGAAGAACTACATTCACTTCTTTTCCGAGGGTGAGCACCTTTATTTTCAAAATTAACTAACCACAAAATATATATGAAATTTTTGGTAACATTTTCTATGAAGCCAATATTCATAAAGCATAGTAACTGTTATTATAATTCATTGTAACACATTCATAAAGTATTATAAACACAGCTGTAAATATTCATAAAAAGGCACAACACATTATAGTCATCTTTCTAATGCATTATGAATGCTCTGTGTAGGTCCCATCTATAAGGTACTATAAACACCATAATAATGCATTATAATGGTCAGTATAAGGATTAAGGATGCTTTGTATTCCATTATGAAAGTGTTTATAGTGCATTATAGACGAGACCTTCATAGGGCATTCACAGTGCATAATTGATATGACTATAATGTGTTATGCTGTTTTATAAATAGTTATAGCCAGGTCTATAATACATGATTATGAAATCATGTGTAATGGAGTATAATGACTGCTTTAAGTGCCACCCAATATTTTTCCCCCCAAGAGTTTTCCAGTATACAGTGTTTAACATATGATGTTGCTTATGGAATTACAAGTAAATTTAAGCAGATTATATCTTTATCACGTGACATTTTAATGATGTACAGTGTGTAATGGCATGGCTAGAGGATGCAAATGTGAAGGCATGAAGTTTATATCTAAATCCAACTTGTAATCCAAAACTGTAGTTAAAATGAGGCAAGGACAACAGAGAGAAATATATCAAATCCAAAACACACAAGACAGAGCCAGCAGATTAAGGTACTGTCATACATATGAATATAGCGACCTAATAATGAATGCTCAGCATGGTGTAAACACACAATACCAGACATAGAGGTCACTCAGAGTTAGGGCCTATTATTTCATAAACAGCAGGTGAGCTAGTAAGACAGTGAGCCAGACTGGGCATAGCTAAACAGAGTTTGAATAGATGCTGGTTTGATACTGTGGCCTCATTTGCTATTGTCATGTTACATTCTATGTAGGCTGGTCTTGAGTGATCCACATTTCAATTAAAAAATGCCATTGTGAAATCACCCAGAATACAGAAATTAATGATGTCACACAACAATCTGCGCGACGTCATCTGTCATGCAATGTAGCTGACGAAAACAAGGGCTGAGTATTCAATAACATGGTATCCCATAGTAATGCCGTGATCTCTTTACTAGAAATAACTCAATGGAATCAATAACAGGATTGCACCATGAATGGCTTATTAATTACACAGTCTATTGACAATGTACTCCTGCTTCCCTTTTTTGTTTTCTTTTTATATATTAGAATTGATGTCTGCATCATGGTTTGTATACAGCTTCTGTCACCTCGTACCCCAAATGCTTGCTACAGCATTACTAATTAGTAAACTTACAACTCCATATATTTCTGAAGATCCTCCAGCATTCATGATGGTCTGCCTTTTGAAGTTAAGTACCATCAGCACCGACTGCTGCTTAGTGTTGATTGTGCACAGCTGTGCCCTATCCCGACCATGTACTGCTGAATTTACTGCAATAGCTGTCCATGACATGAAAACGCCAGTTTCTTGGTTTAAGGTGCTTTTTTCTGCTCTGCCTTGCTTGTAAATCTAAAGTCCCTTTCAAGTTATCAGAGGTGGTATATTCAGCACCTCTATGTCAAAACAATCCATGATAAAATGATAAAGTAAAAAAAGAAATACACAAACAACCAGGAAATGTCTGTCGGCTGTCTCTCACTGATAGCTGAACGCTGTTCGTATTACCCTTTCGCTGTCCTGATGTTAGATGGAGAATTTTTTTTTTTTTAATTTGATAGAAATCTCTTTGAAAACAAGTAGGGGAGCCTGGAGCATATTGCGGGCAGCACATGGCACAAGGCAGGAATGCATCCTGTACAAGATGCCTTGTCCATCACTAGGAATTCATGGGGACTCATTCAAATACTACAGGAGATACGCAGATACAAAATAAATGTCTTTGGACCATGAGGGAAAAGCCGAGCACTACCGTACACCTACTACTCTTCCTGCATGTAAATTGTAAAATTTTGTAAAGTACAACTCCCCCGCTCCTTGTACTGTAGTATTGCTGACTTCCTTATATATTGATGTGGTAAAGTGCACACATCTGCACGGCTGGTGGCTTGATTTGTACTAGTCTGAGTATATGGGATTTGCAGTATTCTCTATTTGTATGAGGTTTCTTTGGTTGCTACCATTTCCTAGCTCAGTCCAATGCCATAATTTAGATGAACTGGAATCATTATAATGTCTCAACCGTCGTGTGATGGACTCACATCCTATCCAGGGTATCCAAAAGCTTGTAACTTATGGCTCATGATGGCCATTTATTCGATAAGGGAGCAATTTTCAACCTGGACCCGCGGGGACCCCCAGACAGTTCTCCCAGATCCCAGGAGGAAGCAAAAACATGGACTGTCTGTGGATCTGCAAGAATTGCACTGCACTAAGGTGTACAGTATGGGAAATGAATGGATGAGGACATTGGCAATGCTACTTCAGCACCAGGAGTGTGGACAGACATCTTTATCATAACCCATTTTCTGCTCTTAGTTCCAGCCTAGAAGGACAGCTGGAGGCAGTGGGAAGTCAGTCACAAGTGAGTTTGCTAAGACAGCTTAGGCCGTTTCAGACTGCATAGAAAAGGACCATTGCTTCCCCCTGTCAGTTGGCATTGGTTGCAGACCCATTAGGACGGCCCATAACTTGCATATGTTATGTAAGTACAGGCAGCCTCAGGTAACGATCCATGTTGTAAATAAGGGTGATAATATCTTGTGTGAACAATATAATAATAAGATATCTTGTGCACACATATTTTCAGGGACTCCTTTTGGGTTCCTTGCGCAATGCCACTGGTCTTGATTTTCTAGCAGATTCTTTGATCAGTGTTGACATGCTAGTCATGGCACTAATGGTTTGTTTATATCAATAAAATAGACTCCAAGCGTTTTCTAATGGGAAGTGATGCTAGTGATATTTTAATTGCTAATCAAAAATTTCACTTTGGATTCAAAGCAGCTCATAAAAAAATTGGAAGATATGAACATGCACTATTTCATTTTCTGGACTGTGAACTTAGTTCAAAATTCACAGCTATGAATGTGAACTAGATCATTTTCATCTGTGTAAGCTAAACTTTGAGCTAGTTCTTGTTAAGTGCGACCTTGCACGCCACGATCTGTTCGTAATTATGAGTAAGTCAGACATTCTTAACCTGGGGACTGCCTGTATGTTATGCTATAAAATATGTTGAAGGTATGTTGCACTGTTGTAACTGCTAAATTCTGTCAAATTGCCAACACTTTATTTATATTTCTGTTTTTTATATTTAATTAGAATAACACTTAAAGTAATTTATGTGAGTACTGGATTTTCAAGACTGCTGTATAAATATAAATGTTGTGCCAGTGCATGCATTTTTTTCAGACAATCAAAATACAATTAGCAATTTGTTGATATTTATTGACTGCAGATGCATTGTTTATGGCATCTACTGTATGATGAATGAGGATGGTTCCATTGCAAAAAGTGTTTTGAAATTGAGTTAAGCTTCTCTGAATGAATAATTACACCAACTGCCAGTACATACCAAGACAATTTTTTCTTTTTGACCTATCAGTTCCTAACTCTCTATGTTTGGTCCATTACTCTTATTCCATGGAATCTGTATGAGATGATTTTTTGTAACAATACTAGCAATATCAGAGGAATTTGCTCTTTGGTGAGGAGAAGTAAACAAAACAAATCAACAAACAAACAAAGAAAATGAGAGGCTTCTCCGAGGTCAGTGTGTAGTTCATCACTCAATCAGAGTTGCGCTACTTCGCAGCATGATTAAAGACTGAGTAGAGAGCTATACATAATAACGCAGGGTAGAGTCGTATGAAGGCTGAGCTGGAAAGCCGGTAATGAGACGACCAGAACATCACCCAGATGGCTCAACAGCCGATATGAATTCAGTAATTCCGCTTGTGAAATTAAGGCACTATGACTGATGGTCTAGGCAGAAATTTGACAAAGTTAAAACTGATGGCTGAAATTCGGTAAGGTAATGTAAAATTGAGCTAGCATTACACCGACTGCGACTGAAACCTAAAATAAATGTAGATAACTTAAATTACACCCAAGCTACATATTAATATTTTCATGGCATATTCATTCTGTCAAGCTACATTTTCTCTGTGATTTTTATAGTTATAGCATGTCTTCCTAACTTTAGCTCTGTAAAATGAATCACAACTTAACTAGCTTGTTATGAACCACCTGTTACCATGGATACTGCTGACTCCGCTGCTCTCCTGACATAACCTGCTATGACAAAAAGAGTACATGACAGGAGCATGTGGCATTACAATCCTCCCAAGACGACTGAGGCCACTGAGTACTGGAGTCCTACAAGACTGAGCCTTCTGCTCTGCTCCTTCTTTACCTACGACTGTCTCATTATACAGCTCTGGAAAAAATTAGGGGACCACTCTATATCATTAAAAATGTCTGCATTTTTAAATCCTGGTTTAATCCAGGTTCTGCTGGCAGAAGGCTACACTGAGCAGCAGGCTGCTTCCAGGCTGAAAGTTTCTAAGGCAGCAGTACACAAGAACAAGGTGAAGCAGGAGACAATGGGAACGACCAGAAACCAGCCAGGTAGAGGGGGGAAGCGATGACCAACAACTTATCCGGCAGTGCCTCATAAATCGGAGGTTGACCTCATGTGACCTTCAACAGGAATAGGAAACATTACAGTAAGTGCACAGCTAGCACTTACTTGTTAGTTAGCAGGGAAGAAGCCCTTCATCACTGAAAAGTAGGGAAGAGCCAGGCTGGAGTTTACAAAAAAAATCTATATTTTAAACATAAGCATAGCCATAAATTGAGAAATGACTGAAACTAAATGTTTTGCTGTGGTCTCTTAATTTTTTCCAGAGCATGTATGTTTACACAAGTTTCACTTGTGCCTGCTAAATGTCTTAAATGTAAATCTTTACCCTGCTCCTGTTTGGAAGGAGAAACAGAAGCCTTAACTCCCGTGCAAATCTCACCCACAATTATGGACTGCACCCCCTCCCCACGTCATAATTATTTAAATATACAATAGATAGCTAGACAGACAGACCCTGTACAGAACTGTCATCCTTTTCTGTTGTAATCATAGTTGTACATTATCATTATCTCTCTTTATCCATGCCAGTGTTTCCCATCCCAGTCCTCAGGGACCCTCTGACAGTCATGTTTTTGTTTCCAGAGTTGTGGACTGTCTGGGAGCTGGAAAGGAGCAAAAATGTGGACCGGAGTGGGAAACACTGATCTAAACCATACCATGTATACTAAGTATCATTTATACCACTGTATAACAATGTTGAATTTAATCTGAGATATTACACAGCTATAAGAAGTAGATTCATGAGTTTGTGCTTATTTGACTGGCTGCATTGCTTATTACCTTTATTAATAAGGCCACTCTATAACACTCCACAAATATGTTGCATCTGACATTTAGGAGTTTAATGGAAAATGCTATGGCTGTCAAGGTTTTTGAACAAATAACTAGGAATAACAAACAATCAGCCCCTTAACAAAGCAATTGATAACTAGCTAGTTATTAATCACTAGAGGCAAATGTATTACACATTAGACATGGCTGAGAAATATAACTATTAATATATAGTAACAATTAAGACTTCAGCTGGAACCCACAGTGCTATTTGAATTGAAAAATTGTGTATCTATTCAAATAATATTTCAGCATAGACAATTAAATAATATACACCATGTAGACACCTGTTACCGCTGTAGATTTTACTAACGTATGAATCCATCCTGTAGATGCTTTTTCAGAACAGCTAGCTGGACCTAGTAGATTATTTTTTACCTCAACACCTAAGAGAGGCCTAAGGGAGGCTATAGGAAACAGAGAAGGAAATTCAAAACAAAGGATAATTATTTAACTGATAATTCCATTCTACAAAAAAACCAAATGAAATCTAGATTATCCAAGACAGCTATACCACCTGCAATTTAGACTAGGTAATCTGAATCTAAGCAGGTTTGGGCCTGGCCACTATATGGATAGGAAACCACTTAGGAAAACTGGGTTGCTACTAGAAGAGGTGTTGGTGTGGCCATCCGGGAAGCCCATCATGTGGTCTGTGTGGCGTGGCCATCCGGGAAGCCCATCATGTGGTCTGTGTGGCGTGGCGGAAGCCCATCATGTGGTCTGTGTGGCGTGGCCATCCAGGAAGCCCATCATGTGGTCTGTGTGGTGTGGCCATCCGGGAAGCCCATCATGTGGTCTGTGTGGTGTGGCCATCCGGGAAGCCCATCATGTGGTCTGTGTGGCTCCCAATGCAGTGACGGGGAAACTGTGCTGTAAAAATGGCGCCGTCTTTTGGATGAGATGCAAAACCGAGGTCCTGACTCTCTGAGGTCATAAATGATCCCTGGGCATCTTTTGAAAGAGTAGGGATGATAAGTCAAGGCCTTGCCTAAAATTACCCACTGTGGCCCTATCAAATCTCGCCTCCTAATCATCCCCTGTATCTAACTGGTGACTTCTCTCCTGCCCCTGGTGACCATACTGGTGCAGAATGGCTGCCGTCGAATCATCCAGGTGCGGGCTACACATTAGCGGTGGCTGAAGTGGCTCCCCATTACTTCTGTAAAGTTCATTGGGTGTCTGGAAAAGTACTATATAAATGTAACATTCATTCATTGAGGTTGTTTGGGACTTCATGAGAGGAGAATGTTTTCTCTACATACACTGAGAGGTACAGTAGTATTTTATATTCTGCTCTACATTTGAGGGGAGGCAAGGAGGCAAACATTAGATTAATATCTCCATTGTAGGTATTGTAACAACTTGTGCAGCTGCATTCAGAACCAGCCAGATAGTAGAGCAATGCAATAATGCTGTGTCAAGATAATGTATGCAAAGGACAGCTTTTTTGCATCATTCATAGATGACCGTCACTATTTTCATTAGATGAAAGAAGAGTATTTTGTCTGTAATGTAAGAGTCAACTGGAAATGAAAGTGGTCTTCATAAAGTATAACACCAAGATTATTTTTTAAAGCATTTGCTTTTAACCAGAAGATCTGGTGGGTTTAACATCAATTCTTATTTATTATTAGAGCAAGAAATAGTTATTAGTATTATTATTATTACTTACTTCTGCCCTGCTTAAGTTACATAAATTAAGTTCTCTCAAAATAGGTCTCAATGAAATATAGCCAACAACAGATTCACTTAAATCTTGCCCCAAATTTGCCGTTATAGGTGTGCACGTTCAAATGCAATTTAGAAAACAAATAATGACGTGACACTGATAACAATGGCTATTTTTAAGAACATATTGAATGGTCTTTCTGTAACAAGATGCATGAGTAAACTGTGAATTTGATTTTGTTATATAAATTAGCATTAGTAAAATTAGATTAAAACTGAACTGTCGTTTGTATTTTAATGGTGAAATAGAAGACAGTGTGACAATGTGACTGAAAGTAGCTGATTGAGTTCTCTTCTCCCAATAACCCCCCACCAAGCAGTGCTATTTCTTTAGTAGACATTTGCTCTTGATGAAGGACATGGGGAAAACATCCATAATTACCCATGATTATGTTCTTACCTATTTCTGTCAAGAAGTAATAAAATGTTTATTATTATCGGGTCTGCAAATGACTTGCTTTGGAATGAAGGCATTTAAAATTTTCATATAAGTTACTTGAAGGTTATTAAATAATAATATTAATAATGCCATATTTTATTCCTTGTTATATTACTTTTAAAACATATCTGACAAGAAAAATAGACCTTGAAATTTAATATTTTAAGTAGTCCTGTGACGGACTGACATCCAATCCAGGGAGCCATGTGCAAATTATGTTTTGTGTGTGTGTGTGTGTGTGGATACATTTATGTATTTTTTTGTGCGTGTAATATTTGGTCTGTAATGATAAGACAACTTAAAAAAAACAATTACTTATTTCATTCTGTCATCATTAAGTTAAAACCATACAGATTAAAAGCCTTCTTAAAGTGAAGTGCTATTGTTAATCGCATATCCAACAGGAACAAGAACACCTGGCTGGTTCACCAGTAATATTCTACCAAAGATAAATGTGGAACGAAACAGAATGTCATGGCTGATTAATTATAGAAACAGTATTGCCATGGAGTGATAATGAGAAAAAGCAAATACACTAGTAACAGATGAATTATCTAAGACAGTGTCACTTAGAGTCACACAAATAATATGTAAAAAAAAAAAAAGACCTGACAAAGTCAATTAAATGAACACGTTATATTTAGCCTCTATGGCATAGACTAGCGACAAATATATATATATATATATATATATATACTGTATATATATATTTTATGTATCTTTGGTGCATCGTTGGGTAACCTCAAGTTCCTGGGTTGGGAGAGACAAATCTCACCCCCCACTTCTCTGTGAACTTTCAGAGTCCAACAGATTGGCATCTCACCCATTCTTACATGTATGTGCTTTGCTATGATAGACTGGTACCCTTTCCAGGGTGTATCTGTGATTTGTGTCCTGTGCTACTTGGAGTAGACTGGAAGCTCTTTGTAAGCCTGTACTAGATGAATACTAGATGGATGAACAGATCTTTGTAAATTTTCATAGCTTACTTATTATGTACTAACTGAATATCAAAAACGAACAATAATTTCAAAGTATATGAACCATGTAATCATACCAATACTTTAACCGGAGTATTGTAGGGTAGCCTTTTTAATGAAAGTTTATTGACTAAAATCATAAAGATTACAGTAGGCAAAAGTAACCATGGCCATGACCTCAGGGACCTCATATATAGCCTTGTTTTAGATTTGACTTTTTCTGTAAAAAAGGAGAAGATAGAGGACTTACTCTTGCATGTTAAACTAGCTGAATCTGAGCTGCATATTTCAGATAATAAACGGCTACGCGGGGGATTGAACACTAGGGAAATTATAGCTAGCAATACTGGATGATCATATCAAGTATTTAAACAGGCGTTATACTCATGACATTTGACACTGAAGCATTATATTCTCGTCAGACCCACATTAGCGCTCAAGATTTTAAGCATAGTGAATTTTGAGTAAGTATTGAATAATCTGGCCTGCATATAATGTAGCTTGCAACCTATTGCTCAAAAAATGATCTACTTATTGTGCTATGTGTGCTGCAGCATCTTAACAATTTTCACTCCCATTATTTTCATGAAATATGTTTTTTCTGTTAACAAATGTTCAATAAATTGCATCGATTAAGCTGTAATGTCTGTATTATGCATTTTCATTGTTTATTATCTTTTTAACAACACCATTTTATGGGTTTAAAGGATTTTAATGGATTATGCCTGTTTTGTAATTTTTTTAAAGAAATATTTATGGCATAGCTACCTGTTAAACAACAAAAAAGAAAAGTTATGTTTCCCACATACTTGTATTTTCCAATTCCCAATACATATAATGTGAATCTCAGAAATAATGAATATTAAATATAAGACTTTTTTAATTCAATAGTTTCAGTAGAGACAAATCAATTAACTTCAAAGGAAAATTCAAACATAATAATTTTGCTCTTTGGCTTGAACAAGGCTTAATTTCACAGGGAAACACTTTAACTAATTGGCCTCTATCGCTTATCCTATTACAGATGTGACCAGCACATAAATCCATACAATTGTCTGCATAATCATATCTGCCGCTGTTGAATGAAGGCATCCGAAAGAATATCTTTGTCTTAATTAATTAGTGAGATGAGTTTATTGAACAGTAATTGTAAGAGACTAATTATTCTTGTGTAGAATATCATTATTAACACATTAGAGCTCAAGGCATTTTAAGCTCTTTGTAATATTTTTTTGTTTGTGAAAAAAAGGGAAAAAGGTCATGTTGATAGGAATATGCATGTTATCAAGAACTCAAACTCTATATTTGCTATTTTGAATTAGAAGTATTATAATCAAGGTCCACATAATTTAATGTTAAATATATGTTGCTATTGAAGTATAATAACTTCAAGAGGAAGAAATACCAGCAGCATGAGCAAAGGTTTTTTTCAGAGGTCTTCCTCACTGTTAACACTGTTAGCTATCTTGTTTTTTTATTTCTACTGTACTTGTAATGGTACTGCTGGTTTAGAGGGGCTCCATGCCTGTAGTTCAGACTAGGTTATCCACCTGAAGCTAAGCAGGTTTTGGCCTGGCCAATACTTGGATGGGAGACCAACTAGGAAAGCTGTGTTCCTGCCAAAAGAGGTGTTGGTGTGGTCAGCAGTGGAGCCCATGCAGTAGTCTATGTGGATCCTGAGGCCCCAGTTCAGTGACAGGGGCACAGAGCTGTAAAAATTGTGCCGTCCTTTGGATGAGATGGAAAACCGAGGTCCTATGAAATCTGGCCTCTTTCAAAAGAGTAGGGATGATGCTGTGGTGCTGGTTGAAGTGGTTCTATAAAGTACTTTGTGTGTTGTGAAAACGCTCTGTTAATGTATCATTCAGAGGTACTTTTTTAACATCTTACATTTAATGCTGCAGTACCAATATTTAAAAAATATAACACAAAACTGCAAAAATGCATTTTCAACTATTAACAGTAGAATCAACCAGACTGATTCATACAATGCACCATGATCAAGATCTAGACCTTATAATCAAATTATATCAATTTTCTGTGGATTCTGTGGATATAATTGTACATGTTTATAATTTGTAATGCACCAAAGGGCATGCCCCCCATTTAACTAAATGAACTTATTAGCATCGGCAAACGAGGTGCACTATATGATTATATTGTAATTCCTAGAATTAATAAAACTACTTTAGACATTTAAATTTTGTGTGAGGGATGTGAGAGACACCCCTTTAGCGTTCGTATCCACATGGAAGGCCCACTCTTTTAACCAGGTCAAACCCAATTAAATGTGCTGGTGTGCATGGGAGTCTCATAAGGATTTTTTTTTTCATTTCCAATAGATCCATCCTTGGAGCTGTGCTTTTTACTTCTTAAAATGTTAAATGTATTTAAATTTCTTTGCGATGCCTTTGCCAACAAATTTTTTTTTTTCACTGAACACCCTCAAGTGCTGCATTAACCTTTCATCAATTTGGTAAAAACTTCATAATTTTTAAAAAATTGGTTTTCTCTACAATTAAAATTTGTCTTCATATACTTTTAATTAAGGGCGACTTTTATCCTATGCGAGGGAACCGGATGAGATGGAAGAATGTGGAAACTGTGCAAAAAAAATGCCGTGATGTATAAATTAAATTTTAAATCCCATGTATCATATCGATATTATGTTTTGAGATTTATGCGAATAGTGATGTGACATAGTCAATTAAGTTACTTTGGCAGGTCTTGCCATCAGTATAGTGACCTGTCAAGGATTCCTACACTGTGCCAAACCCTCCGCTTTTTTCCCAAAAGTCATAAAAAATGTTTGTTTAATCAGTTTTACTTGCAGCCTGCATAAATATATATTAATTACTTTTTTACAAAAGTTATCACTGGCCGTTACCTACTCAACTTACATTGTAAATACAAATAGAAAATATCATAATTGCTTTCTTGTAATTTGTTTGTATTTATGACCATATCAGAAGTACAATTATAAGTACTTTCAGAAGAGCTACAGCACCACTCATGCATCATGTAAAGAATTCATTTTACTTGTGATATGGCAGACTCGTTCTACACCTCAACATAAAAATGGGACACGACAATCAAGGTTCAAATTTTAAAGCAACCACGGTTTATTGAAATTAAACAAAACGGTATTCAATAATGTCTCAAGAAATGTAAATGTATGCAATGGTATGCTGGGAATGCAATGGGAAAAGTCAGTATGTTAGATGTAGCGAGGGAGAAAGAGAAACAAACAAATAAAGAAATAAGAGAAGAAAATTAAAGGTGCCAATGCCAGGAGGAATAAAGAAAGGTGCCTTGACCACAAAGACCCCCCCCCCCCCCAAGAGAGAGACTGGAACCCCTTTTTTAGCTCCACTCTCAATACAGGTGTACTCAATAATAATGCCAATTTAACCAGGTCCAGCCCTGCCCGTGCAATGACAGGCCAGGACCTGAAGAGGCATAGGGGGTCGTCACACCTCCCTACCTAAAAAAAGGTTTGCTATTGAAAAAAAAAAAACCTCAACAAATATAGAGCAACCAAAAACAAAAAAAGGTCCCTTTTCAACCACCACATCTTTCCAAAATCCTGGGCTCTAGGACTAAGGAAAGACTAATGGCAATGGAAACTTAAACCCTAAGTTTCATCCGCTACAATGTCCTTGCCTCTAATGTGTCGTATTTTCAAAGGATACTGTTGAAGAATTAAACTCCAACGCATAATGTGTTGATTCTGGTTCCGCATACAATCAATAAAAACTAATGGGTTGTGATCAATGTAAATGTCTATTGGACTCAACGATTAGAGCAAATAGACCTCAAAATGTTGAGCAGTGAGGATTAATGCTAGTACTCTCTTTCAATGGTAGAATAGACTCATTGATGGCGATTGAATTTCTTGGAATAGTAACACACAGGGTGCTCCACACCGTCCGAGCCTAACTGCAAAAGAACAGCACCAGAACCATTCTCACTAGCATCAACAGCAGCACTAAAGGCACATTCAAAGTTTGGAGCACACAACACAGGGCCAGTAGCAAGAAGAGCCTTAACATTGTCAAAGGCTTCTTAACATTTCACAGACCACTCAAGAAGGGAGGTTAAGGATGCAACCACAGGGGCAAAGTTCCTACAGAAAGCCCGGTAGTATCCAGCCATTCCTAGAATCGAGTTCCCAGCGGGTTCCAGGCACAGAGTAATCATGGATGGCCTCAATCTTGGCTTGTACAAGCAGAACCTGTCCACTTCCCACTACCTTACCTAGATATGTTAGGTTAGTTCCTTGATTTGGTCTAAGTGATCAGCCCAATTAGCACTGTACAGGACCACATCATCAAGGTAAGCATCGCAACCACGCATCCCTGCCTAGACAATATTGACAAGCTTCTGGAATGTGACAGGAGCATTTCTGACTCCAAATAGCATCACTTGGCACCGTAGGAAGTCATCCGGTGTTACGAAGGCAGACAAGTCCTTATCTCTAGCTGTTAAGGGGACCTGCTAATAACCTTTAAGGAGATCAAATTTACTCACAAAATTTGCCCTTCCGACACAATCATCACACCGTGGCAACAGATAATAATCTGGTGTTGTGACTGAATTGAGTCTCTTGTAATCAGTGCAGAAGCGATAAGTGCCATCTGGTTTATTCACAAGAAAGCAAGGGGAGATCCATGCACTGAAACTGGGCTCTGTAAGATTATGGGTTAACAGATAATCAACCTCCTTCCTCAACAATTCTCTTTTCTTAGGATTGACACGGTATACAGTACATGCTGTTTAATAGGCAGTGCCCCACCAACATCAGTATCATGCTCAATCACAAAGGGACGAGTGGAAACGTCAGAAAAAGAGAAGAGAAGGAATTTATCAACTCAATGATGTCGTCTTCCTCCTAGTCAGTGAAGTGAGAAAGCTGTAACAGCAGCTCTACCAAATACTAGTTCCTCAGGTGACCCTCCACAATTGCCTGTGATGGACCTTTTACCCCATCATCCAACTCACTAACAGAACCCCAACGATCAACATCATTCACAATGGTCAAGGAAATATCAGCCACAATAGCTCCTGCTGTAGACATGGCAGCAATTAGCCCAACACTTGCACCTATTTCCGCCGATCAGGAGTGTCGAATAGATAACTGCAATCAGACAGACATCTCACAACCTTATAGGGTCCACTAAATTTAGCCTGGAATTGTTTAGGTAACAAATCTAAGACTTGATCGCTAGGTTCAAAGCTGCAGTGTTCAGCTTTACGGTTAAAAAGACCTTGCATCTTGGACTGAGCTTTACCTAGCTTTACCTAGCAGCAACTCTAGTCTCATACAGATGGTAGCGGAATCCACTAACAGTGCACCACTCTCTGCAATGCACCACTGATCAGCCAAGACGGCTTTCTTACGGCATGTGCTCTTCTGAACAACCTCCCTAATCGTGAGGACTAACCAGGAAAGACCCTCCTCCCAGTCAGACCCAAGCTCTACACAGTAAGAACGCAAAAGAGACTATAAGGTCTGATGAAAGCGCTCAAGGCACCCTGACTTTGCGAGTGATAAGCACTTGACATGTTATGTTTGGTTTTCAGTTGTCGCAATGCCCTAGAGAACTGTTTGGACATAAAATTAGACCCTTGGTCACTCTGAATGACCTTAGGCATACCAAAGATGGACATACTGTAAAGTTTGTAAGAGCCTTCAACACAGACTTTGCAGTCATAGACCTAAGTGGATACGCTTCTGGATGGCATGTAGATTGACACATCACTGTCAGCTATGTTAACTATGCCCAGCCTTAGAGCGGGGCAGAGGATCCACACAGTCACTGATAAGGTGTTCAAATGGATTGGATACTGTAGGAATGGGCAACAAGGGGGCAACAGAAATCTTTTGGTTAGGTTTGCCAGTTAATTGGCACACATGGCAAGATTTTTCATATGAAGAAACATCTCTTTTTAACCCGCGCCAAAAGAACCAACACATGTCATACGTCTTCCGTACCTCAATATGTCCAGCTACCGCATTAAGAGCCAAATCCACCACAGCTTTCCTAAACTTACTGGGAAGTGCAGCCTGCGACACAGTATTGGAAAACGTCTCTTGCTAAAACACCCACTGTCTACATAACAAACCATCCTGCATAAAATAACAGGATATACCATCATCAGGTTTGTCTTTGGAAGAGGTTGAAATCAACAAGGACCTGAGAAACAAATTGGCTGACTGTTCCCATATCAATTCTTCACGGGAAACGTTCACGGGAAAAGTCAGACAAAGAGCACACACAAACTCGTCATTGCCTAGTATGGTGGATGTAGACTCCCCATTAGTCACTTGCACTGGAGAGACTACTTCCATAAATGCAGTTTCCTCTTCTGAGTTTTCATCACACTCTATGGAGTTTCCAACGTTAGCATGAGCAGGCTTCAGATCACCCACAGACAAAGGAAAAGATCCACTGTCTGCACTTGCAAGGAAAGCATCCTCTATTTTTTTAATGGGCATTCCATTTTTTTCCTAATCCAGTCCTCCAGTCCTTCCATTTCCCTGGCAGACAGTCCATGTTTTTGCTCCTTCTAATTCCCCGGCAGACAGTCCACGTTTCTGCTCCCTGTTCTCTGTCGGTTGTTGGTGTGATAACATGCGACAGATGTCAACTCAATCAGTCAGCTGCAAGGATTTTGAGGCACAATGAACAAGCATGGAACCCATACATCATGTTCGAACTTTTTTTGGTCAAATATGTATTGAGAGTGTCATGAATGAAAGAACCAAGAATCAGATTGAATAACACAACAAAGGGGGTGAAGTGGGACTGTACCTCACCAATTCATGAGCAGGAGTTGCATTTTACGCAGTGTGATGATGACAGTCAATGTAGTTAAGCATAAAGGGCTCGATATCCTGGTATTATTGTCTTCTCAATAATGTTTTTTGTATAGTAATTTTGTGACTTACAGAAACTAAAACCAGTGCAGCTGAAAGATTTGCCATTTAAGATGCGATAATCTGTATCCATTATGTGTTGTTATTACATCTATATTTTGTTGTGCATCTGACTGTTATAAACCAAACAGCGAATTTTTAAATATACTTAACACTCTAGTCATTAATTTCTGCTACTGTCCAGAATAAACAACTGGAAGGATTAGTCATTAATAATAGCCACACTATAGTATATTACAGATTTTTGATAATTTACTAGTAATTCCTAATTTTATTTCCATTAATATGTGTGACTTCATCTATTACTAATTTTATTTAGCGTTGTGACTCATTGTGTTACTTGGTGATTGCAGAATATTGCACTGTTAGGGAATTTGTAAATGTAGTTCTACATACAGGAGTGACCTGGCAGTGCAGTGGTTAGCACTGATGCCTCCTGCCTTTGGGACCAGGGTTTGAATCTCTGCCCAGGTTCCATATGTGTGGAGTTCACATGTTCTCCCCGTGTCGTTACTCCGGTTTCCCCCTCACAGTCCAAAAACAGGCTGAGTTTAATTGAAATTACTAAATTTCCCATAGGTATGCTTGTATGAGTGTGCCCTGCAATGGGT
Organism: Petrocephalus sullivani; assembly: GCA_026780845.1. Lineage (NCBI taxonomy): Eukaryota > Metazoa > Chordata > Actinopteri > Osteoglossiformes > Mormyridae > Petrocephalus > Petrocephalus sullivani. The sequence continues at coordinate 11,160,446 of JAODKM010000088.1, read as the reverse complement.
TGTTCCCCACCTCATGCCCATAGGCTCTGGATCGATAAGCGGCTTCATAAAATTGATGGATAGTTACATATACAGTACTAACAGAAAGTCTTGACCTGGTTGCTCAATCTTTAAAAACAATTCAAATTTACTAGTTTCATAACAAAAGTCCATTAAAAAGTGATGTTGAACATATATGCACACTTCTTCTGCACAGAATATTTTCTTTATATTAAGTGCCATATTTATTTCTTTTTTTGACTCATTCAGTATTGTTCTTGCCATTTTGCAATTGTAGTCATTGGTTCCCAATGGGATACAAATCTCAAATGTCTGGTGTTATGTTATGTTATTGCAAAGGTGTTACTAATTGCAAAGCACACAGTGGGCCTGCATGTCAATTAACTTTTAAACTCAGAAAAGCTATTTTAGAGCTATAATTTGGGTTTCAATTGACTACTACTTGAAATGAATGTACTTCAAATTACTGCTTATTTCTGATTGGATATATACAGTATTTCTTTATAAACAAATGAATAATGTAACGATTTTTGTTATAAAACCAATACATTTTTATTATGTTTACTGAGTTAAGCACATCGAGACTTTCTGTGAGTCCTGTATATATGCTTTTGTTATATGTGCCTTTTTTTCCTTTAACATTATGGTATGTAATCTTCGCAAAGTGATACATTTTCTGTTTTGAATTGCGTCGAGCACAAGACTCTGAAAGAATGAAAAGTGATGCAGTGATTGTGAGAGAGTCTGGGATTAAGTAAGGTGTAAGGTGACAGGAAGTAATCATGTAATCATAACAGTTCAAGGCATCGCTTCAGGTAATAGCTTTCCCAGATCAACATGGTGTATCTTGATGGTGTATCAGAAGTTTCTCTTTGCAACACAGTTGGATGTTTGAACAGGGAAGCAATGAATATCTTCAGAATACCAATGATCAGTAAAAGTCTTATTACCTCATGCCTTTTCTCACAGTAACATTGACCATTTGCACATATGTAAGGCATGTTTTATGATTATATAATGTTACAGTATACGTTAACCTTAAACCAATTAATGAAACTAGTTGGATGGATGGATTCACTGCTGTTCTTAGTGAATTTTGAAAATGCAGAATTCACTTCCTGAAAAATCTTGCATATTTAATTAAAACAGGGACACATTGCCCAAAAGCACTGTAGCATGGTAGTGAGAATTAGGCATTAAGTCTGGAGGAAGTATCCTCCACCCAGAGTGGAAAGCTAGCCTTGGTATACACATATCCCTCCAAAGTATTACAATTTTGTTGAATCAGATACTTTAAAACGTTTCTGTGTAATAGAAAATGGAGCTGTCCAAGCAGGGGTGTATACAGGGGTGGGACTACATGGGAACTGGCCCCAGCTGAAAGCTGATTGGCTCCCAGAATGCTCCCACCCCTGTCAGTCACAGATTTAAACATATCATTGGCTGATGATAATACTGGCCCCTCTAACGCCCCCGCCTTAAATAAGAAAAAATATTCTAGAATTACACCTGTATCCAAGGCTAAGCCATGACGCAAGTGAAGGGCTTCCTATCACAATCAGAGTAATTAACAGTACTAGTTATGTGATTTTGGCCAAATGAAGCAAGCATCTCAGCATATAAAATAATAATATAGGCAGGCTAACATAAGTTGAAAGCTCTTCCTGAGAAAGAGCCACCACGGAGCCAAACTGTGTTTTTCCAGAGCAGAAATAAACATAGTAAAGTGCCTGACATTAGAGTGGCAATTTAGCCTCATTGAGCAACAGGAATAGAAATCAAAGTGCTGCTTTATTAGTATCGCGAGAGATACACCATATGTGGGGAGAAAAGAACTCAAACTACTTTTATAAACTTTAATTGAGTGACACAAAACAGAAGCAGTTAGAGGAATGGCTAGAACAAGCTGTCAGGATTAGCTATTACCAAACAAATGGTGGGTCCTTCCAGTTCCCTGTAGGATGGAGGTTTTGGAAATAGGTCATGTGAAGACAGCTGCAAAAAAGATACATTTAAATTAAATATGTAACAAATTTATTGAGTGTAAAGTCTCAGAGCATGTCAAAAGCTAAACCAATCACATAGTGTAAGTCGATGACTTTATCGTTTTATAAACTCAAAATAATACCACCACTTACCTTGGTCATAGGTTCCTGGAGGCAGGCAAGCAGTTTAGGGCATAAGGTCAGGGATAGAATTCCCGTCCTTCACAGGGCACTAGCACACACACACACACACACACACTCATACACAATTTAAAGATGCCAGTTACCCTAACTGCATGTATTTATTCTGTAAGAGGGAACCTGTGCCACCCACTAGGAACATGCACAATTGCAAGCTCCACACATAGAACAGAAGCAAGATTTGAGCCCCCCATATAAGCCTATAAGTGTGAGGCAACAGTATAACACACTGAGCTACCATGCCACCCCCCAAAATAAAACCTCACAAAGTTATTTTCCCCCCAAGATATGTAATAAATTTTTACGACTATCTAATATTTTATTTTACGAAACAAATAATCAACGAAAATTAAAGATCACTGATTTCCATTTCTCTTTTTACAAATCATTAAATCATTTTATTGAATGAAGGACTGCCTACTTCATATAATGTTTTGTAGAAATGTTGGAGAATAACAGAAAATAGTATTATTTTAATAAAAATAAAATTATTTAAACACTGAAATTGAAAGAATACAATACAATATCTTTGTATATTGTGTATTGTAAGTGCAGTCCCTGGGCTTACTGACCTGTTTTTAAACCATCCCAGAGTTCACATCCATAAATGTTTTGGGGAAGGTCAGTACAGACAGTAATTCTTATTTTTAAATGTTTGTACTGTCATTGTGAAAAATGTATGCATGCATCCAAGTGTATATAAACTAGGAGTGAGCACATCTCTACATGTGCTTTCAGATCATAAAGGCAAATTGTCTGGAAAACAGTTAACATGCTGTATAAAATAATAATATACATGCATTGTGCATGAACTATAGACCAACAGTGCCAGGAATCCCACCAGAAGTACATGCTATATCAAGCCAGAGATGATGCCCTAACAGCAGGGTGCTACACTGGCACTGTGAGTAACACTCTTACTAATCAGTGTCTATAAGTTGCCCATAGTTTGACTTTATATGTTTGCCTGTGACCTCCAATAGACTAGATTCCCATCCAAGATGTTCCCCAGGTTCTGAGCTGTCTGGGATTCACCAATTCAGAAAAAAATAATAATTTGAGCTCATCTTAACACAAAAATATTGCTGCAAATATATATTATTTAACATCACTGTTTTATTAAAGGGTGACTCAGCAGGTTAGGATGTGCTCGTGACCAGAATGTTGTCGGTTCAAATCCCACCATAGTTTCACCAAGGCCCTTACTCCCCAGTTGCTCCAGTGGTGCCAGAATCTGGCTGCCCTATGACCCCAAGCTTGCTCTCTCCTGTCTGTCTAATGGGCCAAAAGACATTTCCCCATGGTGATCAATAGTACCTTATTTTCTATTCATCCATTTTCTGTAACCACTTCTCCTATTCAGGGTTTCAGAGGGTCTGGATGAGGTACCAACCCATTGTAGGAGTTAACCCCAGCTGGAGGAAACCCTATGATGACATGGGGAGAATGTGATGTACTAAAGCCACATTTTTTTCTAAAAATAACTTGTTTTAAATAAATTGTAACAGGAAGACCAAATATCCCACTGTTTGTGTTTAACAATGAAACAATGTTTAACATTTTTTCAGAGGTATGAGTCATCTTTTTTCTTTCATCAGTTTCTCTCCTATGATTTCCGAGATCACTTTGTTAGCTACAGCAAAGCAAACCAACTGGGCATCACCAATCTGCCGCATGCCAGTCCTTTCTCCGTCCCAACTGACTCTGTATTGTAGCCATACACATTGTAGTTAACCTGGCACACCCACTGCAGAGGGTGAAAATAACAGTAAAAGGTGAATGATTACATAGTCATTATAAAACTTTGGGACACTGGCAGCTGAAATATTTAGGCTGTGGGAGGAGGTCGGGGTTGTGTTGCTTAAAAAACAATGATTGATGAGAATTGTTTTTATTGCTTAACTAGCTATTTTAGGTTTCTTTTTTCCGATGTATCATTTCTGCTGATTTTTTCAGAAAATTATATATACTCTGTGTTGAGCTAATAACATGCATTATTAGCAATATATTTTTTTTATTTCATCATCATTTTCTCATACTGTAGCTGCTACATCGTAATCAAAAAAGTGTGAAGTATTAGGTGTCAAAAAAGCAACTCATAAAGTCCAGTGTAAAGCAAAAAGCAAAGGAGCTTTTGTTTGAAATGCTCCGTGCCATGCTGGATGCCCAGACTCTTATTTCACATTTCCTCTCCCACCTTAACAATTCGCATTGTTTGAGGGAAGCAGTTGTCTGACTGAGAGACATATCTATATGAGAGGCTGAGAGCTGGGCTGAGGACCCCACACTCTCCCACAGAAAGGCATTTACACTCATACACTGGGTAGCTGTTCCTGTATCTTGAATTTAAAGCAGTTACTATTCAAGTACATACATAGGTATTAGCAGCAAAATCAACACAAAATTACTGCCCCGACTTACGTACAATACATCAGCCTGTGGCAGTATATTTTCTTCAGGTGAAATAACAATTTAGCTATGGGACTGGTTCATTTCTTGTATAATATCTATACCATTAGACTGGGCATGTATGCAAACATGGCGAAAAGTATGGGTGCCCTACCACAATTTTCCATAAAATAAGTTGAAACTGACAAAAGGAATTGGCCACCATCCACCATTCTTTATTCTATATTCCATAGGTCAGACAATTTGCTTTTAATCTATGTCTTAACTAATAAAACAAATCAAAATGACATGCAGAAACTCAGTAGGACGCCTTACAAGTTAAAATAAACAGTTATTAGTGATTTCTCAAGCAAACTATTAACTTTGAATAGCCTGACAGGTGTCTTCAGTCGTATCATCAGTCACTCAGGCTACGGACAGGTACTCACTTGTTTCCTGTCTTTGTGTGCATCATACTGAACATGGACAAGAAAAGGAAAAGCAGGCAGTTTCACAGGGAAAGGGAGAAAGGCATAGTCAAGCTTGGTCAAGGTACAGACTACAGGAGCATAGAAGGGCACCAGCACTTTTGGCAGCGTCTGTATGTGCAAACATCAAAATCGAAGCCTGTAAGATTTTCTGAGGCTCCAAGGCCGAGAAACTGTTCTGAACACATTAAGATACCATTTTCTGTCACATTTGTTCACGTTTTTTAGGGATAAAGATAGCTACAGAATAATTAAATTGGGCCTATATGACCTGTCACTAAATCATTCTTTTAATTTAAGAGTCATCTACATACCCCAAAAAATGCTACGTGCTCTACGATATCTAAAGACGTCAAAGCTGATTACGAATTACTTCAATGGCAGAGAACTTGTTTTCTGCGTAGTTCTTAAAGCAATTCATTTCAGAAATAAATTTCAAGCCAGAAGGAAGGCAATGAAGACTGCAGGTAAGAAAGGAGAAATGGAAACCTTTACGGTGCAGTAAATGATTTTATTACATATATCCCATGGCAACAATTTCATCTCCACTTCTCCTGGACAAAAGCACACCTAAGTTTATTGTTAGCAGTATAAGTGAAACACTGCATACATATTCAGTGTAAACTCAGTGTAAAAAGCTCATGCATTTAATGTGCTGTAACATCTCCCATCGAGTGTAAGTCTTGTCTTCGATAAGAAAATATGTAACAGCCCAGTGCTTGAGGGTAAATGTAAAAACAATCTTCCATTAACACAAGACTACAGTTCTAAACACGGACACTTGCTTACAGTACACACACACATTTAATCAAATGCTAGCGTGTTAAATAAAACAATGCATTAATAACTTCTAAAATCTGTAACGGTTCTTTCAGCTGCTCCTGTATTGATTTCACCAGATCAAACGCTTTGTTGAAGTTACTTCTACAAAGCAGAAAACGTACAGCTTTGATGTACTCGACAATCTTCCTAGTTCTTTTACTCTGCTTCCCCTTCTATCCATGTCGCTGTTATGTGGTTACAGAGTGTCTACTTGCATAGAAGTAACAGATGCATACAAAAGAACAAATGTACCTGCAGGTAAATGGAATCTTCCCAAGATTCTGTTTTGGTGTTTGCATCCTTCCTTCTCTCAGCCAGCTACATCTCCATGTACATCCGAGCTTTCCTAACACTGGCAACAAATGGCACATTAGGCTGCCCAACAGAACTGAACTCTTAAGTGCATGTCATATTTTACCCCTCAGATTTTCGGTCCGATTTGCTTCCCGATCCTATTTCTGATACGACTGTTCACAGTGACTACATGTCTGCCATGAAAGTGAGGGCAGCTGATGTGCTCTCCCCCCATTTCCGTTTCCTTATTCACAAAGTGAATCACATGGTGGTGTTCGAGATAACTTCCTGCTGACTGAAAGAGTGAGAGAGTGAGTATTACAAGCAGCAACCAGAATCTTACAGCCAGCATGCATACTGACTAACGTAAACCTTCCTCCCTTGTGGACTGACAGCAATGCATTCCAACACTGCTGAACTTCCATTTACAACTGACAATTATATCCGTCCATGTCCATCTTCTAACCCCTTATTCCAGTCAGATCCATGGGGGCGGGGGTCTGGATGGTATGCTAGTCACAGTTTCTCTTTTTCTTAAGGAATGATGGTACTTTATTGATCCCTATGGGGAAATGCTTATCCTGTCTTGCATGTGAAGGGCAAACACCAATAGCGGCTCCCATGGAGATATAGGGATAAGGGCATTGCTCAAGGGCCCACACACATGACTATTAAGCCTAGACCAGGTTCCCGGCTCAAACCAGTGACCTTCCAGTCAGAGGCACAGAGGCTAAGCCTACAGAGATGCACGCTGCCCCCATTACACGCCTTAAAACCAGTAGCACATTGGTGCATAATTCTGTAATTATCTCGTTTGTTCCTAATGCATTTGTAAAAGACAGAATTTGATGCTAAGTCCCAAGATACATTGTGTAAGAGCTACAAGACTTAGCACACTTTCTCAGTATTGCAGTAGTGGAGGACGGGCAATCTGTGCAATACAGGCAACAATCTTCCTGTCAAAAAAAACAATCAACATAATAATTATATATAAATAATAAATAGAATAAATAAATATATAATGATAAATATATAATAAAAACTTTTGATAACATTGAACAATAGACCATTAAATTTGATATATTGCACTATTGTAGGAAAAATTCATTTCTTCAGACCTTAGCACATTTTACCACATGCTTTTGGGAGACTTGATGAGACTTGAATTTAGTGGGGTATGTTTGGCACACAAACAATACTGCACCTCACCAAAAGAAAACCATACCCACGGTGAAGCATGGTGGTGGCAGCATCACCAGGCCAATACCATCCCTACAGGGAAGCATGG